>CM042250.1:25109726-25847226 GCA_023566225.1 Romanogobio albipinnatus | reverse complement strand
CTACTACATGGCATCTGATAATCACAACACTGAAGTAATGAATTAGGAATAGTATGGATTTCATACTGAAATAATTCCAGACAAGTTCAAGTGGTGTTCATTTGTGTTTTCAGGAGAAATGCATGAACGAGGGCTTCGACATGGAGGAGTGTTGCTCTGAGCGGCACCACAGCAAAGTTAGTTGTGAGAAGGACCTTCGGAAGTTCTCAATTATTCAACGGTTAGCAAAGTTTTAAGAACTATAAATGACCAAATCAGTTTTGCATGATATTGCTTTGTCATTTAGATGGAAGATCGCTTTGTTAAAGGTTCTGATCTCAACTCCATTCTGCAAGAGCTGTTTGAAGAAAAGGTAGGATTTTAAAGAAATAAAATTGCATATTTCTTCTTTAGTGATCAGTTTTTGAATCTGTTTTTGTTTTTAGATTTCTACTCAGAAGAAAAGTCATTGGATACTTGGCCCAGAGGACCTCGATGAAACTCTTGTTCATGATTTTGAGCTAGAAGAAGCAGCGTGAGCTTTGCATCAGTGCCTGCATGGTTGTGCATTCACCTGTGAATAAAAGGTGAAGGTGAACATGCCGTTTTTAAAAATGACTTCAGATAATAGTAAACCGTTGTAAATAAAGTAAATATATTTATTTTCTCGTGTTTCGTCGCGTATTCAGACCCAGAGTAGCCAATCTATTTCAAATTCTATTACTGAGAGATCTCTCTGATTCTTGTTGTAAATCCTGTTTGACATTATTCGGTTTGTGTGTGTAAAGGCTTGGCTACTTGTGAGGCTCAGTGTCCTCACCATTCAAAATGTCCTTTTAATAATATAGTGAAACCTGTTTAACGGCAACTAGTGAGCTGGGGAAAAAAAAGTATTCTAAATTGGCCAAAGCATGTTTAAATCAAGTGATTTACACAAATTTCTGTGAGTTGGAGGCAATGGAAGTCTATAAGAGATCCTCACTTCATCTACTTCATTTTGGGGGTCAAAATTGTGCTTTGACGTTGTATAAATCATACAATCTACATTTGGGGATGTCGTCATTTGTATAAAAAAAAAAAAATTATACAGTATAACGTAAAAACAATGCTTTCGTACATGCTGTCACCGGTTTCACAGAATCGCCTTTTTGTGCGTTGTGAGGGGAAGATGATGGTGTAGTTTAAAAACTATTTCAAACCTACTTCATGGTTTGCGTTCTCCCGTCACCGAATGCTATTGCTGGGCGGATGGGGTCTGGAACGCATTGGGGGGTTTTGTTTTAATTGAGGATAATGTTTAAATGGCACCAAATTAAATAACTAATCAGATTTGCAACAGAATTTGATCAACTTCAAAAACAAACTTAAATTCCTATCATCACTGTAAAGCTGCTTTGAAGCAACCTGTGTTGCAAAAGCGCTATATTAAAGATGACTTGAATTGATTTATATATTCTGTTAAGGTTAAGTTACAGTATTTATAGCTAGCTGTATATAAGAACAGTAGAAGTCTGTGTTATCAGGTTTTGCTTATATGTTCAGGATCAGATTACAGCCTTCACTTGAATATTTGAAAAAACAAATGCACATAGGTTTAGTATAAAAGTAATTATTTATAAAATTACAGAAGTCGATGGAAATTCCCCACCATGGTAGAAAATCATGCGTGTTACGTTCTGGGCTGTATTGTTGCATTTTTGTTTTATTGGTTTCTAAGAAGGAAGCAAAAGAACCTGTTCCAGAGTAACACAAGAGGATCTGATAACTTTGGTTTGTAATGGATGGTTTTCTGATCCCTCTCCCCAATCTCTCACAATGTCTTATTTTGCAGACTTGCATTATATGGCCTTGTGTTGAACTGATACTAAATAAGCTTCTAGATGAATAATGCCATTGCCCATCTGTATGATGCTATGCAGTATGTCCACATTCTCGCATGTGCACATTGTAGGTCTGAGCATTAGCATACAGTCAGACCAAATTATTCAGACACGGATATATTTTTTACTAGTGGGTGTAGGTCACTATACTTAGTTTACTTTATTTTGCTATCCTCACTTACATAAATTGTGACATATCCAAAAATTCTTCATACAGAGGACTACCAGTAAAATTGATAACCTGGGACCAAAATTATTCAGACGCTTGACCTGAAGTATTTTCTTTAATCACTAATTACCATTTTCTAAACTATAGCGAATGTGTCTGAATAAATTTAGATTTGACTGTATATCAGCATGTTGAAGTGGTGTAAATCTGGTTGTGGTGTTTTAGATGGATCAGTTTGTCACCTGTTGACTGAATTTGTACCGGTGCAACTTAGAGCATATGTCTGTGGAAAACAAACTCTGTAGCTGAACTGTCCCGTAGTGTTTAACTCATTCTTTCATAGTACTCTAGTCCTGTAAAAGGAATTGATACAACAGAGGTGTGGAGATTCCAGTGTTGCTTTTCACTACCCTAAGCTTGTGGTGATTTGGTTCCCTGCTTTTTGTCTCGACTCTCTAACAATTCTGCCTTTGTTGTAGCATGCAAGCTTTCCCATAATGCTAAGCTTTAAAAAAATTACAAAATGAGAGAATGGTGAATGCACTTGAAACTTGGTGTTTAAAAAAATGACCCTGACAACGGCCTTCATTGTCTTTCACTTTCATGTTGCCTCTATATGAAATAAATAGGCTATACACAAGTGTTAGACATAGAAATCCAATACTTTTATTTTACATTCATACATCTATATTTTACAATAAGCTTAATGCAATTTTTTTATTTAAAAAAGCCCAATCCCAAAACAAGTCCTGAAGATGTATAGCTCACGCAATGAGTTGCATTTTTTTTTTTAAAGTGTGTGAAAAGCATTTATAAAGCACACGTGCACACACGCAGTCACTGCGTCCTTCTGTCACACATTCTCGCATGTTTTCACACTCAAAAAGGGGGAGAAAAAAAAGGACACATGTTGCCCTTCTGTTGTACCTTAGTAGAGCTGGGCTGAATGAAAAGAAATTCAGACACCATTGAGAAAGGCACCTTGAGTACACAGTGTATACACAGACAAAAAGAAAATAAAGACAATAGTATAACCTTTTACTGTAGCTTCTAGAACAATGACAAAACTGTAAACCTTCACTTGCCAAAAGAAATAAAAAGTCACATTTCTATACAGATACATCTGAAGCAAAATATCTCCTTGGTCATAACATAGCAGTACCTTTTTTTTTTCTTTTTTTTTAAAGTATTATTACTTTTGAATGCATATGTTACCATGTAATTCCAGATCGGCTCTGCCAGCAGAGAGCAATCTTGATGTAAAGTAATTACACTTTGTCACAATATTTATGCAGTTGCCTACGTGAAAGTTTATCAGTGGCAACCCACCTCATGCATGTTTTCCATTTGAGAGAGCAGCCATTATTCTCAAAAGTACACGGACAAAAACCAAGAAAAGATATTCAATGCTATAGTCACAGTTAGGAGTTCCTCTTACAAGATAGAGGTCATTCCAACATAGTGTAACCTGTACATTTATATATAAAAATCTATAGACACAATTCTTTGCTTTGCGAGAAATGCGTTTGACTCAAAATATTCCAACCTCGATCAAAATCCCTAATACCTTCAGAAAAGTGTTTTTTTTTTTAATTAGAAAATACTGTATTTTCAAAAACCGGATTTAAATGGTTTACATTCCATCCTTCTTCCAACAAAATAAAGCTTTTTATAACTCAAATTGTAAAAACACTCCCAACATTAATATATATATTATTCATATGTAAATATAAACAATAAAGTGACTACAATAGATCATATCGTGGTTCTATGTTCAAATGTAGAGGAAACCCGTTTAGACTGGCATTTCATGCCAGTTTCTCTTCTTGTCCGATTAACACAGTGTGGCACTAAAATTTTGAATGATTGTACAAGTCAGGTAATATAATGCCATGGTCAGGTCTGCCCCAAAGTGCCTGCTCAGCATGCCTTCGTCAAGTCAGTCGGTAGCTCGGTCGAGGACATGCGATATTGGATCTTGGTGTTGGTGATCGCGCCATGCTTCTGCCGGAGGTGTAACCGCAGCTGACTCTTGTGGCGAAAATGCAAGTTGCATTTCTCACACTGTAAAACAAATGCAAAAACAGCATTTAGGATGAGGATGAATGCTTTTGCACTTTATAGTTATGATATTGTAGTATATATTCTTACATGATAGGGCTTTTCTCCTGTGTGTATTCGCAGGTGGCTTTTCAGTGTCTGCAAATGGCGGAAACGAGTGCCACAGATCTCGCATGGATATGGCTTCTCTCCGGTATGAATCAGAACGTGAGCCCGAAGGTGAGCAACCTGTGCAAAAAAAAAAAAAAAAAAGGTTATGTTATTCTTTCGAATCTAGGTCTCTACGATTGACTAACACTGCAAGCACTCACCTGCACAAATCTAGCGCCACATGTCTCACACTTGTATGGCTTTTCTCCTGAGTGAATCCGTGTGTGGGTTTTGAGGTTTGCTGGTCTGTTGAACTGAGCCCCGCAGATATTGCATCTATATGGTTTCTCTCCTGCAGCGCAAATGAAAGGAGGTTGAGCAAAACATTGAAGCCAAAAATTACATTTGTAGCAGCAGCTGTTTATTTTTACCGGTGTGAACTGTTTTGTGACTGGCAAGGTTTCCCTTGTAGCGGAATGCTGCTTGGCAACGGTCACATTTGTATGGCTTGTCGCTGTGGACCTGAAGCGTGTGGCGTTTCAAGGCTTCCTCCTCTGCAAACTTGGAGTCGCATTCATTACAGAAGTAAGTTCCATTTTCTGGAAGGCAAAGGAGAAGTGGTTTTAGGTTGGTTTTGGAAGACACAAACAGGTTCTTGGGAAACTATTTAGAAGAGCATCTCACCACAGCTGGAATCGGAGTACTCAGAGTGCATCTCGGACATCTCCTCGGCCAGACGTGAGGCAGACGTGTTGGGACAGATGTCAGAGTGCTGTGGAGACTGAGAGCCGCAGGACGAGCATTTCAAATGGCTCATATAGAGAGAAGAGTGGCTGTCGCTGTTCCGCTGCGATCCCTCCAGAGTTCTGATGAGGAGAATGCCACATTTTAGGTCTTTATGCAGAGGAATTCACTCTAATTTTTTATAGGATATTGAATGAATTTCACACATTCCTGCTAAGAGGTAAATCCTCTGTGTGCTTTAAGAGGATTGGAATGGATGAAGAAAAATTCAATCTGGCTTTGCGGAGGTGGCGGGAGGAGAACAGTTTCACAAAATACACACAAATCGGCAGTTCTAAACTTTATTCCATTAATAACAAGATCTTCTAATCGGTTTCTGTACACATACTACAGGAGGACTCCTTTTCAGCTGTTAAAGAGTCTGATTTCCTTTGGAAAAACTCACCTGTTGATGATGTTGTTCAGGCGACTGGCCTGAGGCACAGTGAAGTCTTCGCCTTGATCACTAATCTTTGTCGTTGCCTTCGAGTCAGGATGTTCAGAGTCAACGTGGTGAAGGAAAGCAGACAAGGCAGGCCTCGGAGGGGAGTGCATTCCAGGGTCGCGAGGATTGGTCTCCTCCTCCTTGGAGCTCTGATTGAGCACAATGAACTTGTATTTCTTCCAGTTGCGAGCTTTAGGGTCTTGCGTACCTTGAGAGGTTGGAGGTTGCGAGGCCTGTGCAAGGGCGGCGTTTTTGCTGCTGCTCGATTCTGTTGGGGAATTGGGCTGGCAGTCTGATTTGAGGGGGCTCTGGGGGCTGCTCATCAAGGTTTTGCGTCCATTGGAGGATATGCCCATGGAGTAGTGTTGGTGGCTCAAATGTTCCTCTGCCACGGAACTCTGCTCTTTCCCAGTCTCTCTCTGCTGCTCTTGGACCAGGCTGGTGAAGCCATGTTTCCTAGAGCTCATCCCAATCGAATGAACCACTCCCTCCAAGGTCTCCTGCTTCATTTCCGCATCTCTTCCCAGCTCCCTTGAGGAGTATGAGCCTGTGTGGCAAGCGGTTGAGCTCCCGAATGCAGCACTGCGGGTGAAGTCGGACAGCACGGTGTTGTTACCGTCGACCGGAGAGCAGTGTTTGTGATGGATGATGCCTCCCTTTGAGAAGTCTGAGAAAGTGTTTTTGGTGTCTGTAAGCTTGCAAAGAGGAAAGGGGAAACCTTGCATGGGAAACTGTCCGTACAGGTAAGAGTTGTTGGGAGCGTTGACTCCGTTAAACATGCAGACACCATAGGGTCTCCGATCTCTGAATGTCGCTGCTCGTCCAGAAACGTTATCCATCACCTCATGGGGTCTGTAACTGTGAACGTCTTGAGGTAAAAGCAGGGGGCTGACCAGAAAGTCCTCTCTGGGAAGTTTGATGGAGGAGTCACTGCATGGAAATATTGAGCAAATTAAAGAACTTCCATTTTCTCTTAATATTAAATTCCACTTAGCAAGTACTAAGGGGTCATTTATGAACAAAGCAAAATATACCTGGACTTAATGAATCTGTGGCAGGTGTCAACAACGTGGTCCATCTGCAGGTAGATGGCTGTGTTCATGATGGCCATGATAAGGCTCTCCTTCAGTGCGAGACGCGAAGTGTACATAAACTCCAGAAGGATTGCGAAACCCTCTGGGTCAACCTTTGGGTCCAGACTGATGGCGTTCAGGTTACATTTGTGTGAATCAGTAAAGATCGAGTAGAAGAGCCCACTGTGAAGAAATTTTAGTTTTAGTCACACTTTAACATATTTCCACTATTGGCAAGCATGTAACAAATACAAATAGCCTTCAAATGCACCTGCATGCCATAAGGACCGTTTTGTGTGCTCGAAACTGTTGTCTGTTGACCAGAATCGTGACATCTGTGAGGATATCTCTGCTACGCAGTCGGTTCAGGTTGAGAAGAACATCACTCGCATGACGCGTGAATTGGATGCAGCTGTCGGCTGCACAAGCCATTTTTTCGAGATCTGTTAGGAAACACAGTGAACCATGAGTGACGTAATCGGTGCTCACTGAACAACAAGCTAAAATCAGAAAAGTTGGGTATTCTAACATCACAGGAATCTTTAAAGCTTATATTAGCTGTTAAAAACTTCAGAAACAAAGGCAATGCTGTTGTTTTTTAGGGAGGGATGTCAAAACATCTGTTAAGAATATAGCTTTAATCCGGTTATGCATCAAAAAATTTGTCAATGTGTACCTCCTCTGCTTTTCCTCTGACAAAGGAACACAAAAGGAGACGTTATGGAGAATGACAGCCTCAATTCACTTTGATTGCAACTTTTTTTTTGCATACAATGAAAATGAATGGTGACTGAGGCTGTCATTCTGCCTGACAACTCCTTTTGTGTACCACTGAAGTAAGCCATTAGAGTTTGGAACAACACAAGGGTAAGTAAATGATGACAGACTTATATTTTTTAGGGAACTATCCCTTTAATCTGTAAATCAATTACATGTATAGTTCTCGCTCCCTCTTTCCGGTAGGTGGCGACAAATTCTGAAAATATTTAGTTGGGGAACTGACATCTATCCACGTGCAGTAGTTCTGTCACGTCTGACAATCACTTTTCATCCTACCTAAAATCTTTTATCTGACCACATTTGTAGAAACCGTTATCACGGAAATTGCATGTTTATCTTTAATATGTCCCAAGTTCACCGAAATGTACATTTACACAGCTTTTGCATTCTGAAGAAAATTGCTTATTTCCCTGCGATATTTTTCTTCATGTGTAGAGGAGAATAAACTCGAATGAGTCATGGGAGAATGTCGTTAGGCTGTTTATTGCAGCACTGTGAAACGATACACTGCACTATTGAGGAATGGGTGTAATAACAGACAAAGTGGAACAGACAACAAACCAAGAATTATGTTAATACTGTAGAAGAGTGTTTTTTTTAATTAATTTGTAGACGACACATTCTTCAGGTATGGAACGCAGCACCCCAGACGGTTTTCCCAGTCACATCTGGCTCCCTGATACAAATATATAGTTTCACTGGACGCCTTTAAATAGTTAGGCGAACATTTCTCACATGTTGAACATTCAGTATAAGAGATTCTGTTTCCATTTGAGTCTACATAATATAAATATCCCAGACCGCGCGCTGTCATGATGCCAAAGCTGTCATAATGCTCTTGTGAGGAGGAAAAATCACCCAGATGACCGGGAAAGGGATCGGGATTTTAACCACTGGACAAACAAATAAAGCGTACATATAAACCACAACAACACCTGAATATGCCAGCGCTTTACAACGTTTGACAAAATGTATTCTACTCAGAAGAACTTCTGTGACCACTCTGACCGCACATTCGGTTCTACTTATATTCTTTAAGAAATCTGAAGTTTTGCGTCCACGAGATGTCACCCAGTGACTGTTTTGAAGTTTAGCGGCACTAAACCACAACACCTGCAACTCGCATATCAAGTCATATTTGGCCATTTCGCAGGCGTTTTGCTATCTTAAATCACTAAGAAAGTTTAAACAGAACATCAACTTCTCACAAACAGAAAAGTGAGCACACTCGTTCGCCATTGAGCTCTTAAATAGCTCTCATTCTTACTCTCCGTTTCTATCTTCTTAAGTGTTCAGGCTTATTTAACACGTTTACCCCATGTCACTGAACGCCAATAAATGCTCTCACTCCAGGAATAGAGCCCGATCCACAACACGCAGATTTACGAGCTACTTGCTCAATGCCAAACACAGCCAAGTCGAGTTATAATTATTATCTATATTCATCTACATCTTTCTAAGTTGTATTTCCGAAACACCCAACACATTGGCGACCAAAAATCACAATTACATAGAAAAGAAACGCATGACTAAAGAGAAACTTGTGCAGGACTGTTATGCTCGTGCTGCTACGAAGTGACAGCGACCGAACGATACAAACTTTTCTGTTGCATCTCTGTCAAACACTGACTGGACACGATGCAATGTAACAATTAAAAACAATATTGTGCACTTTAGAAAATACAATAATAGCAATATCAGAGATGACATTAATGAGTCTCTGCGCACCAGAAAAAAAAAATCTAAAACATAATAAAATGGCAAATACCCTCAACAACTGTATACCTAACTAAATCAGAAACCATCTGCTTAGGATGTGATTTATACCAGCATACACAGACTGAAAACACAATGTATACAGCTTTTGGCACAGGACAACAACACCAAAACGTCAAGAGCGAGAGCGCAAACTCTGCTTTCTGAGCTACTTTTAAAACATGCGCTAAGAAAAAGAGTGAAATCGTCGGATGTCTCCGTTAACGCTTCTATCTTAGTATTTGACCACGCAGTGCACAGACCCTAATGTATAATCTTATTTCCCCCCCATGTGCTATTTAGTCAACTTTGTATGCCGTCTTGTTTGGTCGTTTTGGCAATAAACGCGCACCGCGTCTAGATTTTCACCCTCTGCCGCACGCACTATTTACGACCCCACGGTACCGCAGTGAGGACTGACAGAACAGTGTGGTTCATGCAGGACATCCTGAACTGTCAAAAGCATTTTCACCAGACAGACTCCACTACATAAACTACATAAACACTCTGCGCTAAAAACTGTCCACAAAAACACCTTAAAATCAGCCGAGATAAACATTTCAGCTTAAAATCCAAATAAAACAGCCTAATGAACATGTGTGAGTAATGGCAACAGCGCGCCAGAGGAAAAGAATGTAAAAAAAAATCACCTGGTAGTGCTTTCCTAGAAACTTCTTGCATCACCACTTCTAAGAACCCCAGTTCTAAGAATCAGGAGAGCTCAATTCTCGGAATTTGAGCTGGCGACCATACCATTCTTAGAGGACAGGGGAGTGCAATATTTTGCTTTAACTTTGTATTTCTTGAGTTATTGTCAAGAATTGTATTTTATACCATCATACTTTAATAATAAACTACAACGTTTCTATATTCGATGAATAAAATGTATATGAAAGAATCATATTTCCGTTTTGATTGAGAGAAATAGTTGCGTTCAGCGTTTAATTCCTCCTTTCTAATGGACGCGTCCAGACAGAGACGGTCACGTGGCCAGAGAAAGTGGCTTACGTACGTTGTCTCTTTAGCCCAGCCTCAAAATACTCAGAACTAATTTGCTATTCCGTGACATAAGCAGTGTCCATTCGTTGCCTTTCCCTGTATTAAACCCACGGCCATAACCTAGTCTATACAGAACATATCTGGATCGTTTATTCACACGGACACAGTTTGTTTGTTCATTTATTGTTTTGTTTTTGTTTTTTTACCACCAGTGATATCGTGTTCCTATTGTTACCTCTTCAAATCTGTGGACCTGCTGGCCAGTGTGCACCAGGGTTTGTTTGACTGGGATTATATATATGAACATTGAGACATTGTTCTTGAATACTGGCTTGATTGGATCGTTTATTTGTTAATTTAAACTTTGATTTTAACTGTTTAGTTCTCGTCATGGTTTGTCACATGTGTACATAAGCAATGCTACGGACGAACTACCCTTAGTAACGGTTATTTGTCAAAAACGGTTATATGTCGATAAATGTGTCTAGGTGAGGAATATTGATAATATTTATTGTGCTTGTTAAAGCGCTGTTAAAACCACTTCGTTTCGGAATTGTGTAGTATTAATGATTGAATTGCAGCAGGCAGCTGGCGGTGTAAAGGGGAACATTACCGCACCGGTGCGCGAGGAGATGACAGTGACAGGCAACAATTTGACTGACGAATTAATCTCATTCTTACGCACAGGTCTACCAAGCCATGCTCTCGGAGCCGCGCGTCTATACGTACTAATGGATGCCGTCTTCTTGGCTGTTAAAGTATCCATATCCGCCACGCTGAAACTCAGAAAAGACAGCTCATACACACAACAACTGTAGTTCGTACAAACACGTGTTGTTTAGGCCCACGAATATGTTATCTTTGCTTAATGATACGTAATCCTGGCGCGTCCAATTTATTTTTATGCTTCAAACTGCTAATACGCTGTGCTTAATTATGTTATGAGCAAAAGTTGAATGCAATTTTAGAACTACTGTTCTAAAGTGTCGAAACTTCTATAAACTGGTAACATGAACACATCAATTGAAATTAAGCTGCAAAGGCCGAAATGTCAACTCTTGTTCACTCGTTAACCTCAAGCATCCGCCTTTAGATCACAGATAATATTTTAAGAATGCATTTTAGTGATGGGTTTTTTTTGTATAGCGACTGCTTCAAACATGTGAAGGAGAATTTTTTTTTAAAATATTTGAAGATAACAGAGAGGCTTTGTCAACTTTTTGACAACCCTTTTCTTTACCTACTTCAAAGTTTTACTCGTGTTTTTACGTTAGCTACTATCAATGCCATATGAACATTTTGTATTCTCTTTTCTGTCAGTAAGCATAAGGAGAAGACAGCTTGTCTTTTGCTATTTTTCTTCAGCGTATTCTCTTCTCTTCCAACCAAACATGCGTGTCTCGCGGTTTTTCTTTCTTTTTGCACTAAACGCGTACAGTCCAAACGCACGTGAGGCGTCGTGTTTTTCATTCAACTACAGAAAACACTCAACAAGTGTCTTTGTAGGCAAGTCTTTAAAACTCGAGGACCTTCCCCGAGTTCTCACATTCAGGGACAGCAGTAGTTTCTGCAGTATGTTTTGAGACTCTATACTAGCTGTCATCTCATTAGAGTAGCCTACCTGATAAAAAAGTACTTGAATTGACCCATCCATCGGATATACTGGAGCAGCAGCCAACAAGAAGAATGCAATTTATGTCAGTTATTCAAAGTTCAGCTAACACTGGCACAGTGAGCACTATCTTCGATGTTTGTGTGAGAGATAAAGACTTAATGTTCTGTTTTTAGCACACATTTTAACATTAGCATATATTTTAGCAAATAGTCCGTCATTTATTACATGTTCTGGCTTCCAGGTGATTTATTAACATAAGTTAAAGTGCTGAGCAATACTT
The DNA here is from genome assembly GCA_023566225.1 of Romanogobio albipinnatus. Taxonomy (NCBI): domain Eukaryota; kingdom Metazoa; phylum Chordata; class Actinopteri; order Cypriniformes; family Gobionidae; genus Romanogobio; species Romanogobio albipinnatus. The sequence goes on along the minus strand of CM042250.1, from coordinate 25,835,317 downwards.
TTGAGCACCATGAACTTAATATATGAATATTCCCCAGGGCAGTTTGTAATATCATATTTTTATTGACACTGCAATTAATTATATTAGTAGCCTATGTAATAGGCTATATATAACAGACTCTAGAATGCAAGGAACTTTTCCGCTGGGTTGTACATTTTGGCTGGCTTGTAGTCTTGGAATCTGTTTTGCGCTTGACATTTTTACATGTCAGGCCTGTTTGCAGCACAGCACAGGGAGGTTTTGAGATGATGTCCTTTCATGCTGATGTGTACATTAGAGTCATGATGAAGATTGCTTGTAAAATTGTTACTGTGGAAAAATTCAATCAAAATTAACTGCTTAGAATGAGTTATATACTATTAAAATATTTTTTCCTGCTCCACATTGCCTTTTTTGACTGTATTTATAATAACCAGTTGGTATATATTTATTGCTCTTGTGTATTGTAAAGTGTTTTTTTTTTTTTTAAAGCTGTGCTTCGTGGAATTCCTGTAGATCCATAATGACAAAGAATAAAAAAAATATATAATAATAATAATTAAAAAAAACAAATAATATATATATATATATATATATATATATATATATATATATATATATATATATATATATATTACTGAATATTGATGTCAAGACTTTGATTTGCTTTCTTATGTGGCATGTACATTGTGTGGGCATCAATCTACTGAGATGTGAATACAACACATTGAATATGAAGTTCTTACTCCTTACCGTCACTATTCAGCTTATATTTTCTGATTTTGTAATGTTTGTTGTCATACTTCTGTAAAGCTAACTGTAACCTACATATACTACTTTTTAAATAACTATCACCTGTAGTTTTAAGCTTGAGCAGTCGAGAGAAATTCATCAGGAACACCTGTTGTTTTGTATTTATTAGTTCCTTTTCTAGGGAAATATTAGGGGGAAATGCAACAAGTAGAAGTTTCATAGTGCATAAGCAAACACTGTTGTAAAAGGGATGACAGGAAGAACAAATTAAGCCACTTACTAACTGGCTCTCTTAAATCTCGATTACTTCATTCACTTGGCATTTATTTTTTTGGTTTGAAACATTGACTGCTGAGTGATTGACTTTCTGCGATGCTCACCTGGGTAACTTCGTTTGTGGCTCCAGCTGGGTGGAGCTGGTCCGTTCTCCCTTGAGCTGTTTATACCCTGACACAAAAGGAGCATCTGTTGGGCTGCGGTGGAAAAAAGAAGAATTTCAGTGCACATGTTTCCCCATAACCGATCAAATGCTTTTGTCCGGATTTAGCTGGTGTCTTCAAACTTTTTGCAGCCTTAATATTCTGCTGATTAATTTGTCATAAGTCCAGGGGAAAACCAGATGTCATGAAGACCAACACACATTATTCATAGAGTACTGGATAGTAACTATATAACCATTATAGTATAATTGTATTGATACATCTTGACTATTTATGACCTAATTTTTTTGTGATCGTTTACCTGTTTCTTAGGTCCACATTCACGCTGTTTATATTTCAACAAAATAGGACACTTCTTATGAATTCACGCAAAAGGGCCAAAAATCTATAATAATTTTAATTTTTAAAAACAATGTACAATTATTTTTGTGACAAGGGAATGCTCTTTTTCTAAACAAATTAGACTTTAAATGACCTGGTCAGTCAGTGTGAAGTGTCAGGTTTATATTTATCGTTCTTCCTGCTTTTTACCTCTGTCATTCTTTTCGGGTTTAATTAGTCTTGACTCATATTTTGCATAGCACTAATGCAAGCATTTGATGTAATTGTGAGTGAATTTTTGTTTTTGTTTTTTGTAATTCAGCTGAATAGCAACAGTTGTCAGCATTGCACTCTTTGGGGACATGAAATGACGGAATGTCAACAGAAAAAAAAAAAACAAAAAAAAAAATTCAAAAACAAAGCTGAACTCTTGTGACACCATAGTGTGACTCAAAGGAAAAAAAGCTTGCAAAATAGTGAGATGGAGATCAAATCAAGAAAGTGAAAAGGTGCCAGAAACTGACATATAGTTTCCTTTCTTACTCTTGGAGTCTTAGTTTCAAAGCAAGGACTATAAAAAGGTTTAAATTAATTCTACCATGAATCTTCACCTAATAAACATAAGTAATATAACAAATATGTGATACAGCAATACTGTATATAGAAATCTCTTTCTCTCTCTTGGCACACTCCTTTGTTCCTTGGCTATTCTTCCAGTCACCTGTTTTCTGCCTGTCTTGTTGAACGTTTTTTTGTATCTTCATAAAACTTGTGTAACTTCAGTAATGTGCTTTTACTCTTACAATATGTAAAGTTCATTACATTTGTATAATTAATATATACAGTAATATTCAAGCCATTTCAAAAGAATCTTTAATCTTCACCAAAATGAAACGTTTACCTCATAATTGCCCAGAAAGAAATGTGTCACTATTGTTGAAGTGTATAAGACAGGAAAACATGTTCCAAAAATAGTTTGCCTCTGCGCTACCTTGGCTAGTTGTACCCCGGATTGTGTGGGCTGAATTTTTAGAGCAGAGGTGGAACAGACATACAAGATGGAACGCCTCTATAATTTCTTGTGAAGAGCATACCTAGGCAGTCATAACAGAAGCATAAAGCAAAAGCATGAATATTTTTGACCTTCTCGTGAAAGCCTACAATGTAAAATTTAATTTCAACAACAACCCACATAAAATGCATTTAGTGTTGTGAAGAGGCAGAAGTCATTTACTTTCCTCAATTTAACACTGATTGACCTACTTTGTTATTTTGGCCTGAGGAGAAAATTGAATCAACTTAATAAATTGATTTTTCTGACCCACTAATATATTTTACCAGCTTTGATTCAAGTGTGTTAGTTTAGAGAACATAATTGTTATAGACGGAACAGGAAGACTTCTTTCTGACCTAAAGCTGTTTTCACAACGTGTCAAATGTAGAAAAGATTAATTCTATAACTACTGGCTGATATCAAGGGTACAGAGGGGTACAGAATATTGCTTATACACATATTCAAAATTCTTTGAAATGTACTGCACTCTTGTTTGTTTCATATCGTTTATAAAAACTTTTATACCAGTTTATTGACCTAAAAATGTCATGTGGTGTACCCAAAAGTCATAGCATATTCACCTTGAATGCATGCGAGTGTACGCATTTTGTACGCAGTAAAGTTATATTACTTTTTTTTTTAAACAAACTTCATGTTTAATTATTCAATGTTTTAGTGAGTCGCACCACATGACATTTTACAACCTAAACTAGCATTGCCTTGTTGTAAAAGTCAAATTATCAGAAATATTAATAGACTCACATTCACGAGGATATTCAGAGGTCTTCTCTATTATATAATTTCCTTTTGGTCGCACCATGTGACTTTGCTTTGTCGTTTTTTTTTTTTTTTTCATATATTAATTAGCATTGAAGGTTTTTTGTTAAAATATAATTTTTTAAAAGATTATGCCAAACTACTTTTCAAGAATAACATTTTTAATGAGCCTGTTTTCTTTATTAAGATACCCCCCCACCCCAAAAAAAGCATTTGAATACAGACATCAATAATTGTATGTATAAAATGTATTCATGAATAAATGAATAGATCAAATAAAAAATGAGCATGCCATTGACCCATTATTTTAGTGTATAGTTATGGAAAAAAGGATTCACCCTGAACTGAGGGAGGTAATTTGAGTTTTCTGCCAAATTATGTTAGTAATTATTTTCAGCATCACTTGGATACGGTTTTTCAACCTTCACATAACTGCTGGCTTCATAAAAAAATCTTTCCTTAATGGAATCACACGGATATCCACCCATCTGGATCCGGTGCCCCACTAAAAACACCCCAGGTGTTCGCTAACCAACAGGGGAAAGTCTCTTAAATAGTTAAGGCCCTCCTTCACAACAACCACCGATTCAGCACTGCCAAACAAAGAGCATGTTGAGCTTCAAAACAAAGAGCAGCGTCAACTTTATTTCAATCCACTGGAGGGTTGTTTAAGGCCCTCCGATGTGGTTTTGCATAACACACGGCCGTAAAAGCATCTAGGAGTTTGCAGCGAAATGTGTAATTTACCATGGCCCCCTGCAGTGCCCAACCACATGCACATGAGATAATTACTGCAAAACCTTGGCAAACTTTTAGCCAACCAATTCCACACAAAAATAAATGACCCACTTAGAAAGCTGAATGGGGTAGGTTAGATTTGATCAATACTCTGTGGCAAATGAAGGGTTAGCAGCTACTGAGCAACAGGCGTGAATGATACATTGTTGGGGTGACATCACTGGGTTGTTCCCAGGCCACTTTGTGAGAGATTTCAGTTTTTGTTAAAAAGGAAATGAGCTAGTGATGGCAAGAGATTACCAATACTTATTCTTCAATATTAGAGACGTTTGTCACTCGTCCACTGTCTGTTTGAACAGTAATCAGCGTCACTAACAGTAACCGTCTGTTCTGCTCCGACTTTTACTTACAAGTTGTAAAACAACTGTCTGATGATGCTGAGTAAGCACGATGTGCCACCCATTAACATTAGCCTGAGCGGCGGAAACTGCCCCACAGTCTTTTCTACATGAGCGGCAAATTTTTACCCCCATCTGATAGCAATTTTTTTGTTTTTTAATTTTTTTTGCCAGCTTCAGCCCTCATTGTCAGCGAAGTCTTGAGCCAACTGTGTTCATCAGAGGAATGATGCAACGGAGCTGTAACACGGTGCGGATCCGCTGTTAGCAAGTGCACTGAGGTCCTCTTAGTTCTTTAATATAAAAAGACTGCTTTTAGGTTGTGAATAAAAATTCTAAAGGAAGCCTTTTCTTTTCTAAATTTCCATAGAGAATAGAAAACATGTCACATGGAAAACTACTTTTTAAGATCAGCAATTTAATGCTTAGTTCTTACTGTTATCACACTTTACTTTCTAACACATTACACATTACTTTGCGTACATGCATAAAAACACACATATGTATGTATAATATGTGTGTGTGTATACACCGATCAGGCATAACATTATGACCACCTTCCTAATATTGTGTTGGTCCCCCTTTTGCAGATCCTTTAAGTCTTGTAAGTTGTGAGGCTCCATGGATTGGACTTGTTTGTTCAGCACATCCCACAGATGCTCGATTAGATTGAGATCTGGGGAATTTGGAGGCCAAGTCAACACCTCAAACTCGTTGTTGTGCTCCTCAAACCGTTCCTGAACCATTTTTGCTTTGTGGCAGGGTACATTATCCTGCTGAAAGAGGCCACAGCCACCAGGGAATACCGTTTCCATGAAAGGGTGTACATGGTCTGCAACAATGCTTAGGTAGGTGGTAACATCCACATGGATGGCAGGACCCAAGGTTTCCCAGCAGAACATTGCCCAAAGCATCACACTGCCTCCACCTGCTTGCCTTCTTCACATAGTACATCCTAGTGTCATGTGTTCCCCAGGTAAGCGGCGATCAACGTGATGTGAAAGAAAATGTAATTCATCAGACCAGGCCACCTTCTCTTACATTGCTCCGTGGTCCAGTTCTGATGCTCATGTGCCCACTGTTGTTGCTTTCGATGGTGGACAAGGGTCAGCATGGGCACCCTGACTGGTCTACGGCTATGCAGCCCCATACGCAACAAACTGCGATGCACTGTGTATTTTAGCACCTTTTTTATCAGAACCAGCATTAACTTCTTGCCTTCGCTCCCCACGTGCATCAATGAGCCTTGGCCGCCCATGACCCTGTCGCCAGTTCACCACTGTTCCTTCCTTGGTCCTTGAATACTGACCACTGCAGACTGGGAACACCCCACAAGAGCTGCAGTTTTGGAGATGTTCTGACCCAGTCGTCTAGCCATCACAATTTGGCCCTTGTCAAACTCACTCAAATACTTACGCCTATTTTTGCTTCTAACACATAAACTTTGAGGACAAAATGTTCACTTGCTGCCTAATATATCCCACCCAGTAACAGGTGCCGTGATGAAGAGATAATCAGTGTTATTCACTTCGCCTGTCAGTGGTCATAATGTTATGCCTGATTGATGTGTGTGTGTGTATGTATATATATATATGCCATTTAGAAATCATGGAGGGGTCTGAAATTGTCATCGTAGGTGCATGTCCGCTGTGAGAGACATAATCTAAAAGAAAAAAATCCAGAAATCACAATATATGATTTTTTAAATATTTATTTGTATGATACAGCTGCAAATAAGTATTTGAACATCTGAGAAAATCAATGTTAATATTTGGTACAGTAGCCTTTGTTTGCAATTACAGAGGTCAAACGTTTCCTGTAGTTTTTCACCAGGTTTGCACACACTGCAGGAGGGATTTTGGCCCACTCCTCCACACAGATCTTCTCTAGATCAGGCCTGTCGCTGAGAAACATGGAGTTTGAGCTCCCTCCAAAGATTCTCTATTGGGTTTAGGTCTGGAGACTGGCTTGGCCACGGCAGAACCTTGATATGATTCTTACAGAGCCACTCCTTGGTTATCCTGGCTGTGTGCTTCGGGTCATTGTCATGTTATGGACATGGACTCAAGATGGCGCCGAGGATGGCTGCTGCGTTGCGAGCTCCGTCACAACATTGTAGTTTTTTGTTTGTTCTGTTTACAGTTTTTGTGTTTTTTGTCTTGGATGTTGTCTGCCTTACTGCGTACGACAGACAGACACTTTTGGATATTGGTTCGGCAATCGCACACCGAAAACCGGACTTTAAATTCTTCAGTGACGACCCGCTGTTTACAAACACGGCAGCGGAGCCCTTTGTCTGGGCAGCCCGACCGCGGAAACGCAGCCGGAGAAGGGGAAGAAGAGCCGGCGTGCTCATCAGAGTAAGACGCTGCGCAAACCGACCCCCGCTTCCCAGTATTTTACTGGCTAATGTTCAGTCTCTGGACAACAAACTCTGCGAGCTGAGAGCACGGATCTCTTTCCAACGAGAGATGAGGGACTGCTGCATTATCTGCCTTACAGAAACTTGGATGTCTGCTGAGATTCCAGATTCGGCCATCGAAACCACGGGGTTCTCCGTGCATCGAATGGACAGAGGCGGGGGTGTATGTTTTATGATCAACAGATCCTGGTGTGATCAGAGGAACGTACATTCTATCAAGTCTTTCTGTTCTCCTGATCTGGAACTTCTCATGGTTCTGTGTCGACCATTCTGGCTACCGAGGGAATTCACAGCGGTCATCATCACAGCTGTGTATATTCCCCCACAAGCCGACACAGACCGGGCACTAAAGAAACTGTATAGGACAGTGAGTGAGCAGGAAACCGCGCATCCTGAGGCTGCGTTTATTGTGACTGGGGACTTTAACAAAGCCAACTTCAAACGTATTGCACCTAAATACCACCAACATGTTAACTTCAACACGCGAGGGAACCGTGTTTTGGATCACTGTTACTCTCCCTTCTGGGATGGCTACAAATCCCTCCCGCGCCCACCATTTGGCAAATCAGACCACTCTTCCGTTCTCCTTCAGCCCGCTTACAGGCAGAGACTTAAACAGGAAGCACCAGCCCTCAGAACCATCCAGTGCTGGTCGGACCAATCAGACTCTATGCTACAAGACTGTTTTGATCACGCAGACTGGGAGATGTTCCGGTCGGCCTCTGATGACGACATCGAGGTCTACGCTGATAGCGTAACGTGTTTCATCAGGAAGTGCATAGAAGACATTGTTCCGACCAAAACAATTCGGCTGTACCCTAACCAGAAGCCGTGGCTAAACGGGGATGTTCGCGCGGCACTCAATGCGCGGACCTCCACTTTTAACTCTGGTAATGCGGAGGAGCATAAACAAGCAAGTTATGCCCTCCGGAAAACCATCAGAGCAGCAAAACGCCAGTACAGGGACAAGATTGAAGGACAGTTCAACAACACCGACTCTAGAAGCATGTGGCGGGGAATTAACACCATCACGGACTATAAAGGGAACACAAACTCCACCGTGAACACCGCTGCCTCTCTCCTGGACGAGCTAAACACCTTCTATGCTCGCTTAGAGGGAACTAACACCACCCTCGCGGAGAGAGAGCTCGTGGCTGAAGATGCAGAGGTTGGTGCACTCTCTGTATCTGTAGCGGATGTAACCCGATCCTTCCGGCGGGTGAACATCCGTAAAGCCGCAGGTCCAGACGGCATTCCGGGCTGCGTCATCAGAGCGTGCGCGAACCAAATGGCTGGAGTTTTTACGGACATCTTTAACCTGTCCCTCTCCCTGTCTGTGGTCCCCACATGCTTCAAAACGTCCACCATTGTGCCTGTACCGAAGCAGTCAAAAACCATCTGCTTAAATGACTGGCATCCTGTTGCTCTGACCCCCATCATCAGCAAATGCTTTGAGAGAATAATCAGAAACCACATCTGCTCTGTTCTCCCTCCCTCACTGGACCCACTGCAGTTTGCATACCGCAAAAACCGCTCCACTGATGATGCCATTTCATCAACAATACACACTGCTCTCTCCCACCTGGAAAAGAGGAACACATGTGAGAATGCTGTTTGTGGACTACAGCTCAGCATTCAACACCATTGTGCCCTCCATACTTGACATGAAACTCCGGGCTCTAGGCTTAAACAGCTTGTTATGCAGCTGGATCCTGGACTTCCTGTCAAACAGACGCCAGGTGGTCAGAATGGGCAGTAACATCTCATCACTGACTCTCAACACTGGAGCCCCTCAGGGCTGTATTCTCAGCCCACTCCTGTACTCCTTGTACACACATGACTGTGTGGCAACCCACAGCTCCAACACCATCATCAAGTTTGCTGACGATACGACGGTGGTAGGTCTCATCACTGACAATGATGAAACGGCCTACAGAGAGGAGGTGCACACTCTGACACAATGGTGTCAGGAGCACAACCTCTCCCTCAACGTCAGCAAGACCAAGGAGCTGGTGGTCGACTTCAGGAGGAATATGAGAGAACACCGCCCCATCACCATCGATGGAGCACCGGTGGAGAGAGTCAGCAGCTTCAAGTTCCTCGGTGTCCACATCACAGAGGAACTCTCATGGTCCGTCCACACCGAGGCCGTTGTGAAGAAGGCTCATCAGCGCCTTTTCTTCCTGCGACGACTGAGGAGGTTTGGAATGAACCGCCACATCCTCACACACTTCTACACCAGCACCATAGAGAGCCTGCTGACTGGCTGCATCACCACCTGGTACGGCAACAGTACCGCCCGCAGCCGCAAAGCCCTGCAAAGGGTAGTGCGCACGGCCAGCTGCATCATCGGAGGTGAGCTTCCCTCCCTCCAGGACATTTATGCCAGGCGGTGTGTGAAGAGAGCTCAGAGGATCATCAGAGACTCTAGCCACCCGAGCCATGGGCTGCTCTCACTGCTGCCATCAGGCAGGCGGTACCGCAGCATCAGAACACGCACCAGCCGACTCCAGAACAGCTTCTTCCCACAAGCAATTAGACTCCTCAACTCTTGATCCATCAGGATCATAACACACACTGGACAGAATATCACTCAGCACAACCCACTGTAGATACACACATTATATACACATTTATTTATCATATAGCATCTATTGTACATTGGATTTCTATTTGTGAGAAATATTGTATACTGTACATTGTATATTATTATTATAGCTTAATGTATATTGTTTAATGTATGTTTAGTGTACATTGTTTAAAGTATATGTATATTGTAAGTATGTGTATATTGTTTAAAGCTGTGAGAACTACACTCACATTGTGTAAATTATTTATTGTTTATTGTATATTGTTTATAGTTTACTGTGCTGTGAGTAATTGTGGGCGCATCAGATGTGTAATCTGATGCTGCTTTAAATGTTGTACATGTCATGTCATGACTGCTATGTTGCTCGGAACTACACCTAAGAATGTCACCTACTGTTGCACTTGTGTATATGGTTGAGTGAAAATAAAGTGATTTGATTTGATTTGATGTTGGAAGACCCAGCCTCAACCCATCTTCAATGCTCTAACTGAGGGAAGGAGGTTGTTCCCCAAAATCTTGCAATGCATGGCCCCGGTCATCCTCTCCTTAATACAGTGCAGTCGCCCTGTCCCATGTGCAGAAAAACACCCCCAAAGCATGATGCTACCACCCCCATGCTTCACAGTAGGGATGGTGTTCTTGGGATGGTACTCATCATTCTTCTTCCTCCAAACACGTTGAGTGGAATTATGACCAAAAAGTTCTATTTTGGTCTCATCTGACCACATGACTTTCTCCCATGACTCCTCTGGATCATCCAAATGGTCTTTGGCAAACTTAAGACGGGCCTTGACATGTGCTGGTTTAAGCAGGGGAACCTTCCGTGCCATGCATGATTTCAAACCATGACGTCTTAGTGTATTACCAACAGTAACCTTGGAAACGGTGGTCCCAGCTCTTTTCAGGTCATTGACCAGCTCCTCCCGTGTAGTTCTGGGCTGATTTCTCACCTTTCTTAGGATCATTGAGACCCCACGAGGTGAGATTTTGCATGGAGCCCCAGTCCGAGGGAGATTGACAGTCATGTTTTGCTTCTTCCATTTTCTAATGATTGCTCCAACAGTGGATCTTTTTTCACCAAGCTGCATTGCAATTTCCCCGTAGCCCTTTCCAGCCTTTTGGAGGTGTACAATTTTGTCTCTAGTGTCTTTGGACAGCTCTTTGGTCTTGGCCATGTTAGCAGTTGGATTCTTACTGATTGTATGGGGTGGACAGGTGTCTTTATGCAGCTAACGACCTCAAAAAGGTGCATCTAATTTAGGATAATAAATGGAGTGGAGGTGGACATTTTAAAGGCAGACTAACAGGTCTTTGAGGGTCAGAATTCTAGCTGATAGACAGGTGTTCAAATACTTATTTGCAGCTGTATCATACAAATAAATTGTTAAAAAATCATATATTGTGATTTCTGGATTTTTTTTTTTTAGATTATGTCTCTCACAGTGGACATGCACCTATAATGACAATTTCAGACCCCTCCATGATTTCCAAGTGGGAGAACTTGTAAAATAGCAGGGTGTTCAAATACATATTTTCCTCACTATATATATATATATACACACTCACCTAAAGGATTATTAGGAACACCCGTTCAATGGTTGTTGGTGCCAGACGGGCCGGTCTGAGTATTTCACAATCTGCTCAGTTACTGGGATTTTCACGCACAACCATTTCTAGGGTTTACAAAGAATGGTGTGAAAAGGGAAAAACATCCAGTATGCGGCAGTCCTGTGGACGAAAATGCCCTGTTGATGCTAGAGGTCAGAGGAGAATGGGCCGACTGATTCAAGCTGATAGAAGAGCAACTTTGACTGAAATAACCACTCGTTACAACCGAGGTATGCAGCAAAACATTTGTGAAGCCACAACACGCACAACCTTGCGGCGGATGTGCTACAACAGCAGAAGACCCCACTGGGTACCACTCATCTCCACTACAAATAGGAAAAAGAGGCTACAATTTGCACAAGCTCACCAAAATTGGACAGTTGAAGACTGGAAAAATGTTGCCTGGTCTGATGAGTCTCGATTTCTGTTGAGACATTTAGATGGTAGAGTCAGAATTTGGCGTAAACAGAATGAGAACATGGATCCATCATGCCTTGTTACCACTGTGCAGGCTGGTGGTGGTGGTGTAATGGTGTGGGGGATGTTTTCTTGGCACACTTTAGGCCCCTTAGTGCCAATTGGGCATTGTTTAAATGCCACGGCCTACCTGAGCATTGTTTCTGACCATGTCCATCCCTTTATGACCACCATGTACCCATCCTCTGATGGCTACTTACAGCAAGATAATGCACCATGTCACAAAGCTCGAATAATTCAAATTGGTTTCTTGAACATGACAATGAGTTCACTGTACTAAAATGGCCCCCACAGTCACCAGATCTCAACCCAATAGAGCATCTTTGGGATGTGGTGGAACGGGAGCTTTTCTAAAGAATGCTTTCAGCACCTTGTTGAATCAATGCCACGTAGAATTAAGGCAGTTCTGAAGGCGAAAGGGGGTCAAACACAGTATTAGTATGGTGTTCCTAATAATCCTTTAGGTGAGTGTATATACATATACACATATACATGTATATGCATGTATGTATACAGTACATGCATATATAGCAGGTGACCTCACAATGTCAGAGAGGCATTTAAAGCACTGTCGCATCATGATGCTGAAAATTGTGAGTTTGCGGTCGTGACATTGATGTAAAGTGTGATTAGAATATATTATCTCTTTGTATGAATGTGCTGTTGCACAATCATTGAATGCCCTCTACACTATGCTCAATGATGCAAAAAATTATTTTGGTATATTTGACTATTATTGGAATTGTTATTACGCTAACAGTCTGACTCTGCCCTTATTTTCATACATTTTTATAATCCACGTGATATACATTTATATCATCTGTAAACTTTAGACTGTACTGAAAGAAGAGTGGCAGATTCTTGTCTGTGATGAAAGAAACCCTGAAGTGTCGGTACTGTTATCACTCACTCTTGTATCTGTTTTGACTTCACGCTTGGCTCACAAAGCCATGAGAACCGCACTGGTCTCTATAAGATGTAAATATGCCCTATTTACAGTTATTTGACAACATTTCTCCAAATAATTTCAACACAAGCCACTATCACAATGCGCAATTACAAATATTGCTCAGGTGAACTTATACTTAACTGACATTTTCAAACAGATACTGAAAAAGAGTGTGAGATTTAAACGTCGTATTAGTATTACATTTTATCATCAGGTCCATTAACATCTACAAATGATCAAATGTTTAGAATCAAATAAACCAATGAATTAGTTTGAAATGAAGTGAAGTGAAGTGAAGTGCAGTGAAGTGAAGTGAAGTGTGAAAGTGACAATGAAGTGTCAAAGCCTATAATTCAAGTACACTTTCTCTCTGGAACAAACCTCAATCTTCATAAGCTCATTTAGTTGCCCTTGAGAATGTTGTACTGGACATTATGACGAACCTTGCATCCTCACATGATGGATGTCTGATGTTGCAGACTAAAAACACTGAGTCGTTTGCTATTCTTTAACATTTGAGCAAGACACCACCAGAAGAGACAAAGCTGGTATGTATTTAACGCCTACAGTGCTTCATACTCAACTTCTCAACTGCGGTGAGAAAACCAGCCTCTCTGTGGTCTGATCTGATGTTTCAACTATCTTACATCCCACGTCTAATTTACCATTCACATTCTCATAGTTTATGAGAAGTTGGCACAATTATATTTTTGTTATATTCAAAGACATTAATAAGTATATTAGTCATATTTAGTAAATTAGTTTCAGGCACCAGATGCAAACGCTGACATATATGAGGCAGATCAGATTTAGACTTGGAGGCGTGGGCTATGTCGTCTCGAGGTTTTGCATGTGAGCTGATCAGCACAGGATGTCACAGCCCAAACAGCAGTAGGCGGGGTGGGGAGGGGGGTGAAGAGTGGTGGAGGTACTGCCGCGTTGCCTACCTCAGTAACATTACAGATGTGTGGGTATACAGTCAGTAAGGCCTGGCATGGGGGGTTGGGGGATGGGTGGAGGCTCACAGCTGCCACATTGACGCCATAAGCATCCTCGACCAACTTGCTGAAGATGCGCATGTCATGCTATAACATTTTTAGTTATTGATTTGTCATGATAATGCCCATTTATTTTAGATTTACACAGTAAACTTGTGTGTCTGTCTGAATTAAATGCATTAATTTAAATGCTACCACATCAAGCAACAATAATTTTTTCAAGAAATAATTTTCTATACTAAGGGAAACACTTTTTATTTGTTTTCTTCTAGTTGCTGCCTAATTTGCAAACCTAAAACTTTGTCTATAACTATAACATAAAAAATCTAATTTTAGCACTACAATGTCCATGAGGTTAAAAAGAGAATGAAAGCATCAGAATAAGCAGTGTAACAATAATGCTTTTAAAGATGATAAAGCATTTGATTCTTTTTTTTCAGTTAAAAAAGCTGGTGTGTTGCAGTGTGACGGTGGGATTTGCTTACTCAAACACTGGTATCTTCTCTTCCCACAGATTTAAAAGATTACTTTTTTAAGGAACAAATTCATCTACAAAAGCAGCTGAAAGCTGCAGCAGTCCTCGTGGAAATTAGCACAGTCACATGGGGAAAGATCTTTTAGTGACTCAGAGACAGTGGCAGGAAACTGTTTACATCACACCTTGGAGGGCTAATAGTTTTTTTGAGTTCATATGGTAAGCCTGCCAAAACTCAAGTGGAAATTTGTCATATTAGTGTAGTTTTGTTTTGCGAATGGTTGGTGATGAATAAAGCATGTTATAGCACAGTATGTTAGTTTGTGTTTCTACATGAGTAAACAGGGAGTCTTAACAGTGTTTACACATATTCTTCTTCAGGAAAAGGGTTTAGTCACCTGCATCACCATACACCCTGAAATAATGTTGCCATGATGCCATCAAATGTTTCGGTTGCGCTGAATATTCTCTTTCACACTTTTACGTTCAGTAGTCCTTCTAACATTGCCTTCACTGGCTCTATTAGTTTATTTAGAAAATAAACGGTCCAAAAAAAAAAAAAACACTGGGAAAAAGTCTAAAGAGTCTAAGTCTAGTTTGGGCAATTTAGAGATGTATATATGGGAGCCTAAAAGCAAGATGGGGTGAAGGAAGGAGGAGCTGATGAGGAGCCAGAAAGAAAAAAAGGGGGCGAGCACAAGAATGAGAGAAAGAATTCAGTGTTTTGGAATTTTTCTGTTTTTCCCCTCAAGTACAGGATGTTTTCTGAGTTTTGCGCCACCTGGTGGATTGCAAAAAAGATTGAAAACAGAACTCTTACATGTCACTTGGTGTAAGTTATGCACCCGTTCTGTATTTGTATAGTGTTCACTTTGTAGGTTAAGACTGAGCCATTCTTCAGAGCGTCTGCTTCGTCCTCCAATTACAAACATCACATATATCACGTTCAACCTTTGAAGCCTCCTTTTGAAGCAATAACAATGACTCATAGTTTTCTCATTTCTTGTCGTGCTTCAGAGAACACAGAGCGGACTAGAAGGCAGGGCACCAAAAATGTGAAAATATGACTCCCTTTTTCATAATCCCACCCCTTTAGCACCCTCTAAACCTATCATGAACTAGTTTTCGAAACAGCCCATTTGTTTTTGTCATTGTCTTAAAGTGTCAAGGGAGCTGGTTGATCATTATCAGAGAAATGCAGTACTCTTTAGCATTCAGATGCGCAATCCGAATGCCACAAACGGATGCTTTAAGATGCGCTTATGTTTTTGTTGCCTTAGAAATATATTAAGTATATCTGAAGGCTTACATGTTGTGTGGTTTAAGGTTATGTATTCTCACTCCTCCAGATTTAATTAGGCGTTAATCTCAGGGAGAAGATGTCTCGAATCCATTCATTTGAATGTGTGCTATTTCCTTCCTTCCACACCTTGCCTTAAATTGTGGCGCAAGACTAATTTCTCAAACGGCCTAATCCCTTTAAGAATCGCGCTTGCGATATCATGCTCTCTTGTGGAATTGGGATTTGGAGAAATATGTTATTTTTATGCCAAAGTGAGTGCTTCTTATCATTTGGTGTAAATGGGACTTGCTGCTACTGGGAATAAAAATGCTACATGGTTTTTCGAGCTCATCCAGAGGAGTTACTGGAGATCTCAGTTATGTGGCATTTAAGTACCAACTTTGTCTGATGTGTCTCTTAAATTAAAAAGAGACACAACTAAGAAAAATTTTGCATACTGCAGCTCGTGGTTATAACATATTTGCCCCGTCTCACAGACCAGGTTTAAGATAGTCCCTGACTAAAATGCATATTTGAGCTGTTTTAATTAAACGAAAGAAACTTGCACTGACATATCTTAAAATATGTCACTGCCATTGTTTTGTATAAAAATGCACACCTGTAATGTTTTTTTCTAAGGCACTTTTATAAAAGCTACTTAAATGCCCTAATTTAACTAAGGCCTAATCCTGGCTTAATCTAATCCCTGTCTGTGAAACCAGGCCTTACTGTAAAAGGAAAGAACATTTTGTCTTCAAGAATCTGATAAGAACTCGGATTATTCTGCGCAATCATTCTGATACCTCTGACTTTCGATGAGATTGAATTAAGATATTAAAGGGATCTTATTCATGATTTTTCTTGAAGGTACGTGCTCAAATTGGTCATAATAATACTGAATTCTCTGCTGTATTATACTGTTTATTATATTTTTCAACACTATATACGTACAGTACATATATTTGCATATGTAACTATGCAAATATGTAGCCTGTAACTGCACCAAATATCTTTATTTTACGTCACTGGCATTTTTTTTTCAGGGCTTACTGGTGGTTAAAGTGAACACTTTGGTTTACTCAAACATTTCTTAAATCGCAGAAGTCGGGATATCAGGAAATCCAATCTGTCCGAAATGCCTCAGTGGACTATCCATTAGGCCTGTGTAGGGGTGTGGTTCTGTGCTGCCTATTTTTGGCTCTCTCCCTCTATCCATCAGAGGGAGCAAATGGAGTGTAATCCATGATAACATGATGCAGGGGCTTTTGGTGTGGATGAAAGCAATTCCGCCCAGTCCCAGAAATCAGCCCCTCTAAAACCTGATTTTATTTGGATGGTCTCCAACTTTGACCAATTCTTAAAACCCAAGAGGTAGATAAACATGTATTTCCAGAAATGTTTAATAACATATCAATTTACATGGAATTTTGGGGTAGGATTTGCAGAAGTATATTTTGTTGGGTGAGTTACAAAATCCCTGC
Source organism: Romanogobio albipinnatus (assembly GCA_023566225.1). NCBI lineage: Eukaryota > Metazoa > Chordata > Actinopteri > Cypriniformes > Gobionidae > Romanogobio > Romanogobio albipinnatus. Next base: position 25,818,575 of record CM042250.1, on the reverse strand, counting down.
AAAAATTTTGAAAATGTATTTCTAAGTCTGCTCAATTGGAAAATCTATGGCGGATAATTTTTCGTGCGTCAAAGTTTTATGCAAGCTTGAACTGTAAAAACGATCAGTCCAGTGTTGATGCATATTATTGTTATTATAAGGGTATCACTTTCGTAAGACACATGATCAAAGTTTAGATGTGAAACAGAGGGCATGCATGTTGCCAGGTAACTCGCATATCTCTTCTGGAACAAGTTTAATACCAGCTCTCTGGTAATATGGTATAGCCTATTTCATTTCCAACCGTATGAAGAACTTCAATATTAGACATGTTGACTGAGAAGTTTGAAAGCACCTAGCTCATTTATGACGATATTAGAGAAGATCTAGAACTTGTTTTTGGTTCTAATTTCTGTAAGTGTGGATTAAACATTAGTGCACTGCTCTTAAATCCTGTGAACAAATTTTATCTTAACAATATAAGGGTGGTTTTATGAAACTCTAGTCATGTTAGTGATCTGAACTTAGGGTGAGTTAGGGTAGAATGAACACATTGTTCTTCCATTTTAGCGCAGCTACTGGAGGTCCAGATGGCATTAACATATGGATTTTGTTTTGCCGGCTTTCAGATTGCGTATGAAACCAGTCACCCATCAACACTCACTTACGCTGGATAAGACCCCAGGGGCCCGTTCTTCGTACCTCGCTAACTCAGCTAGCTGGATTTGATTGTTGACGATTTGGCATGATCTTGGATTGTTTGGTTCTTTGACGCTCATCCTGGACTTGCTGTCATAGCAACAGGTCCCTAAGCTTAAACCTGCTCGCGAGCAGGCTTATTTCATGTAAACAGGATTAGATTGCATCTTGAGGTGATACTTAAAATCTGTCCCAGCCACTGCTACTTTATTACAAGAGTTCATTACTGAACCAGGGGCAATACTAATCATTTTAAATAATAATAATATACAAATTTTAAATTGTATATGTATATGAGAATATATATAATATTATAATGTTGTGTATAATACTATAGACACAGCCACTTGATTGAGCGATTTATTTGTGATGGAATAATTACTTTATAATTTTATTGGAGGTTTGCACACATGTTGTACAGTTAATCTGAGCCGTGCATTCATTTAAGTGATGACGGATATTATGGGATGGCTTGATGCAGCGCAGGAGATGCAGAGAATTTGATCTTGACCCTTAAGAAACTTTAATACTGTCACGTTACAAATCTGCTTAAAATTGAATTAAAAATTGCAACATTGAAATAAAAATGTAAAGGGTGTACAAATACTGTATAAAATCGTGAATATAAATAATTGGTAATCATGTTAAAAAAAATTTTTTTATAATTGATCTATTGGTTGTTGGTTTGGTCGTTTAGCTGTTTCCTTATAAAGGTCCAGATAATCGTGTTTTTTTTTTGTGTAATTTGCCAAGATTTTTGCCAGGTGGCTTTTTTAATTATATGATGTCATTACGTTGCTGTCTTGACGCCAGCCAATCGCTGCATTACTGATCATGGTTTCGAGTATCGATGCATCTACCATCTTCAGGGAAAACAAGAACGCGCAGTGATCTTAGATAACTGAATCCGGATATTTAAATCCAATCCGCAAATTCGTTTGAAGAACCAAATTAGCCAGACATCAGTTCTGCCAGAAAGACTCGGGAGAATAAATACTGTGACAATTATCCATTTATTAACAACCCAGCAAGCAATAAAGTATATTGGCATAGGCCCCGTCCGTAGCTCGCAATCTGAGGGTCCGGACTCTGCATATCCTGCCTGAAGACGAAGGCAGAGGCGCAGCCGACCCCCCCGTGAGGTATGGAAGGGACCATCCTGGTGGTGGTGGGGTGGATGTAGGGAAGGATTTGACTTGGAGGTGGTGGGGAGGATGGCGGTGAATTGGAGCGTCAGCATCTGCGAACTCAGACATGTGTAAGTACCGATCTTTTATACCCAGGTATTTAGCATGTGATTGGATAGATAAAATTAAAGTGACATGACAATTAAGTCTTCCTGGCAGAACTTACGCTAAAGCTTCCATTTATCAGGATTAAAAGATCTAGGATCTGTCAAATCATCTCTGATGTATTAAGCGAGGTACGAAGAACCGGCCCCAGCTCCCTTAAACTGCCCTGCTAATGTTTACAGCAAACAGATCAGCCGGAGTCAATGTCACGTCTGTGAAGCTGCGTTTTTTCTGCATGTTTGCTGCTATGGCAAGAACCTATAGTCATTATGGGAAGTGTGGTGATGGTCATGATTTATGAGGGATATAAATGCAAATAAACCAAATTCTCCCAAATGGTGATTTGTTTAGCATAGCTAATAGAGATTCCCAAGGGACCTTTTTTTTTTTTTTTTTTTTTTTTTTTTCAGATTTCAGTGACAATTTCTGCAGGTTACATAGTTATGCCAGTAGGTGGCGACAAGTGACAGTTTTTAAAGAGTCGGTCATTTGAATCATTTACTCAACCATTTCGTTGATCAATATTGTGTCTAATATAAGTTACTCAATATTAACTTAACAGCAAAAAAAGAAAGAAATCCACCTATTTCAACTAAACTTTTATTAGTTCACTTTAAAATCAAAACTAACCCATGATTTACTCACCCTCAAGACATCCTAGGTGTATATGACTTTCTTCTTTCTGATGAACACAATAGGAGTTATATGAATACATATCAAGAGTAATGCCTCTCGCAGTTCAAAACGCTTACGCTACGTCCGACATCATACATCGCGCCAGTTACCCTTTTTCCGTAAGTTGAATACGGAAGGTGGTCTTGAAGCTAGAAATTTTACTTTATAAAGTTTTAAATTACTGTAAAAGTTTAAAGTAAAATGTACTGTAATAAAGTTGATATGAGTTCTTGTTTACTGAATTATTGTTTAAAAGCAAAAAAAAAAAAGGCTATAAAAATGTTGTCCCTGACCAGTAAAATTATGTCAGACACTTCCCATATTCTGTATGAGGAATATCAACTTTTGCCATCAAACAGAAGACTTAGAGTACCATATGCTAGAATGAACAGGTTAAGGAAATCTTTTGTTCATCTGTCGGTAAAAATAATAAACCAGAAATAGGGGTCTAAGTAGGCCTCAGGATTCTGAAGAATGGAAGGAACTAAATCGTTGCACTGCAGCTGGATGTGTGTTTACATACTTATATGTGGTTTTGTGTATTATGTTGCGATGGTATTTGGCCTTAAAAGGTTGGGTTCTGGCGCCCCCAACACACACATTTATAAAATTAAATTCATCATTAAAGACACTTCATATAGGGATGACACTTAATCAGTTCTATTGTGGAAATTAAATAGAACAAGGAAGAACGAGTTGATTTGAAAACATTTTCATTCAAGCTCAATTCAGATCATATCACATCTCAATTCAGTACATATATATAACGCTGTGGGATATGAGACCATTTTTGGTAGAAATTCCACAGTAAAGTGAAAATTGAATTGACCCTTCAAATTATTATTATTTTTATGTATTATCAAATTCATAAACACTGGTTTGTAGTGCAAATATTTTTACCATTTACGGCACTTTGTTATTCTTCTAGTTATTTACCTACAGTGACTATTTGAATCATAAATCTCGCACAGAAGATAGCTTACTTCCACTGCAAAATAAGCTGGATAGGGATCCGTGCAATCAGGAGTTTCCAGTGACAAAAAGTTTCCCTTGCAGAATTTGTGATGCATTGTTCATGGTAGGCTTTTTTCTGAAATGTTTTAGTTGGATGTTCCTCTAAATTTTTTTTTACATATTAAATGTAAATACATGTTTTAGAATGTTCAAAGAACATTCAAAAGTAACTTTCCCATAATATTTGTGAAAAGTAATATAGAAACTTTTTTTTAAAAAGTGCACGTTTTGAACATCCAGAGAACATTCAGAAATAACACTTCCATAACTTAATATGAAAATTTGTAAAACATTCTTGCCTATGCTATGCATGGATGAATCACAGCCATGCTGATATATGGCCATAATGCACTGTGATTTTTGCTAAAAAGAGTAAACCTAAAATCAAATGTATGTCACTTTGGTCTCTGCCTGCCTCTGACATCAAAAGAGATGTGGATAGTGTATCTATACACAGAAACAGAAATAAAGGTATGTACGTAAACCAAGGCTAAAGTGAGTCGGAAAAAGTATTTTCAGAGTAACCTTGATATTACGGACAAAACTGTGATTATCCAACATAGAAAATTCAAATCAATGTCAGATCAGTGCTATTTGTCCCATGAGCAGCTGCTTGTTCATTTGGGCACTTCAGCTGATAATGATAATTTCATTATTATATTAGTTTCTGCAGGGAAATTTGTCTTGACAAAGCAAGGTTGCTGTGACAAGTGCACTTGAAACACCACAAATTTACCCTAGATTATTCAATAACTTAACTGATGCCAAGGAAAAATTATACCTAATGTGTACTTTTCGAGTAGCATCAACATCAGGACCAGACAGACTTTTCCTAACCCGCTGTGGCATCTCTTCCAGCTACAAATTTGATAATTTATTGGTCACAAACTAATCAACATTTGCACAGACTGAGGATATATGAAGTAAACGAACTTAACATCACACTGAGTTTAGGGGTCCACAAACCCCTAGGGGGCTTTGGTGAGAAAAAAAAAGTAAAATAAATTAATAAAAAGGGATCATCATATATGGCTGCCTGTGGTATATGAAACCCTTGTCACAGAGTAATTCAATCTACAGTATGTGTGGCAACTAAAACACAGTCATAACTACCCAAATTCTTACTATTTTAATTCATTAAACTAATGTGACTTCATATAATTTAGTTGTTCTACGATCATCAGTATAAGACTTGTGGGGCTCCAACACTTATTTTTTGCTGTTGCTGTAAACTTTGACTAGTCAGAAATGACAGAATTCAGAGGACTTAAATCCCACCATGTAAACTCAGCACACCGTAACACACCAGAGTGCGCAGAGAGCCGTCTTCAGCACGAAAGGTCCTTTAGGAAGTCTTTCTGAATGAGACAGTGCAGTCTAGGTTGAAGCAGCGTTTCTGATGTGAGCACATGAGTGGAAAATGAGCTTTAACTAAGCTTGTAAACACGACCATCTCCTCCATGGCTTTTAATCAGCTTCTTGTCCCACTCCAGAGAATTAAACGAGAGATCTTTGTGGGTCGAGTAGTGCTCACATACAGACGTACTGTACATTAGTAAGTGCATCTTCAGCGCTGTTGCGTTCATGTCGCTCTAGAACGTAAACTGTTTTACACACAGCGTGAGAGCTGATCATTTTACGGCTATTTTTATCATTGTGTTTTAATGTAAAACCAAGTTCATGATTCAAAGCACTTACATAACCTATGCACACAGCTTTCTGGTGTAAACTATGCTTATGGAACACTATGATGATGCTGTTGTTATGCAGCTGTAGAAATGTGTGCACATGCTTGCTATCTGTCTGATTTATTTGATTAGTTCTGCTAGAACATTCAGCTTTAACATCGTTTAAAAATTAAGTAAGCTTGTGCATAATTCAAATATTTGCTCAAAAGCTAAAATAGAATGTTTTTTTCCTCCTCCCACACTTACCTGTGACTTTCACTGTCATGTTGCTGGAACTTGAGACATCTCCACTCTTGATTCATGAGCTGTTATTATTGCAGATACCAAATCATGTAATTTTTCTAACAGTTATTTCATTATCTTTTCTCTATGCAAATTCAGGGACACCTAGGTCTTGTGCGTTTTGATTTGTTAACTTATCACTGTAAGCAATGTTTTGAAATGTGTCTAAGCCCACTTGTAATAAAGTACACTTGGCAGAAAATATGTAAGGGGAAGGAGCTCCTTTTTAAAATGAGGTCAAATACTTGTGAATTACATCAGAATGAATAAATAAGAGGGTCAAGCATTTTCTGTTGAGACTGTTTGAGCAAATGCCAAGAAGAGAAAACACTCAATCTAAGACTAAGAGAGGGTGCCGAGTCCAAACAGCTTTAGGCACTTTCTTTGTGTTCTCCGCTTCCCTCTCCTCTCTGGTGCCTGCTCATTTTGCTCACACATTTTACATTCTTATCATATTAATAATTCATTTTATCTTGAGTAATGGGGCAAGCTCTGACTTTTTCCTGTGAATTTTCCAGAGCGTACATTTCAGGAACTTCTCTTTAAAGGGATAGTTAACCATAAAATACAAATTCTCACCCTTGTGTCATTCCAAACCTGTATGGCTTTGGAACATAAAAGAATATATTTAGAAAAATGTCTCTTTGGTTCACTTCATACAATGAAAGTCAAAGTTGTTTTTGACCTTATTAACTGTCATTGCACAGGCAAAAACAGAATGTCTTCTTTTGGGTTTTACTGAAAAAAAAGAAACTCCTACAGGTTTGGAACGTGAGGGTGAGTGAATTGTCTTTTTGTGTGTGTGTGTGTGTGTGTGTGTGTGAACTAGCAGTCATGACCTATAAGGCTTTCAAGAATTGCACCAAAGTGTGCATGATGGTTGCAGCTGATATTTATTACTTAGTGACCAGGTATCTGGCATTACTACTAACTCTACAAAAAGAGTTAGGAAACAAATTCAAAGACCAAAAAAAGCAAACTTTCACCTGTAACAATGAAGATTTTGGACCCTGACCTCTCCTAGTGTTTCAGTGTTGGTTTACTGAGCATGTCAAATAAGGAAATTGCTCTGCTGGCATCTCTTTCGTTTTCTTCCCAGTTAATGTGTTTGCTTTTTATTAATTTCCTTTGGACTACTTTACTGCAACCCCAGCAGAAAAAAAAGAAACTTAGAGCTGCTGGGTGTGTGAGGTCATGGAGGAGGGCAAGAAACAAGGTAGTAAAATATAAAATTCTCACCGTGTTTCTGCTGCATGGAGTGGGGCATGCTGGGAGATGAGGGATTACTCAGCGGTAGCGAGGAACCCCCAGCTTCACCACGTCTCAATCTCTGGAGCAGGAAGTGGGATGCCTCTGGTCAGACCTAAAGTTGCCAATGGGAGGCAGAAGTCTCTTTTTTAACAGTCAAAGATCTAAAAATGTCAGTGATGCCTTGAGGGAAGCGGAGGACATCCGGAATTCAATGAGAGAGAAGAAAGTGGAGCAGATTGTGACAGCTCTTCAGCGGAACAGGAGGATCGCAGCAACGGAGCTGGGATTGCCGGGAAAGCTGGCACGAGGCAGAGGGGCTCAGAGCTGAGCATACACGCTGGCAGATGTTGAAGATGCCAGGCTGGATTGGGGTGGCTAAATAGGTGCTGATTCCCGCCGTCTCTTCTTTCTTCCGTCTTACAGGCAGTTGGCGACCCCCAGAATATCCCGGCGAGCGGAAGCTGTCCCTTGTTGGATGCGTTTGCGAGTGAGTGTGTGCAGGAGGATTGGCGTAGCAGAGATCTGAAGCGAGTCGACTGAGCGTGCTCAGCGTTACAGAAGAGGTCCACAGGGCATCGGTGGCACTCTAAGCTGATAGGCCAACAGTGATCTAGCATACATTGTTTAGTGTGCTTACTTGGTCCACTTTCCTTGAATGCTAAAATGATGGGGCGTGCTCCATTTTTTTTTTTTTTTCTGGTGTGGAGGGGGGAACCCTACAGATTAAGTTATCCTTGTTGTAATCCCAAAGATAACTCTGGTGAATAATTTGTTCTCTCTCTCTCTCTCTCTCTCTCTCTCTCTCTCTCTCTCTCTCTCTCTCTCTCTCTTTTCTGAGGTGCAATCTGAAATCTCATTGAGTCACATGAACTCTAAACCTTGTGATATTCCCATTAATATGGAGCAGCTCTTGGGCACCCGGCCATCTGCCAGATTACAGTCTTTCATATACTGCTGTGACACATTGTTGTATAAACTGAGGTTTTATACAACAAACATTTCAGTCCTCTAGCATTAATCTACCTAAGCTTATCTCAATCCACAGAGCTGGATATTGCTCTTTATAACTCGTCTAGCAATGGAAGGTGATATTACATCACTCCAGATGTCACATTTCTTCACTCCTGCTATTCACGACAAGCATCTTGACTGCATGGGATTGAAAATTGGATGATAACTGTACAGCACATTAAAGGGTTAGTTCATCCAAAAATGAAAATTCTGTCATTAATTACTCGTTCCAAATCCATAAGACATTCGTTCTTCTTCGGAACACAAATGAAGATCTTTTTAATAAAATCTGAGAGCTTTCTGTCCCTCCATTGACAGTGTACACAACTACCAATTTCAAGCCCCAGAAAGGTTGTAAAGACATCCATGTGATCCATGTGACTTTAGTGGTTTAACCTCCATTTTAAGAAGCAACATGGGTGGTTTGTTTGAGCAAAAAACAATCAAACATTATTTATCACTTTATTTACAAAATATTAATCTCCAACACCTGTTCATGAGAACACCATGACCCATGCATGTTGGAGATGAACAAAGATGAACAAGGACCTTCTAAAGCGAATCGATGCGTTTGTGTAAAAAAATATCCATATTTAAAAATGTATTTCATTTTTTTCTATGGCTCTGCATCAGCCGTCCCCGCGCCATCACTTCCGGCGAATAAGGTCAAAATACATGCAAAATACTGGCGCGATCATAGATATATTCATAGATTCCTCATTAGTGCCTGCGCGGATCGGTCGAATAAGGCATCTACGTATATATATCTTTGATCGCGCCAGTATTTTGACCTTATTCGCCGGAAGTGATGGCACTGGGAATACTAGATGACATTCGTCTGATAAGAGGTAAAAAAATAACATAAATACTGTTCGGTTTCTCGCAGAAACCGATCGTTTCTTGTCTTAAGACATCAATGTGTCACCACGAGCCGCATGGTTTAGATTAGATTAGATTAGATTCAACTTTATTGTCATTACACAAGTACAAGTACAAGGCAACGAAATGCAGTTTAGGTCTAACCAGAAGTGCAATAGCAGCAAGTGCGGGATATATACAATGGTTGCGTAAGTGCAGGGCATAAAAATGTACTGAATATATAAAAATATGTATAAGTAGAGAGATGGTTATTACTATAAACAGAACTGAATTTACAGATGAATATATACAGTGAATAAATATACAGATGGCTATTACTATAAACAGAATTTACAGGTGAATATGTACTATGAATATAATATACAGATGGCTATTACTTTGAACAGAATTTTACAGATAGAGGTATACAATAATATGTTAGGTAAGATGAGGAATATAGCAGTGGATTAAGTTAGTGCAATAAATTATGGACAGAGCTATCCGAAAGAAAGTGTAAAAGTGCAGTGGAAAGTGGTTGCATATTACAGTTAGACGTACGGTGCAAAATGTAAACATTGGTACTGTAAATACAGTCGGCAGTACAAATGAGCATATTCCAGTTAAGATATGGTGGTGCAAAATGCATAAGTAAACAGTTGTTACTGTAATAAACAGTTGGTAGTGCAAATAACAAAGTGAATGTAGATGTGAGGTAGGAGAGTTTGCAGTTTATGAGGGAAGTGGATCAACAGTGGTTTGAGTTCAGTAAAGAGACAGCTCTGGGGAAAAAACTGTTCTTAAGTCTGCTGGTCCTGGTCCGGAGGATCCTGAAACGCCTGCCGGAGGGCAGGAGAGAAAACAGTCTGTGGGCTGGGTGAGAGGAGTCCTTGAGGATGCTGCGAGCTCGATGCAGACAGCGTTTCCTCTGGATGTGCTCAATGGCAGGCAGTGGAGTCCCTGTGATGCGCTGGGCAGTTTTCACCACCCGCTGCAGTGCCTTGCGCTCCGCAACAGAGCAGCTCCCATACCATACTGCCACACAGTTGGTCAGGATGCTTTCTATTGCACAGCGGTAGAAGTTCACCAGGATAGCCGAGGAGAGCTGATTCTTCCTCAGTGTCCTCAGGAAGAAGAGGTGCTGATGAGCCTTCTTGACCAGGCAGGAGGTGTTGGTCGTCCATGACATGTCCGCCGAGATGTGGATCCCCAGGAACTTGAAACTGGAGACACGCTCAACAGCCATTCCATTGATGTGGATGGTGTCGTGTGTGCCTCTTGACTCCTTCCTGAAGTCCACGATGTTTTGGTGGTGTTGAGGAGCAGGTTATTATCAGTGCACCATGTGGCCAGGTGCTGGATCTCCTCCCTGTAGGCAGTCTCATCGTTGTTGCTGATGAGACCAATCACCGTAGTGTCGTCCGCAAACTTGACGATGGAATTAGATCCATACACAGGCTTGCAGTCGGAGGTGAAGAGGGAGTAGAGAAACGGACTTAGCACACAGCCCTGTGGTACACCAGTGTTGAGTGTGATGGACGTGGAGCAGGTGGATCCTGATCGAACATTCTGGGGTCTGTCAGTTAGGAAGTCCAAAATCCAGTTACACATTGAAGTGTTGATGCCCAGGTCTCCAAGTTTGGCAATTAACTTGGATGGGATGACAGTGTTGAATGCTGAGCTGAAGTCAACAAACAGCATGCGTGCATAAGTGTTTTTACTGTCCAGATGGGTGAGCACAGAGTGCAGTGCCATGGAAACTGCATCCTCTGTGCTCCTATTGCTGCGATAGGCAAACTGGTGTGAGTCCAATGTGGATGGTAGAGAGTCTTTTAGGTGTTCCAGGACCAGCCGCTCAAAGCACTTCATAATGATGGGTGTGAGTGCTACAGGGCGGTAGTCATTAGGGCACCTCGGGCTGGAGTGTTTCGGCACTGGCACAATGGAAGTGCATTTAAAGCATGATGGTCGGCCACCAAGCTCCGAAAGGCGGAAACAGCAGATAAAGTCTAGTCGCAAACCAGCGAAAGACGCTTAATTCCACCCCACGACCACTGGCAAAGTCGCTGTCTCCTGCAACACCTCGTCTGCATTACTTGTGACCCCAGAACGCAGAGAAGGGGGCGGGCCTTGGCCGGACGACTCTGTAACAAGAGGAGGCTGAAACAAGGATGCATAAACAACGCCATGTTCTTATAACAGAAGACAGGCCAGGGGCGAACGACTTCCATTAGAAGGGAACGCCCCCATCCTTGACAAAGCCTAGGCCAAGTGGTGCGACATAAGTCCGCACTAGATCTACTCAGGGCCCGGGAAAGAAATATTATCACCTCTAATATTACACAATGAGGCCCCAAAAACCCTTTTCCCAAAGCCCCGCAGAGCTGGGCGCAGATCTCACTACAGCTCGTGCATTAGCGCGTACCTGGTCTTCAGCTACTTCCCACTTTTATGCTAGGAAAAACACAGCTCGCCCCCTACACTACAAGCCCTCGGGCGAGAGCGCGATTCAGTTACCCACATAGTGGGGAAAAACATAGCACGGAGAGGCAGCAAACTCTCCTAGCAGAAAGTGAGGTATTCACACACAACCATCATAATGATTGCAAATAAGATCGTTCTTAGCTTACTCACGGGGAGCTGCAGGCCCTGCGAAATCCAGCGACGATCCAAATTTTCTGCTCATCATAGGTCCACCGGCCTGATGTAAAGCGCCCGGGGGAAAAACCAGAGGAAGGGAAAAAAGGCAGCGTTCATCTCCGCGCTCCTTGGGGGGTGGAGTCCGCTGCCTGCGCTGGTCCCAGTTACCAGCCCCGGCTTCCTTCCTCTTCCTGTTGCGGGTGTCCCGCCTCCCCTGCGCCCCAGTCCTCCACGGCGGGGGCGCTCGAGAGGCGACGCCGGCTCGCTATTCCCGTCTCCAGCCCTCAGACTGGAACGGGCCGGGGACACCCGACTGCCTGGGCGCAGTCCCGGACCTCAGCGGAATGTATGTCCTGAATGCCGCCGAGCGCGCCTCCGCCTCTCCGAACTTCCCCACCACCGCATCTACGGAGGTGCCGAAAAGTTCAGACGGCGAAACCGGGGCATCAGGGAGAAAGGCTTCTCTTTCTCCCTGATGTCCAAACGGTTTAACCACAGATGTCTCTCCATGGCCACCGTCGCCGCCATCAGCGCTATTCGTTCGGTGGCCCGGAGAGCGAAAACCGCGGTCCGGCGCGACTCGACTACCGCCTCAGGGGGGTCCCTCCCCCTGATCGAGGTCCCTCAACAGGTCCGCCTGGTAAGCCTGCAACACAGCTGTGGTGTGCGAAGCCGCTGCAGCGTGACCCACTGACATGTACGTCCTGCCATACGGAAACCGGCAGGGTGGGAGCCCTCAGTGTCGCCGGCCGCCCAGAGGCGAGATAAACATAACATCTCGTCCACGGGCGGCCCCGACACATACCCAGCCAGGCAGTCCCCCGACATCAGCTAAACTTAGCCCAATGATGTCGACAGATGCAGGGCTGAAATGGTTTCTTCCATCCCCTCGAGATCTACTGATGGAGATCTGGAAGGAATGGAAGACTCCCAGGAGTTGGGGGGTCATAGGCGGAGAGAAACTGATCGTCCAAACTGTTTGGACGCTCAGCCTCTCCTACGCGCCGCCAAGGCAGCTGCAGTCCACCCGCAGCGCATTCCATGACCCCAGCAACTCCCCGTACATGGGACAGGATGGTTAAAAAACTTCAGTATCTTTAACTGACTCACCAATCCTCTGCTTGAGTGGAAGAGCAGCAGACGAGGAGGAACATAAATCCTTTCCACTCCTCCTCCGAAGTCCGGTTCTTGCGATCTGGATCGTCCTCGAGAACCACATCTGTCTCCAAGCGACGAGCCAGATCCATCTGGGAAGCACATGATGTTTAGACGCCGCTCAGCCTTAGCGTGAGCGGGGTCGTTCCCAGATGCTGAAACCACTCCCCTCGAGAAGAGGTCCAGCCGAGAGCAGAGCGTTCCAGAGGAAAACGCTCACAATACTTTCCACAAGAGGTTCGCAAACCTCTCGTGCATGCTCTTCTCCCAGACAGTAAACGCAAAGTGTGTGTGTATCCAAAGCGAAAGCTACCTGGTACACGTTCAAAACACACCTGCAGAAGTGGCATTGCTTCTCAGCACACTTCATTGCTATCCTCTTTGTAGACGTTTCACGTGAAGACAGGCAAAAACAGTCCCTGAAGACGAAAAGATACTGTCATGTTGGCAAGGCGCCCTTATATACTTCCTGGTCGCACCTTGATGACATCATAGGCTGTCGCCGGTCAATAGGATTGACGTTTTTTGATTGTGATTTCAGGCACCAGTCACGCTGGAGGCGTTCCCCGTAGCGTCAAAGCTGACACAGCGCAAGTTCCCTTTCGAAAGGGAACTAGTTCTTCCAATTTATCATCGGACTTGCACTCGGATTGATGTGGTACAATCAATGTCATTGTTACTGTTCAATGTACTGGCCAATCAAAGCAGAGTAGCTCTCGGAAAGGATGATTTAGAGAGACTGACTCATCCGTCGAGACGTTTGAGAATCATTGAAAAATGTGGTGAAAATTAAAGTGTTTCTTTTTTTGCCTTTGATGCATGTAAACCTGTTGTAGGAGACCTCCAAAACAAAATTAGGAAACTTTAAAATAGCATAATAGGGGCACTTTAATGTCAAGCCCTGCCTACTTCAAATATGGTATTTCTTAATTATAATCAATGATTTACAAGTCAAGTCAAGTCAAGTCAACTTTATTTATATACACTCACCTAAAGGATTATTAGGAACACCATACTAATACTGTGTTTGACCCCCTTTTGCCTTCAGAACTGCCTTAATTCTACGTGGCATTGATTCAACAAGGTGCTGAAAGCCTTCTTTAGAAATGTTGGCCCATATTGATAGGATAGCATCTTGCAGTTGATGGAGATTTGTGGGATGCACATCCAGGGCACGAAGCTCCCGTTCCACCACATCCCAAAGATGCTCTATTGGGTTGAGATCTGGTGACTGTGGGGGCCATTTTAGTACAGTGAACTCATTGTCATGTTCAAGAAACCAATTTGAAATGATTTGAGCTTTGTGACATGGTGCATTATCCTGCTGGAAGTAGCCATCAGAGGATGGGTACATGGTGGTCATAAAGGGATGGACATGGTCAGAAACAATGCTCAGGTAGGCCGTGGCATTTAAACGATGCCCAATTGGCACTAAGGGGCCTAAAGTGTGCCAAGAAAACATCCCCCACACCATTACACCACCACCACCAGCACAGTGGTAACAAGGCATGATGGATCCATGTTCTCATTCTGTTTACACCAAATTCTGACTCTACCATCTGAATGTCTCAACAGAAATTGAGACTCATCAGACATTTTTCCAGTCTTCAACTGTCAAATTTTGGTTAGTTCGAGCAAATTGTAGCCTCTTTTTCCTATTTGTAGTGGAGATGAGTGGTACCCGGTGGGGTCTTCTGCTGTTGTAGCCCATCCGCCTCAAGGTTGTGCGTGTTGTGGCTTCACAAATGCTTTGCTGCATACCTCGGTTGTAATGAGTGGTTATTTCAAAGTTGCTCTTCTATCAGCTTGAATCAGTCGGCCCATTCTCCTCTGACCTCTAGCATCAACAAGGCATTTTCGCCCACAGGACTGTCGCATACTGGATGTTTTTCCCTTTTCACACCATTCTTTGTAAACCCTAGAAATGGTTGTGCGTGAAAATCCCAGTAACTGAGCAGATTGTGAAATACTCAGACCAGCCCGTCTGGCACCAACAACCATGCCACGCTCAAAATTGCTTAAATCACCTTTCTTTCCCATTCTGACATTCAGTTTGGAGTTCAGGAGATTGTCTTGACCAGGACCACACCCCTAAATGCATTGAAGCAACTGCCATGTGATTGGTTGATTAGATAATTGCATTAATGAGAAAATGAACAGGTGTTCCTAATAATCATTTAGGTGAGTGTAGCTCTTTTAACAATGCAGATTGTTTCAAAGCAGCTTCACAGTGTTAAACAAGAAAATAATGCAACAGAATTTTATTCAGCCGTATAACCATTCTAGAGAAAAAATGGTGATGTCATCAGTTCATTTCAATTATCTTACAGTGACAGTGTGGGCTTTAGATCCAGTAATTAGATCAGTAATTTAGCTTATATGGTTAATTTGGTTTAATAATTAGATTTATTTGGATATTTAGTTGAAAAAATTAAGAAAAATTTAGTGGCCCCAACTGAGCAAGCCAAGCCAGTGGCAACAGTGGCAAGGAAACCAAAACCCCATCAGGTGACCTAATGGAGAAAAATAAACCTTGGCAGAAACCAGGCTCAGTCGGGGTGCCAGTTCTCCTCTGGCCAATTAACAAACAGCGTATGATTATTATTCTGGCAACTTTACAGGTCAGAGGTCATAATAGATCGGAATATTTGAAAGATCAGAGGCAACACGCCGGAGACGGGTTTATTGAGGATGATGTGTTGATTAAACAATTATTAAAGTGCAATATTCTAACAATCGGAGTCATCACGCTGGAGACGGGTTTATTGAGGATGCCGTGCCGACGAGGCAATTTCAGGGAGAGGCTAATTGACACGGTCTCTGCAGACACTTCAGGGTCATGCGTTGGTCATGTCTGGGCGCAGGTCCACCATCTGATCTGGATACGGCCCGGATCCGGCTGACTGCAGTAAACCTCGGGATAAAACAGAGAGACTATCATTAGCATAGATGCCATTCTTCTGATGATGTCACGAGTACATCAGGTGTTATGGGAAGTGTTCCCGGTTTTGTAGCTTTTTTGTCCAATAATTAAAAATTCATTTTTTTCTGAATTGAGTTGCAGGAAATTACTTATTAGCTATGCATTCCTTTAATCTTGTGAATTGGTAAGTTTTGTCAGGGCGTGAAGAAATATAGAGCTGAGTATATCTCCCAGTGGTAGCATGTACAGGGTGAAGAGCAACAGTCCTAGCACTGAGCCCTGCGGTACTCCATACTGAACTTGTGATCGGTGTGACATCTCTTCATTTACTGCTACAAACTGATATGGTCACATAGGTATGATTTAAACCATGACAAAGCAATTCCACTAATGCCTACATAATTTTCGAGTCTATTCAAAAGAATGTTGTGGTCGATAGTATCAAATGCAGCGCTAAGATCGAGTAACACTAATAGAGAGATACAGCCACGATCGGATGATAAGAGTAGATCATTTGTAACTCTGATGAGAGCAGTCTCAGTACTATGATAGGTTTTAAGACTATGTGCCAAATTTCTAGAGAGAAGAGCGATCCATCCGAAGAATGCCATCCTTCTTCAACAGGTCAGGTCTGCCCCAAAAACTTTTCCAATTGTCTATGAACCCTATGTTATTTTGCAGACACCACTTAGACAACCAGCCATTGAGTGATGATAGTCTGCTAACTATCTCATCACTCCTTTTAAGAGGGAGCGGTCCAGAACAACAAACAGCCGCTGACATCGTACTAGCAAGTTCACACACCTCTTTAATGTTAATTTTGGTGATCTCCGACTGGCGAAGTCGAACATCATTAGTGCCGACGTGAATAAGTTCATATTTCAAAAATATTATAATTTGTTTAAATATGGATATTATTCAAATATGAATTAAATTTACAGCCAATATATTGCATCATCATTTCTGATTTGATTATATCATTCACGGTTATTCGTTGTCTAATTTTCAAGCACTTTTTTGCTTTGTTGTCGAAAGTTGTAATGTTGTGATTAACATCTAGAATGCCTATGGGAATGGGAACATGGGAACGCTGGAAAACGTGGACCGTTACAATTTACACGTAATATTAAGTGTCATTAGTGATTTGTGCTGGACCATTTGGTTGGCAACTGTGCATGTGTGCAGCAAACTTTTTTTTAGCGCAGCTGTAATGAGAAAGAGATGGTGAATGAAGACAACAGCAGTCAAATTGATCTGCTCCTGATAAAGTTGTTGGCTTATATCCCTCTTTTAGCTCAGGCATAGCTGAGTGACTTGTGCGGTTCTCTCAATACCATTATGTCTCATTATAAACACCATCTTTTAAATATTTGATCTCCTTATATAGATGTTGTGTGTACCCTGCATGTCTAGAGACGCTAATTAGTGCTGTCATAAACACTCCCACATGCCTGGGTGTTCACTTCACATCACACAGGGCGAGTGGGCGGAGCACCTCCCTCTGAGTCTCGGGTCTCGACTGAAGGTTTGGCAGTCTGTGTTACAATGACCTTTATCAAATCATTCAGCTATGACTTTGTCAGCTTATGGTAATGGGACTTGTAGGTGAATTGTTATTGTGACCGTTTGTGCTTTTTATTGTTCTAATTCAATCAAAGATGTAGAAAATTCATGTCATTGTCTGATCCTCATGTCATTGCAAACCCATCTTCCAAAAAACAAATGAGAATATTTTTAATGAAACTTTGAAGATCTCACTCCATTGAATGTCCATGCATGCAACCAAAACTTTGACATTGTAAATGTAATCCAAGTGCTCTATGCAAGTCTATATATGAATAAAAAACCTAAATTAAACCTATTCATCATATAAAGCAATCATGACTCTTCAGAAGACTTGGATGAATCCGCTCAATTCATATGGATTAACGCTTTGCTTGAGTGGACTTTCAATAGAGGGACATACATCTCTCAGGTTTCATTAAAATCTGTTTCAAACATGAATTAAAGTCTTATGGGTTTTGAATGACATGAGGGGAATTTTCCTATTAAAAAGAAATTAATATTAGGCTTTAAAGTAATAGTTTACTCAGAAATGTAAATTAATCATTCACTCACACTCATGTTGTTCCAAACCTATACTTCTTTCTTTCTTTCTTTCTTTGGTTCATTGGTTTCAGAGATAAAATGGATGTTGTTGCTGTCTTTGCATTGAGCTTATGGTAGGAACACTGATAAAGAAAATTGTGGCGCAATCTCACCAATTAAACAGGTTATTTATACACAACATTTAGAATATTGTGTAATGTATACAAAGATTCAAATAATTTATTTGAACAAAAATCATCACAGTTGTTATATTGTAATTTTTTTTATTAAGATTACCATTAAAATTGTTCATAAACATCACAGAAAGTCCAGCTTGTGGAACACTTTTTAATGTCGAGAAAATTGAATCAGACAGTGAAAGAAATTACCTTAGCTCATCACCAGAAAGCCATTTTCTCTGACCACAGCATCTAAAATTTAAAGGCTTAAAACTTACAGATTTGCATGGTAAAATCACTCAGGTGAGTATAATATAAATGGAGTAATGTGCTGAAAGAAGGTAAAGAGAGACAAACTTGCCAGACACACTGTCTCATCAGCTCAGTGTCTCACTCTACCTTCTGCATATACCACCTCTTTTTACGTCAGAGAAACCACATTCAGCTTTTCATTTCTACCAACATGTCAATTGCAGTTAATCGGGGTTTTCTCAAACTTTTTTGGGGCTGTTTTGTCCTTCCAACTCTTTTATAGGCCACATTAACAGAGCCAAACTTCCAGTTACACTAGTTTTCTAAGCAGACTTCATACATTACTTTCATTTCTTTTGTTCTAGTACTTTCTTATTCTTTTTATACACACCTTACTGACTGATACACAGTACAGAGACAAGGACAGATGCAACCCCTTCTTCTTTTAGAATTTCAGTTTTGAGAATCTGAATACAATCTCAAAAGACCAAGAGGTCACAAGTTCAAATCTTGTTTCACTACAACAGTGAAATAACAGGGTCTATCACCGACTACAGGGAAGAATTAAACTTGGTTATTATGATGAAACAACTGGTAAGGGGAGAATTCAGAGTGAAGTAACCTGATTTCCAGTTCCTTTTTCCTGGAATTGTTTTTTTTAGGTTATTTGTTGAGATTTGGTGGGCTGAGATAGCACCTATGGCCCCTTTTATGACAATTTTCATCAACAAGCATCTTCGACATTCACTTCCTCATAAGCTGCACATATGCAACCATCCAGGAAACTCCAGTCAAGTCACTTTCATTTATATAGCACATTTTACAAAACAGATTGTTTCAAAACAATAGAAAACTAATGCAACAAAGATTGTTTTGGCTATACAGCAGCGATAGAAGAAAGTCATTGTCCAGCTTAAGTAAGTAGGGGTGTAAATCGGACGGTTTATCACGATTCGATATTGATTCTCATAGCAAGCGATACGATATTTTCCGATACCTCAAAAAGTTCTGCGATATGATTAGATACAGGGGTATACCGATCAATATTTCAATATTATATAAGAGGAAGAGTTGTTGTAGTAGAGCACATTTGGGAGTCTACTCAAGCTGTCGCATCTGTCTTTTCACATTTATTGCAATACAGTAGCAATAAATGCAAATGCAATAGCATGTCACAGTGGTGTGCAGTGACATTTTACCTGGGTATGCTGGGTGATGCGTTATGTCAAAACTGCACCTGCACATTGGATGGGTTTATAAGAACGTTCGCTCTAGACAGAGTGTTAGCTGCTCAGTTGCTTACTCTCATGACACATAACAACACAGCTAAAAGCTTCCTTCTATATTTGACCATTTTTTGAAAGTAGCCTACATTTACCTGTTGATGCCTTCACAAGCACTTGTAAAAGCTGTTGAGTTGTGTTTGAGTTGAGTCAGGCGCAATGCGTGAAAGGGGTGTTTGCAAAGTATGCTGTATGTCGCAGAAACTACATTCTTCATGAACGGCACATCGACTGAGGATACACATCTAAATCAGAGACAAATTAGAAACACCATGTCAGGCGTCGTTTTAAATGTATGCCAGAAGTGTTTTTATTAAGAATTAAAAATAAGTATAATATAATAGTTGCCTATTATAAATAAAATATAAGTAAAATATCATTAGAATAAATTTAAGTATAATAAAATTATAATTATTATTTTAAAAATAAGTTGATATAATGCAAATTGATGACTTTAACAAACACGTATGCCGCGTTCCAGGCAACCCGTGTTTTTCCAACCTTCTACCCGTGAAATTGCATTGGAACGGCAGTCAAACCCGTGACTTCCCACCCGTGAACTCATACTAGATCGATGTACTCCCAGTTACGCGCTCTGACATCACATAGTCCGCGAATCAATAATGGCAGCCCCTACGGATGCAGTGTTTATGAAAGTCGTACATGGTTATTTAACGTTATTTATCCGCAAATGTTATGCATTATCAGCAGCTTTTCTAGCATTAGCTAGTTTTCAGTCTATTGAGTGCAAGTATAAATGAATACCAATTACATTTCCAAATATACAAATAATGTCAAATAAAAGGTATAACAGCTTCTCTTGCCTCATGCAGCATTTTTTTCTCCTCTGTTTCCCTCAAATAAGTAAGGAGTAAGCACCTTTGGCGATAGAAATGATTGTAAATGAGCATAAGCCCCGTACGGTTCGCCATGCTTTGTTTACGTCTAGCTACCGTTCAGGCAGTTTGCCGTGACTTTGCCTGGAACCTAACAAAGTCGTGAGTCGTGGTTTGAAACTTACAGGCTCAAAAACCTGCCTGGAACGCAGCAATAGACTACGATTAACAGCATCGGATAGTTACAGGTCTGCATACAGTAGGTCTGTCTTTAAACAGTTATACGTTATATCGTTAAATTGAATTTCCCTATGGAGAAAATAAAATACTATAAAAATAGTTTCAGTTATGGCTTTTTTCACATGATTGAGTCTATTTAGTTTTCTATTAAACGCATTGTGATTTTCGTTTATCGAAATATGACAGTAACAGCACATTTTTCTTCTTGGGCGAGTGATCCGCTCACAGCTTACCCTGCTCATCTAATTCCCCATATGCCAGCAAACCAATGAGAACACGGGACAGTGATGACGATACATAACAGAGCGTAGGCGCCAAAGCTGCTGTGAATCCACTTACCCGAAACTCTCAGTGAGCGGCAGATTTGAAGAAAATTACCGTCGTTTGGTAAATAAATAAAAGATGGAGAGTTACATACGTTTCATAATGTTAGCTTTATGGTACACGTCTAACAAGGGACTTTGTAGTAATAGTGGTAATACTAATCAGCAAATCCACGAATGGCTTGGGTATGCAGAGCTTTTGCAATTTATATAGGCCGAATGCCACTATAAAAGCAAGATGACAACATAAGTTATTCCGTAATTAAACTAAACTATACCTGTTCTATCTTCATGCAGTATATTCTCTGTCTCTGAAAGCTTCTTACAATAGTTCCCACATGAGCGATTAATAGATTATGATGACAGTATATGCTAATCAGTGGCTTGAAGATAGTTAACAGCACATCAGCTACATAAATTCATCAACTAACCATTCAGAAACATCCTGTTGCATTCTATGTTGTCACTTCTTCTTTAGTCTCTCCATCATTGCCCGATTCCAGTTTGAACATAAAAAGGTGAACAGTTTCGGACATGTTTTGAAGCTCCGCCCTCTTCTAGAAAAGGGGGCGGAGAGCAGCAGCTAATTTGCATTTAAAGGAAAACGGTGCGTTTTTGCTCACCCTCAAAAAGTGATAATTTTAACATTCTATAAAAAAATTATATGTGGGGTATTTTGAGCTAAAACTTCACATACACAATCTGGGGATATCACAGACTTATTTTACACATTGTAAAAAGGGGCATTATAGGACCCCTTTAAAGTCACAAAAGCCATATTTAGACATTCATTTTATTGCCAGAGAACTTTGGTTTTTGCAGTCAATCTGTTGTGCTAATTTGCCATCTTTCAGAATTAGGCAAACAAATAACAGCATTCTGCAACTTTCATGCCCAAAATGGATTTGTTGGTAAAGACCTTGACTTTGCAAAGTAAATGCAACTTTCTCTGCCATGCTTAAAAAAAAAAGATATAACTCTCTAAGTGTCTCCAAAGCAAACACCAATTCTTTCTGTTCTGTGCACAGAATCAAAAGCCACGGCCGCAGGCTTGTATCTGCTTCTGCTATCCTGATGAATATTTACATGCTTAAACACTCAAATTAGAATTCATTATCTTGTGTAATCTTGGGTTTAGATCTACATGTGCAGTTGTTTGATTAGTTGCTTGAGGATATGGGTTTTGTGCTTGGTTTGTGGGCCTTCTACCTTTTCTCACACTTGCCTTTTGATGCTAATGTCTGGCAAACGATAGGCCTGTTGTGTTCAAATTAGCATCTCTATTAGTATTGAAAATCTGTTTTTGTGGTTGAAGTTGTGTGATCCAAACCTCTCAATCCTACTTAGCAGCAGTTTACTGGAGGTATGCACATCATCTTGTGGCAACATGCTTTCGTACCGGACATATTACGCTGAATAATTTAAGATCAACACAGGGTTTAGTTGAATGAGCACCTGCACATTAACCGGTCTAATGCAGAAGCTTCGCCGTAGCTGAGGGATTTTTACATTATTAAAGAGAAAATACAGCACAGTCGCCTTTGTCATTCTTGACATTTCCTGAAACCATCTTTGCAATTTGACAGCATCAAAGATGCATGAGAGGCCTACGAATCCACTCTAAGAATTTCCCTTTTCCTCGAGGACTGAAATCTTGCGCGGCTTCTAGTTTGTGAGCTTTAAAAGGTAAAGTAGGTTTATTCTGTTTCTGCCATGGTCAGCCTGCTGCAAAGCAGGTCACTGTCACATTGACATTCTAAAACATGTTCTCTCTTTCCTCCACAGCTGCTTGAGGTTTATCTCGTGCAACAGAGGAAGTGGTGCGGGAAGAAGAATGCATCGGCCTTAACGTTTTGTGTGTACAACAGGATATCCGACGCTGGGAGCGTTAGGCTCGTGTCAAGAGGTGATATAAAAGATAGATTGCAGCTTGTATTCTTAAGATGTACAAAAACAGTTTTTGTGCCCCCCCCTCCTTCGTCTTTCAACGCATCTGCTCTCTCACCATATCGCTGTATTCCACGCTTCGGAGTGCAGACACCTCATTTCAGCTTGTCACAAGTAGTAATATGACTCACAAAAGTAAAGCATTCCTTATCTGAAACTCGTCTCTTATCATACTGGTAGTAATTCTGTGCACTTATAGTGTTAAATGTACTCATAGGCAAATACGTTAAATGCCAGTTGACTGACGGCTGGAAAACAGTGGGATTTCATGCTGGGGCAGCGGTAATTGTTTTCAGATTTGTTTTAGAGCGTCTTTTTGATCAAATTTGTGAGAGAGCGAGGGAGAGAGAAGGAAAGAAGAAGGAGAGGGAGCCAGACACTACTCATGGGGCCCATTAGGAAATTGCCAGTAAGCAAAGTTGCAAATAAGCTGTCACACAGTACAAATGAGATTACCTTTCCAATGTGCCCTGGAACCTGCACGCCGGGGGATGCAGAACCAGTCACGGCAAAACAAGGCACAATCGTCTGATTTATCTCAGCGCTTGATCTTCTGGTTGTGTTCTTTCTGCCTCTGTTTTTCATGCATGGTGTGCAAAACAGTTTACAAAGTGCTTGCAGCACAAGTTAATCAGTTGTAGACAACCTCTGAAGCGAGTCGACGCAGTGTTTCAAGTCAGGGATTTCACTTATAGTAATCAGTTTATACACGTACAGAGAGACTTAGTTGCATATTTCTGTCTAAACGGTTTACATTTATTGCTCTTTATTCACTTCTTGATCAGTTTGTTGATGATTTGCTTTCATTGTTGAAGAGATACCCATACAGAATCAATAACCACCACTAGGGGCACTTTTAATGTCTCCGGCATTGATTCTTATTCAAACAGATTAATTTTTTTTTTTTTTTTGCTTTCTGAAAGGTCACATTAAAGGGTTGCTTCACCCAAAAATGAAAATACTGTCCTTAATTACTCACCCTTATCTCTTTCCAAACCCTGTAAGACATTTGTTCATCTAAGAAACACAAATTAAGATCTTTTTAAAGAAATCTGAGAGCTTTCTGTCCCTCCATTGACAGTCTACGCAACTACCACTTTCAAGCCCCAGAAAGGTTGTAAAAACATCATTAAAGTAATCCACGTGACTTTAGTGGTTTAACCTCACCCTTTTTTTTAAGTGACGTGAGTGCTTTGTTTGCACAAAAGAACACAATTTACCACTTTATTTACAAAATATTAATTAATATTTTGTAAATTATAGTACTTTTTTTTTTGTACGAACAAAGCACTTGCATCGCTTCATAAAATTGAGGTTAAACCACTGGAGTTGGAAAATATATAGTGCTGTGAATAAATAAATAAATAAATAAATAAATAACAAACCTTCAATCTTAAAATATGAAAATCCATTATAAAAAATGAATTATAATAATTAAAAGTACAATAATCTAAACTAATATTGAAATAAACATAAACCACTTCAATATTTATTGTGTGAAAATGATAATTTTACACAAATTTTGGCTCTCAGTTGTACCGTCATTTTCGTCACTGCACTGATGAATATTAAATGGCTTGTGAACACAAAAATAAATCATGAATCAAATATTGTATTCATTTCTAATCAAGCTATATTTACTGTATATAAATATTAACAGAAACTTTACATTTATTTATTTTTTTATTCATCTAGCAGCGATATTTATACTTAAGTACCTTGAATGAGAATGTTAGATAATAATGATAATAAAACAAACAGAAGCAATGAAGTACATGGAACTGTTCTTACATTAATATGAGAAATGGATCGCAGCATGTTTGCCAACTGACGCAACTCATAATTTTCACTTGGTTGTCTATAGTTATATTCACTACAAATGGTTGTCAGCGTGTCAAGTACTGTGAACTCCATACCATGAACTCAAGTGTGAATATTTATTTATTAGACTCATTATTTGAGTCACTATGATGAAGAGATAGATAAGAGTGCACTTCCACTTTCTAAATGCAAGATATATCAGGCAACCAGTGTCCTTGCCTGACAATATGTCTCTTTCTACAACACTCTCGTTCCAGTTATGATGTGCTTATTGGTAACGATGGGAAGCCAGTCATTGCCAAAACAGCCAAAAGAGACATTTCACTTGATTTCACTGAATTTACAGTATGAGAATTTGGAGTATATTTTGTGGCGGGACTTCACTTTCTTGACTCAAAGTTTGTATTGTGGTGTAACACAAGTCTATTTTCATTCTACCGAAATGGCATTTCTGTAGACAACCAGGAGACCCTCATTAAATTCACACCAAATGTATGATTCTGTCACACCCACAAAACCCCTCTAGTTGCGCTAGTCCCATTCTAAGGCTCCATCTTGTTTATCTTTTGTAGGACCCAAAATTACTACATTTAAACGATTCTGGCGAGAGTCTGAATGAACCATGCTATTCAGATGACGATGAGGTTTATCTCAAACTGTTACCTTTAGCGTGTGTGGACACCACTGTCATCATCATTCAAAGCTATTGTGGTACATTCCCTAGCAGAAAGAAATCAAATAAAGAAGCAGAGCACTGCTATGATATTTGCATTGACAGCTGAACATGCAAACGTTTAGATTTGAATGCAAACTGCAGTATGTGGTTGGGTGTTGGCGGGTGTTGAAGGGCAGGCCTTGTCTGAGAGAATCAAGCGTCCTGTGGAATGAAGTGTGAAAGGAGATTAGACTAAACAGATCATAGACTTATCTGTGAGGTATATTATTGAATTACATTACGTACACATGTCTGGATTACTATTATTTCTGGTTGATGAGTGAGCATGCTGTTCTCCCTTGTAGAAATTAATTTATAATTTTAAAGAAGCTCAAATAAATTAATTAAAAAAAAATTGTCTTTATTATCCTACGAATATTTCTGAAATTCATCTATGAAGTGCTTTGTGATGCTTTGTATGATTTGACCCAACCACAAATGCCATATAATGAACTAGTGAGTTTCTGTTCAAGCACAAGCTTTGGCTGCAAAAATAGATTTTAATATTTCTACCAATTTTGCTAAAGAAGAAAGATAGAGTTCATTAAATACACATTGGCCCACTGGGGCAAGTTGTCATAGTGGGTTTCCAGCACAATTTAAAAATTTAAATAAATACATAAAACCATGCCTTAAAGCAGGGGTGGCGAACTCCGGTCCTGGAGGGCCACTGTCCTGCATAGTTTTGCTTCAACCCTAATAAAACACACCTGAACAAGCTAATCATGGTCTGAATGGTTACTAGAAAGCTAAAGGCAGGTGAGTTTTATCAGGGTTGGAGCTGAACTCTGCAGGAGTTCGCCACCCCTGCCTTAAAGGGTTAGTTCACCCAAAAAATGCAAATTCATTAATTACTCACCTTCATGTCTTTCCAAACCCATAAGACCTTTGTTCATCTTCAGGACACCAATGAAGATATTTTTGATGAAATCTAAGAGCTCTCTGACCCCTCTATAGACAGCTATTTCAAGGCCCAGAAAGGTAGCAAAAACATTGTTAAAATAGTCCATGTGACTACAGTGGATCAACCTTAATTTTATGAAGCGACGAGAATACTTTTTGTGCACAAAAAACAAACAAAAATGACGCCTTTATTCAACAATTTCTATAAAATAACGACTTAATTCAACTATTTCTTCTAGCCTGTGTCAGACTCCTACGCTGTTGATGCAGTGTAAACAGTGCAGCACTTCCAGAATGCTGGCTTGCCATTGGCCGACGCTGTTTACGTGAGCAACACGAAGCACGCGCACGAGTCGTTCTGTTGGAGAACTAGGTAGTGCTTCACTGTTTACACTGCGTCAACAGCATAAGAGTCTGACACAGGCTAGAAGAAATTGTTGAATAATGTTTTTTTATTTATTTATTTAGTATTCTCATCGCTTCATTAAATTAAGGTTGAACTACTGGAGTCACATGGACTATTTTAACGATGGTTTTACTACCTTTCTGGGCCTTGAAAGTGTTAATTAAATATAGCTGTCTATCGAGGGGTCAGAGAGCTCTTGGATTTCATCAGAAATATCTTAACTTGTGTTCCGGAGATGAACGAAGGTCTGCTTGAACATACGGGTTTGGAACGACATGAGGGTGAGTAATTAATTAATTTTCATTTTTAGGGTGAACTAACCCTTTAATATAATGTGATTTATGTGTTCATTTCTTTATCTAACGGCTATAGTTTGTAGCAAAACAATTTTAACAAAATTTGAAGGGGTAACACATTGAGAAATCCATGTTAAGTGGTCTTTTTAATTTTTTCCAAAGCTGTATATATGTACATGTATATATGTATGTATATAAAACTCGGTGCTTCCACTCTTAAGTATTTTAGACCACGGCTGGCTGAATCAAAATAAGTGTTTATTTTTAATTATTTGTAACAAAATGTAACTGAACCTTTAAATGTAATGATTGCAGCACAAAGAGGACAATATGCAGGCTTTAAAAATGGTGATATGACAGATGATGAATAATCACAGTTATTACACTGTTTGCACAATAAGATAAATACACCCGTTGTGAGGACGAGATATTGCATGAGCTGGCTGAGACTGCCATACATGGGCAAATTTCTGTGACTGTGTGTAAGTGTGTGTGCTGCCGGCTGGAATTTCGCCCTCTGACGTCACTGCCTGCTACTCTCCAGATTTGGGAAAAAGAAGTTTCACTTTAAGTGGGGATTTGGAACTCTGTGATTCTTAGAAAGCGAGGTAAGAGAACTATTAAAGCTTTCGAGGGGCGGCTCCAAGCGTTGAAACGCCGATCGCAGGCCCGGGACAACGCAGCGTTGTTAATGCGCGCGAGCTCTACAGCTCGAACTATGTTTGACAACTATATGTTCTTCTGTGAGAGATTCGAGCTGTGCCATTGAAATGGAGGGCGTGGGATTGCTAGAAGGAGGGGGGCGAACTTTGTTTCGCGTATTTACCTCGCAGCCGAGACATTTGAGCGAACATTTAGAAGGTGTCGGCGTACTTTGAATACGATTAGTAGATACTTGTTGCAAATCAACTTCTGAAGTTGATCGTGTTGTGATTCAGAAACATTCTTGCACTGTTGTGTTTCTTTTGAAGAATGCGGAAGTAAATAGGCTGGAGGGTTCGTGTGCAGGAGGATTGTAACAGTGCTTCAGAGACGTGGCTTCTGCTTACAACAGCAACAGATACGAAAGATTAGTGCTGGCCATGTGCTTTTGCTTGCGTTGTTCAATTCAAATATCAGTGTGATGCTGCACAACTTATACCGGGGATCTGTAATGTGTTATGTGTTCTTGTTTACTGGTTAAAAGAGGGAATAACTGAATGTTACATTGGCTTTTCCAATATTGTTATTTAAGATCTTTTTGAATTGAAGTGTGTGTGTATATGTATATATATATATATATATATATATATATATATATATATATATATATATATATATATATATATATATATATATATATATATATATATATATATATATATGCTACATTTGTGTCAGGAACATTGTAGTGATCTCTGATTTTAAAGGGCACATAGAAATTGCAGGTTTATGTTAACTTAAATATATGTTAGGCCTATATTTTGGTCTATGTCTCAAGCTTCAGTTGTATGTTTTTTACACTCCCATACACTGCCCGGCCATAAAAGTCTATGATTGGATTATTATTGCAGTTATTATTAAGTTTCTAGCATGTTATATATTTGGCAACATACCGTATTTCCTCAAATAAAAGCCGGGGCCTTTATTTACCTGAACTGCAGAAGGTCACCGGCTTTTATTTGAAGCAGGCTTTTATTAGGGGCAGGCCTGTATTTCGAATTCCATCTATTTGAAAAAAAAGAATTGTTTTAAATAAACCGTTTTAAATGAAAGGTTATAGCGTTCCAGAGGACAGATATCATCAGGGGCGCGGGAAGTGGGGTGGTTTCAAAGGATTGCAAATGCAATGCAAATTTTTGTTCATTTTATTCATTTTTAGAATTTAATAATTTATTTGTAATAAACATTTTAAGTGGCCCATTAAAAAGTATTATTTATAAGTTGAATTGTGTTTTTAAAACATACATGAGGTCATATTGTGACTGTTGTGGTGTGTGCGTTGAAAGAGCAGTAATATTTCCTCCAGAGTGAGAGTGCCTTTCTGGAGATCCGCTCATTTCTGAAGCTCATTCCGCTCAGCGCTGCCGCTCAACCCAGAACTTCCTTTGTGACATGCTGGACAAAATATGGGCCTATCTGAAATAAATAGTAAGGGCTGCCCCTGACTAAAGATTTTTTTCCTTTTCTAGTAGTTCATTTAAGCCGTTGTTCACGCGGCGCTGCCGCCTCCACCTCCTTGTCATTGTCTGTTATAGGCTATTTGCTTGTTATTTATTAAATCCGGGCAATTTGGTTGATAAAACAGATTAAAATTAAGATACAATTTATACAAAACGAAATTCACTTTAAAGAAAGGCTTTTCTGATATATTTGTTGTTCTTTCGTGTTTTATAGACTCGATATAAACACTATAATTTTGTTATTTTACTAACCCAACTTATGTGCTTTCTATATTCCACGTGAGGGAAAAAGCTTCCTTCCACTTAAGAAGAGTTGTGTTCCTTTAAGCAATTTAGGCCACAACCAACCAGAGCAAAGAAGAAGGTGAAGCCGAGCTAACGTTAGTTGATAGACTTTCACCGTATCCGGTAGGCAAAACTTCGAACATTTCTTCTTTTCTTAAGAATGACTTCAATGCCGTTCTTTTCTCAAAGAAAAGCTTAACTCCAAGTCGTCCAGAGTCGCGGCCAAAGCCGATTCAAAAGACCGCTGTTCATCAGCTTTGTTTACGAGTAGCCCGCAGAACCTCCGCAACTCTGCCGTGACGTGCCGTCATTATGTTAAGTCTGCCCACCGACTCTACACACGCTGTGATTGGCCTGACCAGAGTTTGGTTTTTCCAGCTCTCGGGTCTACCGAGAGTTGCTAGACTACACTCACGGGAAAATACATTTTCTGCCGCTAGGGTGCGTCTAGATTTCTAGGCTAGGTGATTTGAACATATTGCTTTTAAACTGCTTCTTGAACCACAGTGTGGAAGTAGTTTAAGATGAATATGCAATTTGTTGTGAGTTGAGCTTTAAAGCCAACTATTGATCTTCATCAGACTTCAGTAAACCAACTCTACAGTGATTTATATGGGTTTGTTTTGTTAGTGTAGCCCTGTCATTCATGGGTTTACTTGCTGAAATAGAAGGTGTTTCTGTTTGCTATTGAAAGTAAATGTGATTTTGATTTTCATAATGATTTATCTTTTGGTAAAGCATGAATCTATTGCTGTAATCTGTGGATTTAGTCCAATATGGAGGCATGTCTGCTATTGTGTGTGCAACTAATAGTATGAACAGAATTTGTGTCTCCTAAAAGACATTTTCTTGTCAGAAAAGCAAATATATCAATATCTATTTCAAGTCCACCAAAATGTCTAGAATACAGACATTGTTCATCTTAAAAGTAGCTAAGTGCTAAAATATTTATCTGTTTCCTTACAAAGACGACATTCAAAATTCTACTTTGATATGAATCTCTAATCAATAACATCAAGGCCTCCCAGCCATCAAACTGAATAATCTCTGACACCCTCCACTCCAGCCTCCCCCCCAAAAAGTTTTAACTCCAAACTACATCTCACCCAACAGCAGGCATTTAAAAAAGAGGACATGTCTGACAGGCTAGTGATGCTTAAAGTTAAAAGATGAATCCTGCCTTTGAGTCTAGTCTTCCATGCTCACTCCTTTGACTGTCGTTTTGCCGTTAGAGCAGACTTTCTATGAATATTGACTCTATGTCGTATGACTGTAGGTTACTAAATGACATGCCTTATTTCTGTTTCTATGGATACTCTGTGATCAGGTGCTGTCTTGAGCAAAAGTGACAACTGAAAGTTATAAATACACAAAGAAATACAGCAATTATAGTGAGCATATAATATGGATTTATGCAACAGTTAATTCTGGTGTCATGAACAATTCAGTTCACCCATTGAATCAAGTCCTAGACCCCAGAGAAATTCCATTGGGTTAAAGAATATTTATTGGGTGCTCCATTCAGTGCCTGTTTAGAATAATATGTTAAAAAGTGCTGATGGTTTTAATAACTAACATTTTTAACAGCCCTGTTAAGAGGGTCACACACCATTATGAGAAGTGCATCTCTGCATTATGTCACAGCTATAGGACAAAAAGCACAGGCATCGCACATAGAACACACAATTCTGTACATTGTGCAAACTCAACTCAATTCAATGGTAAAGTACACTATGCTGTTCAAAGGTCAGCATGGTGTTAATTTTTTTTTAAAGAAATTTTATTAAAAACTTTTATTCAGCAACTGTTTTCAACATAGGTTTCTTGAGCACCAAAAACATTACCCATACTATGAATGGTGTGGAAAAATTTTGCGAAGCATCTTCCCAACTCAATATGGAATCTATGACGCTCGTTGACAATAATTTTTACATTTAGATTACCTTTGCTGTCATTTAGGGGTGTGCAATATTGACTTGATATTTTCTGAGATTTTCTCAATAACGATAATTAGACAATATTTTGCTGAGTGTTTGATATTCTTCATATTCTGTGTGGTGGTCAGTTCACAGCAGTGACAGAAATTATCTGAATATTGATATATAAAATGATTTAAAACATGAAAAGATACTTTAAATGTGAAATTAAAGGTCCCGTTCTTCGTGTTTTTTTGAAGCTTTGATTGTGTTTACAGTGTGCAATATAACATGTGTTCATGTTTCGCGTGTAAAAAAACACAGTATTTTTCACACAATTTACTTATCTGTACACCGCTGTTTTCACTGTCCTAAAAACAGCTGATGAGTTCCTTGTTCTATGAAGTCCCTCCTTCAGAAATACGTAACGAATTCTGATTGTGCCAGCGGTTCCCGTGTTGTGATTTGACCGCAGCTTAGCGAACGTGGCACGGTTCCTGTGTTGTGATTCGACAGCAGCTTAGCGCACATAACTTGCACGGAAAGGTCACGCCTCTTAACGGGAGATATATATGCGCTTAATGATCTCTACAGCGTCCCTGGGAAAGCCAAACAAAGGTGATTTGACTCCGGGATGAAAATAACAGCGTCTCGACGACATGGCGACAAACACAGTCAAACGCAACAATTCCTTTTCTCCACGCGACACTTCCTCTTCTCCACGTGGGACAGAAACAAGACCACGCCCCCTTTTTTCGCGTATTCTTGTGGGCGGAGGTTAGTCTGTTCTACTGTTCTACTGACGTAATTAATGAAGGAAGTACCAGGATGTAGTCCAAGCCGGCCGTTCGCTGTAGGCTTTGAAAGGGAACTTCTGTTAAATAAAATATCTCGCTTGGCATTGAACTTTATAATTTTACAGGTATTATTTATGCTCTAACAGCAACATTACACACTAACTAAAGTTTGAACAATGGGATCACGAAGAACGGGACCTTTAATAGGGGTGGCACGGTTCACAAAACCCACGATTCGGTTCATAACACGGTTTTAGGGTCACGGTTTTCGGTTCTGTACGGTACTTGTTGTTGTTTTTTTATCGTTAACACTCAAGAAATTTACTTCAGCATATGATATAGAGCTTAATCATCCACAATTAGGATACAGTATTAAAAAATTGTTATATCATGTAGAAGTTGTTTCTTAACTGGCTGTCTACAGAGTCCGTCACATTAGCGTAACATTTTTCATGTTAATCATATCAATTTTGATCAGAACAATGCACTGTGGCTTTAATTCAGCTGACCTGATTAACAAATTTCACCATGAAGTGTTCCGTGTGTTTCACAATCACCATATGACATCCAGCGCTGTGAAAAGAAAAAAAATACATGAAAACACAACACTGCCAGAAGTTTTTGCCCAAACTTCAAAGGCATGTTTAAATTATTAAAACTAGAAGCATCTTAACTTTTAAATGTTACATTTATCATGTGAACTACTTATATACAGCATGTTATATGCATGTGTGTATGAGACAGGGGAACACGGTCACATGTGCAGCAGATATATGCTGTCCATCATAAATCAAAGCATGAGACAGACAGGGGTCGGAGGAGAACACCGGAAAATGTGACAATATTTGTCTGTATATGCAATACACGAGCCGTGGCGCGATACAAACACTGGCAGTGTGTGAATGCGCGCGCACGCATACGCACTGCATCTGCCCGCTATACGTCGCTGGTGCATCCTCCAACTCCGGGCAGCCTTCCTTATCTCTCCCACTTGCCTTTCTACACGTGACGTGACCTGCAGCACTCCACTTTTACTTTATTTTACTGTATGTCCACACACACACCTCTTATTTTGCGTGAAAAGGACACCCACTGTCTGAGGTAACATACGGCACGAGGATACATTGCGCATGCGTCGAAACTGTGCGACGCACACGCTCCGAACCGAGACAAGCGAACCGAACGGTTCGTTTTTTTTTCATGTACCGTGCCACCCCTAGAAATGAATACCGCCAGTAGGTGGCAGCAAGTCGCCGTTATCGAGTGAGTCGTTTTCTGCATCACAATTCGCATACTATCCGTACTAAATAGTATTCGAAAATAGAATTAGTATGTCCCAAATCGTAATATGTTGAAAAGAGAATTGTAATATGTAGTATATAATAGTAAGAGGCTACTATTTCCGGTCAGAATTCGAAGTGCAGATCGACACACACTATAATGGCTGATATTGCCCACAACCCATTGCGAGTTGGACGAGGATTCATTTAGAACTACCAACGCGGTTAAAAAGTGTTAAAGAACTACAAACATTAAGGATGTGCGAGTCCGACGGTTATGTAGAGAAGTTTAGATAAAGGGGTTTGAGTGATCAATTATGAGTATTTATTTAACCTGACGAAAAGGTATTCGTTCAATGCTATCCACATTATATTTCACCTGCAGCAGCATTGTGAACTTTTGTATGATGATACGTTTGGCGATTAACTTTTAAATGCATCATTATATAAAACTGCAAACTAGGGCTGCACGATTTGGGTAAAATATCTAATTGCTATTATTCTGGCTAAATTGCGTTTGCGATTTAAAATGTGATTATTATTTTTTTTTACAAATGAAAAGTGTTTTTATTTTTATTTTGTGTTTATATATTAATGTGACTAATAATAATAATAATGATTATTATTATTGCTAAATAAAAATAAGAAATATTACTATTACAATAACATTCATTTTTAAAAATTCAAATAGAGTATTTAAGAATAAATATAACAGCATAAAAATAATAATTTATATTTTACAGAAAACTAAAAATTATGGGTTACCTGTTAGTATGCAGACAGCCTATGACTAAAAATCATTAGAAAGGTCGAAGGATTTATTGAAAAAACAATTATTATTATACAAATCTGTGCTTTTTATCTGATATCAATTTCTTAAAGTCTATGTCTTTAATTTGAAATATGAGCCTCTTATGCATCCACTGTGGGGATTAAAACTCTTGCACATTGAAGAAAAACATATGGATTGTCATATAAATTAATTAAGAGAGAAGTTTTATTTTTATTATTTTCTACCCAAAAATTTAATTCATACTGGATGCCAGAGGGCGCCCTCGAGCAGAAACGGCACATTTGCGCCAGAGAAGTAATCATTTGTTTTCAAGAAATCCCTAATGTGAAGCTAGCGCTG
The DNA here is from genome assembly GCA_023566225.1 of Romanogobio albipinnatus. Classification (NCBI taxonomy): domain Eukaryota; kingdom Metazoa; phylum Chordata; class Actinopteri; order Cypriniformes; family Gobionidae; genus Romanogobio; species Romanogobio albipinnatus. The sequence goes on along the minus strand of CM042250.1, from coordinate 25,784,250 downwards.
TATGCTGAATAAAACGAAGATAGAAACGCTTTGACTGATTAAATATGAAGATAATACTTCTGTGATATGGTGTATTGAGTTCTTCAAGCCTTCTCTGGTATTTTCATAATAATAAAACTAAAGTATGCAGTGCTGATTGACATTCTGTGATAAGAAGCCACATCAGCTCGACTGACAATATGAAGTGAGTTAAAACGTGTTATTAAACGTTGTATTTGGTTGGACAACAGGTTTATGAACGCTTCACATTACTAGTTTGTGAAGATGTTTGACACATGTTGCTCAAACTCACAGTGCTTTCAGACGGACCAGCGTTTACTCCTGATCACAGAGCCGCTCTTCACTGACACAGGCATTTATTTATTTAATTAAAATCGCAGCCTTTGCGCTTTCATTATCGCACATAAGTCAAATCGCGATTGCAGTTTGATTTCGATTAATTGTGCAGCCCTACTGCAAACACATGAGGAGTCTCTGCATTAAAGACCCACAAATGGCAAATCAATGTGCTACTACATTTCTCTCCAATATGGTAGGAAATGAAATTGAATGTGGAGGATTTAAACTGTTATGATGATTGACAGGGCAGTTTAAACATTGACGGGATGCATGACGAAGTAGCATGTCCCAAAGCTTGAAACTCTTCTGCTACACACTCAAAAGTATGTACTTTTTCTTCACAAAAAGATTACCTGAATTCAATGATTTGGAGTATAAGTAGGCGAATTGGGATGCAGCAATTGAGATTCAACAGATTCATTCAAACGGCTGATTCACTCAGGAACAAAACATTTGACCATCTTAAAGGTCCCGTTCTTTGTGATCCCACTGTTCAAACTTTAGTTAGTGTGTAATGTTGCTGTTAGAGCATAAATAATACCTGTAAAATTATAAAGCTCAAAGTTCAATGCCAAGCGAGATATTTTATTTAACAGAAGTTCCCTTTCAAAGCCTACAGCGAACGGCCGGCTTGGACTACATCCTGGTACTTCCTTCATAAATGACGTCGGTAGAACAGTAGAACAGACTAACCTCCGCCCACAAGACTACGCGAAAAAAGGGGGCGTGGTCTTGTTGCTGTCCCACGTGGAGAAGAGGACGTGTCGCGTGGAGAAAAGGAAGTGCTGCGTTTCAGTGTGTTTGTCGCCATGTCGTCGAGACGCTGTTATTTTCATCCCGGAGTCAAATCACCTTTGTTTGGCTTTCCCAGGGACGCTGTAGAGATCATTAAGCGCATATATATCTCCCGTTAAGAGGCGTGACCTTTCCACATGCGCTAAGCTGCTGTCCAATCACAACACGGGAACCGCTGGCACAATCAGAACTCGTTACGTATTTCTGAAGGAGGGACTTCATAGAATAAAGGAAGTCATCAGCCGTTTTCAGGACAGTGAATACAGCGGTATACAGATAAGTAAATTGTGTTAAAAATACTGTTTTTTTTTTACACGTGAAACATGAACACATGTTATATTGCACACTGTAAACACAATCAAAGCTTCAAAAAGACACGAAGAACGGGACCTTTAATCTATCCTAGTTATTGAATCATTGATTCAACTGATTCATTCAAAAAGCTGATTAATTCAGTAAGGAAACACCGCAGTGTGTTGCTCAGAAATGCAATTACAGTGCTGTGGCGTTGTTTTGAACTGTTTTCGTTGACGAAATAGAGCATAAACAGGCAATATGGTGTCTAAAACGTAAGTCACTTAATATTAACTTCTTGTTTAGTAAATTTGTATAAAATCAATGTCACATTTGTTATCTTGCAGATACCTGGAGTTTTTGTGTCATATTTATTAACTACTGTATATTAAATTATATAAATATAGACTACATCACGCAGCGGAAGCGTGCACTCTAAACTTGTCTGATCTGAAAGTCTAAATGACGTATTCTATGCATGCACTCTCTGGGTGTGTGAGAGATATACTCGATAATGTCAGATTGTTAAAACAACAATTATGATATTATTGCAGCCGATATACACTATATTTGTAAAAGTATTGGGACACCCCTTCAAATAATTGAATTCAGGTGTTCCATGGCCACAGGTATATGAAATCAAGCACCTAGGCATGCAGACTGCTTCTACAAACATTTGTGAAAGAATGGGTCACTCATGAGCTCAGTGAATTCAAGCGTGGTACAGTGATAGGTTGCCACCTGTGCAAAAAGGCCATTCGTGAAATTTCCTCACTAATAAATATTCTACGGGCAAGTGTTGTAGTGGTATTATAACAAAGTGGAAGCAATTTGGAACATCAGCAACTCAGACACGAAGTGGTAGGCCACGTAAAATCACAGAGTCGGGGTGCTGAGGCGCACAGTGCGCAGAAGTCCCCAACTCCCTGCAGAGTCGATAGCTACAGACCTCCAAACTTTGTGTGGCCTTCAGATTAGCTCAAGAACAGTGCCTAGAGAGCTTCATGGAATGGGCAGAGCGCGTTAATGGGCGAGCGTTTGCGCTCTCGCTCTAGCTGCGCGTGCGCACCCTTCCGGGAGAAGAGCCATACAAGGACATTCTGCCCTTGCTGACATCAGAGACCCATACTCTAAAAAAATGTCCGAAACTTATGAGAAACTGGAAGGAGTATTTTTGGCACAGAACTTTTTATTTTATTTTTTTACTTTGTCCATATTTAGCATGGGAATCCAGGTCTTTAACGGTGTAAAAAGCTCAGTATGAATTAACCAGCATTTCACCCCCCCTTTAAGTAACATCAGGCAGTTTTGATTTTTATCTGATGTTTAATGTTGATGATCACGTTTGCATATGCTTACATACGATCTCTTGTTTTTTTGCGTCTTCTTCGCCTGTGTTTTGATCACGGAAAATTCTGTGTTTGGCGGGGAAGCGTTTTCTCACAAATAATGGAAAATTCTGTATTTGGCGGGGAAAGAGTTAATAACAAAAATAATTTATACATTTGAGCAAATCTCAAAATGATTAACCAACTGTAATACTTTAAATTATAACGTTGTGTTATAATTTAAATTATAAACTTTTTTTTAACAAAATAGATATTTATTACATTTTAATATCAGCCAGTTTTCAGTCATAACATTGAAATTAATTAATATGATTTGGCCAGATTTTTGATATTGCCATATTCCTTGTTCTTTTGGAATGGTTTTTGTTTGTTGAGCACAAATAAGCTAAATAACTAGCCTTGTTTTATCTGAATTTTCAGTTGCTGAATATTAACTTCTGTATAAAATCAAATATCCCAGTCGGACTGTGATTACAGTAACTATAGCCTTGTGCCTACAGCTGAATCAGATTTTATTTTTTTTAAATTAGTCTGACATTAATGTATTCCATCTGAAAGCGAAATTTGCTCAATGAACAAGTTTTGAACAAAGCTATAATTTCCAATGTGTTTCAGTCCTGGATGACAAATTCAGTAGTCTGATAGAACAGCTGCACTTCTGCTCCATTTTTCTACTGCTGCACTCCAATTTCCAAGAGGCATAGTGAGCACGGATCTGTGTAGTTTAAGTACACAGGAAACGGGCTTGCAGGATGAGAGGTGGATGAATGAGTGTACAGTGACTCTGTCCTTTAGGATGTGGTGTGGAACAGGCTCCGGACCACGAGACGGATGATGCAGCGGTCGCTCTCACGGTTATGATTTACAGCAGACTTGCGCTCATTTCTCACTGCACTCATTGACACAGCAGTATAAGGAACGCTGCCCGACTTAAAGTTCAGCTGCACTGTGACTTTGATCTCCCTCTGAACTCTGGGTAATCAAGCTTCCTTACATTCCCTTCAAGTGCTTGCAAGGAGAAAGACAGATTGCCACATTAGCATACAAGGCTAAGAAGACACCTGCAGCCGTAAAAAGGACATGCAGTGTTTTAGCCGGTGATAGAAAGAGGAAGGAGTGAGCAGATAGGAGGAAGGACAGCTGAGACGTGTTCACACCTTCATACACATTTAGAAACATGAGCATCGTATGCTTATTACCACGGCCGGACAGGCCTTCTCGATTTATGTGGATTAAACGCTGTTCATCTCGTCCTGCTTATGATTGATGAAGTGTTTCATAGCACTATCTCTTTTCTAGATCCTTCAAATTTCCTTTGGCCTACTGTCTGTTGACAACCAAATACGAACATATTGCCTGTATCCTCCCTTTTCTTTGTCAGATTCCTCTGAAGCCTTGTTTATACTCACATCATCCATTTGTGTGTGAAGGTGTGGTTTTGGAGTGTGTTTATGGGAATTTTTGACCATTCTTCTAGAAGCGCATTTGTGAGGTCAGGCACTGATGTTGGACGAGAAGGCCTGGCTCGGAGTCTCCGCTCTAATTCATCCCAAAGCTGTTCTATCAGGTTGAGGTCAGGACTCTGTGCAGGCCAGTCATGTTCCTCTACACCAAACTCACTCATCCATGTCTTTATGGACCTTGCTTTGTGCACAGGTGTGAAGTCATGTTGGAACAGGTAGGGGCCATTCCCAAACTGTTCCCACAAAGTTGGGAGCATGAAATTGTCTAAAATGTCTTGGTATGCGGAAGCATTAAGAATTCCTTTCTCTGGAATTAAGGGGCCAAGCCCAACCCCTGAAAAACAACCCTACACCATAATCCCCCCTCCAGCAAACTTTACACTTGGCACAATGCAGTCAGGCAAGTACCGTTCTCCTGGCAACCACCAAACCCAGACTCGTCCATCGGATTGCCAGACAGAGAAGCATGATTGGTCACTCCAGAGAGTGGCAACCTATCACTGTACCACACTTGAATTCACTGAGCTCCTGAGAGTGAACCATTCTTTCACAAATGTTTGTAGAAGTAGTCTGCATGCCTAGGTGCTTTTATTTTATACACCTGTGACCATGGAAGTGATTGGAACACCTGAATTCAATGATTTGGTGGGGTGCCCCAATACTTTTGGCAATATAGTGTATATGTTCTCATATATATATTTTTTTTCTAATGTCACAATCTTTTATATAATTCTTTGATTCTTTATGTGGGTTTGGTGAAGTGTAATAAAAAACAAACATTGTCACCTGTGTACCTTACTACTTTTCATTGCGGCTTCCTGGTTTAGAGGACAGTTACTCAGAGTCGGCCCCTTTTTTCGTGCTATAACTTATATTAAAGTGAAAGAAAAGACTCGCAGTCTGAGCTGTTGCTTGAACTGAGGCGCTACAGTGGTGTCTCGTGACAAGTAAAGTTGAGTTTGAAAGTTGAGATTTTGTTTTTTATCAGAAGTAACAAAACCCAAAGCTCTATGTGATTATTTGATGCGAGGAGCGCTACAAATAATATTTGGTGTAGGGAAGCGGGCCTGCTTCAACCCTGACTGAACTGTTTATTCGTTATGATCTTTCCCTAAATTCAATACAACACACATTTTCTTTTCACACAGTATGATTTGCAGTCTTACACATTTTTCCACCCCCTTTTGATTGACAGGATATAACTGACTGTTCATCGGCTGCTTTTTTAAACATTTGGTGGATGGTGAAATAATTGCTTTTATCGGCCGATACAGATTGTTGCCCGATACATCGGTGCATCCCTACTAAAAATACAAAAATTTACGGTAAGGTTACGGTTATAAAACAGCAGCTGTTGTTGCCAAAACTTCTCTTTAAGGTAGCAGCAATATGGATTTAGCTGAAATTTACAGTACATTTGATTATTTTCAGATTTCTTCAACTGATAATGTTAATATACCGACCTACTGATCTATTTTGTACCTTTTATAATACGTTGACAACAACCAAAAAACACAGGTGAGGTGATGCGACGCATGATGAATTAAAGCTCATCACAAGCAGCTTTTCCACAAGCTGAGATATATACTAATTAATATATAGATGATCAACGCATTGTCATAAACACAAAACACCACCATTGTAACACACTGCACTAATTTAACGCAATAAACATTCATTTAACAACATAAAATGAATGAAGCATTTATATTCTTGGAAATCTGGGAATGTAAATTTACATTATTTCACTGTAAATTATAATATGGCTTATTTTCGCTTCTAAATGTTTTTGTACTGTGAAATGTCTTGTTAGATTTTTTTTTACAGTGTAACTGTAAGTGGATGACACCAGAAGACATACACAATCAATTTCCAAATAGCCGGTCAGTACTAGTCAATTAGTTTAGATTTTTTTAAACTTAATTTAGATATGTTTTAGTGGTGGTGGTTCAATTTTTGATTTCAAGAACAGTAAACGGTCCCTGAGAAACGTGTATAATCGGTGTCAGGTGACTCCAAAATAAGTGTAATTATATAGGGCTTCCAGTTAAGAACTATTAGATCAACTATAGTTTTTCTGACAACCCACTGACTTGATTTTATAAATATTCACATCCTTCTCCACATCCATAATAACATATAGATAAGTGTTTTTCTACACTTGGTTGAGTGTACATGTTAAAGTGGTGTGCAAAGCTCTCTGACCTGCTATGATTAGCTCTTAAAGTGCTGCAAGATAATGACACCATATTACAGACTTACAGAATACAAAAATAATTTAGTAATTTAGTTTAATAGTTTGTTCTTGGTTTTCATTTAACTTAACTAGATACATTTGCTTCCCATGTGACTTTTGTTTTAAGGATGTTTAGACAAAAATATGATTTTTTATTATTATTATTATTTGCATTTGCATTTGCATTTTAGGCCAGGTTCTCTTTTCTTCGTAGTGTGCTTTTCTTTGTAGTTGGAGCCTCAGACATCCCAAGCTGTTGAACTGTTAAAAGCCAAGTTTGCTAGCACAATTTTAGGAGTGATGATCTTCAGGCTGTTGTGAATCATCCATCTCAGATTCTTTTTTTGGATGAATGCGAAAAATTATCGAGATGTTGTATTAGTCATCAAGTAATGTAAGCCTTTCTATGGCTGATCTAGAGGGCATAAATCTGATATGCATCAAGAAATAATGATAACATACATTTTATAATTTTTATTTATTTATTTATTTATTTTTATTTATTTACTTTTACAAAATATTAAGTTTTTTTGTTACAGGGGCAAAAAAAAAAAAAACAGATATAGAAAGGAGCGGAATAAAATGTATTTATTTATTTATTTTACATATGTGGAATATTACATTTATGTAATTTTGTATACGAAAAGTCCATATAAAATGGAGCAAAATATAATTTATTTATTTATTCAGGGTTTCTGTGGGTCTTAAAAAAGTCTTAATTCTTAATTTGATCTTCCACAATTTAAGGCCTTTAAAAATTTCTTAAATTGGAGCAGAAAGTCTTATATTCAATACCATGGCATTAAATTAGGCCCCCATGATTCCTGCAATGCAGAAAACATGGGCGTAACCGTAGAATCCATTCATAAAAATGGGATAAAAGTAAAAGAGTTTTACTCCAGTAAAAAAATTAAACGCATTTCATAGGGCCCTTAAAAAAAAAAAAATAAATAAATAATAATATATATATATATATTCATTGTCTGTTTCATTATTTAAATTAATTAGAAAAAATAAAACCGAATAAACCTTAAAACAAAAAAAATTATTAATAGAAATGAACAATTTCATAGGGACCTAAATTTAATTGCTAAATTTAATTGTATGAACTGCATATATAGGCATATATACATTTACTTGAGATGCAAAATTAAGAAATTAAGTCTTGTTTCCTGAGAAATTGAACAAAATTAAGTGAGTTTATGCTTCAGAACGAATATCTGTCAATGGGTATGAAAATTTGATTTAAGTGGATTTTTATGAACCGATTGGCAGATATTTGTTGTTCTTTTAATTATAAAATCCTTTTCACAAGATTTCACAAAGTTTTTAAGCTATTTTTTTGTAAAATAAATTAAAAAGTTATGGAGATCTGTTGGAAATTGTATTTAATTATTATTAATACAACTCATTGTGTGCTTCCTAGACATTTACATTTAGAGAACATATTGACGTGTTATGTTCCCTTAAATTTACCTTCATTAAACTTGCAGAAACCCTATTCATTCATTCATTCATTCATTCATTCATTCATTCATATTTAAGTCATTGTACATATATGTAATATATTACATTTATGTAATTTTGTATAAAACAATGAAATTATATATTTTTAGAAACAGGATATCTGCACTCTGAAGTTTAGGCTTCCGTTAGTTGAGCAAGTAGGCATAACTAATGGACAATGCTGATAATCTCAAATGACCACATGTTGCCTGAAGTATCTGTTCCTATATTGTATCAGCATGGAATCCCATCACATTTTAGACAGGGATACATCACAAAAATGTATGCAAAAATAAGTCCCCACAGTTAAGTGCTCAGTAGTGGGTTGAGCCGGCCAGCTCTCCTCTGAGGGAGTGCAGGGCCAGAGTTAATTAGGCATCTTTAATCACCTGAAGTCACTCTCTCTGACACCGTTTAACCCCCCTGTAAATGGGTTATTATTACTTCTACAATCCCCTCTGTGGTTTCAGGCATGAAAGGGCTATTTTAGCTCTGCTAAGTCTGACAAAATGCACAGGAACCTTTTTCTCCTCAGTAATAATGAAATATCAGCCTTCTCGGCCTGTACTAACCATCATTTGCTTTGTTGTGAATTTCTAAAGACACCCGTTTTATAAACAATGCTCTTGTCTGCAAAAGATTAGACATTCATGGCTTGAATATGTTTTAATTACATTTGCACAATCTTTCTGATTGTGATATCACGGAGCTCTGCTCTTTACTTGAGATTAATTTCACGATTTGAGGAAAACATGCTGTTTATTCATCTATGTATGTAACCTCGTTTTTTGTGGCTTTGTCACGGCGATGGTATATGGCTGGAAATATCTGCACATGAGTGACCCCTGTGACCTGTGTATGTGTGGGGCATTAGCCAATATTATCTGTTAAAGTGTTGATTGCTGTCAGATCTGGTCTTATCTTGTTGTTCCTTATTAACCAAACTCCCAGCTACTGCTTCTCAGCAGAAGATGTAAAACGAGTCAACATTCTCAGAAAACGCTTTGCTCTTTTAAATAGGATGCTGTATTTCTCCCAAAAAGCTGATAATGATAATAATCATCGCACTACACGGAATACAGGTTTATCCACAAGTCTAATAATGATCTCTGTCATAAAATGAAAAACCGTTTTGCACAGGATAATGGGCTTTTGATGTGAAATAGATACATACCACAATGGTTTTTTGGATGGAGCACTTGAGGCGCTCTAGCTGTCGTTATGTCAGTCCTTGGTTGTGCATTCACTCTAGACATTCATTGGTCATATATTTTGTGAACTCATATGCACTTCAGCTTGCTTATATTTTGTCCCAATATGCGTTTGGGTGAATATTGACCTAGATGGAGGTTGAGCTCTTGCTCACAGAAAGCTCAGAAGAATGTTCTCAAAAGGTAATGTAGGAATCGGGTGTTTTGCTTGTTTTTGTTTTGTGAAAAACTATAGAAGTATGCTACCTAAGTGCTCCAGCTCCAGAGCGTCACCCCAGTTTCCTTGTTTGGTCAGTCCCTGCGATATGTTCTGTACATGGAAGTAGTGAAGGACAACCATTCCATCCCTTTGCTCAGTGTGCTGATCAAACAAAGGAGTGATTCCATGCTGACAAGGGATAGTTTGTCTCTTACTCACCGTCATCTCACATACACAAAAGGAGATATCTGGGTGAATCTCACAAGGAGGCTCATATTTTGCCACAAAATCAAAATGTATTTTACATGCGTAAAATAATAATAATCAAACAATAATACAGTTGTTTAATTTTGATAATTTTAATAAATAAAAGTAATTTCATTTATTTACCTTTTTGCATTGGGACTATTTTCATGACAATTACATAGAAAAAAACAGGAATTACCAGGAATGTACAGGATTAAAGATGCTGTGTCCTTTTCTTACAAATTACTGTTAATCAACAGCAAAATTATGCTTACATCACAGTGATTTACTGCTCTTGTTTTACTGTGAATTCACATGGTAATGTTAATAACATGCCAATGTAAGAAATTATGTTGTTTAGTACTGTAATTGTTTTAAAGTAGAGGTCTGCGCAATTCCGCACCCTCTCGCTCCCGCTTAAAATTCACTCTGTGTTCACCCGCTTACTGCTTAGAATGATTTTCGTCCCGACCCGACCAATCCCGTTTCCAGATTTAAATTTCCCCTAAAGAAAGTGACTAGGATAACAAATATAAAATGTTATATATAAAATGTCGCTGACTGACGACAGTTTTCATTAACATATATATTGCCAGGTTCAGGGCAGGGAACTGTGTGAACGCCACCATTGCAGAAAGTTTTGTTCACTTAAAGTTCAAGAGCAGAAACACTGTAAAAGGATGTCGGGAGTGGCCGGGCTATTGTCCGTCCAATGTACACCAGAGTTACCGACCGCTACCGTCTTTGATTTGGAAATTTACTCCCGCGCCGCAAGAAAACTGATCGGGTTCCGTGGGAGAGCCGCAGGAATCCAGACCTCCATAATGGTGATCAGTGTTCCATTTGCTTGGGATCTTGGGCCTTGTATTTTCATATTCAAATAGGTGATCTAGTCAGAAGTGTGACAGATAGCAAGCTAGAATATAAAAAAACAATGACAAGCTAGAATATAAAACAAGCTAATTGGCTGATTTTAAATGAGTCAAACTATTCTTAGCATTTCGTTTTAGCGTTACTTTAGCATGAAGATTTACCAATATCTTATTTCAGATTCATAACTGTTTGTACATTGATCTTTCACAAAAGTGAAGCGACTGTCTTTGAAAGGTGTGACATCATCTTGCAACAGACTTTTTTTTTCTTATAACTTCACCTATGCACAGACATCAAAGATAAACTCTGAAGATTACAAAATAAACCAACAACACAAACTGCTAAAGGTGAACCAAAAATATGTTCGGCAGCACAGATAAAACCAACAAGAATCAAGAAACTCCACTGCATATTCTATTCATTCCTCACTGTTTGCTTGGTACCTTCAAAGTATATGCAATGTAGAAATACAATATGATATTGTTTTTTATAGTAATTTTTTGAGAGTGCAGTTAGATGCAAGAGAAGTCCTACTGTGAAATTACTGTGAAAGTAATGCAATTATTGACCTGGAATATATTGTAATTTCACAATTAAAATGGATGAGATGGAAATTTCAGTGAAAGTCACTCTGTGTATCACTTAACCCCTTAAACCCGAAGTGTCCCAGCCCCGGGACACCCCCCGCGAAAAAAATTCTGAAAACTTCAATGTGTCAAAAACATCACACAGCTCAGATAGTCATGTGTCATTTGAAAGGTCTCACTGAGTAGAACACAACAAGCCTAATTGTTTTGGGCTTTGACTGAATTTTCAGCGAGTTTTTGTCAGTTAAGTCCTGCATGACCCATATGTAAATAATATACTGATGCGGCATTCACGTGGCGTTTTTCACTCGTCTCTTCATGAAACGTGGAAAATGGCACATCGTTATTTACAGCAGACTCTCACGATTAAAAAGAGACCAATGACACCATAATCCATCTCTTAGATCTTAAAATACCCCTCGTTAAAGTAGAACACAAACAAAACAGCACCAAGCCAATGAGCGGAGTAAAAGAAAGCAGTTGCTAACACTTGGCGTTTTCACTCATAACTTCATGAAACATGACCCGATCGTTAAAAATGACACATCCCTATTTACAGCAGACTCTCACGATTAATAAGAGACCAATGATACCATAATCCGTCTTTTAGATCTTAAATTGGTGTATGTCACTCAGAAAACAACAGTTTTAAAAATGCTTTCGGGAGTCAAGGTCTGAACAAAAAGGCTACCTTTGTTCCAAATGCTGTAACTTTGGACTACTTTATGCTATCACCACAAAATTTGATCCAGATGTAGACCACATATAGGGGAACATCACCAAAAAAGAATTAACCTGCTACCGTATTGTCTTCCTGAGTTATTGCATGTAAAATAAGAAAAATATGAAAAATTATAAAAAAATTTTAAAAAAAAGTTGTCTTTTATCAGCAGTTTCTCAGCAATAGATTGTCCAAATGTAATAAAATTTATATTTTCTAAAAATATAGAAAGTTTGCTAACACATGATATATACTTTTTGACTCTCCTTGTTGTAGTTTTGAAGTTATGAGTCTTTAAATCTGTGTATGTCATTCAGACAAAAAATCTCTAAAAATGCCTTCAGGGCTTAAGGGGTTAAAGTCAGCATGACAATTCATTTTTCAAATGCATGTTATTGGTGAATGTGTTATTGTGAATGATTTATCCATGCATATTCATAAAAAAATCTTAATTTTTAATTAAAGGGCTGGTAAAACACATTCTTTCAAAGGCTTGATTGTGTTTGTGGGGTGCACTGTAACATGTGTTCATGCTTCGTTTTTAAAAAATTGCATTATTTTTCATATATTTTACCTTTATTCTACACTGCTCTGTCCCTCCTTGTAAAAACGTTCTGATAGTTTCCGGGTTGTATGAAGCCAGTCCCTCAAAAATACGCAATGGGCTTAGATTGGTTAGCTGGCCCAGTGTGTTGTGATTCGCTAACCGCCTAGTGCACGTTTGTCGGAAACGTCACACCCTTTACCTTTACCGGTAGCCTGTGCTTTGGTAGTATTAGAAACAATGGCGTCAATAAAACCATACCAATTTGAGCCCGAATCGGACCCAGACAATTTTAGTGAAGATGATCGATCAGAACCTGTTCAGTCCTCAAAGGGATTTTTTTGAGTAAAGACTGCAGATCTATAGTGATCGCTACTGAATGGAACTGTTACTTTTGTATTTTTAGAACGATTTGCCAAATATCTGTCACAAGAAACACAGAACCATGTTTAGCATGTCTGTAGATAAACAATACATAAAAGCTCTAATCAAAGAATAATTTACACTAATGCCAAGTTCGCTGTTGAGATTTTAAAAAAGTTTGTAACGTTAGGTGTTTGTTGGATAACGTTAAGTATGAATGAGCATTTAACAAACTGGTTTGCAGAGCCAAACAGCGTTGTCATTTGTTTACTTCCTTGCTACAACGTACAATTAACAATACGAACTATTACAGGAAAACACATAGACGAAAAATAAATCATACTTACAGGTTGAGGCCCGTAAACAGCTTCTGTTTTTAAATCCATCTTTCAGGACAAGCTGTTGTGCGAATCCTGCATTGAACTCGCAAAGATTGTGGAAGGTTTCCTCCGTGAAATGTGCAGCACAGAGAGCGAGATTTGGGTAATAATTATGAGGGACCGAATTAAAAATACATTTTAACCATTGATCCCAAATCCCCAGTCCCTAGGAAGGCTGAACAAAGTGGACCTGCAATCCGGATGAAAATAACAGCGTTTCGTCGGCATTGCGGCAACAACATTCCAGCCTACTAAACAACTCTTCCCCACAGCAATAAAAATTATTTCATATTCTCGGAGGAGGGGTTTATGTAAATATTGGGACTGGTGATGTCAGCAACCCTGGAGGAATGTGTAGTAGTCCCTACCGGCCGTTTGCTGTAGTCCTTAGAAATTGATTTCTTTAAAAGCAAATATATCCCTTTGCTTTAAAATTTGAACATTGTAACTTTGCTGATGTTTATGCTCAATTTAGCTACATTACATACTAGCTAAAGTTAGAAAAGTGAAATCGTGTATTACCACCCCTTTAAAATGTCGTAACTTAATCTTCTGGTCCTTGTGACGTATTTTGGACTTCTCCAATCATTTAGTCTGCTTAGCCCCTCTCCTTTCTTAGAACCGACTTGTTTTCAGATCTGCCTACATCCAGTCAGCAAATGACCAAGTCACCGTCTTTTTTTTCTTTTTCCTTCACTTGATTCACTCAATTGTACGTCACTACTGTATATGGAAGAACATATATTTTGCTACTTCCGTTTCAATGCGACTAATGTAGTGATGATGAAGTCATTATTTACTCATTATTACTCTAGTAGTTGTGGTATGTATTGCATCGAATGGCTGTATTAGAGTAAACGTTTGTGTGGGTTTGCAGCATAGTGCTGTCTGAGGGTCTTGTGGTTCAGTTGTGTTGTCCTCACTGTAGGCATTCGAGACTACTTTTAGATACTGTGGTTTGTCTTATTCTTGGAGGCCATTGTGAGTGTGCCACCCCCCCCCCCTCTTAAATAACTCGCAGCAATTATCATTGTTATTCTGCAAATGGTACGGACCACAAACCTGGCTTCTATGTGACTCTGGCCAGTGAAAAAGAGTGGCATTCCAGACCGAAAAAGCAAGTCGAATCAAATTTTGCCCCCAATCTTTCGCCTATTTTTATTTCCATATTTGGAAATGTTTACCTCCTCATGACTCCACAGTGCAGCAGGAAGAAGCACTGTGAGTCATTTTAACAGTATAAGGGCCTGGCTGTGGGTCCTCCTCACTGAGGGCTTCTCTCTAGTCCATACACACACGGGATGCTGTGAGTATCCTCTTCTCTTCTCTTCTCTTCTCTTCTCTTCTCTTCTCTTCTCTTCTCTTCTCTTCTCTTCTCTTCTCTTCTCTTCTCTTCTCTTCTCTTCTCTTCTCTTCTCTTCTCTTCTCTTCTCTTCTCTTCTCTTCTCTTCTCTTCTCTTCTCTTCTCTTCTCTTCTCTTCTCTTCTCTTCTCTTCTCTTCTCTTCTCTTCTCTTCTCTTCTCTTCTCTTCTCTTCTCTTCTCTTCTCTTCTCTTCTCTTCTCTTCTCTTCTCTTCTCTTCTCTTCTCTTCTCTTCTCTTCTCTTCTCTTCTCTTCTCTTCTCTTCTCTTCTCTTCTCTTCTCTTCTCTTCTCTTCTCTTGGTTTGGCTTTTTGGACATGTATACATGTTAACATTGCTGCAATCCTGTGGCACAGCGCTGTACCCTTGCAGTTGTGCTCTACACAGTGGAAGTATATCTTAAAACAAGCAGTTGAGACTGCTGCTTATGGCCTTTATTTTCTTGGGTGTGTTTGTCGGTAGAGTCCACTTCACTTTTTCCTAGAGGTTTTTTTGTGTGTCGTTTTTGCATTACCTGTGTATTTGGTCATCCATACAATTGTTTAAAGTTGTACAATTGATATACAATTGTACAGTTTATATAAAGTACTTTGCAGAACATAACATATACACTACCGGTCAAAAGTTTTGAGAACTGTAAGATTTTTAAAATGTTTTTAAAGAAAACTCTTTTGCTCACCAATGCTGCATTTATGTTATTAAAAATACAAATAAAAGCCGTAATATTGTGAAATATTGTTAATATGTAAAATAACTGTTTTCTATTTGAATATATTTTAAAATATCATTTATTCCTGTGATGCAAAGCTGAACTTTGAGCATCACTACTACAGTCTTCAGTGTCACATGATCCTTCAGAAATCATTCTAATTTGATGATTTGATTTGATGATTGATTATCAATGTAAAAAGCAGTTGTGTAAAACATTTTTTTAGGATTCTTTGTTGAATAGAAACAGTATTTATCTGAAATAGAAAGCTTTTGTAACATTGTACTACCATTTTTATGTTTTTTGGGGGAAAGAACTTAAAGAAATTAATACATGTATTCAGCAAGGATGCCTTAAATTTATCAAGTGACAGTATAATGTTGCAAAAGCTTTATATTTCAGATAAATGCTGTTCTTTTGAACTTTCTATTCAGTAAATAATCCTGAAAAACAATTGTACACAACTGTTTTCAACATTGATAATAATAATAAATGTTTCTTGAGCAGCACATCGTCATATTAGAATGATTTCTGAAGGATCATGTGACTAAAGACTGGAGTAGTGATGAATCACAGAAATAAATTGCATTTTAAAATATATTCAAATAGAAAAAAGTGATTTTAAATTGTAAAAATATTTCACAATAATACTGTTTTTGCTGTATTTTGGATCAAATAAATGCAGCCTTGGTGAGCAGAAGAGACTTCTTTAAAAACATAAAAAAATAGTAATGTTCTCAAACTTTTGACCGGTAGTGTATGTGCAATTGCTTTCACTGCAACTGTCTAGGTTTTATTGGATGTTGTGCTCTGAGATGGCTTTGCTTGTCATTGTATTTTATATGCTTATGTGGCTCTTGTCTTTGTTTGGTAATATTTGCTGAGGAGATATATTTGTGGAATGTGTTACTCATGATGTGAAGAACTACTGACAAGTATGTTGAGCTATACTGCCTTTAAAGGAAAACTACATGGTTGCGGGTTTTATTTACATTTTATTTACATTTACATTAAGAAGGAATGCATTTGTACAGGCAGGACATTGTGTTTATCTAACCATATTCTATATAGACCACGATTCTATAGGGGTCTCAAACTCAAACTTCCCGGGGACCATTAGCCAGGCACTGTCATCCAGAACAACACATACATTCAGTGTTTTTAGAACCACACATTTAAATTAAGTACAGTTATTATGCACCGACAGAGCTTTTCTGAGTTGAACGTCTCATCTCCCTCATGCCTATTATACTGTGCTGCATGTTTAGTGAAGCAATGACGCATGTGATTATACTGTAATTCCTTCCTTGAGAACTGCATTTTTCTCCTTGAACATTAAGCAGGTATCAGTCCCATTAAGAGACCAGATCTGTCTAATCTTTCCTCTTGGTTGTCAAGAGGTGTTGGATCAGTTTCTATTCAGGGAGGAGAATGTCTTGCGCCAAAATGTTAGGTTATCTTTGTTTGGTTAAAGTATTTGTGAATACAAATGAAGCATAGCTCACTGTCAGCTTATTTGGAATTCTGCATATCTGTGGAGTCTAACCAGTTCTCTTAAGCCTTAACCCAGGGATGTCCAAATTCGCTCCTGGAAGGGCCACTGTCCTGCAGAGTTTAACTCCAACTTGCCTGAAGGGCCACCACTTTTACATAGTTTGTGCTTGCTGTTTAATAATCATTTGAAACTTAGCAAACATGCAGCTCCTACACTCCGGTTCTTTGACTAAGGTGCTATATAGCACCTCTGAAGAACCGCTGAAGAACCACTGAAGCACCAAAATTGGTGCTATATAGCACTAAAAAAGGTTCCCCTATGATTACGAGCCAAGAACCTTTTTTGGTGCCATATAGAACCTTTTTTTTTTTAGAGTGTAATGATGTTTTATCTTGAACTCTGTCATGAAAACTATCATGTATAAGCCTTAATTAAACAATTTAATAATAAATTAAAAAGGAATTTAGGCCACGCGTCCACCAAAGCGTTTTTGTCCAGCTGAAAATGCTAGGTGCTCTGCGCTCTGCTGAAAACGTCTAGCTGTGGGCACTTGAGAGCAATTTGGCAGCGCAGCGTTTTTTTCAGTTGAGACTCTTTTGCTTGTTATGATACGGAATATCCATGGAAGTGTTACTAGTATCTAATTTCACAGATAGTTTGTTTCTGTATTGATTCTATATAAATATGCAGATACAATGTAAAGTATTTGGTCTGGCTCTTGTTTTAAATAATTTTGTTCTGTTATTATGCTGCTTGTTTTCATCTGTTGACAGAGTGCAAGCAGAATATGGCGGTCGGTCAGTGTTGTATTTGTCCCGCCCTTCCTCCACTGTGATTTGACAGCTGGGTGAAAAGTGACAGTGATAAGCGCTGCCTTTTACTCAAAGTTGAACATTCCTCAACTCTCGGCAACCAGTAAAAAGCGCTCGGAGCGCTCAGCGCTTGAGCGTGAAAAACGCGGCGCTCCCATTGAAAACAATTGAATACGCCAGCCATCATCGTGAAAAAAGCGATTTGGTGGACACATGGCTTTATACCTCTATGATATTACACTGTACCCACATTGGACCAGCGGTTTGGAGAATGGATTGATGGATGATTCACCTGCGGGCGCCATCTTCTCGTGAGACACGGAAATTAATTCTGTGCGACCGTCACAGTGCATTATGAGTATTCTCTAGCCGTTGAGTCTACATTGGTTATACACTCATTATTGCGGTGCATTATGGGTTTGAATGAGTGCACTCTGTAACATCCTATGGTTTCGGACACCACTGGGGTTGAAGCTAAACTCTGCTGGACAGTGGCCCCCTAGGAGGAATATTTAACACCCCAGCCTTAACCTTCTGGATTTTTACCTTCAGTTGGTAAATCTAGGCCTACTTGTTCTTTTGCTCAGTTTTATAAGAATGTTGTTAATGTAAGCACAAAGCATCCTGCCTCCTTTATTCTTGACCACTAGTACATCAACAGTTTAGATTCTTCCTATCTTTTTACACCTTCGCATTCCTCTGGTACCATACCATAGCTGTGGCAGCGAAAGGTAGACCTTAATGGGATTTTCCATAGCCGTGAGGTGCGATATACTCGACTTTAATGATAGAACGGTGTGATAATCTCATTACTTTTCGCTCAGCAGTACTGAAGGGTCTTCATATCTAGCGCTGGTTGGCTTCAGGCAAAGTTGTCTTGTCTTAATTCAGTTTAGAGCCTGTGCAAGCAGCAGCTGGAGCACTTAGCATCTGTCAAAACATTTTATTTTTCACAAATCATCGCTTTGTTTTATCTCAACTACCAAAGTCTTACTTAACTTTTGTTTTATTCATTCATGCCCAGAAATGTGTGATGACTCATCTTGTTAGCTGATGGTTAACACTTGAATGGTTTTTTTTTTATTTGTCTGAGGGCAATAACAAGTGCTTCCATTAAACGGCACATTGGATTGCTAACCTTCCTTTTAAAAGGCCAGGGGACTTGTTTTTAAAGAAGAGTGGAACCTCCCTGAATGAATGGTCTTGTTGTTTGGTTCTTATATTACAATACATTTTTAATATTTATTTTATGACACACTGAAATAAGGTTGCACAAGCTGTGAGAATAATCCATCTCGTCTCAAGATGGAGGATCTCATTCCATCTCGTATTGGTTGCTTTCTATTTTTACATGCAATTCCGATGAGTTTTATGATTGAAAATTAACTTTTTAATGAAAGAATCTGCATGAGACTACAAACATTTGTAGTTTTCTGTAGGGTGGTGCCAGTGTCCTTAATATTATTTGGGGGTCAATGCAATATGCCTGAATATTTTGGAGTCAAGTGTTTTGCAGTTCATTCTGTTTTTAAAATCAAATCAATTTAGCTTTTATTTCTTTCAACCCAGGTTCATTGGTAATACGTGCCTGTGGGATTAAAAATAAATAAAAATTATTGCATGTTTTGCCATACTTTAATGTGAAATGCCTAGTTCAGGTTTAACCGAAACAAATAACCATTTATTTGCCAAGATTTATTATGTTGGCTGTTGTACGTATTGCGGCAGTTAAAAGGTTAGTGCTCTATCACATTTGAAAATAACATACAACCTACACTAAACCCAACCCAAAACCATAAGCTAATAGTGTTAACAAAAACAAATGTCATTTAAAACACATTTGCTAAAGCAACCATGCCATTTTACCATACTTCTAGTAAGTCTTTGAGCCCTTTTATTGTGGTTCGTTTAAGTTTACGTATGTCAGAAATGCCATATATATCTATTAGTTTGCAAATCATACACTATGGTAAAAGTACTTTAAGGTCATAACATAGTATTGTGCAAGGAAACGTGTTTATTAATCAATAATATGCCCCTGTAATCATGATTTGTGTGAAAAGGAATACAAGTTTTTGGTGTTTTACTGCCACTATTGTTCAGCTGGAAACTGCAATGAATTGTATAGGTATGTTTATTTTAAAGATGTCCAAATTACTTTAAAGCAGGGTTGCCATTCTTCTGAATCAAATCCTGAAGCAAATTTCACAATTTGATTCACAATTCGATTAAAAGATTAAATTCCGATCTTGATTCAATTGCAAGTTATAAAGTCAGAATTGCATGATATAATCTCACAATTGTGAGATATAGGCCTAAACTCGCAATTGTAAGAAAATGTCAGAATTGTGAGCTGACTTTTCCTCCCTCCTGGACTTTATAACTTGCAATTGCAAGTTCATATACCGTAATTCTGACGACTTTTCTCAGAATTGAGATATAAACTTGCAAATGTGAGAAAAAAGTCAGAATTGCAAGATAAAAAGTTGCGATTTTATTTTATTCTGTGGCAGAAACAAGTTTCCATATTGTCCTCTTTGATCCGCAATGTTTATCCACTGTGTGATACCATCCTTTTTCTTAAGCTGAATTCCATTGTCAGGGCTAAACGCTAAGGATTTTTTCTACTAGTCCGGTCAGGCCAAGTTTCCACTATGACCCCACCACAAAAAAGTAATAAATAAATAAATAATTAAAATAAAATTGGCCTAGTTGTTGTTTTAGATGTTTTTGATCCATGTAGCCTCAAAAAAATAAGGGTTTGACACCAAACACTACTAGACTAACTCTTAAATATAAATTTTAAATATTGTTAAAGACAGTCAGTAATAAAATAAGACCAAAAAATCGAATTACAAGCAATAGCACAAATAAATACAATGGAACAAACATATAAATTAAACAAACAGTCAGGGTTCCCGTGGGGCCTTAAAGTCTTAAAATGTCTTAAATTCAATTTTTTTAATTTAAGGCCTTAAAACTACTTAAAAACGGACAGATTTTCATCCGAGGTCTTAAATTTAATTTAGTTAGGTCTAAAAAAAAAGGTTTTTATCCTCATTCATTTCCAGAAACGCTGGTCGCAGAAAGTTATTAACGTTACACAGTTGCAAAAAAGTATCGAATCGTAGCCTACACAGCGGAGCTCTAGAGTTTTTGCTACGCTGTCCTCAGAACGTTTGTTCGGTGTGTAGTAGTTCTTTCTGGGGGATATTGGTGTTGGTATGTACGCAGTAATAAAACTACAAATCCCATACGTCTACGTTTAATAACGTTGTATTTTGTTGGACAGAATGAGGCAGACATGCATTGTTTTATATTATTCTATACAGTGATAAAGTCTGCACTCAAGCAGCACTGCATACCTTATTATCATGTAGTATGTGAAGGCTTGAAGAACTCAAATACACCATATCTTGATGCAGTCGTGTTTATTGTCTTCGTTTCATCAGTCAAAGCGTTTCTATCTTCTGTTTATTCTACATCGCTAGCTTCACATTAGCGCTAACGATTACTTCTCTGAGGCAAATGTGGAGTTTCTGCTCGAGGGCGCCCTCTGGCTTCCAGTATGAATGAAACGTTTGGGTAACAAATATGAAAAATAATACTTCTCTCTAATTAAATGTATATGACAATCCATATGTTTTTCTCTGTTCTCTGTTTGTGGGGTACACTGTAACGTGTTCATGCTTCGTTTTTAAAAAATTGCATTATTTTTCATATATTTTACCTTTATTCTACACTGCTCTGTCCCTCCTTGTAAAAACAAAGTTTTGAGTAGCCTGTTCAATCTCTATTAGGCTATTAATATGCTGTTTTGTAATCTATTCTATTTGAGGGCAAGTTTGTTTTAGCCTATTTTCATTTTGTGCCTAAGGTTTTGGGCATTTGGCACCTTGTTGGCTGTGGAGGGTCACTAATGTCATTGCTTTATCTGTAAATTAAATTAATGCTTTTTCAATGACTGAATTCATTGGAATAAAATGTTTTTTTTTTCAATTTCTTTGATTTAAATAATTTTGGTAATGCGTCGTATAGGTCTTAAATTTCAATCTTTATGGTCTTAAAATGTCTTTAAAAAGGTCTTAAATTTGACTTACTGAAACCTGCAAGAACCCTGACAGTTCTTTTCAGGTTTTTCATGTAGGCTAGGCCTAAAGTGTCAAATCAAATGTAAAATATCACTGCATAGTCTTCACTGTATAAAATATACAGGGAGTGCAGAATTATTAGGCAAGTTGTATTTTTGAGGATTAATTTTACAACATTAATAATTAAACAACAACCATGTTGTCAATGAACACAAAAAACTCATTAATATCAAAGCTGAATATTTTTGGAAGTGGTTTTTAGTTTTAGCTATTTTAGGGGGATATCTGTGTGTGCAGGTGACTATTACTGTGCATAATTATTAGGCAACTTAACAAAAAACTAATTTATACCCATTTCAATTATTTATTTTTACCAGTGAAACCAATATAACATCTCAACATTCACAAATATACATTTCTGACATTCAAAAACCAAACAAAAACAAATCAGTGACCAATATAGCCACCTTTCTTTGCAAGGACACTCAAAAGCCTGCCATCCATGGATTCTGTCAGTGTTTTGATCTGTTCACCATCAACATTGCGTGCAGCAGCAACCACAGCCTCCCAGACACTGTTCAGAGAGGTGTACTGTTTTCCCTCCTTGTAAATCGCACATTTGATGATGGACCACAGGTTCTCAATGGGGTTCAGATCAGGTGAACAAGGAGGCCATATCATTAGATTTTCTTCTTTTATACCCTTTCTTGCCAGCCACGCTGTGGAGTACTTGGACGCGTGTGATGGAGCATTGTCCTGCATGAAAATCATGTTTTTCTTGAAGGATGCAGACTTCTTCCTGTACCAATGCTTGAAGAAGATGTCTTCCAGAAACTGGCAGTAGGACTGGGAGTTGAGCTTGACTCCATCCTCAACCCGAAAAGGCCCCACAAGCTCATCTTTGATGATACCAGCCCAAACCAGTACTCCACCTCCACCTTGCTGGCGTCTGAGTCGGACTGGAGCTCTCTGCCCTTTACCAATCCAGCCACGGGCCCATCCATCTGGCCCATCAAGACTCACTCTCATTTCATCAGTCCATAAAACCTTAGAAAAATCAGTCTTGAGATATTTCTTGGCCCAGTCTTGACGTTTCAGCTTGTGTGTCTTGTTCAGTGGTGGTCAACTTTCTGCCTTTCTTACCTTGGCCATGTCTCTGAGTATTGCACACCTTGTGCTTTTGGGCACTCCAGTGATGTTGCAGCTCTGAAATATGGCCAAACTGGTGGCAAGTGGCATCTTGGCAGCTGCACGCTTGACTTTTCTCAGTTCACGGGCAGTTATTTTGCGCCTTGGTTTTTCCACACGCTTCTTGCGACCCTGTTGACTATTTTGAATGAAACGCTTGATTGTTCGATGATCACGCTTCAGAAGCTTGGCTATTTTAAGACTGCTGCATCCCTCTGCAATATATCTCACTATTTTTGACTTTTCTGAGCCTGTCAAGTCCTTCTTTTGACCCATTTTGCCAAAGGAAAGGAAGTTGCCTAATAATTATGCACACCTGATATTGGGTGTTGATGTCATTAGACCACACCCCTTCTCATTACAGAGATGCACATCACCTAATATGCTTAATTGGTAGTAGGCTTTCCAGCCTATACAGCTTGGAGTAAGACAACATGCCTAACGAGGACGATGTGGTCAAAATACTCATTTGCCTAATAATTCTGCACTCCCTGTAGATGAACTATTATTACAGTCAACAGGAGCGAGTAAATGTTTTTTTTTTTGTCTTTTGTTTGATTAAAATAAAAACTGACAGAAGCAGCACTTTAGCAGTTGCATGGATCCATAAAACTATTACACATGCATTTGATCTCTCATGTTTACATTCACTTAAGACATAACTGACTAATATGTTTACAATGATATTCGACAAGTGGGGCATTGTGACCATTTTTTACGAATAGGTCTGTTCAAGCTCAGGAAGATGCAAAAGAGTTTTTGCGCACTGTGAGACGTGGCGTTCTGGGCATGTGCTTTGGATGACTTTGGAAAACTTACCACACAGCACGCGAGTACCAAACTGAGAGACACAGACAAGGCAAGGCTCAAACACACGCAAATTATCATCTTCTGTGACGATGCAGCACTGGCCCGATCGGGCAAGTGACAGTTCCATCAAAAGGAGCCAATGAAGCACAGGAAAGCCCGAGTAGTCATCGGGCAGTCCTTATTGTCAAGTCCTGCATTGTTCCATCATACATGTAATACATTTAAAAATTGAGCACATGCATGGCTAAAGAGCCATGGCAATAAAACATTTTCTGTTCACTTCAGCTGAATGCTTACATTTAACAGCCTTGCAAGGTGATTAAAAGAAATTTGCAGTAAGAGCCCATCAGATTTGATTCGTTTAAGCACTGATTGCTGTGGAGCTGCAGGGCCACATTTAGGTTATTTGTTTACTTGTTATTTTTTGGCTTATAATTGTAAGTGCTTCTATTGAGCAGAGTGGTATTTTTTTATTTTATTTCCATGTTTTTTATTTTAATTTTATTTTCATCACTTTTTTGTTAGTAAAATCTCTTTTTACCACAGAACTTTGGTCTTTGCCTAGTAGGGGTGTGAATCATCACTGGTCTCACAATTCAGGTTGATTATGATTGTCATGACAACGATTTGATTCGATATCATGATGCATCACGATGTGTTGCATCCTCAATTTTCAATATTACTGCACATGGCTAAATTTTTGTCAATGAACAAGCAGTCAGAAATATTATTGTGGTGAGGTGGGCGTGGTTTTCGCGAGGTCTGCGGGCGGAGAGAGGGAAAGGATCCGAGCGGTGAGTATGCGGCTTGAGCGCTGATTAAAAACACCTGTCTCTGATTACAGTAATTGGCGTGGAGAGCGCTCAAGCCGCTTACTCACCGCTCGGATCCTTTCCCTCTCTCCGCCCGCAGACCTCGCGAAAACCACGCCCACCTCACCACAATTATGAACTCCCTTTTTATTTAATCTTCTCCAAGAAAGTACACTTCCTGAATGTAGCAAACATCAAACACAACTTAAGTCTGAACACAGCAGAGGACAGGACTATTTAGAACTAACAAACACTAGTAAATTCTTCAAGCACATGAAACTGTCAAGTAGTGTACTACTTAAGTTAAAATAACGC
The DNA here is from genome assembly GCA_023566225.1 of Romanogobio albipinnatus. Classification (NCBI taxonomy): domain Eukaryota; kingdom Metazoa; phylum Chordata; class Actinopteri; order Cypriniformes; family Gobionidae; genus Romanogobio; species Romanogobio albipinnatus. The sequence goes on along the minus strand of CM042250.1, from coordinate 25,759,552 downwards.
ACTCGCATGCAGCCTCACACGCACACTCACATAATAGTGGGTGCATTTTTTATTACTCGCTTTTGTGTTTCGCCTCTGTCCGCCATTTTACGCCAGCGCAAGAAGCGCATACGTGACGAACGATGTCAGAGAAACGTCAGTAGGCTATAATCGATTATGGTCTATTACTGCATAGAATCGTCCACATCCGCATCGCAATTGCAAAGATTAATTTCCACACCCCTATTGCCTACATTATGTTTTTGCCGTTTACATGGTTAAATCACAAACATATGGCCTCTTGTGGGCTATTTACTTTTACTGTATTATTTTTAATCAAACTGCATTTGCTTCATATCATGTGGATTTTGGACTTTTTAATATTTAATACATACTTTATGGGACTAAGCAGAAAGCAAAAGTACATAATCATAGAGCCCATTAGCACTTTTTAATCTGACGTAGAGCCACGCAGTCTTTAGGACAGATTAGAAGTGCCAATATCTAACAGTCATCATTATCGCCCCTTGCTGCAAAGGCGCAGTTTTTGTGATCTGCCAAAAAAGGCATTATCCTCCACCCCGAGGGGCTCAGCCTCAGCCCTGTTCTTTTGGTATCAGAGGTCATTAGCAGATTAATTTCTTCTGACGCACAGGCTGTATGTTAATGGAGCCTGGCTCAAAAGGTTGCATGTGCCAGACTAACAGATGCCATTTCACTAGTCCTGTTATTTTGTTATGAGGCTTGTTGGCTTAAAACCAGAGTAACCCAAAAGCCTAGATCATAGTCCCAGAGGACAAGTAGTTCTTGGCCTGTTAAATGATATCTTGTTGAGAGACGCAACCAGAGAAGTGATGTTTGTTTCTGCACCAGCACTGTGCCAGCCATTCCTGTGCCTCATTGGCTTTAGGATGGATCAGCGAGTATGGACCCATCTCTGGAAAATATTTTCAGGCTTAAATTGCAAATATGGAGCTTTTTTAGAGCTGAGCAAAGTGGCAAATTTACTGCTTTGGTTGCAGCTGTGGCAAAAATGTGAACCAACCATTTATGTGTGTGAGAGTGCGTCTTATGGCTTTTCAAGAGCTAAAACTGATCACATCAGCCCTAAACTTGAAAGTGACTCTTGATGGAAACTCCTGGCAATCAAGTCATTAATTATTATTTTTTACCTTTTACTATACAAATTATTATTTTAGTAAATTGTATTTTACTTTAACCAATATTCAGTCATGCACATTCTGTTATGCAGTTCTTAAGATATGCTCCAGTGGCCTGTTTATTTCCATCCACTCATGGTCATCAAATGTTGTTTTGGGCTTTCTTATTCTATTCGGTTTTGATCCGTTTGGTTTTTATGCTGTATATAAGAGTTTTTTTTTTGTAGGTTTAATGTTCAAGAATGTAATATAATTCACAATTCACAGATTAAGTATCTGCTGTCACTCTCCAATTGCAAAGTTAACATTGGGTTCCCAAACACCTCCAATCTTTGGATTGATTTAAAAACCTCTTAAACTGCAATGCTAATAGAAAGTGTTATTATTGCAAAGTACAATGGAAAAAAAGAGTGGAGCCAGAGAGGAATTAGAAAGAGCTATAATGAGGTATTAAATAGAGGAGCAAAGTGTTCTGAGGTCTATAGAGAATAAAATGACCCTTTTGAGTTGCCATTGCTGGCATTTTAAACTAATTCTCCTTCCATTATTGGCTTACCATTGGAATTGGTAGGGGTCTGTCTCAAACATAGCAAAGGAAAAACGCAGAAAGGATGTATTGTCTTGTAAAATGGAAATACATTTGATGGCGTCATGCTAAGTTAAAACCTTTGGAAATACTGATCCGTGATTAATTAATAACTATGCATGAACAAATGAGTAATGCTCTATTAACATTCTAGTAACTACTATTAACTAACAAGAAACTCTGATTAACGAAATAGTAAGTAATAACGCTCAGTTGAATGTGGTAGTTCACTTTTAGATAATCAGTAACTACTATTTTTTCATACCTCCCAGATAACTACTACTAAGAACTATTATATACAGGTTCATAATTAATGTGGATAATGCATAAAGTATAATTAATTCTAAAGTGAAGATCATAACCCACTAGTAACGATTGAAGTATTACCAAATCCTTCAGAAGGAATGTACCAATTATTTGGAACACTATTCTAAAGTGAAAAGCTTTATAACATCCTAATAATTACTAAAGTCATTGCAAGAATTTGACGTGTTTGTATGGTTTTGAATAGTAATTCCTTCTGATGGATTTGGCAACACTTCAGTCATTATTACCTAGTGGGTTACCATGAACTTCACATTAGAGTACTGTTCCAAATAATCAGTAATTATGTACTTTACAAAAACCTCAAAAGCTTACAATGACTTCAGTCATTACTAGAGAGTTATCGTGCATTTCACTTTAGAATGAATTGTTAATTATAAATGATGTATTTTGCACACTAATTATGAACCTGTATAGTAGTTCTCTGGTCGGTATGAAAAAAATAGTAGTTACTGATTATCTAATAGTAAACTACTGCATTCAACTGAGCACTATTACTAACTAATTCGTTAATCAGAGTTTTTTGTTTGTTAATAGTTTCTACTAGAATGTTAATATTGCAATATTATTCTTTGTTCCTGTGTGGTTATTCATGAAGTTAGGCAATTTTCGGGGAGGCTAGCAATAGCGATCTAGCTTTGAAAACATGAGACACTGAAATTGTGTTACTAAACCTTTTCATTGCAGGACAATGTTTTCACCTCAAATGGAAAGTCGTAATCAATGCTCTGTTAAAGGGTGTTTTTAAAATATCCACAATGGACAGCATATTCACAAGGAGTCTAAACAAAATCTATTGTTGTTATTATTAATTAATTAGGGCCTATTGACTGCATTTAATCATGCTGTTACAGTACTTGTGAGTAATGCTTCTCTTTGATATAACTGTGACTTTGAACGACTATCAGCTTTTTGTATCTGTCAGGAATTTAATATTGGTGCATATAGTGCTAATTTCAAGTTGTTATTAATCAAATAATTTGGTAAGTAGCCACGGGCCATTTTTCCGCTTACCAAATCTCAAAGAAACGCAAAAAACTTTTGGGGTTATTTCAGAACTTTTGACAGAAATTAATACTTTTATTTAGCAAGGATGTATGAAATTGGTCAAAAGTAATAGTTTCAAAGTTACAAAACATTTATTATTTCTGTTTCAAATTAAAAGCTGTTTTTTTTTTTTTCAACTTCAACAATCTGTTGTTCAAAGAATCCTGAAACAAATGTATCAATGTTTTCACAAAATATTAAGCAGGACAACTGTTTTCAACATTGATAATATGAAATATTACTTGAGCACCAAATCAGCATATTAGAATTTCTGAAGGATAATGTGACACTGAAGACTGGAGTAATGGCGGCTAAAAAAATCAACTGTGCCATCACAGGAATTAATTACATTTTAAAATATATTAGAAAATTACAATTAGAAAAAACAACAACAAAAGAAACACATTAAATATACAGACCCCAATCTTTTAAACATAAGTTAGTGTATATCATAATATGGTTGGGTTAATGACATGGTGCATCTATTCATTTGTTCAAAAATAAATTTAATATGCCATTTTTACTCTAGCATTTAAAAAAATGTAACTTTTTTTTATCATGGACACACTTATTTGTAATATACCCAATTATTTTTCCTGGAATTTTCAATGAAAAACAGTTATTAAATAAGCACTTTACAAACAAAAAGGTACTTCATCTCTTTTGTTTTTTTCCCCTTTTTTCTCCAGAACTTGATGGACACAAACTAAACGTTTGTCCTGGTGCATGATATTTGTCGGATAGTTCTATTGTAGAGATGTACACACACCTGCTGTGCACTCTTACCACAAGAGGATGCAAAGAATGTAGTTTGTGTTTGGCACTGTCTTTTATGGGGACAAGAATGCCGCTCTGCTTCCTGGCTGGAGCAGACAAGCCCTCTCTCTGACCACAGTTGCCTCTGCACAGTGAACGTGTTCCCCTGCTCACGTGGCTCACAGCCGGGATTAATTGCCACCGAGCCCTCTGTGATCCAGGAATGCAATTACCTACTGACCCAAATCATCTACTTGGCAGGAAGTCCTTATCCCTCACACCGTGCTGCCAGCACCTGCCAGTAGATGCTTCTCTAAACCCTCTCTCTTTTTATTTTTTCTCTCTCCCTCTCCCTGCGTCACCCAGCTGATGTCTGGCAAAGGATGCTCTCATCAAAAGCAGCTGTTATTTTCAAAGCAATATGAGTGTTCCTAGAAAATGTGATTGTCACAGAGTCGTACTAAAGCAGTAAGACAAGCGACTCCGTGTTATAGTGATTTTACAGTGGTATAATCACTCTAAAGCACTCAACAGACTTGTTGTTTTTTTGTGTTTGATAAAACACGCCAATGTTAAAAAGCCTGAATACATTTATAATTAATAATTTTCAGAATATTCTTGCACATATACTATACATACATACACACACCGGCCACTTTATTAGGTACACCTTGCTAGTACCGGGTTAGACCCCCTTTTGCATTCAGAATTGCATTAATTCTTTGTGACACAGATTCACCACGATGCTGGAAACATTCCTCAGAGATTTTGGTCCATATTGACATGATGGCATCACACATTTGCAGATTTTTCGGCTACACATACATGATGCGAATCTCCCATTCCACCACATCCCAAAGTTACTGTTGTGGATTGAGATCTGGTAAAAGTGGTGGCCATTTGAGAACAGTGAACTCATTGTCACGCTCAAGAAACCAATTTGAGATGATTTGAGCTTTGTGACATGGTGCACTGTCCTGCTGGTTTAGGGTCAAAAGTTTAGGGTCCTTAAATCTCACCAAAGCTGCATTCATTTGATCAAAAATACAGTAAAAGCTGAAATATTACAATTTAAAACAACAAAGCTGAATTGTCAACAGCCATTACTCCAGTCTTCAGTATCACGTGATCCTTCATAAATCATTGTAATTCTGATTAGGTGCTCTTCAGGATGATCTGATTAATAGAACATTTATTTTTTTGTTAAAAATGTAATTTTTTTTTACTGTCACTTTTGATCAATTGAATGTATCCCTGTTTAATAATATTCTTACTGACCCCAATGTATGGAATATATGTACTAATATATGTATATGAATTCCAATGAAATAATGAGTCAACAGTCATTAATAAACATTCAGCCAAGTTTTTGGCTGCATTGACCTAAGTATGGTTTACCATATGATTGTAATGTCTGATGATGTAGTCTCTGTGGAAAATGATTTACAAGTGTGAGGTTTGTTCTCTGAGCTTAACAATCTGATTTGTTCGGTCTTATAGCCTCTGATCCAGTTACTCTCATTAGAACATTTTGTCTCTGAATTATTTGGCTTATTTCTGAATTTGCATTTGGAGTGTAGCGCAAGCGCGGGCTCTGACTTAGTGAGAATTGGCAGTTGCTATTATTTTGCTTTACTTTCCTGGACCTTTCATTGACTGCGTCAGTGGTCCTCATCTATAACCTTTGTAATGATTTCATATGGGAGAGTAAGAGTGGGAGTTTTCATTCAATAGATGTTCTCAAGCCGTTTCTTTTGTGCCGTTGTGAAACAGAATAAAAGAGTTTGGCTAGAATCCTAGTTGTATCATCAGCAATGGCAAACAACAGTCCTTTAGTTCCTTTAATGTTAATGAATGAACTAAAGCAAGAAATGTCTACTTTATGTGCCCCACTTTCATCTCAGAGATCAAAGACTAGAAAATCACCAGAACGCCAATTAACAAAAGCCATTCACTTGTGTTCAGGCACTGTTACTATTTTCAAATCATTATATTGCATTAAGATCCATACTGTGAATTAGAGCTCATTTAGTCTAATAGAGATTTATTTAGCTGAACATTTTTTTTTTTTTATTGTCATGGAATTACTACTACTACTTCCATAGTAAACTACTACTTCCATTTAAATTTAAATTGCGACTTGAAAATACCAATGTAAACACGTCAACTCCCATACATTGCAAACAAGTTTTTACGCTCGCATGAAGTAGTTTTTCAGGCAATTTGAAAAAGGAATATTTCGCAAAACGGCAATGGAAAATTTTTTTCCGCATTTAAAGATGACCTGGCGTACGTAAAAGTCGATCATTCTTTAAAGAAGTTGCAGTATGTTTGGACATGAAGACGAGACCGAGTTCTTTCATAAAAGACAAAAGAATTACAGGAATACTGTAAACAACCAAGAAACACCACAATTGGTTAAGACAGGAGGGAAAAACACCCAGAAACACCGTGGCCACTCCAAAGTATAAGGGGCTTTCCTTGCCATTAATGCTTGGATAACACACCTACGTCTCCTTCGATTTAAAATAATGGCTAGTGCAGTGGCTGCGATAAACCTACTAATATCCATTGCCATGAGTTTTGGAATTACCTATCGCAAGACGCAAAAATTACGTTCAAGCCGCATAACATCAGTGAATGGAAACGCAGTCATTTCGCAATTTCGACAGTTCTGCGCAAAACTGTAATGGAAAGCTGGCGACTGTTGTGTCTGTGTCTTATTAAAGGGATAGTTCAACCAAAAATGAAAATTAGCCTATGATTTACTCACCCAGCAAGAAACCTAGGTGTATGTGACATAATTTTTTCAGACAAATACAATCCGAGTTATATTAAAAAAATGTCCTGGCTCTCCGAAGCATTATAATGGCAGTGAATGGCTGTTTTTGTTTTGTCCATAAAAGTGCATCTATCCGTCATAAAAGTGCTCCACACGGCTCCGGGGGGTTAAGGGGGTAGTTCACCCAAAAATTAAAATGTAATGTTTATCTGCTTACCCCCAGGTCATCCAAGATATAGGTGACTTTGTTTCTTCAGTAGTCAGTCGTATAATGCATGTGATTGGTAACAAAATCTATGAGAGTAAAAAAAAAAGAAAACATGCACAGACAAATGCAAATGAAACCCTCCAGCTTGTGACGACACATTGATGTCTTAAGACACGAAACGATCGTTTTTTTGCGAGAAACCGAACAGTATTTATATAAAAAAAATGTTTTACCTCTAATTAATATACCACTATGTCCAACAGCCTTGAGTGCGCTCTCACTTCCGGTGAGGGAGGTCTGTACACGATCTGGCTTGGGTAGACTACAAACATAACATTTTAATTTCCCTTTAATAGCGAAGCTATTCCCTTCTGAAGTGAAGCGATGCGTTTGTGTAAGAAAAATATCCATATTTAAAACTTTACAAACTGTATCTCTAACTTCCGCTATCTGTCGTACACACGTTCACGAGAGACTTGCACTTCAGCGTAAATGAGATTTTGGGGAAAAATGCACAAGTTGTATGGACCCTTTTTATGTGCGGGCAGCCCCTGGTCACCATTCATTGTATGTGTTAATTTTCGGGTGAAATGTCCCTTTAATGTATTAAGTTTGAAGTTGCATCATCTGTATTCAAAAACTTCATGGACTCTTAGCTTTGTTTGCATGTTATGTATGCCTCACTCACCAAACATGGGCAGAAATAGAAGACTGTATTACCAGCTATATTAGGGGCCATGGCTGTTTTGTGCCATTATAATCCTAAACCCTGACAAACAGGATTAAGCACACCAAAAATACAAATTCTCATGGATAGAGTTTTATATTTTCAGAGAACTCCTAACTGACACATCATTGGATAGATTGGGATGATCCGAGGTATTCTAGCGAGAGCTAAGAAGGATCATACTGAATCCAAAGAGCTCAGCGGTAAAAGCCTTTTTCCTGGGGTGCTTGCTTGCTCTGTTCCAAATTTTTGGCTTGAAAGAGATGGGAGAGAGTGAGATTACAGCTGTCCTCCTGCTCTGCATGGATGCTGTTTGGGGCCAGGGCTTCCTAGATCACTGCCCTCGACACTACATAGAAATGCCCAGCCAAGGCTTCAACGCTAGTCAATTGCTCATTATGGTTTGAGTTATATCATCGTCCTATTCAAGCTAATGGAATAAAGAGAGGGAATGAAAACAAACAACAACAAAAAGGTCAAACAAAGGGTTTAATGCATTGTCCTGCAGCATTAGTGCGCTAAAGGTTTAAAAAAGGGCTGAACGCACAGAGATGCCATTAAACTGAGAATTGTGTTGGGTGAGTTAGAGTGAAATTTATTTGTTGAGTATAGCAACTAAAAGGATAAAAGCCTGGTTTATACTCCACACATGTGCATTTGTTTTGCCTGTTGCAAAAACATTGACTCATGATGGCTTTGGGTCGTGTTTTACTCAGTCATTCTTTTTAATAGTTTGACCTGTGGGAAACAGTCATATGTCCCATGTTCCAAAACAGTGGCAGCCCTCACTCAAAGCTGTCCGGATCTGGGTCTTTTGGAGGCTACTGGGCAAACTGGAATGTTAAAGTCAAAAGATGTTAACATAATCAGCTTTAAATAAGTCTTTACACTTCAGTGGCACCACGGAAGCTGCTTCCGAACAAAAAGGTGCATTCATAAGGACTGCTTAATGTTGCACAGAGGCACTGTACTTTATGATCATATCTTGTCCAATGTCTGTCAAACAACATGTAAATGGCTATGAAAACCAAATATAGTAATTGCTTCTGTGTATGCTATGCATTGTGAAAATATTGTTTAAAATATAAGCACCATAAACAAAATCATCTGCTGTCCAGTTTTAAAGCGGTAAGTAAAAATCACCAAATTATGATTGATCCATAAAGAAAAATAAATGCACAACAATTTAAAATTAAAATCTACCCCAACAACAAAACAAAATCTTCACATTTATATATTATCAACATTATAGTGTTACCTTCATTTTGACGCGCATGCGCGAGCTGTTGCTCGTTTAATCCCAGGACACACTGCACGAAAGTTTGCAATCGTGAAACAATTGTGGCTATTTCTGTGATCTTGGCTCCTAATTGGTGGTCCTATGTCATACAATTAGAGAGGTTCAAAGATGGCCGTTGTCACAGACTTGAGACCAAAGATAGCCTATGTCAGAAATTCAGCATGATCATCGCAGTGTGTTTGCTGCTACAACCTAGGTCTACTGACCAGCCAATAAAAATGCAACATGAAATCAATGCGACAAGGCGCTAAACCTCAACTGCTTAAGTGCTTGAGACATCTAAATACCCAAGCCATGAAACTACATTAAAATACATTATAATAAGTTTCTATTTTAAATGTAATTTATTTATGATGACAAATCTGAATATATTCAGCAGTCATTACTCCAGTCTCCTGTGTCATATTATCTTTCAATAATCATTTGAATATGCTGATTTGGTGCCTAAGACATTTCCAGAAACCATGTTGTGCTGTTTAATGTTTTTGTGGAAATGTGATAGATTTTATTCAGGATTCTACGACTAGAAAGTTTAAAAGAACATTTGAAATAGAAATATTTTGTAACATTATACATTTCTCTTTTGATCATTTTAGTGCATCTTTGCTGAATACAATTATTTAACTGAATTAAAAAAAAAAAAATCTGCACCCCAAACTTTTGAACCGTAGTTTATCTAGCAATATAAACATCAATCTGTTTTTTAATGAATGAAAATAAAATTTCATCATGCAAATATAGATGATAAACTATTTAGATTTTCTGCCAGTGACTCATTTTATAATCTCATATTTTAATATAGCAGCTTTTGTTATTCTTTGTTATTTTTCAGCGTCTTTTATATTGCCTCTTGAGAGGGATGGAGTTTTTTTGTTAAATACCGAGTTGAAATAGAAGGCGGAGAGCCACAGGAAGAGGGCTGGATTTTCAAATCCTTCCACTGTGGGTCCAAATATGGAAGGGAAGTTTCTGGTAGCTGAACATTTTAGCTAAAATTCCTAAAATTGGGTGGGCTTACTGAACATTCTGAACATGCAAGCCAAACGAATAACCTCAAAAATGAGAGTTATGAGTTTGTCCAGCTGTTTTAGCATTTTATAAAAGTCCTTGTTGTGATCCACAATCCTACTTAACGGAGGGCAGTCCATCATGTTAATGGCTGAGGCTGATAGGATGTTTTATTGGATGGTGTGAAGTGAATTTGCATCGTGTCAGAGTGTCCCATGAGGATGACAGATGCTGATTTGATAAATTGCATTATACACACCAGGCTGTTCCTGAGATCAATGGCGGACTACATATAATGTCCTGCCCCATGGTATAGTGCTGTGGGGTACGGTTAGTCCCCAATCTCTGCAAAACACAACACAACACACACCCACCTACCAGAACAGACTCTGGAATAGATCTCAGCCAAGCTATTCCTTAGGGTGTTCGCATCTGTGTGGTTATTGTTAAGGCAGAGCTAAAGCAGCCTACTTTGGAGAATATAATACAAAACAAGTGTAACTCCCTGTAGGCTGTAAGCTTGTACTTCTGACAGAGAGTAAATCAGGACTGCTTCGTATTGCACTTATAATAAGCAAAGTTTTTAATGATTTAGGTACATTAAGTGCATCAACACTAAACCAATAGTCTAAATAAAAGCATGCGTCTCCTGAAGCCCTTTGACTTCAAAAGAAATATCGTAAAATGTTCATATGAATGATTTAAGCCTATGGCAAAACAAGAGACCGGCCGAGTCAATGGCACATCAATCATTCAAAACTTTACATACGCCTGTCTAACTGAGTTTGGCAATGCAGAATATTCCCTGGAAACAATGAAATGGTCGGGAAGTAGAGAAAAGGGAGAAAAGAATGGAAAGACAAAAAAAATGTAGGCAAAATGATGGGGAATACGGCTGAGAATTACAGGGGAGACAATGAGAGAAACAAAAACACAATAACATTTTGGAGTAAGCAAAGTGAGTAGATGGTAAGTTCAGGGATAATTTAGGGCTTGTACGAAATGCAAGTCAGTTTTTTGGATTGTTTCTCACATCACTTTATTACAAATTTGGCTGCTTGCTTTCCATGTGCTTTGAATTCAGAACTGGCCTCTCATGGTCATCTTTCTACTAAACGGCATAAAGTCAGCGTTCCATTAGGTTAATGGCAAATAAGAATTTCCACGATAAAGATAATATTTTTCTTACACCTTGAATAAATGTATGTACACAACATAATTATTTAAAAAAAAAGTTCTTAAAGGGGACCTACCGTATTTCCTCAAATAAAAGCCGGGGCCTTTATTTACCTGAACTGCAGAAGGTCACCGGCTTTTATTTGAAGCAGGCTTTTAGGGGCAGGCCTGTATTTCAAATTCCATCTATTTGAAAAAAAATAATTGTTTTAAATAAACCGTTTTAAATGAAAAGTGATAGCGTTCCAGAGGACAGATATCATCAGGGGCGCGGGAAGTGGGGTGGTTTCAAAGGATTGCAAATGCAATGCAATTTTTTGTTCATTTTATTCATTTTTAGAATTTAATAATTTATTTGTAATAAACATTTTAAGTGGCCCATTAAAAAGTATTATTTATAAGTTGAATTGTGTTTTTAAAACATACATGAGGTCATATTGTGACTGTTGTGGTGTGTGCGTAGAGCGGTAATATTTTCTCCAGAGTGAGAGCGCCTTTCTGGAGATTCAGTTCATTTCTGAAGCTCATTCCGCTCAGCGCCGCCGCTCAACCCAGAACTTCCTTTGTGACAGGCTGGATCAAATATAGGCCTATCTGAAATAAATAAGCCGTTGTTCACGCGGCGCTGCCGCCTCCACCTCCATGTCATTGTCTGTTATAGGCTATTTGCTTGTTATTTATTAAATCCGGGCAATTTGGTTGATAAAACATAGATTAAAATTAAGATACAATTTATACAAAACGAAATTCACTTTAAAGAAAGTTTTTTTGTGATATATTTGTTGTTCTTTCGTGTTTTATAGACTCGATATAAACACTATAATTGTGTTATTTTACTAACCCAACTTAAGTGCTTTCTATATTCCACGTGAGGGAAAAAGCTTCCTTCCACTTAAGAAGAGTTGTGTTCCTTTAAGCACTTTTTATTTTAATATATATCTCTTTACATAAATATTATTTTCTACTTAAAAAAATATATATAATTTTGTTTTTTTCTAACCCAACTAATGCGCACAATTTTCTCAATCCGTTATGGAGCTATTCAATTTTGATTTTGCATATTGTTTTTTAAACGTTCGTTCGTGTTGTTCAAATGACCACTTTACAATATTTCAATAACATACTTTATTTTGAAGCCCATGCTGTTTTCTTGTACAAAATAAAATAGTTTAAGTTAAATGCAGAGTAAGATGTGTAAAAAAGACATGAGGCTAAGAAGAGATTGTCAAGATCATTTGTGTAGCCTGCCTGACACGGTATTTTCACAGACTAACACACTGTCACATGCCTGTCCTGTCTCGTGTGCTCTTATGGTGTTTTGTTATTTTGGGCATGTGCTCTGTTTTTGGCCGTTTCTCAATACCAAGTACGTGAACTTCTGACTTGCGTCCTTGGTAGTTCAGATTTGCAAGTTCGACTCGGGAGAACGAACTCCAGAGGACGGGGGGAATCGCCATCAGTCGTCAATTGTGAAACGTCATCAGTTGCTGCCAAGTCCTGTTCCAATTCAAAGTTCACATCTAGCCAAGTACAGTTCAAATCCCCGGATGTGTCCTTGATCCGCCCCTTTTATCGAGGATGCATCGAGAGGAGACTTGTGGACTTCAGACAGACCGGTATCCCAGAATGCATCTCGCACCAACCAGCAAACGTCAATAGCGGATAAGAAACCCCTCGTAATTTAAAAATACTGTTAATGTTTCACAAAATGTAGTTTTAGGACTTTTTCAGGTGAGAATGTACTTGTTTAAAGCTCAAATCTGTGGTTTATTTATAAAGAGAGCGCCTTATAGAAAATGTGATCTGGCGTTTTCGGAGTTGTGAGCTCCAGTGGATCAGCGGCGCTCAGCGGGAACTCTCCCCGCCCAGAGCAGACACGGCTAGCCCTTCTGACGTCTGCCGCTGGCTCTGATGTCTTCAGATATAATCCGTCTTCTAACGGGCGATCTTTGGTCTCATGAATCTATAATTTGTTCCCTGGTAAATCGTTTTGACTGAGGGCAAAGTGAAGTTTCATAACTTTATATTTTTAGGCTATTAAACACATAAACTGACATTTAACAAAAATAGACTGGCTTGTGTTTTATGTCATAATTAATTTTATTAAAGTGATAATCACACTTGTCTGAACCACATATTAATGTTTTTTTATTTTAAACGAAATTTTATTTTTCGTTTTGTTATAAATATACATGCAATAACATTGGCTACTTTACATTTGTGTGGCTATAATATGTTTAATATATTTTTAATGAAAATGAAAAGAGGCAGAGTGGTGTTTTATCATATATTTCATTTTATTGTAGCCTAAAATATACATATATACCGGACTATTGTCCTCCCGTCCTCGGGAGTTCGTTCTCCAGAGTTGAACTTGGCGAGCCTGAATTAACTCCACGGACTCAAGTCAGAAGTTCGCGAAGGCCTACTTGGTATAGAGAAACGTATATTTTAGGCTACAATACAACGAAATATGTCATAAAACACCACTGCCTCTTTTCATTATTTTTACAAAAAAATCTTAAACATATTAGCCACACAAATGTCGTTCAGGCAGCTACATTGATTATCTTATATATTTATAACAAAACGAAGTATAAAACACAACCCTGCCTCTTTTCGTTTAGATTTAAAAAAACAATAGGCCTATATTAAACATTAGCCTAATATGTGGTTTAGGGCGATCAGATTTCTGAAATGGAAACCGGGGACATTTCCTATTTGAGTGGTTAAAATATCACTAAAATCTCATTTGTTATTATCTTTAAATTAAAAAACGGGACAATATATTTTTAAATGTTTTTGTTTGTTTATTTGTTGTTGTTGTTGGCTCTCTATATTATTATTAACATTAATAATTATTCTGATTTAGTTTGATTATTAGGATTTTTATGTGGTTTTAATACAATTCAACACACCCGCAAAAAACTAAAATATATTTAAACAGTTAATAGTTGCCATTGTAAATAACAAGCAGTTCAAAACAATATTATAATGACTTAACAAAAACACATTACAAAAATAACACATAAATATGATAAATAAAACTATTTAACAAATATTTTAACATTTTATAATGGTATTTAATATTTTAATTTATATAAAAGTATAAAAAGTTTATACTACTATATAAGTAATACATTTAAAAAAAATGTTTTACTTCAAATGTTTTATTAGGCTTGTGCTTAAAAATAAATCGTACTATCCTAAATTGGTCTTGTTTTGCATTTTAGGCTTATTTTAAGCAGAAATTATGTGTATTCGGGATGTGTTGCAAGTGACAAAACAATGCCGCCCCCGTGATGATAATGTCGCTCTGCTCTCGGTTAGGTTAGTAGAGGCTCGCGCACAACCAAGTTCAGCTTATCATGCGGGTGTTGGGGGGCATGGCATTACTGATCGTTGCGTCCGTTGGTCTGAGATGCATTCTGGGATACCGGTCTATCTGAAGTCTCCTCTCGATGCGTCCTCGATAAAAGGGGCGGAGCAAGGACACATCCAGGGATTTGAACTGTACTTGTCTATGGCTAGATGTGAACTTTGAATTGGAACAGGACTTGGGCAGCGACTGATGACGTTTCACAAGTCCACGAGAACACAAGTACAGACAAGAACGCATATTGAGAAACGGCCGTTGTCTTGATCCCACCCCCCTTGTTATCTCGTTATTGGTTTCATTTGTCCCACCTGTGTTCCCTCGTTCCCTGCTTGATTTGTCCCCTTTAAATAGTTCCTTTGTGTGTTCAGTCTTTGTCGTATCGTTGTGATGTCTGCGTCTCCCGTTTCCCCTGTGATTTCTGTTTTAGTAAGTTTTCAGTTTGTTCTGTTATTCCTAGTTTATGTTGCCCTCTCGTGGGTTTTGTTTTGTATTTATGTTTGATTTGGTTAATAAACCCTTATTCCTGCACTTGAGTCCTCGCACTAGTTTTCTCCTTGTCTGTGACGTGACACACACGTCACATCTCTCATAGACTACAGTATTTAAAATAGCATATATGCATCAGTTATATTCTCAATTTAATTTACAGAGCAATCCCAAAGTGTTTAGGTTAAGTATAGAAGAGACCAGGATTGTGCGTCGCACTCGCAACACGTACAGCGGTGGGCGATGGTTTCGCTCCTTCGGCAAAACACTACTGTACATTATGCTGAACTTGAATGCACATGAAATGAAAGGAAAAATTTTCCCCGGCCTTTATTTGTTCGTGCTGACCACACCCCTGGCCACTTTTAGAGGCCCGGCGTTTAATTGACAACAGGCATTTATTTGAGGAAATACGGTATTATGCTTTTTTTATTTGTGCCTTTCCTTTAGTGTGTAATACGGCTGTTTGTGCATGTGAACAGTCTGCAAAGTTATAAAGCACAAAGGGAGTGTATAACGTCCTGTACAAGTCATGCTTGCAAAGGTGGTTTGGGTCGATCAGCTTGTTCTTCTTGAATGTCATTTATAGGACTCGGGATCGAACTGATATGAACACTCAAAAAATGACACCATATAACATAGTTACATTAGTATTTACAGCGTCTCAGAAGCCTCCGGAGCTGATTCTTGCCAGTTATGGTAAGGGGAGATATATTTCTGATATATCTCCCAATCACAACAGACTGGGCCAGCTGACCAATCAGAGCAGACTGAGCTTTTCAGAAGGCAGGTTTTAAAGAAACCAGAACTAAAACAGAGATCATTCAGACAGAGGGTGAAAACAGGTGCTGCAACAATGTAAATGGTAAATTCCCAGAAAAATAATGAGGTTTTTGAAAAAGCTATTCTAGTAGACAGTTCACACAAAAATCTGTGTAAAATTCAAAGAAAGATATTTTGAAGAATGTTTGTAACCAAACAAATAAATAAAGTAAATACCGACAATATTTTTAAATAATGAATATTTTTTGGGTGAACTATCCCTTTAATATACTTATTGACTTTGACGAACAGTCATTAGGGTCTGTGGGGGTCCTTTCTATGATATCCTGTTTTAAGTTTTGTTTGTACGTAACAAAAAGATTAATAAAAGATTATGCTAAACTGTACTTAAGGTTTTCTTTTCAGCAAAATCATTCTTATTTATTCATTATGATAATAGAATCGTTCTGTTCTGATATCATACAATTTTTAAAAATGAATTTAGAAAATGCACAATAATGTTTTTGAATAAATGTATAGATCGGGACGGAAATCTGCATCTTGTCATTAACCACATAGCAGATACATACATTCCCTGGCATTAGATTTACTTTGCTCTTGTGGTTAAAATTGGAGTAGGTTATTTCTGTTCTGCACAAGGTGAATTCATCTAAATGTATTTTTCATTGCACATTGAGTTCCTCTGTAAACACACAGTGTGCATCAGTCTGGCCTCTGTCAGCACTTAAGACCCTGCGATGGTCTACATGTTAAATGGACCCGCTGAACCTCAGCTCTCGTGGTGCTGCATCGAGCCAAGGATGGTGGTAGTGGACTTATATGCACTGATCCACCTTAGTAAAGAGCTGAGTATGCTAAAAATAACCTTGCCTGTGTACCTTATCCCGGGATTCCACAAAAGAGACCCACTGGACCACTGGAGTCCAATGAGAAATAATAGGAAGTTATGGGTATAGGGAATGACTTAACCATCAATGGTTTTGGCCCTCTAAAATTTTGAATTCATCTTTTAAATCTAAAACAAAACCTAATATTTTCGGTTGTCAAAATGTTGGTGCTTCACTATCAATGGTTCAAATATTTTCAATAATCCGGTTTCAAGAAGTTGAGTCAGTGAGTTCGCTCGGATCAGTTTAGAAAATATATGGTTCAAAAGTAGTTTGTTTGTTTGTTTTTGTTTTTATTCATTAAGCATTTTTGTACCTATACTGTCCCAGTTTCTATTCACTTTCATTATATTAAAAAGAAAAGAGTGTCCAGGATATTCTTCAAACATTCTCCTTGTGTGTTCCATAGGAAAAAAATAAATAAAAAGAAAGTCATATAGGTTTGGAAAGACATGAGGGTGAGTAAATAATGATTGTTTTTCCTCAATACAATGAGTCACATATTTTTGCAAAGACAGGCTTTCATAATGTTCTTGGAAGAAGAATTATTTTACCAATTACATAAGAGAGGGTCGTCACACAGAGGTGAATGCAACAGATTTTTCCTCAGTTATGGATTCACTTATGGCCACTGGCCATGAAGAATTTATGAGTCTATTTCATTTATTAGTGTTGTCATTCCAACGGCACAGACACTTTGCCAGCTTTCAGCTAGATTTCTTTGAGTCGTATTTCATTGTGTGTTGGCTGGAGATTCTGAAAATCACATGATGCTTTTCTCCTGCGCTGCTTGAAAAATGGGGTTTTGAGGCAAAAATGTCATAGACTGATTTTGTTTTCCTCGGTTTAATTGCAAAATATAGGAGCCAAAGAATGTCTTTTTTCATGAGGTAATGAAAGAATCAGGGTTGTTAACTAAAACTAAATCCAAAACCATAAAAAAACAAAAAAATGTATTACTTAAAACAAAATAAACTTCAACTGAAAAATATATTTAATTTTTATTTATTTAATTTCAGCTAGTTTCCAAGGCAGCATTTTTCATTTTAGTTTAGTTTAAGTGGAGGTACTAAATTAACTAAAACTAAAATGTAATAAAAAAAAAAATTAAAAAAATAAAAATAAAATAAACATCTAATTCAAAATAATAACAAAATAGTTTATTGATAATGTTTTTTTTTGTGTGTTTTTTTTTTTTTAGATTTACGCCTGGTTTCAGAGAAAGGGCTTAGATTAAGCCAGTTTTAGGTCTTAGTTCAATTAGGACATTTAAGTATAAGTGTGCCTTAGGAAAAAAAAAACCTTACTAGTTTGCATCTTGAGACAAAATAATGGCACTGACATATTTTAAGTGCAAGCTGCTTTCAGTTAAAACCATTCAAACTTGCATTTTAGTCTGGGACTAGACTTGAGCCTTGTCTGTGAAACCAAAGGTTAGAGTTAAATGCTTTATTTTTAAAGGAAAAGAGGAAAGGTTTGTGCAATAGATTTCTCTATGGTGAATTGTACTGTCAGCTCCTGGATGGCCTTGAAATTGACCTTTTGTTGTAACCTTATATGTAGTGTTGGGGAAAAGTTACTTTGAAAAGTAATGCATTACATTATTGCGTTACTCCCTTAAAAAGTAACTAATTGAGTTACTTGGCTACTTTTTAAGAAAAGTAATGAGATGCGTTACTTTTGCATTACTTTTTCTCACCTGGGCTGGGCTTGGTTTTTAGTTTTTTTTATAAAGACCCTTTAACACCAAAATTGAAATGATAAGCCTCAGGCTGAGGTAAAAATGCTAATTCACACGTGTACAGTAGAGGACGCAGCTCAAACAAACCTTTCAGCTGTGCTTCCATTCTGGATAATGGAAGAATAGGACACGGGAGAAAAAAGAAAAAGAAAAAAAAAATAGTAATTTTTGCTCCTGGTTTAACTGAATCACCGGAGGTCAGCAGCAAGACATTGGTCAATAAAGTCAGATTAAATGCATACAAATATTTGTTTTGTTTAACATGTAATTATTGGAGGTTTGCATAGTATTAATATTTAGCATTTTACTGATTTTATTCATTTTGAGGAATACTGAATCTTTTTTGTGCAAGTGAGATGAGTAAATACATGCTCACATTAAGTCTAGAACTACAATAACCATCATGTTTACACACAACGCTTCTGCACTTACTATCGATTTCTCTCAACATGGGGACCGGAGAGCTGTCAGTCAAATAAATTAGAAAAAGTAACTCAGATATTTTGGTGTTAATTTTAAAAGTAATGTATTACTTTACTAGTTACTTGAAAAAGTAATCTGATTACGTAACTCAAGTCACTTGTAATGCGTTACCCCCAACACTGTATGTAAATAATAAAATAATAAAAGTTAGGAATTAAATGGCTGATGAGCGTTTAGACTGTTGGCTTATTGGTAGGATACACCTTATTCAATGATATGGATGGCTGACTGAACACAATGTTTTTGTTGGGTTTTTTTTGTCTTAGCACCCTCAATCAGAGCTTTGAAATTAATGCCTGTGGAGACAGTGCAGATAAAAACATGAAGAGAGTCAGTCAGAAGTGATACCAATCATATGTAGCGCTGCTGCTCCTACTTCTTTTTCCCGGCGGTCTCCCTCATGTCTTGGCAACGTGGGGAACTGGCAGTGTCAATTTATCAGAGAACAAAAGAGACACTATGTGGGTAGGGAGTGCGTCTGTAGGCCCTTGGAGAGGAAACAGACCCCCCACCTCCTACCTGCGCATTCAAACAGGATGCCGGATGCATCATGTTCCTCAAACAGACAAGTGGAACCTCATAATTAGCATTTTGGAACTTTTTCTTTTGTTTGTCTTTCCTCGTCTTCTTTTTAAGTTTTCTGTTTATGTTGTTTATAGGAATTCGCTATTATTCCAGAGTTCATTGTCCTAGAAAGTTGAGTACATTTACTATGGTGATATATTATATATCTATATAGTGACGAAGATTTAAAGTGTCTGTTGATATAGATTTTGCGTGTATCACAGTGTGTAAGTAGCTGTGGAGCGCAGGACTGCTATACGTTTTTGACACGTTAGAAAAAAATAGTGTGGAGCATGCTTGAATTTTTTTTTTTTTTTTTTTGATGCAGGACAAAGGTTTTTAAAATGAACAAAATGTATCTATTTACAATGTAAATAATTGTTCTTATGTCACCAAGTCCTCAAACATCTTTCTGTCTTTCACCTTCAGGTCTGTGATCATCTGGTGATTCATTTTTGCTCCTGAAAAAGAATCAGGTAAATTTAAACACAATATTTTTTGCTTTATCTATCGTTCCTATTTTTTTTAATTAAAGGCACAATATGTAAGATTTTTAGATTAAAATGAACAAAAACCACTAGAACAGTGTTATATATTTTGTTGACTTGTGTACTTACATTATCCCAAATGTTTCCAAGAATGTTTAAATCCAAAGAATTCAGCTATTTTAACCAGGACACGGTCCGTACGTTGCCCATTAATAACATCATACTGCATTACCCTTGATTTTTATTTTTATTTTGTAGAAAACATGGAAACACCAAAGATGCTTTAATATATAATGTGTTTTATTAGACAGTTGAGCAACTATTTGGATGCATTCATTGACAGAAAATGAATCATTGTTATACAGCTCAATACAGTTAGTCTTATCGTTTAAAACTTGTTTTCATGATGTGCCATGTTTTACCATGCCTAATATCGATCCAACTTACTGCAGTGTGCAACAAGTGTCTCATAGTAGCCCCGAGCGAATGCACAGAGAAGCATTTATAACACATATACTTTGGCTTATCTACTCGCCTATGCATCATCAAAAAGGTGTAAACTGGATTTAATCTTTTAATATCATTGTTATAGTACATTAAGGCACTTTAAAGGTCCCGTTCTTCGTGATCCCACTGTTCAAACTTTAGTTAGTGTGTAATGTTGCTGTTAGAACATAAATAATACCTGTAAAATTATAAAGCTCAAAGTTCAATGCCAAGCGAGATATTTTATTTAACAGAAGTTCCCTTTTAAAGCCTACAGCGAACGGCTGGCTTGGACTACATCCTGGTACTTCCTTCATAAATGACATCAGTAGAACAGACTAACCTCAACCTCATACGCGAAAAAAGGGGGCGTGGTCTTGTTGCTGTCCCACATGGAGAAGAGGACGTGTTGCGTGGAGAAAAGGAAGTGTTGCGTTTGAGTGTGTTTGTCGCCATGTCGTCAAGACGCTGTTATTTTCATCCCAGAGTCAAATCACCTTTGTTTGGCTTTCCCAGGGACGCTGTAGAGATCATTAAGCGCATATATCTCCCGTTAAGAGGCGTGACCTTTCCACGTGCGCTAAGCTGCTGTCGAATCACAACACAGGAACCGTGCCACGTTTGCTAAGCTGCGGTCAAATCCCAACACGGGAACCGCTGGCACAATCAGAACTCGTTTCGTATTTCTGAAGGAGGGACTTCATAGAATAAAGGAAGTCATCAGCCGTTTTCAGGACAGTGAAAACAGTGGTATACAGATAAGTAAATTGTGTTAAAAATACTGGGGTTTTTTTTACACGCGAAACATGAACACATGTTATATTGCACACTGTAAACACAATCAAAGCTTCAAAAAAACACGAAGAACGGGACCTTTAAGGGTGGGTCGCACTAATAATAAACTTATTTTAAACACTAAAAACAGCACTAAAAACGCTAATCAAGGATTTGTTGATCTGGGTTTTATTTTATATCAAGTTGTGTTGCACCACTTAATTTTAAACACAGATTAACTATGTAGAAAGACTGTTAGAATTAAAGGGCTGATCGGGATGAACCAACGCCAGGCAAAAAAATCAGTTTTTAGTGCTGTTTTTAGTGTAATACTGCAGCAGGTGCTGTATATGGATCACAAGTGCCAAAAACTTGAATCTTGTTCACATATTTTTGTTTTTAAGATGGAAAATTAACAGTTCTATGGCTGTTTTGCCCTCCAGGGCTCGTGACAGTCACATGACTGAAAACTATGAATAGCAGCAGCCAATCAGAATATATTTGATGTTTTAATGTAGTTATGACCATCAGGAATTTGGACCAATGAGAATTCCCAGTGGATGGAATTTTTTAATGACGTAGAATAGAAGAATTTTTACACCTTAGTTTTCATATTGTTTTGACTGACATCCATGTGTTTTTTTTTTGTCTGGCCTTACCGATTCATTTTTTTATTTTATGTAACTTTTGGCTCCTTTATATTCTGTACACTTAAAGAGCTGCCTCAGCACACTCCTGACGTAAAGAGAGGGAAAGGAAAGAAGGTTGCTTACATAAGATGACCTGAGTGTCAGAGGGGCCAGGGGCAGGACACAATGTCATCTCTGTGATGTAAGCCCTGGTTCCCATCTCACTGCCGTTCCCTTAATGAAACAAACTCACTTTTGCTCAATTAGCCAAGCAGATTAAAAAAAACAAAAAACATCAGAACATGATGCGCTCAGTTATGTAACAATTGCATACTCGCAGATCGCCACCTGACTTCACTCAAAGGCAGTGTGTCATTGGTTCCCAGGGCAGACTTTAGCCTTCTCCAGATCTTAAGAGACTGAAATGCATGAAATTTACCATTTGTAAAGGGGAATGTGAAGTGCAAATGTCTGTAATGCCAATATAACATTAAAAACCTTTTTGGCTGGCGTCACAAATTTGTCTTCATTTTCAACTATTAATGTCCAGCTACCTAGGTAGGGTTGCACCAAAAATTTGTAAGTTCTTCATTAAAGTGGAACTAACAGGCCAAATAAGACGACTCCCAGATGCCAGGTGTTCTAATAGTTTTGGCCATTTGCTTTGGTATTTGCTTTTCAAACCGTCTATGACACAATGCACAAATATTTATAGCGGATATATTGTAAATTAGTACACCTTTACTACACAAATAGGCTGAAAAATTCAGGATTAAAAAAAAAATGGTTATGGAATTTACAATGCAAAAGAATATGGGCTGTTTTTGGAGGATTTCAAAGTAAAAATGTGAAGCTTATCATTTTATAAAAGCACTTACTGTACATTAATCCTTCTGTTAAAATGTGTGTATTACTGTATTTGAGCTGTAAAGCGGGTTAAATAATTAGACAATTATTTTAAGTGTTATGTTGGCATGGATGCAATTACACAGAAAAGGTTAGTAAGTATTTTTTTTAATAAATATTTGATGTCTTTTGGCTGTTTCAAATTGGCCCTATGCACTTTTATTGTAAACGCCTCATTGGAGCACTGATTTTTGCTTGTTTTAAAGAAAAGGAGAGACGATTGCAAATAACTTTTTGTGGTAATAACCTTCATCACACAAATTCTGACTATTCAGCTTAACTTGTACCGACCCCGGAATATTCCTGCAAGTCTACCTTTGCATTGGGAATGCACATACGTAGGCTTCCTTTGTAGGCAGCACACTAGGTTTAATTTTAGATTTGCATGAAGACATGTCAAATGTCCATTGTGATTCTGTCATTGTATGATATATTTCTTTTCATCTCAATGTTATGAAACATATGCCAGTTATTTCAGTCGCAGTGAGAGATCTGAGTGCAGGCGGCTCCATTACACTAAATGAATTTGTTTTTGCATGTACTGATAGCACTAAACGCTTCTCACCTCCTAATTGATTTTCTCATTCATCTCCGGGGAATGTTGTTCACAGTCATGGATGCTTCTGAAGGAGCCACATTTCAAACAAGCAGCATAGTGTGGACAATCCACCCCCTTTCCACCCGAAACTAAGATGTTGCCCTTAGAACTAATAATGGGTTTTAGCGCATGCTTCTCCGATTGATCTGCTAAAACTATAAGTGCGAGCAGAACAAATCCCTGTAATGATTGCCTCAGGAGGGGAGCCAGAGCC
The DNA here is from genome assembly GCA_023566225.1 of Romanogobio albipinnatus. Classification (NCBI taxonomy): domain Eukaryota; kingdom Metazoa; phylum Chordata; class Actinopteri; order Cypriniformes; family Gobionidae; genus Romanogobio; species Romanogobio albipinnatus. Next base: position 25,736,081 of record CM042250.1, on the reverse strand, counting down.
GAGCTAAGAGTGTGTGTTTTGCTCATTAGCGCCACTCACACACATTATCTCCCCACTGTACATCTCCTCACAAACATATTCTCTGAATCATTCCAGCAAACTACGCTCTCCATTCCTGTGTCCTGTGTAGTTGAAAGTCCAATATTCTTGAATTCTAAGCTTAGCTGTCTTTTTTTCAGAAACATTTTGTTAAACACATTCGCTCACATATAGATCGATACGCTATATAAACTCACAGCAGACACAGAATGTTTTATTATAGCTTTATGCCCTATTTTTTATCAACACCTGAATGTGGATACGTTTTTTTTAAAAGCTGAGAAAACCCAGTCAAAGACTACAGCATGTTTAAGCAATGCTTTTATCACTTGTTTCTGCTCCTTTTTCACCTGTGTTTTGATCTGGAGATTCTGTATTCTTTTAGAAGATGCGTAATAGCGCCCCATACTGTATAACAGTGAAAACACAGAAAATGTTGTCAATGGCGGGGAAAGAGTTAAATGCATACATATTTATATGAAATGTCATAACTCAATCTTCCAGTGAAACGATTTTTTGATCTCATCTGCCTCCACTTTTTGAGTGCAACTCCCACATCTCAACATCTAATCAACAATCGATAAATAGAATCAGTCCCTGCCCTGCAGTTGTACTTTTTCCATAATCCGTTACACTCGGATGTACGTCACAATACGAAAGAAAAACATCTGTTGCTACTTTCGTTTCATCACTACTTTGAACCCACTGGCAGTTGTTGTTGAAGCTTGTATCACAAAGTAGGCCTAGGGTCTGTTCACATCAACACAAATTTTAGACACAAAAATTCAGTCTGAATTCCACATATGATTTCTATAATATAATAAATATACTATAAATATAATAAAATCCCAAACAGAGGTGTCATTTTATAATCAGTTTGGGTTCCCTACGACTCCAGCAGAGAGGTCAATTGAGACACCAGGAAACACCAGGAAACAATTGAGAAGAGAATGGAGAACGGGGAATGGGATCGGGAAATGGCACAAGCCTGTAGAATATGTCAGAGAGCATTTATTAACCACCAGGCCACTCAAGTTTTGTTTTTAAAAGACACGGAACATTTCTAAAACCCTATTTCTCACTTAATTTACATTGACTTTCCAATAAGACCCTGATGTCAAGATATATAGTAGTTCTTCTCCCTCAGCCCGCCTCGATACTGTTGAAAACATGCTCTTCTCAAACAGAACTGAGGCATCAGATGTACATGTTCATGTGTGCGTGCGGTTGAGAGCTGACACATGCCCAGTGGTGTTTGTTTTTCAAGGCATGACTTGACCGCTGCTCGGAATTCCATTTGGCTGGTCATCTGAGAGATGAGCTTCAGGGTCCTCTGTCACGTTATGCCTGTACCACTGCTCTGAGCTCGCAGCCAGATATTTGTGTTTTTGAGTTTCTGTGGGGCTGTAGGGCTCCATGTACCTGACATAGTCCAAACACTAATCATTTAAAATAGTTCATGCTAATTTATTGAGGAGCTTGCTAGGAAAAACTATGCCTAGTTGTATTTGTAAAGCTTTCTAGTGCACACTTCTAGTGTTTTACAGTGCACAATTTGGCCCTAAATGTATTACTAAATGCAAATATATTTATCTAATTAATTTGCAGCTATTGCAAATTTGATAATCGCCATATAGCAGTTTTATTTTGTTTAATTGTGCAACCTTATGCGGTACCATGGTGCATTAATGTATCAAACAATACCATGTTTTTTTTTGTATACCATAGGACTAAATGATCACCTGTTCATATGCTGAGGTATTACCATGGCACGTTTTCAAAAAATGCATTAATACCAGGGTACTTGTAGTATGTTTTTATTTCTTAGTCAGTGCATTTACTGAATCTTTGGTGTAGAAGTACTGTGAGGTCTGGACACAAATGTTGGATTACATTTGACTGGTGAGACAGACGTTTCACTTTCTTGTACTCCTGCTGTTCTACTGAAAATCTGAGTGGTCATTGCCATGGAAACTCTGGAGACCTATCAGGTACAGGCTTTGGGGTCATCTAGTTGACGTTGATGCATTGATGCAGTAGTGACCATAGCGACATAAATATATTCTGTACAGTACTCAACGGATCTTACTTATATGAGTGAGGAAGTACAGTACTAAGTATAATGTGAGATGATTTTATAGAATTAATCTGAAGCTAAATCAAATGGACCTGAAACAGAAGTGTTTTATGATTCAGAGAGTGACTCTTTCTAAACTGACTAGTGGGGACATGTTATGTGTTCAGTATTCTCCATGGTTCATTAATTTGTCAATTCGTTCAGTAAAACTCTTGGCTTTTAAGGCCATTTCTGAGGTTAAACGAGCCATGGTGGATTAGGTACTCATGACACAACCTCCCGTTCCGGGAGATGTGAGCGGTCCCCAGACACCTATTCACTGAAGGATCTCTGACTTCACTTGAAAGCAAAACATTCCTATTGTTCTCTTTCCGTAGCTGTCATCCACACTGCCAGAGCATGTGTTTGCATACAAAAACAATGTTATTATGTGCACATATATATGTGTATATATATATATATATATATATATCTACAGATATTTATCTTGGGTCGCTTTAATGAAATCATAATAACCTTTGAAAGTATACCATGATAATGAGTTATTTTTAGCACAACTGCATTGTAGAATGAATTCAATTGATTCTCTCTGCAAAATATTCAGTTTGTACATTTATTTTTGAAATTACTGCTGATGCATTGGCTACATAATTTTATGTGCCGTGTTAAACATTCTTTCGTTTACAATTTTTTTTATGTTATAAATATATATCCACTACCGCTCAAACGTTCATGATTGTTAATATTTTTGAAAAAAGCCTTTTATGGTCACCAAGTATTATTACAATTTAAAATAACTTTTCTATTTTAATATATTTTAAAATGTAATTAATTCCTGTGTTTTCCTGTGAGTCTCCAGTGCCACTTGACCCTTCAGAAATCATTCTAATATGCTGATTTAGAAACATAATATGCTGCTTAATATATATTTTCCCAGGGTTCTTTGATTAATAGAAAGTTCAAAAGAACAGCATTTATTTGTAATATAATTATTTTGTCAATATTTTATTATAAATATATTCACTGTTATATTTGATCAATTTGCTGAATAAAAGTATTAATTTATTTGTAAAAAAAAATAATAAAAAAAATAACAACATTTAGTATAAAGACTTCACTTTTCTTTCAGATTGAAAATTTCAGTGTAGAAATTGAGTTCCATTTTCATACACCCCTCCTTGGTAATTTGCAGGCAAGTAAATATTTGTGTAAATCAGAAAAAGTCTCCAACCATTCCTTGAAGCTATTTTAGATTAATGTGATGGCAGGCGAGTGAGCAGTATCAGCTGCAGAATATGATTGTGTGTAGAGGCAGCAGGAAGAAGGGAATTATAGCAAGTGTAAGCCTGGGGCCAGTGTGTCTGACAGGGCCTGTGTGGGGGGCTCAGTGCAGGGTTCCTTGTTTTGCTCTTAGACTGTTTGTTGCTTCTTTGGATTCCTGGCTCTAAGTTGTTGTTCTCAGGCCAAATTCTCATCGCGCGCACAGAGCGAGTCAAAGAATGAACACTGAGTCCTGCTGCCAGCTGACTTTGAAGAACAACCCAAGCTTTCCATGACAGCCATTGCCGTTACTGACTCCCTGGGAGAGACGCTCTGAGGGGAAGCATTCTCCATAAAATGCTAATGTTAGATACTTCACTGAGCTGGAGATTCCCATGCCATTGGTTAATCCATCACCTCCTTTCCTTCACTTTACAGAGAACTCATTTGTCCCTTTTTCCTTTTTTTTTTATAAATTCTCTGTAAGCTCTTTGCCCACATCAGTCATTGTAAGAGTTGTAAGTGCACTTTCCGCTTAATTGCTAGTTCCATTACAAAATACAGTTAAAAAGGTATATTTTGAACACAAAATTCTTACTGTAGTAAATTAAATGCACAAGGTTACAAATACACAGTACACAAGGATGTAAATGGACGCAAGGAGAAAGCTATACATCAATACTAGGCAGAGATGCTGCTGAGTTCTTTGGGCCTGAGCTCACCTCAGATGGTCCAAAAGACAGTGGAAATGTGTGCTGTGGTCAGATGAGTCCACGTTTCAGCTTGTTTTTGTGAAAAACAGACATCAAGTTCTCAGTCCCAAAGACGAAAGGGACCATCCAGACTTTTATCAGTGATCAGGTGTGTAGGGAGGTTAGTTGATAAGGAAAGAAAAGGCGGGAATCGGCCAACATTTAAACACTTGAATTATCCTAAAATAAACAAACACAAAATGAAAGTAAAGCGGCAGCCCCTCACAGACAACTGCCACACACATAAACAAAACATAACGTAAATAGTCCAGGCCTGGTCCTCTCTCGTCCTTCCCTGTCGTCGCTCCTCCTTTCATGCTCCCGAATTTCATTAACACTCGCGCCACCGGCCTCACTGCGTTCCCCACGGTTCTCGGCCTCGTCCTGCTTGCCACATACCCCCATCACCCCACGACACTGCACTCTACTGTCATGCGGCTGCAGCACCTGGGGGTATTGACAGACAGTGCGAGAGAAATGGAGACGGAAAGGAGATGGTGAGGAGAAGATAAGGAGAAGGCAACGGCTCCTCTGGGTTTGGCCAGCTGGCAGCTAGTCCCCCATTCCTTGCTCCTCACCATCATGGCGGATGGCAGCAGGCTCCCACGAACGCTCCAGAACCCAGGCAGCTGACAGCGGCTTATCAGTCACACCACTGACCTCGCTCCGTTCCCCGCGGCTCTCTGCCTCGTCCTGCTTGCCACAAGATGCAAAAGCATCTGTCATGATATGGGGTAACATCAGTGCAAACGGCATAGGTGACTTGCATATGTGTGAAGGTACCATTGATGTAGAGTCGTATATTGGGATGTACAGAGACATATACTGCCATAAAGATGACATCTTTCCTGGGAAGCAAGACATCCAGGCCTCATTCTGCACGTTCTAAAAGAATAGAAGGGAACTGCTTGTCTGGCCTGCCTGCAGTCCAGATCTGTCTCTTATTGAAAATGTTTGGCCCGTCATGAAAAAGAGAATAAGACAATGACAACCACTGACTGTTGAGCAATGGTCTTGTATCAGGCAAGATTGGGCAAGAATTCCATTTGCAAAATTGCAACAATTAGTATCCTCGATTCCCATTTTGGAACCCTTATTTTTAACAACAATATACAATCAACCATTAGTAATGCTCTAATACAGCTATCAGATATACCTAATATCTATACTAAAACAAAAGATCTTATAGAAAGAAAATGAAAAAAACTAGACCTGAGGAAATAAGACAGACAGACAATCATTTATTGAAAGAATAATAAGTTGATAAAGAGCTACTTAGTTCGATGCCATATAGTTCCTGCCCTGTTTTACTTGGAGAAACACGGTCTTGACAAAAGTGTGATTCATTTGTTGTGGCATCTATTACAGTAAAAAGTGGCTGCACATCATTAACTTCAAATCTTAGTTTACTGGTGGAACGAGGCCGGCGGTTCGTTCTTTCTTTCCTTTCTTGTGCTTTCCCTTTCACATTCGGCACCAGTGATGCGTTCTCATTGAGTCTGATTATGAAGTTTGAAAGCAAATTCACTTTTTTCTTCTTCAAACCTGCCTTCCCAGATGAAGAACTCTATTAGATGAGGGGAGATGAAACGTGGCAGTTAAGAGTCTGATATGCTCAAACGGTCCACATCCTCTCCCATTTGCCGTTTTGCATGTGATATTTATCTTGCAGATACTATTAAAATCAGATGAAGCGTTCTTTGACTGATAGACAGAGTGGCTGCACAGCGTCAAAGCAGAGAGATGATTATCACAATCTGATATTGACACCTCATTACGTTCATACTCCTGAACAGAGGATGCAAAAAACTTTCTTTGTGCGTCAGAGTTTGCTGTGGTGTTCTTCTGTGCTTGTAACAGTTCTGCTTGAGGCAAGTTGAATTCTCTACCTCTGTTCTGATAAAGTCGTTCAGAGGCGACTGTCATGTCAATGATGGTTAGTAGGGGTAATAGGGTTAAGCGTCGTTTGTATTGTTTTTGTTATTGGACGTTTCTCAATTGTATAGATAGGGAAAGTGAGAGATGAGGCAGAAGAGATCCCTGCTAGGCCACATCTCGCACATTCTGAATGCTGATACATCATTATTGACATCAAATGTGTTCTAAAAAAAATATTTGCGTGTTTTGATTGTGATTTAAGTTGTTAAGCCATAATGTATCAGATTTGCATATGATTTGGTGATATAAAATTAAGCAACATCATGAATTTTGCCACAATTTTATGGGTCTTTTATGTGCCTGTTATGTTTCAAGTCCAAGACTAGCAGTTCTCAGTAGCAAAAATGGCATTAAACTTGTTCATTTAAATTAATTTCCATAATTCAATAGAATCTGTCCATTTAAATTGATTGATTAAAAATGTATTAAAAACTAAATCATAAGTTGGTTTGCATTATCACTTTATATACACCGATGTGTTATATGTATATACATTAATATTGTGTTGTTCTCCGGCATTTACTGCCAAAACAGCCCTGACCTGTCGACCATGGACTCCACTAGACCCCTGAAGGTGTGCTGTGGTATCTGGCACCAAGTTGTTAGCAGCAGATCCTTTAAGTCCTGTAAGTTGCGAGGTGGGGCCTCCATGGATCAAACTTGTTTATTCAGTACATCCCACAGATGACCGATTGGACTGCGATCTTGGGAATTTGGAGGACAAGTCGACACCTCAAACTTACTGTTGTGCTCCTCAAACCATTCTTGAACCATTTTTGCTTTGTGGCAGCATGCACAAAGAGGCTAAAAGAGCTAAAAGAGGCCACAGCCAGAGTGTACATGGTCTGCAACAATGCTTAGGTAGGTGGTACGTGTCAAAGTAACATCCACATGGATGGCAGGACCCAAGGTTCCCCAGCAGAACATTGCCCAAATCATCACACTACCTCCACCGGCTTGCCTTCTTCCCATAGTAAATCCTGGTGCCATGTGAAACGTGATTCTTCAGACCAGGCCTTCTTTTATTGCTCCGTGCTCACGTGCCCACTGTTGGTGCTTTTGCCGGTGGACGGGGTCAGCATGGGCACCCTGACTGTGCAGCGCCATATGCAACAAACTGCGATGCACTGTATTCTGACACCTTTCTATCAGAACCAGTATTAACAATTTGAGCTACAGTAGCTTGTCTGTTTGATCGGACCACACGGGCTAGCCTTCGCTCCCCAGGTTCATCAATGAGCCTTGGCCGCCCATGACCATGTCGTCAGTCCACCACTGTTCCTTTCTTGGAACACTTTTGATAGATACTGACCACTGCAGACCGGGAACACCCCACAAGAGCTGCAGTTTTGGTGATGCTCTGACCCAGTCGTCTAAGCATCACAATTTGGCCCTTATCAAACTCGCTCAAATTCTTACACTTGGCCATTTTTTCTGCTTCTAACACATCAACTTTGAGGACAAAATGTTCCCTTGCTGCCTAATATATACCAGCCAGTAACAGGTGCCGTGATGAAGAGATAATCAGTGTTATTCACTTCACTAATGTTTTGCCTGATCGGTGTGTGTGTATGTGTGTGTATACACTCACCTAAAGGATTATTAGGAACACCTGTTCAATTTCTCATTAATGCAATTATCGAATCAACCAATCACATGGCAGTTGCTTCAATGCATTTAGGGGTGTGGTCCTGGTCAAGACAATCTCCTGAACTCCAAACTGAATGTCAAAATGGAAAGAAAGGTGCTTTAAGCAATTTTGAGCGTGGCATGGTTGTTGGTGCCAGACGGGCCGGTCTGAGTATTTCACAATCTGCTCAGTTACTGGGATTTTCACGCACAACCATTTTTAGGGTTTACAAAGAATGGTGTGAAAAGGGAAAAACATCCAGTATGCGGCAGTCCTGTGGGCGAAAATGCCCTGTTGATGCTAGAGGTCAGAGGAGAATGGGCCGACTGATTCAAGCTGATAGAAGAGCAACTTTGACTGAAATAACCACTCGTTACAACCAAGGTATGCAGCAAAGCATTTGTGAAGCCACAACACGCACAACCTTGAGGCGGATGGGCTACAACAGCAGAAGACCCCACCGGGTACCACTCATCTCCACTACAAATAGGAAAAAGAGGCTACAATTTGCTCCACCCCCTGCCTCCTCATAACCCTCTGGGATGAGAGATTTATGTATTTTATATCTAGAAAATATCATTTTGCGTCATCGGAGGCTTTTTTGGGCAAAAGGCTAGAGACTACAGCCTGAAGTATGAGCTAGTTCCGCATGTTTTCTACCTGCCCATAGGGGTGGGATCTCACTCACAAAAATGTAAGACACAGACGGCCGCTCGGACATTCATAACGGAGCCGTGCAGAGCAAAGCGAGTGTTCTCAATGCATTCCTATGAAAGTTAAGCTTTCATAGGCATGAACTGAAAATGCACAGACTGGACATGCACCGTGAATGACTGTGAGGCCATGAATGAATGACATTGCGACCGTGAATGAATGCCGGTCGGCCATGCTCATTTTAGTCTCGTTTTAAAATGACCGCCAATTCGGGGGCGGGTTGCTTGAATCGTGGGTTAATGAAAACACAACAACAAAACAGTACAATGACAAACTCACTTAAATAGGCGCATTTCGCTTTGAAACCAAATCTTCCGCGATCATCTGGTCTGTCAGCTCCACACTCTCTGATGAATGAAATCGGACTCCTGCTGCATTTGTGCTGCGACACTCATTCCTTCAGTTTTTAATTCAGTGTCTGTTCTCTAACTGAACTAAATTATTTTATTACTATAAAAATCAAAACGACGGTGGGGTGGTGGTGGGCAGCCATTGGCGGGCAAGAGATGTAACTGGTAGGCGTGGCTTGGGAATGGCCTCATAGGGCAGCGAAGCAAGTGCATTCTGGGAGTTGTTGTCTTTCATCCATATGAGCCAAAAATACATTTTCTGGCTTTTCTCAGTCTAGAAGGCACCAACTTCTAAAATAATTTCACATTTATACTACATAAATGACCCCATTCATCTTTCCAGCGGTAAAGTACATGTCACATGAATGTTCACGTGAAAAAGAAACCCCGAAAATTGTTGAGATGACGGCCTGCTCTTCTTTCATGGGAATGATCATTTCATCATCTAGCTAATTCAAATATGTGTATTTTACCCGACAATAGCCTTTAGGGTAAAGGAAACCAGAAAAGATTTCTGAGGTTAATCCCGCCTACCTACCACTACAGTTGCTACATGTAGTACCAAGGTTTGATCCATATTCGCTACACGGGACAGATGCTGCTTGAGGGGTCAAATAAGTGTGAGAGTCTAATTACGATCAAAAACGTAGCGGGTTAACGGAGCAAAATGAGTACAGACATGATCATTGCTTCTAACTGAACAAACAAGACATAAATGTCTGCCGACAGCATGAGAAGTTTGGAATATTAGATTACTGACACATGCCTAAGAATGTTTATGGGATGTGAGTGGAATCAGAGTAGATTTATTGCATGGATTATACATCTACGAGTCGGTCTGAGTTCATTATAAGCCATCAGTTAAGCACCGACAGCCATCGGTCAATTAAGAATTACAGGCCAGAAAAGCAACCAAAGGTTTTGAACTTTCTCAATAATCCTCTTTGGGTGTGACAGGGGTCAGTGTACTGTGGAACGAGTGGTGATGGGGTGAAGGATTAAATATGGTCTCTCCCGTTAAAATGTGTCCACAAGTACCCAGCTTTTAACCTTACATCACAGACGGCTGTCGTCGGGCAGGCTTTGGCTGCTTTTATTCTTATCTGTTGAGATGATAGACAGATAAATCACAGATGCCCAAATGTGTCCGATTTCCTGATTTATATGATCACTCGCATTCATCTCATTATGACGGGCGCTTTCAGGCACTTTTCACTATTGTATAAAACTGGCTTAAGTGTACAAATGGGGATGTGTTTATACAAACAAACTAAGAAATCCGCTAACCATTTCCAAACCGCAAAGATGTGAAACAGTGAACTGTTTTCTGTAGTTCTAACATGTTTTGTTTATCTGTCCTCTTACTATTTATACGTAAAGTGGTTCTGGTGAAGCATTGCACTAACAATGGCAAAGTTGTGGGTTCAATTCCCAGGAAACGCACACAAAACTTGAAATTCTAGTTTTAATGGACCGTGTCACATTAGACAAAAGCATTTGCAAAATGCATAAATGTAAATTTACACTACCATAGATTTTTTGTTTATAGAAATTGATATCTTTATTCAGCAAGGTGAAAACTATTTAATAAATACAGTAATGAAGAATATTTTTTAATAATTTAAATAATAATGATAAAAAAAAGTTCTGTCAATTGATTAAAAAAGCAACTAATCACATTTTTTTTCTGTAATTAACCGCAATTAAAAAGTTTTAATCAATTTACATTTCTAATATTTTTATATTGTAATAATTTCACAGTTACTCTCCAAATTAATGTAGAAACAACTTAAAGACATCAAATATTTGTTGTAATGACACTTTTTATGAATGAAGGAATTTTTTGGCATGTTTTAACATTAAATGATAGACATTCAACATTACAGTATAATTAAAAGCTATACATTTAAACATTTATTAGGCTTTAAAAAATAACAACTTTTAATTTAAGTGAACTTAAAACAATCTTCACATAAACCCATTATAATAAATGTCATATTTACCTGTGGCCTTCATATACACTGATTAGGCATAACATTATGGTGAAGTGAATAACACTGATTATCTCTTCATCATGGCACCTGTTACTGGCTGGTATATATTATGCAGCAAGTGCACATTTTGTCCTCAAAGTTGATGTGTTAGAAGCAGGAAAAATGGCCAAGTGTAAGAATTTGAGCACGCTTGACAAGGGCCAAATAGTGATGGCTGGACGACTTGGTCAGAGCATCTCCAAAACTGCAGCTCTTGTGGGGTGTTCCCGGTCTGCAGTGGTCAGTACCTTTCAAAAGTTGTCCAAGGAAGGCACAGTGGTGAACTGGCAGCAGGGTCATGGGCAGCCAAGGCTGATTGATGCACATGGGGAGTGAAGGCTGGCCGTGTGGTCCGATCAAACAGACGAGCTACTGTAGCTCAAATTGCTCAAGAAGTTAATGCTGGTTCTGATAGAAAGGTGTCAGAATACACAGTACATCGCAGTTTGTTGCATATGGGGCTGCATAGCCGCAGACCAGTCAGTGTACCTACGCTGACCCCTGTCCACTGCTGAAAGTGCCTACAGTGGGAATGTGAGCATCAGAACTGGACCACAGAGCAATGGAAGAAGGTGGCCTGGTCTGATGAATCACGTTTTCTTTTACATCACGTGGATGGCCGGGTACGTGTGTATCGCTTACCTGGGGAACACATGGCACCAGGATGCACTATGGGGAGAAGGCAAGCAGACGGAGGCAGTGTGATGCTTTTGGCAATGTTCTGCTGGGAACAATATAAACACTATAACCATACAGACTCGAGTATATGTACGTTCTGCACAATAACTGGCTCAGTCTGCTTTATTAGTGTGTTTTTTCCTACTCACGCAGCGCTTGAGCTTATAATGCTTTTGTTCTTTAGGCATATATTTTTTTCTTTACACATATTGTTTAATGTTTTGAACTGAAAGAAAACCTTAGGATATAATGTAAGCTTGTTGTGTATATTGCCTAATCGTAAGCTTGTTCAGAAATGGTGACAACATACAAAAAAATAACGTCTTTCTCATTTGCGCAAAATAATGTAATTTAAATTAAACAAATATTCAAATATTTGTTTTTTATGAGCCCAAATATTCGAATACAATATTTAAAAAAAATGCCCATCCCCAGTCTTAATTTTCCATGTAACGCTACCTCTAATGCTCATTGAAATGCTCCCACAGCGCTTTAGAATGTGTGTGCATGTGTTTGTTTTTTATTCCGGGGTGTTGTAGTTCTTTCTTTAGCAAGTCCAAATATAATTAGCTGTATTACGCCTACAAATGAGACCAACATGCATAGTATATTACAGGCTATCTCTTTCTGATTGTACCGCAGACACATAACACAGATTTTATGCATAAGCACCAAGGACCAGGCAAAGCGATTGCGCCAGGTGTATGAATGACCAAATAAAAAGTATGATAGCACTAATAAAGAGTTAATAAACGCGAATGGGACAGATGCAAACTCAATTCGATACTGACACACAGACTGATGACAGATACTGAATGTATTCTATTTAGGCTATTGCCCTTGAACGATCAAATACATAGGCCTACATAATTATGCCTATGCCCATTGCTGGTTATGTCTTGAGTGAACAAGATTAGGAGACGCGTGTAAGTGTTGGATCTACGCATTACTGTAGGTCTTATAGTGAAAGCAATCTAATATAGCATATACCCGCTCTTGTCTGTGTCGTTAATGTTAACCAAACAACAACAACAGGGAAAAACAGTACTTAAACTTAAAGCACTGTTTGTATCTGTATCTTTGTTGTATTTATTTGTCATAATCTGCCCTACAAAGGCAAAAGACCTCACTAGAGTGTGTAACTGAGAAAAATTACTTTAAAGATTTTTAGTTGTCCAGCAAATGTTTAATAGGTAGGACACTGGAAATCTGGCAATTAGATGTTTTAGTAATGAAAAGTATCTACATAAAAAAAGTATTGAGCTCAAACTTGACTTTTAACCCCTATTTTGAAATTACTGTACTCTGCCTTTGTATTGTCTGCAAAAAGTCACACCAAGGCAAATGGCAGTAACTTCCACATTATCAATATTTGGTTGCTGATGACCATTTCCAAAATCATTATAGTAACACCTGTATAATTTAATTTACAATTGCATTTTATATGGAGCAGTTTGGTAGTCTATTCATTGTATAGCTGACTAGACACTTTACAGTCTTAACTACATACATTTTAAATTAAATAGGAATTAATCCTTATTAAATTGTTACATTTGTTCTTTGATTATCATTAATGACACATCACAGCAACTTTAGGCTGCTGTCACTTTAAGATCTGCTGCTGCCGAATGTCATGTGCCATGTGTGTGTCACACAGACAGGACATTTCACAGACAGTGCGTTCTCTTTGTATTGTTGTGCTTGAATGGTTTAAAAGCAATTGCATGAATATGAGCGTAATCATATAATGTAACGATAGCTAAAGGATGACAGAAAAAACAGATGCTGCATTAATTGTTAATGCGTTAAACTGAAAAAATGAATCACATGCATTAACGCTAATTTTGACAGCATTAATTGTAGAATATTTTACAATATTACTGTTTTACTATAGATCATATATATGAGGTCTAGGGGAGCATAAAAGACTTATTTCAAAAACATTAAAAAAATCTTACAGACCGCAAACTTCTGAACAATAGTGTGACAAATGTATGTGCCATTAGGCTTCTCTGTTTTTTTCCCCATTGGTCAGCCAAACAGTTAGACCTGCCCCAAACGGATCATTGGATGAGTCACACTTCATATTTGATATCTGCATATTCAAAACCAAATTTGTCTTAAAACGTTACTGGTGTTATTTGCAATAACTCATCCATGCATATATTTGTTTGAACTTGTAATCTATAATTAGAATGTCATGACCAACTCTTCTTGTGATATGAATTTTTCCTTCTGACATATAGGCCGTTTTGTGGGTTAGCCAATCACACTCAGATCTGCAGTATGGTAAATTTTTTTCACAATTTAATCAACAATTCATGGATCAAATTCAGCCCGAACCTACAATCAGGAAAGTATGTTGATTACAACTTCCATTTCCTGGCCTGTATGCAGCCCACAGTAAGCAATTCCTGGGCCCATTACAAAACGGAGGGGCCCCTTTTCGCTGGCCCTGTTGTATGATTTTTGATATTTTTGATAGTGCATTTCTTCCTCCCAAACTATATACCATGATGTAGGGACACGTTTCTTCATTAAATATCCAAGGCCTTGTAGAATAGGCCCTTAAGAAAGCAGAGATCAAGTGGAGCTCTTCTCTCTCTTGGCCTGTAGTACCAACCCAAAGTGCCAGGCAAGCCAGCAAAAAAGCTGCTCATAAATAAATGTGCTCCTTGAATTCAGTCACAGTGCACTTGAGCAGCCTGGCTGTGAGTCAGTTCTCTCTACTTTATGCACTCTGACTGCTGCAAATGAAGATGTTTCAAACATTTTCCTACTTCTTATACCAAGTGCAGATCAAGCTATTAAAAAAAGCTCAAATGATTCCCCCATAATCCTGGTTAAAAAAGGGTGCCAAAATTGTACCTTTAGGGGTACAACAGCTTGTCACTGGGACAGTACCCTTAAAAGGACATCTTTGTACTTTTTTTTTTACTCCTAAAAGGTGCATATTAGTACCTTAGAGTACAAATACGTACCTTAAGGTACTACCATGAACCTTTTTGTGGTAAAGAAAGATGTACATAGATGTCCTTTAAAGGGTACTACCCCATTGACAAACTGTTGTACCCCTAAAGGTACAATTTTGTGTAGATCCATGCATTTCATGGGTATTAATAAAGGGGTATTAATAAAGGCCTTCTGAAGCAAATCGATGTGTTTGTGTAAGAAAAATATCCATATTTAAAACTTTATAAATTAAAGTTTTGGGCGACCGCCTTCCGCATTCAATTCATGGAAAAAGTGTTGGAAGTGCCTCTGCCGATCGAAAGACTAACGCGACCAGATATGCTCGTCAGACTTCACGTACGCATCTTGCGAGGAGGCACTTTCAACACTTTTCCATGGAAGGTGATCGGCTGGATCTTTACTTGATAAAGTTTTAAATATGGATATTTTTCCTACACAAACACATCGATTCGCTTCAGAAGGCCTTTATTAACACCCCAGAGCCGTGTGGAGCACGTTATTCGACAGACAGATGCATTTTTTATGGACTTCAAAAACAGAGCAACTATTACTGCTATTATAAAGCTTGGATTAGCCAGAACTTTTTTAATATAACTCAGATTTTGAAATGAAATGAAAATATTGAAAACAAAGAACATTATGATATTCAAATGCATGTTTAGTAAATTGTCACATTTCATATGACAGTCATGATCTATTTATACACTCTCTCATCCAAGCTGTCGGATATTATACATTTATATCTTCAATTTGTACTGAATTATAATGGTTGTATATGTGACTATGACATCTTTCGAAACTGACGGCCAGTTCTCTCACTTTGTTTCCAATGTCAGGCTTCTTCATTGGGGAAACAACCTTAGAGTCCAACTGTCATTAACTAACCATGTATGCAACAAGGAACCAAGATTGAGTCTTGTGGTGTTCTGACTCCATGGCCTTTCTGCATATATATTTCATTTGAGTTTATGAATGCAACATGAATGCTGTTGGTTTCCAAGTCATAAACACAATTACCAAACTGATTTATGGCGTGTCAGATTGTTGAAATATATATTTTTCGATTGTAGGTTTTTTAACCCACATTATAAATCAGGGTAGTGCTGACAACCAGTAGTAAAATGAATTTAGTGTCACGGCCTCATGACTGTTTGTGCGTTCAGGGTCTGAGCAATTTCTCTTCATAATAGTTTTTGTGAGCACAAACTTCCTTTATTGCAAAGTTGATCAACTTTAGAAGACCCAAAGCTATCTTTAATAATATAGTTCTGGATGGACATAAGGATCGTCTCTTTTCACATGACCTTTCGTTGAGATTTCTGCCCCCTCACACTTCCTCTTCTCACATCTCCGCATGGGGAAGGATAGAACTGAGTCAACTGAGAAAAGAACTCTCTCAGTATTAATAGCAGACTTCTGCTGTGATCCTGCAGTGAGAAGAAACACGCAAATGATGTTCCCGGGCCTGGGATTTAACCTTTAATGTTTTAATCATTCCAGAAATGAGTGCAGTTGATTTAAAGATCAAGGCTGGAGTTTTCCTCTGTACTCCCTTTAGTCAGAACAGGTTGCTATCTAAATCATCTTTCTTCAAGATTAGCATGCCAATCAATTAGAATGTCTAAACTAAACATGCCGTTGTGTTGAAGGGTCTATATGTGCATATATAAATTGGAAATCTTATCATGTCAATCATATTTGAAACATCAGTTATTTCTTAATCTCACCAAACCTTTGAGGGTGTAATTTATTCTACTGGATTTTCCACTTTGGAGAGAAAAGTTCTAATGGGTTTGTGTGCATCTGTTTCGTTTGTGGGTGTTTTTGGTTTTTTTCATCACATCCCTTGTGAGCAACACATGCATTACATGAACTAATTGAATTAACTTTGAGAACATTCTGTATTAAGTATTGAATAATTATAGAATGATATTAATGTTTTTTTTACTATTCTGCTTTAAAATAATAATAATAAAAATGTTAAGTTTCAGCTAGAAAGGACATCCCAGGAATCAATGCAAAACTCATCAAGGCTTGAAAAAAATCACGTTGTCTAATGCCGTTTTCTATACATTTGTTAGAACTATATTTTAATGCTCTCATACGGCTGTATATTTCAATGTTCTCTTAATGCTGGTATGTCACTTATCCTCCAATGACCTATGCATGCGTGTTTATATCTTTCAAATGATCGTTCCCTCATTTGTTAGTGTTTGTTTATGGGTCGAAGATTGCCTTGGGGGTCTATCGAGGTGAACGACGCTGACATGTATCAATCTTTAACAAGGTGGGAGACACGAATCCCTAAGATGTTCTATCACACCATTGGCTGTCTCCGAAATCAAAACCCACTTATTATGCAAGCTGTCCAAATCCATTTGATTCCATCCTTTGCCAATATGGAGCTGTCACTCTCTATCAAAACGATATTTATATTTACCGTTTTACACTGTGAAACTCTGGAACCCTGTCACGGGGGAGCTGAATTGGAGAGTCCCAAAAAACCATGAATCCATAAAGGCACTTGAGAAACATTCTGACAAGCTGTGAAGACGTGAAATTTTTATGGGTTTGATAAACATGTTTTGTTATCAGGGGAATTGAATGCATATTTTTTAAGCAGACATGGAAGAGAGTCAATACTTCAGGCCTGTTTGGAGGTCTCAACCTTTAAAAATCAACATGGGGTAACGTATCTCTTGATGTCCTCGCACGAAGCGATCAAATGCCAACATGGCTTAAAAGTGCTCAGCAGGCAGTATGCTAAACATGGCGAGGGTCTGCCTTCATCTTGATTTGCCTGGCGAACGAGTCGTTTCCGCGTCTGCTGCAGATGGAGGGGGAATTGAGATCTCCGTATTAGTGATGCATTGTTTTAATCCCATTTGTAATGCCTATCAAACGGCATGAGCTTTCTCAAACACTCGGCTAATTTGGAAAACAAATCAGTGGTGGCCTTGTCATTTGATTAGTGCTGGTTTTGTTAGGCTTCCTTATTAGCCTAATTAGCTCTTTGTGAGTATGAGATATGTACCCAAGGGATGTGTCCAGTAGAGAGACTGACCTCCAACGCTACTGACCCTGTGCCAGCTAAATGATTCCTAGCAGATGTAGATGCCAACAGCCGACCCTTAATAATTTTCTTTTTCTTTTTTTTTTTTACAAGCAAGCAAGCCACCATTTTTAGCTAAATTAGCATATCATCATTCTGTGTGATATGACCACTTCTCTAAATGTAGACAGCCAGACAGAGCTCCCTCACCCCTTGTCAGATAATATAAAGAGACAGTTTGAGATTGTTATCTGCAATAACTGCTGAATTGCCGGAAGAGCAGATCTAATAGGCAAATGTACAGTAGACTGAGGTTTCCAGTACAACAGTGACTACAACTGATGGATAACCGTTGTTCTTCATTAATAGCAAAAGCCTGCCCAACTGGTCCAGTTCCACTGTTTTATCTTGTTTCTAAAATGTTTCCTGTCACAGTTCCATTGACAGTGATGGAATTAGAGGATGGAATTAGAGATTAGAGGATCAGACAGTGATATCGTTGGATATCTTCTATAGTGGGGCTTTAGATAATGAATAATTGAGCATAAACAAAGTCTTCAATGGTTTAGGCTGTGGATAGTACCTACCTGCAGTATCATCAGTGACAAAACTATGGTGAAGACAAGAACAATCCCAGTTGACTGAACTTGTGGGCTCCAATGAGCAAGTTTGTATATGTTAGTAAGAGTGTTTTCTCTCACTTTTGTCTCTGCGGGATTAACTAGAGGGATAAAGGTCAAGTAAACTTGATAAAATATTAATAACTCTCTGTAACCAGTGTTGGCTTCTGTCAGTGTTCAGGAAAATCACCACTACATGCAGCTGGTGAGATGCTACAAAAAAAAAGGAAGATGCAATGTTTTGGACTCTTGCTTATTTTTGTTCCACATACAACTTAAATGGATATTGAGGTAATCATATTATTACATAAACAGAGAATATTTGTTTTTTATATAAATTGCTTCATTTAAAAGTAGACATTCCAAGCTTTATAAAGATATATCTGTCGTGTCTGTGTGGCAAGTATTCTCTGAGTTCTGAGTTCGTTTTCAGACGCATTTGAAATCAGGTGTCAGAGTGAGGGAGACAGACAGGAGAACGCGCATCCTGTTTGTTTTCTTTATTTAGCGAAAAGCACAACATTTAATTTTTATTTTGAGTGTAAAAGTAAAACACTTTAAGCTTTGTAAAGACATATCGTTCATGTCTGTGAGGCCAAAAATGACAGAGTATTTTAAGTTGTTTTACACTGTCATGAGGAAAAATCCAGCAAAACGCGTGGGCGCGTACTTCGGGTTCAGAGGGTTAAATGGGCTGTTTTGTTCCTAATTTAAAATATAAATATGGAGAAATGATCATATTTTTATAAATACAATTGAAATCATGTGTAATGAGATTAATCAAATCAAATAGCTGTCTTGATCTATATGGAGTGGGTCTTCCTTCAAGGGCGGCACCATGTTGAAATCACATGACCAGCTGCATCTTGCAGTTGACCCAGTTATTTTTTATTTCAGCCAGGACTCAAGGTGTTTTACAAGGTGTAAACATATGTAGTATGAAAAAAACAGGACCAAAATAATAATTAAAAAAATAATAGATTTCGTGTGAAGCAACAGATGTTAGTAAATAAGCTTAATTTACCCAGGCCAGTTGGTGTTAGTAGTGTTAAATTCAAAACCACTTGATCTGTTGGGAGTTGGGACAAATAAGAGCCAACTAATCAAATAAAATATTATTGATTGCACCTTTTAATACTTGCGTATGTGTGTTTTAGTTGTTTAGTATATGAAAATGGGAGTTGATTATGTGAAAATCTTCATCTCTGGCTGAGATGATACTGTGTATTAAGAGAAAGCTGGACTTTGCGGACCAGTTTAAACTCTGCCATCCACTTACACTATTAAAGTTTCAGCATTCAGAAGTGCTCCAAAGTGGCCGTTTGCTTTTATTAATATGTCAACACGTGGCACGGTGTCAGCCTAGTGGTACTCTCAAATATTTACCCCACACGCTCACGAAACACATCAGATCCATAATGCCCACTTGAACCCTTAACAAGGCCATGTTTCCAAACAGAGCAGTATAGGGATGAGGTGATCCCTCGTCTGTGTAATGTTGCATTAGCCCGCTCAACCATTCAACCAGCTGTGGAAAGCAGAGAGCTAAGTGGGCTCGACCTTTTAATTTTTAAAGCTGTTATTCGTGTAGCTGAGTTCTTTGTGTATTGTGTCACGGTGCATATGAGTGCCAATTCAACCCTGCATCTCGCTCCTACTTTTCCTTGCCGTCCCTGCTGTATTCAATCAATCTACTGAGATAAGAAACATCAGCAGCCCTTCTCTGACCTCAGATGGCTTCTGTCATGAGAATGTTTGTGGTTTGATATGATCATGAGAATTGGTCAGAATCAGATTCCTGATGGATGAGTGGAGCAGTGACACATGGAGCTCCATTATTGTTTTTTTACTACATTCAATTCATCCATCCTCCATCCATCCTCCATCCATTGCAATCCAACATCCCATCCATCCATCCCATTCAAACACCTCATCCTCCATGTCTTTCAAATATCCCATCCCATCCGTCCCATGGAGGGATGAGGTGTTGGATTCCATCCATCCATCCATCCATCCATCCATCCATCCATCCATCCATCCATCCATCCATCCATCCATCCATCCATCCATCCATCCATCCATCCATCCATCCATCCATCCATCCATCCATCCATCCATCCATCCATCCATCCATCCATCCATCCATCCATCCATCCATCCATCCATCCATCCATCCATCCATCCATCCATCCATCCATCCATCCATCCATCCATCCATCCATCCATCCATCCATCCATCCATCCATCCATCCATCCATCCATCCACTTGTAATTTCAATGTCATGCAAAGAAAGGGATTAATTCAAACTATTGTATATTCTCACATACATAGCCAAATATGTACAGTCTCAAATACTGTATATACTTTCAAATCAAACTATTATAAATGTGTAATTGTAATTACCTCATGCCGTTGAATTGCAGAGCTGCTCAAACATATCCACATCATTGCTGTGTGTCTATATTGATATTTGAGGAAAGCATGCAGCACATATTTAAACATGTAACCTGTAATCTAAGGCTGCAAAAAAAATCGAAATATTTAGAAAATCGCCTTGCGAATGAAGCCCTTAGCAATGCATATTATTACTAATAATACATTTTTGATATATTTATAGGGCCCTATGAAATCCGTTTTATTTATTCAGTTTTTTTACACTTAACTGTTATTTTAGTCGTAAAAAGAGTGTGTTTTTAATGTTAATATAATAGAACATAAAACATAAAATAGGAATGGCCTTAAATTTATTGAGATAACAAACATCACATTTACTTTTCAGGACAAATACCGCATGATGCAACATAACACTGCACTCTAAGTACTTCAAGTCACAAAATATTAGTGCTGTGAATTGATAATAAAAACAACAACTAATTAATCACTTTATTATGTAATTAATCATGATTAATTGCAATTAAAAACATTGGAGTTTTTCATATTTTGATATTGTAATAATTTCAGTTACTCTCCAAATTAATGAAGAAACAATTTAAAGACAGCATATTTTAAATGTGTATTGTAATGGCATCTTTTTATGAATGAAGGCCAGTATCACTGATATTAATGTCTATATGAAACATTAATGACGTTACATTACAGTATAACTGAAAGCTACCAATTTCAACATTTATTAGGCTTTAAAAAAATAACTTTTAATTTAATTAAACTTAAAACAATCTTTACATAAACCCATTATAATAAATGTTATATTTACCCATGGCCTTCCCTGTCAGACATAGCCTACACAGAAATTGAATAATGTTATCAACACCTTTCTTAACTGCATAAATAACTAAAGTGCATTAAAAACAAGGCAAAATACAGCAAGTACTCTCCGTGAGGGAACTGCTCGGCTCGGTACTGAGGGCTTAGCGTTGAGTTTCTTAACTTTTTCGCCGACGAAAGCAGAGCCATGGAGAGCCGTTTCGCGATACTTTTGAAGTGGGAGCTGAAATAACGGGGAGGGGCTGTGCCGCCCATATTTGCTTCCCCCGGTCTGCATTTTCCGCAGACATATGTGCTTCTCCCACACAAAACAGCATTTCATTCCAAATATGTAACACTAGATTCCGCGATTCCGTGATTGCGGAAATTATAGGGCTCTATATTTATGGTAGGAAATTTACTAAATATCTTCATGGAACATGATCTTTACTTAATATCCTAATGATTTTTGGCATAAAAGAAAATTTGATAATTTTGACCCATACGATATATTGTTGGCTATTGCCACACTATTGGGGTGTGGTCAAGACAATCTCCTGAACTCCAAACTGAATGTCAGAATAGGAAAGAAAGGTGATTTAAGCAATTTTGAGCGTGGCATGGTTGTTGGTGCCAGACGGGCTGGTCTGAGTATTTCACAATCTGCTCAGTTACTGGGATTTTCACGCACAACCATTTCTAGGGTTTACAAAGAATGGTGTGAAAAGGGAAAAACATCCAGTATGCGGCAGTCCTGTGGGCGAAAATGCCTTGTTGATGCTAGAGGTCAGAGGAGAATGGGCCGACTGATTCAAGCTGATAGAAGAGCAACTTTGACTGAAATAACCACTCGTTACAACCGAGGTATGCAGCAAAGTATTTGTGAAGCCACAACACGCACAACCTTAAGGCGGAGGGGTACAACAGCAGAAGACCCCACCGGGTACCACTGATCTCCACTACAAATAGGAAAAAGAGGCTACAATTTGCACGAGCTCACCAAAATTGGACAGTTGAAGACTGGAAAAATGTTGCCTGGTCTGATGAGTCTCGATTTCTGTTGAGACATTCAGATGGTAGAGTCAGAATTTGGCGTAAACAGAATGAGAACATGGATCCATCATGCCTTGATACCACTGTGCAGGCTGGTGGTGGTGGTGTAATGGTGTGGGGGATGTTTTCTTGGCACACTTTAGGCCCCTTAGTGCCAATTGGGCATTGTTTAAATGTGACGGCCTACCTGAGCATTGTTTCTGACCATGTCCATCCCTTTATGACCATCATGTATCCATCCTCTGATGGCTACTTCCAGCAGGATAATGCACCATGTCACAAAGCTCGAATCATTTCAAATTGGTTTCTTGAACATGACAATGAGTTCACTGTACTAAAATGGCCCCCACAGTCACCAGATCTCAACCCAATAGAGCATCTTTGGGATGTGGTGGAACGGGAGCTTCGTGCCCTGGATGTGCATCCCACAAATCTCCATCAACTGCAAGATGCTATCTTATCAATATGGGCCAACATTTCTAAAGAATGCTTTCAGCACCTTGTTGAATCAATGCCACGTAGAATTAAGGCAGTTCTGAAGGCGAAAGGGGGTCAAACACAGTATTAGTATGGTGTTCCTAATAATCCTTTAGGTGAGTGTATTTGCCAGTAAATATATTTAAACATCCTTAAAATATAATAAACAACCAATAAACAGCTTTGCTTCACAAGTAAATCGTGTTTTAGAGTATTTAAAGGGTTAGTTCACCCAAAAATGAAAATTAGACAAATTTATAAAATATCTAAAATATTGTCTGTGTAAGAGTCCTCATTCCATCATCTGTCCTCAATGTGTGTGTGTGTGTGTGTGTGTGTGTGAGACTTCTTGTCATGTCAGAGTGTTTATTCTCAATTGTTTGCGGCGTTGTTTACGTGTCACTTGAACCTTCAGATCAGGGCCTGCACTCAGTGCCTGTTGCAACACATGACCTGCCATGTCATTGCTTGACAGCACAGCAAAGGCTGACAAAGTGTCACAGGCCATTAAGATGGCTTCCATGGAAATAATAGCAACCATAGTTTGAGAAAATAAAATGAGATCTGTGTTCTACCTGAAATGTCGTCCTGTGTTGCCTCCATGTTCTAATCACCCTTAGGAAAGCCCTTGCAAATCGCATTATATTGAGATTCTTTTCTCATGCACACACAAACATGCTCACAGGCCTGTTAAGTATTTGTAAGTGTCACTGTAAAGTTTGGCAATGGAAAGGTGGCAGTAAGCTTATATCTATAAACACATGGACTAGGCTATTTGATTAGTCAGCGAGCGGATCCTTTAAATCTCCAGTACCTCGCTTAGGACAAATGACAACTTTAACATTAAATGTATCTTTTATCCAAGACCTGATGGACCACCCTTACGCAAAAGTACAGCGATAGTACCGTAATGCAGTAATGATATCAGAATACCTGGGTACCATAATATACTAAGATACTGAATCATTAATATATTCATGTATCAAGATATTGCCAAATAAAATGCAAATAAAAAATCCTAATAATTTAACTTGAAAAAATATACACCATACCATTCAAAAGCTTTAGGTTTATATAAGTCTACATGCTCACAAATGCTGTTTTTATTTGATAAAAATACAGTAAAACAGTACAATTGTGAAGTATTATTATAAAGTTTAAAATTCCTTTCCTATTTTAATATATTTGTAAATTATTCTTCTGATGGCAAAGCTGAATTTCAGCAGCCATTACTCCATTCTTCAGTGCCACATGATCCTTCAGAAATCATTCTAATCTGATTTGCTGCTCAATAAACATATTATTATTATTATTATTATTATTATTATTATTATCATCAATGTTTAAAGAAGTTGTGTGGCTTAATATTTGTATGGAAATCGTGATTATATATATTTTGGATTCTTTGATTAATAAAAAAGTTCAACATTTATTTAAAACAGTTGTTTTTTTGTAACAATGTAAATGTGTTTGATCAATTTAATGCATTCTTGCTGAATATAATGATCAATTCCTTTAAAAAATAAATAGATAAAGCAAAAAAAGAAGTAATTTAGTGAAGTAATTTAGTAGTGTTTACAGACTTCTGAATCCCATTGTATAAATGCATTGTAAAAACAATATGGCAGTTACATGGTAAATTTGGTGGTTAAATAAATAAATCACAAACAGATCAAAATAAGTTTGTGTGTCAGGATAACAGCATGTTACCAGTTCCAGAAAAATTACCTAGCCCATAAAATTGTTTAATTGTGCTCATCTTGCATTTGCAAAACACGGTGGAAAAGAAGGTCCCTTTGTATCTGTTCCCATTGACATCCTGTGTCTCCATCAGACTATAGTCTCTTTGATCCACATTGATCCCCCCTGCTCACTGTTTTCCTTTTCACTGAAGAGGTCGGGGTTAAGGTTAAGCTGTGCTTTATTCTTCTCACACACACTCTCCAAGCATTATAATAGAGTCTGCAGCACAGGTCAGGAAGTATGACGCACCTTAAGCGTTTGTGAAGAACTGCGCTGTATAGATTGCTCAATCCCATAGCGTCTGCTGTGAAACCATTTTTTTTAACCTTTGCCAGAGAGTTCAGGTGTGTTAGAACCATTACTGTGTGATAATGTCCCCTGTCATTGCGCTGTTCTCTTTTATGGCCCTTGATATGGTGTGTGTGTTTGAGCAGAATGATGGGAAATGGAGGGCTCTGATGCAGGAGGATCAATGGGGAAGCTCCGTAAAGAAGTTTTTGCCGTGTGGTGTGGCTAGACGATATTAGAACATGATTGTGCGTGGGCTCTTTTGGCTCGTCTCTTGAGGGAAAACGTCTGCATCAGTCAGAAGCGTACATAGCATACAAAGCTACAAAAAGCAACAATGGCACCCACAAAAAAGACCAATAGCGGGGAAAATGAAAGATACTCTGTTGAAATAGTTCAAATAGTGTTTCATTCGATTTCAGAATGGTTGCGGTGGTAAAACAACAGCTATTAGAGACTTCAGCCAGTGAGATATCCTTTTTCCTCTTTTCTTTTTGTCTCTCTTTCTCTTTCTTTCTGGATTATCTACTTAAAAACAAGTACCATATTTGATTTAGTGTGCAATTGGATGTTGATGTCATGTTTATGGGTCAATGACAAATAAGAGTGTACACGATAAAGAGAAGGAAAATCCATCTATTTTAAAACATGTGGCATGTTTTAAAGAAATGTACATTTTATATTTGTTAATTTCATGTTTTTTTATACCATTTTCAAGAAAAGTTTAATGACTCTACAAATTACATGTGGTGTAAGTAAGACATTTGGCTTCGTGTTTGCTCTAGACCAGGGATGGGCAACATTGATAATGATGAGGACCAGCATTTTTATCTCCTTTAAAAAAAAAAAGAAGATTTTATTAACTATAAAACTTGTGCACTTATGCAAATGGAAAACTGTGTCAATTGAAAAGCAAATGTAAACATCTCAATTGCATTGCCTGTAAATTTGCAACAAACAAATGTAAAAATTTTACCACCCTCAAAGAACATTTAAAAACTGCTTATTCTAAAAAGTTATTCCATTTGTTATTACCAAAATCCACATATTAATATGAATAAGAATAATATATAATAACATAATTTTTTTTTAACAATAATGAATATAATAATTTAACAGTTCGGTGCTACATTTCCATATTTGAGCACCTGCCAAACATTTACCATTCAGTTCAGACAGTTCAGCATTCCCATAATCAAAAAGACTTGTCTCAATAAGAAACTTGTGGCCTCTTCTGCTGGTGCATAACTGACTCTTTGGCTGATTTTGTATTTTTACCTTTTATATCTGAGATGAGAGCAACTCTGGCATTACCGGTGTATCAACTTGTTTTGTGAGAAGTAGCATAATGCCGATTTAAATTAGAATTTTTCATTCGCAGAATCTTCAAAAAGAACAGCATTTATTCAAAACAGAATTTATTTCTAACAATATAAATCTTTACTGTCACTTTTCCTCAATTTTAACACATCCTTGCTGAATAAAAGTTTTAAATTCTTTTTAAAAAAAAGAAAGAAAAAAATTACTGACCCTAAACCTTTGAACAGTAGTTTATATTGTTACAAAAGTTTGCTATTTTAAATAAATGCTGTTCTTTTCAAACTTTTTATTCATCAAAGAATCCTGAAAAAAAAGTATCATATAAACATTTTTATTAAAGCTACACTGTGTGATATTTTCCCCCATCTAGCGGTGAAAGGGTATATGACCATCCAGTAAATATTAGTTTCTTTTCCTCCCAATTCCGATTTCGTTTTAACTCCTACGGTGGCCGATTTAGTCCAAGATTAACATGGCTTCCAGTTCGATCCAGCAATCCCCCTCTTCACATTCGCCATCGAGTTGTAACGCGCGTGTCCGGGTGAAAAATACGGATAGCTCACTCAACACAACTGGAGTCGATGCAAACACGGAGGCGATTGACATCAAACACTTTATTCCCCGCGGAACCCCCCACAAGAGTCCGGCACAAACTCCACTTCCGTCCACAGCATTACCCAACAAAACAAAAATAAATGAATGTTAGCAACAGAAGACAGAAAATAATCCGCACACATGGGAGCTCGAGGCGCAGTGCACACACACACACACACACACACAGAACGCAGGCGCTCCAACCGGGGCGAACGCTTTTAATGGGGCCACACTATTTTCCTACTCGTTACAGAGTGTTAAAACGCGAAAGGCGAAGCTTGAATTTACGGGTATGTCCCTCTTTGGCTAATGTACTTTCAAGATGGAGGGGCAACATGGCGACCCCCATTCGAACCCCTTACCCGTATGTATTTTCAATGGCATATTATAAACTTACGAGAATACTTTATTACTTGAAAGAAGTAAATATACATTAATGAGCACATATATTTTTGAAAGAACTAAGTGTTTTTAGCTAAGAATAAACAAAAAAAGTTACACAGTGTAGCTTTAAAAAGAATATTAAGCAGCTCAACCGTTTCCAACATTGATAATAAATCTGCATATTAGAATGATTTCTGAAGAATCATGTGACACTGAAGACTGGAGTAAAGGATGATGAAAAATCAGCTTTGCATCACATTTAAAATGACATTTTAAAGTAATTATGAAATAGAAAACCTTTTTTTAAATTGTAAATTTAAATTTAAAAATGTAATTCATATAATATAAGTTTTTTAAATGCAGGTGCATCACAATAAATTAGAATATCGTGGAAAAGTTCACTTATTTCAGTAATTCAACTTAAAAGGTGAAACTAATATATTATATAGACTGAGATATTTCAAGCCTTTATTTGCTATAATTTTGATGATTATGGCTTACAGCTTATGAAAACCCCAAATTCAAAATCTCAGAAAATTAGAATATTACATGAAATCAATAAAAAAAAAGGATTTTAAATACAGAAATGTCTGCCCTCTGAAAAGTATAATCATGCATATGTACTCAGTACTTAATTTGGGCCCCTTTTGCATGAATTACTGCCTCAATGCGGCGTGGCATGGATGCTATCAGCCTCTGGCACTGCTGAGGTGTTATGGAAGACCAGGATGCTTCAATAGCGGCCTTCAGCTCTTCTGCATTGTTTGGTCTCATGTCTTTCATCTTTCTCTTGGCAATGCCCCATAGATTTTCTATGGGGTTCAGGTTAGGCGAGTTTGCTGGCCAATCAAGCACAGGAATCCCATGGTCATTGAACCAGGTTTTGGTACTTTTTGACAGTGTGGGCAGGTGCCAAGTCCTGCTGGAAAATGAAGTCAACATCTCCATAAAGCTTGTCTGCTGAAGGAAGCATGAAGTGCTCTAAAATGTCATGGTAGATGGTTGTGTTGACTCTGGACTTAATAAAGCACAGTGGACCAACAGGAACCAATGACATGGCTCCCCAAACCAACACAGACTGTGGAAATTTCACACTAGACTTCAAGCATCTTGGACTGCGTGCCTCTCCATTCTTCCTCCAGACTCCGAGACCTTGGTTTCCGAATGAGATGCAAAATTTGCTCTCATCAGAAGAGAGTACTGGACCACTGAGCAACAGACCAGTTCTTTATTTCTTTAGCCTAGGAAAGACACTTCTGACCACATTTGAAACCCATGTACAGGATCCGCCTGTGTGTGGTGGCTCTTGATGTAGTAACTCCAGCCTCAGTCCACTCCTTGTGAAGCTCCCACACTTTTCCCTTCCACTTAACTTTCTATTAATGTGCTTTGATACAGCATTTTGAGAACATCGGACTTCTTTTGCAATTACCTTTTGTGTTAATGTGGTGTTAATAGCCCCGTTTCCACCGAAATTACCCGGAACAATTTGTACCAGGAACTTTTTTTACAGGAACTTTTTTTCCCCCAGACCTGCTACGGTCTGTGTTTCCACTGCGGTCTAAAGTACCGCGAAGATTAGGCAAATTAGTCCAGAGACATGGGACTGCGCGCGACTGTTCCTCCCAGTCACCGACGGACAGTAGCCTAATCATTTTTGTGCGATACTGTCTGCAACAATAACAAGTATGGAGGAGATGCAAGCAGCGCTGCTTTTGCTGGTTATGTATTGGTTTACTAAAGAGGTAATTAACAAAACGACGGAAAACAGACAAGCACTGATACTAAAGCGTATTCTGAAATCTTGTAAAGCTAGATTTAAAATAAGCCAAAGTATGTTGTTATCAGCTATTACAGACATTGACCGTGCTATTGCTGAGACAACGTGCGCCATTGGACAGAAAGGGCAAGACTGATATTTACTGAACGCAGAACGAACCTCGCAAAAGACACAAAAAATGCCGGTTGAAATAAAAAACTGTATGAACTCAACCAATCAGCATGTTCAGCGCCCAAGTCCCACCCCCGAAAGTTCCTGAACTTTGAAAAAGTACTACCTCGCGCCGTTTGGAGGGAGAAATATTTTACCTGGAACTTCATTTAGACCCCGGTTCCTGCGGTCGAAACACACTGAGCACCACCCCAAAGTTCCTAGTTCCCGGGGAAAGTTCTTGCGGTGGAAACACGGCTAATGATGGTTCTCTGCGCAACTGTCAGGTCAGCAGTTGTCCCCATGATTGTGAATTTTACTAAACCAGACTGAGAGACCATTTAAAGGGTCAGGAACCCTTTGCAGATGTTTTGGATTAATTAGCTGATTAGAGTATGACACTTTGAGCCTAAAATACTGAACCTTTTCACAATATTCAAATTTTCTGAGATTTTGACTTTGGGGTTTTCATTAGCTGTAAGCCATAATCAACAAAGGGCAATTCCACGGAAAACTGTCACATCCATAACACCAACACAATGCCATGGTATTTAGTTGGCGTTATGGATGTGACATTTTTGCGTGGAATTACCCCAAAATTAGAACAAATAAAGGCTTGAAATATCTCACTTTGCATGTAATGAGTCTATATAATATGAAATAACTGAACTTTTCCACAACATTCTAATTTATTTAGATGCACCGGTAAATATAATTAATTATTATTTTATAACTATCATTGTTTTTGTGGAGTGTGCCTTGACTTTTTGTCTATAGTTATTTTATGTTAACTTTGCAATTAAGATAACCCATGATCTATTTCTCTTTCATGTTTGTTTTCTTTATTTTGTAAAAAAGCACAACATTTTGTTTTTATTGTGAGTATACACAAATAAAAGTAAAAACTTAACAGATTATAATTATGTATAACACTTGAGTATTTTGAGTCACTTTCGCACTGATAAGAAATAAAAAAGAGGTGAAGGCTCCGGCGCCTTTGCTGACTTCAGAGAGTTAAGGAAATACAGCTTGAAGATCATGAGGATTTTGTTAAGGCCCATCAGGACAGCCAGTCAGAACTCATATGCCATCATAAGAACCACAGTTTATCACAACCTGCTAGTTATCTCATTACGCTACACTCTGCAGTTCGTATTACAGGCTAACATCAAACTATGTAATGACCAGAGCTATTTGAATCCCTTCATGACACCGGTTCAGTCATTTGCACCTGTGTCAAATCCTGCTGCATTTTCAACAAATATAACAAACAATTTTGAGGCCATATTAAACCTATACAGTCACTTTTACTATGAATAATTTATTCAATCAGTCTCCTTGAGAATAAAAATACTAATAAGCCAAGTAGGGAATTAGAAGTGTGTGTTAAGTTGGTGCAATAAAAGAGTCAAAATAGACAGCAGCGGCCCTGCAGCTAAATACCCAAACAGGTAGACCACACCAGCTATGTACATATGTCTGTCACAGATACAAGTTGAACACAAATAGTTTAAAAGTAAATAATCTATTTTAATAAGTTGTTTAGAGCTGTGAAGCAGCAATTTGCTCACATGCCCCTGAAGTTGTCAATGAATGCATTAGAAGTCATCAATAATGTCATGTTGTTAATGTTGCTGTTACTGCAGCTTTCACCACGTCAGTGAAAGCTGAACTGCCGTCATGTTCTCTGGCAGCTGTCTAAGCTTCGACACAACTAGTACATTCCCAGTTCTTCATCACATTCAACTCAGTTGACATATTATGTTTTTATGTAAATTGAGACAGGTTAGCAACATGGTGATTATTTGCTTCTTACTATGGAAGTATGAGTGCTGTGTGTGAAGTAAATGCTTATATCAAATTACAGTCTCTAATTTGATACCTTGACACGTCCCAAAGAACTTGAGGAATGATTAGCACCATATTTGGTTCTTTGTCTTTTGGAGGATGTCAAGTCCTGAGACTTTATGGGCCCTATTTTAACGATCTGAGCGCATGGTATGAAGCACATGCCGCAGGTGTACTTAGGGTGTGTCCGAATCCACTTTTGCTAGATTAACGATGGAAAAACGATCGGCACAGAGGTTGTACCTAGTGTCTTAATGAGTCATGGGTGTGTTTTGGGCATAACGTGCAATAAAACAATCAGAGTATCATCTCCCATTCCCTTTAAAAGCCAGTTGCTTGCACCATGGTGGATTCGCTATTTACATGGCGGAATTTGCGAGTGGAAAGACCGAGCGCTTCTCCAGAAAGGAATCCTTTTGTTTTTAATATTTAAAAAAAGTGTGCTGCTGTGCATCCCTGTGTGTGTAAGCAGAGTGTACACGTGCACCCGCCTATAGGCACATATTACTAACGCTCAGTGTTGGGGGTAACGCATTACAAGCAACTTGAGTTTCGTAATAATATTACTTTACTAGTTACTTGGAAAAAGTAACGCATTGCTTTTCCAATTTACAACAAAATATCTGAGTTACTTTTTCACATTAATTTGACTGACAGCTCTCCTGCCCCCATGTTGAGAAAAATAAGTGCAGAGGCATTGTGTGGAAACATGATGGTTATTGTAGTTCCAGACTAAATGTGAGAATTTATTTATCTCACTTGCACAATAAAGATTCTGTACTCCTCAAAATGAATCAAATCAGTCAAATGCAAAATCTACTACTAGAGTACTATGCAAACCTCCAATAATTAAATGTTAAATAAAACAACTATTTTTATGCATAATCTACCTTTATATTTAATTTACTAATGTCTTGCTGCTGACCTTTGATGATGAAAATTACTTGATTTTTTTGTTTTTATTGATAAAACCTTTTTCTTCTGCATCCTATTCTTCCATTATCCAGAATGGCAGCACTGCAGAGCTGCGCTCTCTACTGTTCATGCATGAATTTGCATTTTTACCTCAGCCTGGGGCTTATTATTTCAATTTTGGTATAAATAAGTCTTTACCATTGCACAAAAATATTACTTTTTTGTTATAAACCAAAACAAAAACAAGCCCAAGTGTGAAAAAGTAATGCAAAAGTAATGTAACACATTACTTTTCTTAAAAAGTAACTAAGTAACTCAATTAGTTACTTTTTAAGGGAGTAACGCAATATTGTAATGCATTACTTTTCAAAGTAACTTTCCCCAACACTGCTAACGCTCCCTTTAAATTACAAAAAATACTTTGCTATTGACCTTTGCCCACGTTTTTGTTGGTCAATGGCGCAGTCTATCTCAGTTGCCTCAAAATAGCAACACGCCAAAATCACGCCTGAACACACCTCACTTTCAGACCAGCACTCCCATTGGCGAACAGATTGACGCGAGTGCATTTGCTTTTTAAACAATGTGGCGCTGCACATGAAAATGATAACTGCGTCGGGCTGAAACTAGCAAAAAACACTTGCGTTGCGTCTGGCATCGCATTGCGTCAGGTGTTTGATAGGGTCCTATATCTGAAACAATTCACAAAGGGAAAGTTCACCCCAAATTTAACATTCGGTAATTTATTTATCCATGTCGATCCAAATTTTTGAGGAATGCCCTGGCCACTCTTGACTATATAATGGAAGTGAAGGATAAACCAAAAAGTATCATAAATTGTTAGCCTGGTTAAAACCAGACCATTCTCAGTAGTAACTGAGTTATGGTCTGGCAAAGCTTCATAGACAAATCATTTCCAAAGGGGCGTCACCAACGGGCGTCGCTCAAATGCCTCTCGGCGCAATTGGATAGACCTAAAACCAATCAGAGCGATGAGGGAGATGACGTATGCAGAGCGCAGAGAAACATCTCAGACTCTGGCCGTCTCTCAAATTGTCTGTACTTGTGTTCTCAAATAGGACATGTCCCCGGTTTCCATTTCAGAAATCTGGTCACCTTACCTAAACCACATATTAATGTTTAATATATTATTTTTTTAAATGTAAACGAAAAGAGGCAGGGTGTTTTATACTTCATTATATTATAAATATATAAGATAATCAATGTAGGCCTAGCTACGGGTTGCCTGAACCACATTCGTGTGGCTATTATGTTTAAGATTTTTTTTTTTTTTTAATGAAATGAGGCAGTGGTGTTTTATGACATATTTCGTACGCAAACTTCTGACTTGCGTCCGTGACTTGCCAAGTTTGACTCCGGAGAACAAACTCCCGATGACGGGAGGACACTAGTCCGCCTACTCTGCTAATGGACAAGCAGCGTTCTTGACAGTATCACTCAGTATATATTTGTATATTTTAGGCTACAATAAAACGAAATATATGATAAAACACCACTCTACCTCTTTCAATTTTCATTAAAAACAAATGTAGTGCAGGCAATGCATATTATCTTCAATGCATGTTTATAACAAAAATAAATATAAATATATATATATATAAACATAAAAAAAAAAACAGCCTCTTTTCGTTTACATAAAAAAAAAAAAACACACACACATTAATGTGTGCATAATATAGGCTATGATTATCACTGTAATAAATGAAATATGACATAAAGCACAACCCAGTCTCTTTTTGTTAAATGTCAGTTTATGTGTGATCAATAGCAATTATAAAAGTATAAGTACAAGTTATAAGAAGCTATACAATAAATAAAGCAATTCAGTCAAACAAAGTCAGCCCTAGGAGACTACAACGGTAAAGTTTAATAGCTTACAAATATAAAGTTATGAAACTGACAAAAACGGCTGATCTTTGCTCTCATTAATCTATAATTTGTTCCCTGACAAAACGATCTGTCAGGGAACAAATTATAGATTAATGAGAGCAAAGATCAGCCGTTAGATCTACACAAGACAAGATGAATCATATCTTATGTTTAACCACTACAGAGACATCAGAGCCAGCGGCAGACGGCAGAAGGACTGGCCGAGGAAAGGGTGTTCTCGGCGGGGTTAATGAGCTATTGAGCGCCGCTGATCCACTGGAGCTCACAACTCCGAAAACGGCATCAAATTTTCCAAAAGGCGCTCTCTTTATAAATAAACCACAGATTTGAGCTTTAAACAACTACATTCTCGCCTGAAAAGGACTTAAAACTATATTTTGTGAAACATTAACACTACCAGAGGGCTCTTGCTAAGACCCATTCGTTTAGCCACCAAAGGGCCAAGCTGGTATCAGACTTTTGCTGAATCCAGTCGGTAAGACAGCGATAACATCTTTTTTAGATATGAAGGCTTCGAATGTTGTTCTTTGCTCTTGTTTTAACGAAAAGGAAAAGTTTAAATCGCTTAAAACAGACGCGATAGCTGATTCGAACAAGTGATGCTCCACGGCGGCAAATCTGCTTCAACGTCGCTGCGCTGTCGTCAACGTGTAAAGCCCGCCCCAACGTTTGTGATTGGTGCCGTGATTTCGAGGGATTAGAAATGGGCTTGAATGGGCTCTTTGCCAGACTACTTGCAGAGCAAATCTAAATTTGCCGGAAGTTGTCTGGGTTTTCCCAGGCTAATAAATTGTGGTCCTTATGGGTCAATCATATTCCTTTGGGAAGTTGGGAGGTGAAAGTTGTACTTATGAGGACAAGTGCATTCAAATCACTGTTGTCGAGTTAGTACCTTCTCTTTATTCATTACAAAAAATATATTGTTTTGTTCTAACTCTACTTCTACAAAATGACAAAAAAAAAAAAAATCAACTTATGAAGCCAATTAAAGCTTAATACTTAGGGCCCAATCACCAATGGTGCGAGGACCCTCTTGGAATTTTTGCCTCTTGGCACCTTTTATTACATGTTGTACAGTGAGGAAAATAAGTATTTGAACACCCTGCTATTTTGCAAGTTCTCCCACTTGGAAATAATGGAGGGGTCTGAAATTGTCATTGTAGGTGCATGTCCACTGTGAGAGACATAATCTAAAAAAACAAATAATCCAGAAATCACAATGTATGATTTTTTAAACTATTTATTTGTATGATACAGCTGCAAATAAGTATTTGAACACCTGTCTATCAGCTAGAACCCTCAAAGACCTGTTAGTCTGCCTTTAAAATGTCCACCTCCACTCCATTTATTATCCTAAATTAGATGCACCTGTTTGAGGTCGTTAGATGCATAAAGACACCTGTCCACCCCATACAATCAGTAAGAATCCAACTACTAACATGGCCAAGACCAAAGAGCTGTCCAAAGACACTAGAGACAAAACTGTACACCTCCACAAGGCTGGAAAGGGCTACGGGGAAATTGCCAAGCAGCTTGGTGAAAAAAGGTCCACTGTTGGAGCAATCATTAGAAAATGGAAGAAGCTAAACATGACTGTCAATCTCCCTCGGACTGGGGCTCCATGCAAGATCTCACCTCGTGGGGTCTCAATGATCCTAAGAAAGGTGAGAAATCAGCCCAGAACTACACAGGAGGAGCTGGTCAATGACCTGAAAAGAGCTGGGACCACAGTTTCCAAGGTTAATGTTGGTAATACACTAAGACGTCATGATTTGAAATCATGCATGGCACGGAAGGTTCCCCTGCTTAAACCAGCACATGTCAAGGCCCATCTTAAGTTTGCCACTGACCATATGGATGATCCAGAGGAGTCATGGGAGAAAGTCATGTGGTCAGATGAGACCAAAATAGAACTTTTTGGTCATAATTCCACTAAATTTGTTTAGAGGAAGAAGAATGATGAGTACCATCCCAAGAACACCATCCCTACTGTGAAGCATGGGGGTGTTTTTCTGCACATGGGACAGGGCGACTGCACTGTATTAAGGAGAGGATGACCGGGGCCATGTATTGTAAGATTTTGGGGAACAACCTCCTTCCCTCAGTTAGAGCATTGAAGATGGGTTGAGACTGGGTCTTCCAACATGACAATGACCCGAAGCACACAGCCAGGATAACCAAGGAGTGGCTCTGTATGAAGCATATCAAGGTTCTGGCGTGGCCTAGCCAGTCTCCAGACCTAAACCCAATAGAGAATCTTTGGAGGGAGCTCAAACTCTGTGTTTCTCAGCGACAGGCCAGAAACCTGACTGATCTAGAGAAGATCTGTGTGGAGGAGTGGGCCAAAATCCCTCCTGCAGTGTGTGCAAACCTGGTGAAAAACTACAGGAAACGTTTGACCTCTGTAATTGCAAACAAAGGCTACTGTACCAAATATTAACATTGATTTTCTCAGGTGTTCAAATACTTATGTGCAGCTATATCATACAAATAAATAGTTTAAAAATCATACATTGTGATTTCTGGATTTTTTTTTTTTATATTATGTCTCTCACAGTGGACGTGTACCTACGATGACAATTTCAGACCCCTCCATGATTTCTAAGTGGGAGAACCTGCAAAATAGCAGGGTGTTCAAATACTTATTTTCCTCACTGTATCTTAATTGTACAGTACTATCTTATTTTTTTATTAGCCAGAGTTTCCCTCTCATAATTTCGACTTTGAGGTGACGCATATGCGCTCAACTTACAATACAATCTTTCTGACTTGAACACAGTAATACAACAGCTTTGTGTGAACAACAGACCAAAATTTAAGTTTAACAGATACTATTTTTATTAACTCTTCTTATTTCAGTTGTTTCATGAACAAATCATTTCTCTGAGCTCAATCTTTTTATAAATCATAGGATACAGTTCAATGAAAACAGGTTTAACTTAAAATATAGCATATGAGTCATTTGAACTTCATTTGTCATGACAATATTATCATTATTTTGGGTGAACTCATAGGATCATGGGGCACACTCATTTTCTGATGTAATAATCAGATTTGACGGCACTCTGAACTTGTTCTGGTTCTTCCATGCTTGGTGTTTGAAATGCACAGTTTCTTTTGCTAAGTCCACAGGGAGAAAAACACACAGAGCTCTAGGGATGGGAGTTTGGTCCCTGATGAAAAGAACCACATTGGTTCATCCACCCATATCTATATTATGCATAAAAGCAACTGTATTTTTATGGAAGGAATGTAACACTGGAATTCAGACACTGCTACAATTCCTCAAACATTGTGGGCAGTCTGGGTGCTATGGGACTTGTGCATTTCAGTGCAATATAATAATGTGGTCTTGTTGTTTTTTTAGATTTCTTGACTCCAGAAACATGTGGGGTGGCCATAATGTTGGTGACCAGCAAGGTCATGTGAGCGCACGAATGGAGACCAGCTTACCCATGGGTACCACCAGTATTTCTGTATCCCAGCAACAGTCTCCTAAGAAGTTTGCTCCTGTTGTGGCTCCTAAGCCCAAGTTCAACCCCTATAAACAATTTGGTGATGGAACACACGAGGGATCTGGTAAGATTGATAGCCTTGATTTTTTAATTATTAGCATTTGTACATATTTGCATATGACCATGATCAGAACTCATGTACGGGTTTGCAAAATGTGTTTTTTCCACTGGAGGATCAGAATTGGTAAACCATGATCGACTTGGAGTCAAAACGCAGAGAAACGGTGCAGCAAATTGAATTACATAGACTAAAATGTGGCTTTTACCCCGAAAACTCAAGATGCTAAACTAGTTTGAAATATCCAAGGATGTTACTGTACCAGGACTGCAGGACACAAGGGCTCTTGGTCTGTCTTGCATCATACTAAAAAGTCTTGTCTGGCTCTTTGAAGCTGTCGTCTTGCCAATGACATTTTATTTTGGAGGACAGGTGACCATCTGACCATGAAAGTCCACCACTGGTAGCCATTTATATCTCAGCACTTAAAAAAAAAAGACATCTGGAAAACACACTTGCATGCATATACATTAAAAATCAGACTGTTGGCTCTGTGGTATTTCAACTTTCAATTTCATGGCACTGCATTATCTCTCAATATAACTGAGACCACTAAACAATATAATTATAGACTTTAACACATCAGTTCCCAAAAGATTTGAACTTAATTCAAGTTCATAAATCAAATAATCCAGTACACAAAACGGGTCCGAATGATTTGTTCACAAAACACATTGATTTGGTTGGAATACAACACATGAGTCATATGAACTTCTTTTGTCATGAAAAACAACAAATTATATAGACTACAAATTACTACAAGTTACAAATTGCTCCCAAAAACTCCCCAAACCTAATCCAAAATTCTAATTATATTTTCTAAATATATGAATGTCTTTGCATTTTATTTTTAATTAAATATTAAACTAAATGTATTGTAAAGAAATATAGTACAAGCATGTGTCAAAAGGCAGTGTCCTTAAAAGTCCTGTGGAACCAGTGGACTGACCAATAGACTGACAAATTACCATAATAAAGAAAAGAAATTGGCAATTTAAAAGTTGCATTTGCTTTTAAAATCATTATTTTATTGTTACATTTAATTTACGGTAATTAAGTTGTGTTCATTTTTAACAACAATTAAAATCAGTTTTAAATATGTCCATGTATTTGTCAGTTTTCAATATGATTTATCAATTTAATCTTTTATTGTAATACTTAATTGCACTTTTAAACACAAAACCGTCAATTTGAAAGGGATTTGTCCATTAAATTTGTTTATTTTCAAATAAATCTATTGATAATTAATTCTTTAATTTTATTATTAAGTGGCACTTCTAATCATCCATACAAGAACCGTTTTTTAAGGTTTATGATAAGAATTTATTTGCAAAGACAAAAAGTATTTTTGGACATTTGGGGCCAGATTTACTAACAGTTTGCGCTAGCACAAACCCTCTTTTGGCGATAAACTACTGTCAGGATTTACTAAAGACATGCAGTGAATAATTAGCGCTGAAAAGGTGTGGACACAGTTATTTTTGCAGCTTACCATATTGCATATGCATTTGTAGGAGCTTCCCTTTCAAAAGGCTCAAAATTCATGGGAGGAGAGTATTTAAATGAGTCATGCAAGGTGATTTACAAAGATTTGCGCTCGTCAATTTACTAGTATTTGCGGCATTATTTACCACCCAAAAAAGCATGTCTTAAACCAGACGCTAACTGGGTGATTGCATTGGTAATTATGGATATGATCCGGCTACGTCTGTGTTCATTAATTTGTGCGTTGTCATTAGATCACGCGCAGAACTGTACACCCATTGGCGCTTTTATGGAAGTGCGCTTTCATGCTAATTTGCCCTGTTTAGTAAATCTTTGTGTAAAAAACAGCCTTTGTGTAACATGTCTTTAGCTAACTGTGGTTTTGTTACACACCTGTGGGAATTTAACGGATCCACTAAAATCACCTTGAGACCACCTTGTTAGAAATAATGAAATTCATACATTTTGACTTAAGTGTCGAAATACTTTGTGTGTCCACTTTACATTTTTTTTTTTAGAAGTCCTCTGTTTGTTTGGTTTGGCATTAATGACCAAAATCACCAAGCCAAGCTATGATCATTTACATTAGTGCTTCATCAGTGAGTCTGTTGCCAGTGAATGTGCGTGAGTTGGTCATGTGTAATCGCCTCACACAATGTCTAATCAGGACTCTGTGCTATATGTGAGAAGGTCTATGTTGGAGACGTGCATGTTTATGGGACTCATTGTTGGCTTTCGTCCAGGTGGTTAGTAGCATGTGATGTTCACATTCACTGGAGGTCTTGGGTTGCACATTCCATTAGAGCAACATGGCCCCAGTGTCACTGTTCAGCCCCTGATGGGTGGCAGGTGCCAAGAATGTGTCCATCTGCTGTGCCAGTTCCCTCCCCCTGTCATCTTTTTCTTGCTCCGCTACTCAGGCTGTTAATGTTCCTCTCATTGTCCTCGTCTCTGATAATATTCCTGGAAAAGAGACTCTGATTATGATGTATGTGCTTGAAATAGTTTGAATGCCATTACTAGTTATTTTTATTGTCCCTTACATAAAAAAACTAAATTAGTTACATAGCATGGGACATAATTATTGCTATATTTGAATTACCATTAGGGATATATCTGTAAAAAGTCAGTCAGGGGACCTGTTACCACAACTTAATTAAATAAATGCATGGTTGCAAGTTAAAAATTCAAATGTATTGTTTTAATTAAACCTTTTGGCCCGGTTTCACAGACAGGACTTAGATTAAGCCACGATTAGGCCTTAGTTCCATTAGGGCTTTAATTAGCTTTTTTTTAACGTGCCTTAGAAAAAAACATTACTGGTGTGCACCTTGAGACAAAACAATGGTACTGACATATTTTATACTGATATGTCTGTGCAATTTGCTTTATGTTAAAACAGCTCAAGCTTAAAGGGTACATAACACACACAGTTTCTGCCAGTCTCATGTTAATCTTGAGTACCTATAGAGTAGTATTGCATCCTTCATATCTCTGTAGAGTCTTTAGTTCCGAATTGGGATCACTTCTGGGAGCCCCTATCAGCTTCGAGCTATATAGAACCGGCCAATGAACAATTGGCGTGCGAGATTGCATCTCGCGCTCCGCCCCGCACCGCGGGTGTAAACAGGAAGCGAGAGCGACTGCACGCTGTCATTCACTTCGGAGCCGAACGTCGTATGAAGAGGACTCTCATCATTGAGTTTACAGCTGCTATCAACGACAGTTATTTGAGAAGACCGGAGATCGGGGATCAACGCGTGTTGGAGAGACGGCACACTTCAGCGGGATCTCACTGCTGGTCTGTATAGAGAAAAACTGCTGTTTTCACAGCAACCTGTTGGTTCGTGAGGGCGTTTTTCCGTTGAGTGCACTAAACCCTGTGCGCTGTCGCGTTTTCCCCCTGAGTGTTTCAGCACAAGAGCGTTTCCTCACAAAAAGAGTACACGGGTGACGCTGCGTCTTTTTCAAGATGTCATTCCACCCGTGCGTTTCTGGATGCGGTCGTTCCCTGGCGCCTGCTGATGGTCACAATCGCTGTCTCACGTGTTTGGGCAAACAGCACGCTGAGGCGGCATTTGTGGATAGTTCGTGTTCCCACTGCGGGAACATGACTATCTCGGAACTAAGATCGAGACTCACCTACCTTCGGGAAGGCGGAGTCCCCTTACTCATCCCACGATCTAGTTCTATTCCTAACCAGAATAGACCTACTTCTTCGGATGGCCAGGGTGATCTGAGGATTACGTTTAGGGCACACCCGCCGAGTTTTTCAACGGAAAAACACCCTCACGAACCAACAGGTTGCTGTGAAAACAGCAGTTTTTCTCTATACAGAGCAGCAGTGAGCACCGCGATCCCGCTGAAGTGTGCCGTCTCTCCAACACGCGTTGATCCCCGATCTCCGGTCTTCTCAAATAACTGTCGCTGATAGCAGCTGTAAACTCAATGATGAGAGTCCTCTTCATACGACGTTCGGCTCCGAAGTGAATGACAGCGTGCAGTCGCTCTCGCAGGCCCCTATTCCCTCAGTTCCGCAACCGGTAGAGCTCCCGGGAGAAGTCGCTGGTCCCTCCCACGGGCGGCCAGCGGTGACTTTCGGAGCTCCGGCAGACGAGCAGATGTCGATCGCTGCATCGGAGGGGGAGTAACAGTCCTCGGAGGATGAGGGTTCGGCTGGACTACCTCCCTCTTGTTATCCAATGTAGAATGTAGAAAACAGTTGTGCTGCTTAAAATTATTGTGGAAAAATTATACATTTTTCAAGGATTCTTTGATGAATCGAAAGTTCAACAGTTTTTTGTTTCTATGTAAAAGTCACTTTACTGTCAGTCTAATGCATCCTATCTAAATAAAATCATTATTTCTTTAAAAAAAGGAAAGTCTTACTCACCTGGAACTTTTTAACCGTAGTGTATGTTTGATCATATTAATTTTGCTAATATCAAATTAAATGAAATTTCATTCTTAGCTGTTTTGCATGTGTGAGTGTTTTGTCAAAAGTATGTGAAATCCTTATGGTGCGTTCACACCGGACGCGATTCGCGCGAGTGATTTACATGTTAAGTTAATGCAGAGACGCGAAAATACATTCTGCGGCGCGATTCGAGCGAATATTCTGCACGTTCAACGAATGAGCGTTTTGAACGCGTGATTCGCGCGAATCGCTCAAGTTGAAAAAAACAAGTTTATGTATGATCAATAATACAAAAGTATAAGTAAAAGGTATAATAAGCTATACATGAAATAAAGACAAAATTCAGTCAAACATTCAAAGTCAGTGCTAGTAGGCT
This sequence comes from Romanogobio albipinnatus, assembly GCA_023566225.1. NCBI lineage: Eukaryota > Metazoa > Chordata > Actinopteri > Cypriniformes > Gobionidae > Romanogobio > Romanogobio albipinnatus. The sequence goes on along the minus strand of CM042250.1, from coordinate 25,693,946 downwards.
ACAACTGTAACGTACAGTTATAGCCTAAAAATAAAAAAGTAATGAAACTTCACTTTGCCCTCAGCCTAAACGATTTGCGAGGGAACAAATTATAGATCCATGAGACCAAAGATCGCCCGTTACAAGACGAATTATAGCTCGAGACACACCACAGAGACATCAGAGCCAGCGGCAGACGTCAAAAGGACAGGCAGAGGAAAGGTTGCTCTCACCGGCGTTGACAAGCGCTGAGCGCCGCTGATCCGCTGGAGCTCACAACTCCGAAATTGCCAGATAAAATGTTCAAATAGGCACTCTTTATATAAATAAACCACAGATTTGAGCTTTAAACAACTACATTATCGACTAAAAAAAGTCTTAAAACTACGTTTTGTCACACATTAACAGTAGATTTTGACAAAAAAAAGATGTGTAAACACAGCCCATGTCAGCCATTTCTCAACGAGACGAGCCGGCTAGCAGAAGCCCCTCCCATGACGCAAATTTGCGTCTGTTGTGCAGTGAATGTCACACACGAATGAAGCGAGTAAACTCAAAATGTTCAAGCGTCCACCTTACTGCGAATAGTGCGATTTATTCGCGTCTTTCGCGTCCGGTGTGAACGCAACATTAGAGTACTATGTTTTCTATCAATATTTGATAGTACTATGTTTTCTATCAATATTTTGTTACATAAAGTTAAAAAAGTTGCAGCCGTTGCAAAAACAAAACCAACAAGCTCCTATTTACAAGCATACGTGCATGAATTATTGATCACTGATTACAGACACATGGTTCTTGGGCATTACGTAAATATGGGTGAAACCACATAAATGCTCAAAAGTGTTAGTTTTCAGCTAATTTCTTTGCTGTGTCTACCCAGATGGGCATTTTTAAATTCTGTGGACATTAACCTAGTTTTAGCTAACGGCATGCCTTTTGGCAATTTGTTAATTTTTTTTAAAGGGTATTATTGAGAATTTGTTTCTGCAATAAAAGTGCTCTTTTCTTGCATTAATTGGCTGATAGTGGCTCTGTCAGATAGGGGTTTCCATGGTTACAGTGTAGGCTTTCTGGACCCTAAAAAGCTTTCTGATTAGAAATGTGACTTTAACTTAATCTCTATGGTGAAAATTGTATTAATTAAGTTGTTCTATTTTTAAACATTTCACAGGAATATAAGAAAGATAGAGGACCTTGAGGGCTTATTTTATGCTATAACCCTTGGTGTGGGAGCGACAGAGACCTGCCTTTGTTTCAGATGAAAAGTGGTGATGAGATTATTGGAGGGAGTTCTCACACGTCTGTCCCAGTAAAACAGGATGCTCTGAGCAAGACCGAGTTATCTGAGCTTACTTTGTCCCATTTTAATTTTACCATCCCGGAGTGAACAAAGAGAAACGTGCTCCATTGCCATCAACCAATGTGCCGAAAGAACAAACTGTTGTCGTTTTGAATGTTTACTTCAAAGATCAATCTTCTTGAGCAATTTAACTAGTGCAATAATTAGGGGGATCAGAGTTGACATGCTATAATGAATAAACATAATTTACATTTATAACTGGAGAAAAAACTTCAGATTGACTTAGTAAATGCTCCATTCTGTTCTGTATGATTTGTAAAAGCTGGAACTAATCGCAGCCACAGCGCAAGTGTCTCTCTCTCACACAAAAGTCCCTATAGTGTACCACCTGTTTTTCTGTAACTGATGAAGAAAGGTTTACGGGTAATTTATTTATAAACCAGACTCACAAGGGACAGTTAACAAAAATTTAAGTCATTTGCATTCTTTATGTGGTGTATTTTAAATATGATAAAAGTTAATCTACGAGTAAAACATTCATAGAAGGAGGGAGGACTGCAGTTTAGAAGCAAAAACATTGCTACACATGTAAGAATATGTCCATAAAGTGCTGGGGAACATAGATTCTTTCGATGCAGTATGACAGAATCCGTTCTTTATATGAATAATATGAAACACTAATTAATGAGCTAGGTTGTAGACAATATTTCATTCCAATTACACCAATTTTTCTGATGTTCCCTTAATTCTGCACTGGTTCATTGAAACTAGTACTTTTTCTTAACTTTCATTAATCTTACAGTTGCAGAGAGGAAAAGTGTGTGCACAGGTCTGTGTCACGCTAGTAGGGCTCTCGTGGGCATTGCGGTTCACACTTCTGCAAATTTTAGGGTGTCTCTATCTAAACAAGGTGCTTGAAAAACAGTATCAGACTTATATTATCCAATATTTGCCACAGGAAGTGGATGCGTTGTGTAATATCTCCTTTATGTTTCTGTGTAGTACCGCCAGCTTGCAGCTGCTTATGACAATGTGAAGTCAAGGCTAAGAAACATAAAAACAAACCAGATGAAAAACAGCCGTGGCTGATCAAGACTGGCAGTGACCAAAAAAAACTGTTCAAAGCTGATAGTGTTATTTATTCAGTCAGAAATTGGAAATGCAGCCTGGATAAAAATGTTTCTCCAGACTGTTGCCATTGTAGAATTAGTATGCCTCTATAAAGATTTATTCATTCCGTTTAATCATTTAGTACCGATGTGCTGGTAAAGAGTGGTCAGGCGGCACCCATATTTGAAGTCTGCCTGTTATCACGGTTCGCCGCCGTCTGTTGTATTCAGTGCTCCTATGACTTCATGTCTGACTAACCTCTTGACTTATTCCGAGCTTCTGTCTGGAACATTTCTAATTGAAGGTTGAAAGGCAGATACAGAACATAAAAGCTGTTTTAGGTCCTGTATCTGCCCATGCGCTATTGTGTGAGAAAATGTGCAGGAAGATAGGGTGAGTTGAGGCCTTGATTCGAGGGCAGTTCATTAGGCCTCTATTACAGCGGATAAGCCCAATTCCTTGGCAAGCTAATTGACTTTTTATTAATGGAGATAAGTGAACGTGTCCATTATCTGAGCAAGGGTACTTTATATTAAGTAAAGAACATCATAGGAGATAAAGCAAATAGTAATAGGGAATCATTGTAAAGGTGTCACGTCAAAGTGAGAGTTTGTACAGGGCTAATGAGGTTTTTAATGCTGATGTTCACATTAAACTAATCTGATGGGAAATGTGGAAAAACCTGAGTGTGTGGTTGTGTGCAGCTGCTTAAAGATTGAAAACCCTTTGGATTTACCGGGATTTCTTCATAAATTGGTCATACAATTTGACCAAATCTTTTTTTTTTTTTTTTTTAAGGTCACAAAAATAAACAAATAACATGCTTGTTTAAGACGGCACATATGTGATCCTGGACCACAAAACCAGTCATAAGTCGCATGGGTATATTTGTGGCAATAGCCAACAATACATTGTATGGGTCAAAATTATCGATTTTTCTTTCATGCCAAAAATCATTAGGATATTAAGTACGTAAAGATCATGTTCCATGAAGATATTTTGTACCGTAAATATATCAAAAATGTATTAATAGTAGTAATATGCATTCCTAATGACTTTATTTGGACCGCTTTAAAGGCGATTTTCTCAATATTTCAATTTTTTGCACCCTCAGATTCCAGATTTTCAAATGGTTGTATCTCGGCCAAACCATACATCAATGGAAAGCGTATTTATTTAGATTTCAGATTATGTATACATCTCAATAAAAAAAAATTGACCCTTATAACTGGTTTTGTGGTCCAGGGTCACATATTTTTGTGTGGTATTTGGTTGAGCAGACTAATGCATTAATAAATGCATTAACGAAGATACAACCAATCACATCTAATAATAATGATGTGATTATTGCCTTATATTTAATCGCATAATTTCTCTCATTTTCTTTTACATACATTACAAGCTTGTGTCATCCTGCTTTAACAAAACAAAAAAAAGATATATATACAAATAAAAAAATGTTTTGTTGAAGCTGTGTTCTAACAGTAACACATTAATCTGTGTTGCTCATGTAGGATGTTTTGAATCTTTGAAGGTCCTGGTCCCATTATAATATTGTACCCTCTCTATTGTCTCTATCAAAAATTGGCAACAAGCCAGTTTGTGACCTTTTACATCTCTTTAATGTCCTATTTTTATCAATGGGCGACTATTAGCAGATACCCATATCTTTAGTCAGTATTAAGTTCTTGTTTTCTATGTGACCATGGCACCCTATGATCTGACAAACCTCAAAATTGCCTGTTATGTGTATTAGTTTAGAGTTAGCCAACTCAGCGCTCAACAGTTAAACACCTGCAAGTCTCATTCACAGCGGATAGTCAGTAAAAACAGGAACTTGTTCACTCGGTTGTTCAAGAAAGCAAAACCAAACAAAAGAATGAAGGGCGTGTAAACACCTGCTTTACATAGTTTCCAGACCTTGTTGCTTTTTAGTGACAAGCTTGTGTATTTCTTCTGTATTGAAATTGAAAGACTAAAGTGTTTTTTCGATTGCAGTTTTACTAGTGTGACAACAGTGACCTCAACATCGTATTTACTCATTCCGGGGAAGCCATTCGTTGCTCAACACTTCTTGATGCACAACCTCAAACATGCATATACACAATACTTGCACACTGGAACTACAGCACACACACGTATCTAATTTCTGTGTGCGTGAGTTCGCTGCGCTATAAGAAAAATAACATCTGTGCAATGCAGAGAAAAGGTCTGTCAGCTTTATTTTTTCAGACTCTGTTTTTAGCAGCACTTGGGACCACCTGACAGGTTGAATGCCATTGGCAAGTGTCAGTTAGTGTCTCCCCTTCCCACTAATAGTTTACACTGGGGTGGTTTGGCCACAGAAATGGCAATTAAATGTGGCATATTTTTAGTTTAAAAGGGAAAAGATTCAAATTAAATATTTAATTTATTTATTTAAAAATTGGGTTAGCCAGTCTACAACTTTTCTGTAACCCTCACAGGTTTCTCTTTGACTTTTTTGGCTCAAATTTGCTGCTGTGCAAAGTGTGTTCAAGTAAAACATAAGACTCAAAGAGCTAGACACTCGTAATGCAGAACTTTACGGTAGCGGTGGGCTGCAGTGCCTCTGTGTCTGACATTTACCGTGACCCGCTGTGTTTGTGTATATGTAAATATGAACAATAGCACAAATATGAACACGATTGTACTGGAATGGGACCAGGACATTCAAATATTCAAAACATCCTACATGAGCACCACAGATTAATGTGTTTGGGACATTGACTGTTAGGCCACAGCTAAAACAAAACAAGTGTCATTTTTATTTTATTTTATTATTTTTGTTTTGAAATGTATTTATTTTTGTCAAAATAAGCATGTTAAAGCATGCAATTATTATAATTTTTTCAGTTTAATGCATAAAAAATATTTTTACGCAGCATCTGTCATCCTTTGGCTAGTGTTATATGATCAAGCTCTTATTCATGCAAATGCTTTTAAACCATTCAGGCATGACAAGACAAAAGAGAACGCACTGTCTGTGAATGAAAGATGCGTGCCAGCATCATGCGCACAGAATCGAGTTCTCTTTCGTGCTTGAACGGGATTGAGCAAACAATAACACACATAATTATGCCAAAATGCCTGTTTTGTCACAAGTTATCATACGAGCAGTCTTAAATTAGTTAAATAACGTCTTAAAAGAGCTTAAAGAGTTCTGTGAAATGAGTTATGCGCTTCAGATCCGCATTATGTTCAGCAGCGGCAGATCTTAAAGTGACAGCAGCGTAATAAACCATTTGCTGTAATGTCTGTCATTAATGTTAATCAAAGAACAAAGGTAACTTGTAAAATTGTCGCTTTAATAAGGATTAATACATATTTAATTACAATGTATGCAGTTAAGACTGTAAAGTGTTTGATAACTTTATTTAATTTCTGTATATTGATTATATATGAAGGCCACAGGTAAATATGCATTAATTACAGTGGGGTTATGTGAAGATTGTTTTAAATTCACTTAAATTAAAAATTGTTATTTTATTAAAGCCTAACAAATGTTGAAATTGATAGCTTTCAATTATACTGTAATGTTGAAAAGTTAATTTGTTTAAGTTTAAGTTGTTTCTACATGAATTTGGAGAGTAACTGAAATTATTACAATATAAAAATATTAAAAAATCAGATATTGTGCGATTAATTTGTTGTTGGTTTTTTTGTGTGATTGACAGCACTATTTGTATGTATATATATGTATATATATGTATATATATATATATATATATATATATATATATATATATATATATATATATATATATATATATATATATATATATATATATATATATATATATATATATATATATTAGGGATGCCACAATTCTCAATATAATATTGAATGCCATATATTGTTATATATATATATGTGTGTGTGTGTATATATATATATATATATATATATATATATATATATATATATATATATATATATATATATATATATATACACACACACACATATATATATATATAACAATATATGGCATTCAATATTATATTGAGAATTGTGGCATCCCTAATATATATATATATATATATATATATATATATATATATATATATATATATATATATATATATATATATATATATATATATATATATATATATATATATATATATATATATATATATATATATATATATATATATATATATATAATATTACTTTTTTTAAACGCTAATGTTGAATGAAAGGAGTTGAACTTAAGCAGTCTTTAGGAGCCCTACTCTGGTTTAGTAAATTGTAATGCTTTGCGTTATCTTTTGTACATGACCCAATCATGATAATCTGGTCTTTGAATAGTCAAACACACTTCAAAACAAACTTTTGTGTCAAAAATAACTCTTTCTGTTTTTTGGAAAACATACGTTTATTACAAATGTAAAAGATTGTTTGGTAGAGAGGGTACTTGTGAATAAGCACTTAAGATGATAAAAGAATTTGGGTAATGCTCTCTGAGCTGTGTTGTGCAAGTATTATCATATCAGTGAATAATGTATGCTGTTGAAGGGTCCAAGAAAATGCAAATAAGATCTGGGGTAAAATAGTAGTTTCTTAATGAAATATGGAAGGTTTGCGTTTGTGCATTTGCCTTTTTTTCTCACTCAGTAATAATGTGCCAAATGTTTTTAAGTAAAATTTGAGTGCTTTACATTTTCATCTTTAGGTTAGATTGCAGTGGGCCTGTAATCCTAAAACTCATTTTGAGAAGTGTAATCCAGACACATCACTGCCGTTTTATCTCTCGTAACTTCATTGTCTCTTTCGAGTTAAGAGGATTAAACTACCAAATATTTGGGTGGCCACTTGGAAACTTTACATACAATACAATTTGCATGATAAACAATTTGGTATGAAAGCTTTTAAAATCATTCAGGGTATTATCAGACTGTTTTGAATGTACATCTTATCTCTTTTTCAGTGTCCCAAATATTTAAACAACAATTACCTGAATGGAAAAAAAGAAGAAGGAAAACAAAAAAACAAAAAGTCTGTTTATTTACTCGAGAGCACATGCTATCTTACCGTTATTTATTTTCATTGTTTTGCACTAAGGATGCACCAATATTACAATTTCTGTCAATATGATTGTCACGTTCTGCTGGTCAAATATCACGATGAAGGAGAAATACTCAAATAAGTTTTATTCAAAATACTCAGAACTCATGAATCTGCAGGAGAAAACACAAACTAGACTTCAACACATATGTTAATGAGAACCAACAAAGGAACAGAATGAAACGCATACAGGTATAATAAACGTAACCGGGGACACATGCAAACAAAATCAAAAACCTTGGAGACAAACCAGAGAGTTATGATTAACCAAGGAAACTTAAAATGAATGAGAACACAGGCAAACAGAGAACAGGGTAAAAAAAACAGTACTTTTTGTCTAATAAAAATAATTAAGAACGAAACTAAAATTAATTGTTTTAATTGCTACTAGTGAATCTGGACATCATAACATTGTAATGTACAATGTAAAAATAATGCAGGTATGGGTATGCATGATTAAAACCACAGTACTCATTGTCTTACTGACTATTAACATAATACATTTTCTATTTGTTGACTCCAAGTAAATTCATTCAGCAATTTCTATTGTTGAATGTGCTTTCAGAAATGTTTTGCTAGTCTGAATATGTACATATGTATATATCCCCACAAAAACACTCTAGATTGTTTAGAGGTCAGACTTCTGGCATCTATGCTTGTTATCAGAGGAGAAGGGGGAGATTATAGCTTGTTTACATTAATGTTTACTTTTTTATATCAATCTAAAGGTGGATCTGATATAAAATTGTGGATTAGATTATATGCAAATGAGGGACTTCACTTGCTAGCAACAGACCCCCAAGGCTCCCCTGATTTGGTTGTGGGAGTCAGATTTGGGCCATCGGGAGCTTTGCATTGAAGAGTTGTTTAATTTTAAGTATAGTAGTGAAACAATAATCACAACATCTAAACTGTACATTTTACATAGGGAAAAAAATACTATGGTAGTCAATAGTTGCTCTCTCTGCTTGGTTACAAACATTCTTCAAAATATCTTCTTTTGTGTTCAGCAGAACAAAGAAACTCATACAGGTTTGGAACATCATGAGGGTGAGTAAATGATGACAGAATTTTCATTTTGGGTGAACTATCCCTTTAAATAGCAAATGCACCCATGGGCGTGCTGGTCTGAAATCGAGGTGTGTTCAGGTGCATTGTTGGCACGTTGCTATTTTGAGGCAACTGAAAACGACTGTGCCATTGACACCAAAATTGTATTTTGCAGTATGTTTTGTGTTATTTAAAGGGCGCATTGGTAATACGCGCCTATAGGCGGGTGCACAACGCGAGTACACTCTGCTTATTACACACACAGGATTAAAAATAAAAGGATTCCTCTCTGGAGAAGCGTTCAGTCTTTCGGCTCACAAATTCCGCCATGTAAATAGCGAATCTGGCATGGTGCTAGCGCAACTGGCTTTTAAGGGGAATGAAAGATGAGACTCGGATTGGTTTATTGCACGTTATGCCCAAAACACACCCATGACTCATTAGGAGACTAGGTACAACCCTTTTGGACCATGCGCCTGGCGTACCGACCATTTTTTCCGTCGCTAAACTAGCAAAAGTGAATTCGGGCATGCCCCAAGTGCACCTGCGCCATGCACTTAAGACCATGCACTAAGATCGTTAAATAGGGCCCAATGTGATTGGCTGGAAAAAGGTATGAATGAGTGACAAAATGACTAGTACAGATACCTATTTTGTGAATGAGTGACGTATCTGAACGCGTCTTCCTGGTTGAATTGACGCAAAACTAGTATTTCCATAATAAATGATTTTCCTGCTGTTGCAGCAGTTTAAACTTTAGCCATTCTTACAGGTCATGTTTTTGTGTTCAAAAACAACTAGATGGATCACTGAATGGATATATTGATTTCTGAAGTCTCTTTGATTTCTCTTTATCTTCTATTAGGGACTTTTCCCAGAAAATATTGATTTGTGACGATTTAGGATTAATGTAAAAAAAATTGAATTTATTTTATTTATTAATCAGTGTATCATGTAATTAATTAAGTAATAATACCTAAAACATTTTGCCCTAAAACAATAATACAGGCAGAAGAAGCAACAGAAATCCTCACCCCACACTGTAACTGACACTTGAGCGTTGTCCAAGAATCCTAATGCGCCCGTGTTGATCTCTGCTGTTTCATGCAGCTGCCTTCATCAATCACTTCATATCCCATTACACCTTTTTGGCCCTTCTCTCATCTCTCCATTGAGTGCAAAGAATTCTGAACACCACACAGGTCAAAGGTTGTTCTCCTCACGCGGGCCATTGGGAGAAAGATTTGTGGTTGGACTTATTATAGCCCAAACAATGCTGTGAGTTCTGTCATCAAATGGCCAACAACCATGGCTTGCACATAGCGGAGACCAAATAAGCTGTTATGTTTGGCTGACAAAGGACAGTGGCAGCCATACACATCTGTCTTTTATTGTGCCATATGTGATTAGGGCAGTAAATTCTGAATGATTTAGTCAGGCCTTTGATGTTCACAGGATTTTGTTTAAAGGGGCCATGAACTGGATTTTTTTTTTAAATTATTTTATGTTTCATGAGGTGCACTTATAGGGCCCTATCTTGCACCCAGCGCAATTGACTTTGTACACCGACGCATGTGTCATTCCTATTTTGCACCCGCGCAAAGCGCGCTTTTCCCTCCACAGAAGCACGTCGCTAAACTAGTGAATGAACTTGCGCTCCCTGGGCGGTTCAGCGCAAAAAAGGAGGCGTGTTCCGGCGCAAACAATCCCTGGTGCTATTTTGCTGTTCCATTAAACAATTGCGCCACTGACCAGAAAAAACCTAGTCTAAAGTCAGTGGCGCGTTGCGCGTTGTTCATTATGCTATTTTAAGGGTGCATGCTTGACCATAATGTATAGCGTGCACAACGCGCATACACTTTGCTCAAATCATTGTGGTGTGCCACGAAGATGTGAAAAAATAGGCATAAATCTAGCTTACAAATTATTCAGGCTAATTATTTATTTAACCGACGCTATTTTGGGTGGGTTTCTCCCATCCCCATACAACACAACTTCTCTGTATTTCACTGCTCTTACAAGAACATCAGTCTCCTCGGCTGTGAACCGCTCCTGGCGTGCGCCTGGTAAATACGCCATAATAATAGCAATCCATAATGGAACTTGCGCACCTGCTTTTAAAGGGAATGTTGGATGACGGTCTGATTGGTTTATTCACGTTACGCCCAAACCACACCTATGAATAATGAAGCTACTTCAGACCAACCCATTTTAGATTTGCGCCGGGCGCAAGAGCCATTTATCCCGCCGGGAAAATAGCAACAGCGCCGAGACCCGCCCACAAAGTTACTTGCGCTTCGCGCTTTGACACTTGCGTTTCAGATCGTTAAAATAGGGCCCATAATGTTAATATTATTTTTACATCAAAAAATTCTCATAATTTAGAAAATACCCTGATTTTAGCCCTTTTGATTTGAATGCTTTGTTTGAAGGAGCATTTCTGCTGTGTGACTTCAGTGTAAATGCCCACTGCTGTGATTGGCTGACATCTTTGCATATGAAATAAGCATTACATGTGAAAAACTTTTACTACATTTTTACTATTACAGCTGTCGGAATTAATGAATTGTGAAAAGTTATTGCATTATATTTAGATCTATTCCCATCACATGGAAGGTTGCAATGAGCATTGAGCAGATGACAGACAGTCTCTTGATCGTGTGAATGCAGTGATCTCGTCATTGCAATGCGATTTCTGCACTCTCACGAAATGGCTTTCACCATAACTAACAATGCAAACATACAGTAAGAGGTTTATTGTGTAATGTATAGCCCTATTCGCCCTATTAGTATTATCTGGGGACCTCTGGTGATTTGTAATAATTGCAGAGAATGTCTGTGATCTTAATCCCGTGCAAATCGGTCATGTCTGTAATTTGTAAATTAAAAATTCCCCCGCAAATTACCTACCATATTTCGCTGAACACCGAGGTCCTGTGATAATATTAGTCCGGTGCGAATTGGCATCTCTGTGATTTGGCCAGGATTAGGCGGATCGTATATAATTTTTGCAAGGTTTTTGTGTCCTGTGCGCATTTTTATCTTTATCTTTCACGAAGAATGGCACTAGGCTGCATATAATGCGCACCGTTATGAATTCCCGTGTGGCCGCGCGGATTATACTTTCACTTTAGAATGATCAATTTGGGAGTAAATTGCTTGAATGCTGTTTAATATTATTCTTAATGAAAAACACAAAAACAGAACAGTACAATGACAAACTCGCTTAAATGGCTGCTTTTACATTTAACTTTGAAACTGAATCTTCCGCCATATATTATTATATTGCTCAGTTAAGTTATTAATTGTCGCGTCTGTTCTCTAACTGAACTAAATTATTTGTATTACTATAAAACAATCAAAATGATATCGATATGACAGTTTATAATGTAATACAGCTGTCTATAACGAAAAAACATTTACAAGTCTTGACATCATATCCGAGAGATAGTCAGTAAATTTGAGTAAAATCACAGGCTTGCTTATCCCGTGCGAATGCGTCACGCAAAATTCAGATGTGGGGGAGTAATTTCTAAATCACATGAGGTCCCCAGATAATAGTCAAAATAGTCAAAATACTAGGATTATTGATTGTGAATTTATATGTCATTACCAGTTTAAAAATGAAATGCATTTCTTACAGTTTGCGGGGTCTTTGTTGGTTCCGGAACAGTTGGCACTGTCTGATCTTTGAGCAAAAGGTTTTGGGCAAAGCCAGTATCATATTGTGACTTGTTCTCAAAACAGTCGCTGGAGTACGGTACAAACACGCAAGTCAGAACTGACGTGACTAGGACATTCGTAAAAAACTGAATCCTCTGACATCAGGATCCTTTGATATATATACTGTCCTATATATATATATTTTATATATTACAGTATGTTGTAGACTTAACCCAAAGACCACATTTACCATTATTCTGACAAAAACTGTTGAAACATTCTTTCAAATACCATCTTTTATGTTCCGCAGGAGACAGAAAGTCAAGAGAGTTTGTAACTATAAATCATTTAAACTTTTAAATTAATAAAATGAAAGTAATCTCTGTGATGCACCCTCCCCCACAACATTATTACGGTCTGGGCCCTGTGATAATTGCTTGTTTATCTTGTGTAACATGTTTCAGGATTCCTTCATTTTTCTGATTGAAAGTTATCATACAGCAGTCCACCCAGCCTGATCCATGTCCTGATTATACTGGCACTCTTTCAGATTTGTAAAAGAATGAGGTTTGTGGTTATGCAGGAGTGACCGTCACCTTGTTTGGGTCAGATTGGCATCATCTATTGTAAATTTAAATATGCTGCACACTGTATATCACGCTGTAATCCAGTCATTCCTTAATAGACCTCATCTTTAGAATTTTCTGTTTGAACTTCCATTTTTGCGGTCGCTCTGTATATTTCTATGGCATCGCTGTAATTAGCTGATGAAGTGGAATGGCATATTGTAGAGTTAACGAAAGTTATCGAGCATTGTAATGTTTGAAGCGAATGTCATAACAAATGTCAGTGGACCGGAAGGATTTTAAAACGAGTGGTTAATTAAAGGAACACTCCACCGTTTTTAGAAATAGGGCTTATTCAACTTCTTTCCTACATTTAGATATGTGGGCAAATGCATTTTTGTCTCAGTGCATGCATTGTTGTAGTTTGGCAGGGTCGCCGCTAGCTTAGCTTAGCATAATGAATGGAATCTTATGTTGCCAGCTAGCATGTCCCGAGTAAAAGTGATCCAAAAAAAAAAAAAAACCCACCTAATTACTTCTTGTGGCCTGCATATTCACAACGAGTACAAATGACGATGAAGATTAAGACTAGGCGATTTCCTAGGCAGATATTGACACAGGCGAAGCACTGCTACTTGGGTGCAGAGATATCACGCAACACATGAAATCCCACAACTTCTGTCAACATACCGGCGTCAATAGTAGCTGGCTATTTTTCATACAGTACATGAATGGTGATGAACATGGCTGATTTTGTGAGAGACGAAGAGGGTTACTTCTTAGACAGTCAAGATCCAGAACCATACCTCTATGAACCAGAGTTTTCAGAAGAGGAGCTACGCCTGCATGCTTTGAAATAGAACAACAGGAGGAGGAGGTTACGATCGCTCAACAGCCGGAGGACGTGAGGATGAGAGCCAACATGAACTGGTGGTAAGGAAGAGTAATAAAAAACAACTTACATGTGCACTTTGTTCTGCCTGTGCTTTGAAAATGGATGGGACGGCCGTATCTTTCTTGGCCCATATTGCATTTTTTCAAAGTAGTCCTCTGGTGCAAAATGCTCTTCGCAAACACGATACTGTTTAATTTTGTAGAGAGGTGTTGAAGTACAGATATCCAGAGCAGCTAGCCATTTATTTCTCAGTTCCACATTCGATGGAATTCTGTGAAACATCACATTAGTGTATGTCCGTTGCTTGTTCTCACAACCTTTTACTACGCAGACAGTTACCATGTTTGCTGTAACTGTAGCTGTAACTTCTCAAAATAAACAATCCAAGAGATAAAACACTCGGTGCAGGTCACGCCGGTATGTTATACTTTTTTTCCCGTTTTTTGTTGCAATGCACGCCGGTATGTTGACGGAAGTTTGGGGATTTCATGTGTTGCGTGATATCTCTGCGCCCAAGTAGCAGTGCTTCGCCTGTTCTTCACCCTAATATAGTCCTATATCTGCTTAATATCTGCCTAGAAAATCACCTAGTCTTAATCTGCATCGCTATTTGTATTCGTTGTGAATACGCAGGCCACAAGAAGTAATTAGGTGGGTTGTTTTTTTTTTTTATCACTTTTACTCGGGACATGCTAGCTGGCAACATAGGATCCATTCATTATGCTAAGCTAAGCTAGCGGCGACCCTGCCAAACTACAACAATGCATGCACTGAGACAAAAATGCATTTGCCCACATATCTAAATGTAGGAAAGATGTTGAATAAGCCCTATTTCTAAAAACGGTGGAGTGTTCCTTTAAAGGATTTTTTCACTTCAAAATGAAAATTTTGCTATATTTTACTCACCCCAATCTCATCCAAGGTGTTCGTGTCTTTCTTTCTTAAGTAAAAAAAGAAATCAAGTTTTTTGAGGAAAACATTCCAGGATTTTTCTCCACATCATAGACTTCAATGGCAACCAAAATGTTGAAGGTCCAAATCAATGCAGTTTTAAATGGCTTCGAAGGGCTTCAGAGGCTCTGCACAATCCCAGATGAGGAATAGGGTCTTACCTAGCAAAACCATCGGCCATTTAAAAAAAATAAAAATTATCCTTTTTAACCTAAATTGCTCATCTTGCTCTGCTCTGCATCTCACCATTGCATAATCACGTCAGAAAGGTCACGCTAGACGTAGCTGGAAGTACCACCCCAAGCAAACGTGCGAGGACTAATACAAACGCCCTTTACCAAAAAACACTCCATCCTCTACTTCAAAATTGCCCGACATTGTTGTTTTACCTTTTTTTTGCTAAAGGACGTTTGTATCAGTCTTCGCACAAGCGCTTTGTAAACAAGGTACTTCTGCCTACGTCTAGCGTGACCTTTCCAATGTGATTGCGCAATCACTGGCATGCCACAGAACAGCGCAAGATGACCAATTTAGGTTAAAAAGTATATTAAATTTTAATTATTTTTGAAAATGATTGTATGCTAGATAAGACCCTATTCCTCGTCTGGGATCGCGCAGAGCCTCTGAAGCCCTTTAAAACTGCACTGATTTGGACCTTTAACATTTTGCTTGCCATTGAAGTCTATGATGTGGAGAGAAATCCTGGAATGTTTTCCTCAAAAAACGTCATTTCTTTTTGACTGAAGAAAGAAAGACACAAACATCTTGGGTGAGATGGGGGTGAGTAAAATATCAGGAAATTTTAATTTTGAAGTGAACAAATCTTTTAATAATTCCACAAGTATGGGACAGTTACCCTCTCTGTTTGCATTTCTATTGAGAAAGAGTTTTGTTCTAGAAGAGAACATGCTATATAATAGCTATTTCTTTTCTATTGGTGTAATGTGGGAATGGAGTTCACCGGTTGAGAATCGTTCCTCCAGAAACAGAGGGCTTTGAGAAGCTGCTGATAAACAACGTGCAGATGAGTTTTATTTAATCAGTGTTTTTGTTCTGTTTTCTTTTTCCCCAGTAGATTTTTCCCTGCTTACTTATTTATTTATGTTTTATATATATATATATATATATTTTAAATTATTTCTGTTTCTCTCCCTCTACATTTGGTGGTCATCAGCTAACTGACTACCGGCTGTTATGTCAGACTCCCCACATAAGTGTCTCTGTGGAAACCGAAACCAAAATTTTAATTTTGAAGTGAACAAATCTTTTAATAATTCCACAAGATCTTGCCTTCATGCTCTGGAAATACAAACTGCTGAAAAGGGGAGGGGCTACATGAGGTCTATAGGTTATGCTTAGAAATAACAACAGCAAAATAGATTGCTGACATAACTACAGTACTTGCATACACTTACAGTCATGTTGAGTTCAAGCTAAACTAAGTATGGGACAGTTACCCTCTCTGTTTGCATTTCTATTGAGAAAGAGTTTTGTTCTAGAAGAGAACATGCTATATAATAGCTATTTCTTTTCTATTGGTGTAATGTGGGAATGGAGTTCACCTGAGGGGCACTGCGGATGTGACGGGGTGCTGTTTATGTCCTGACAGCCTTAGTCCTCGTTAATTAGAAGGTTAAGGTAACGGTCTTTGGCAGGCGCTTGTTTGATCTGAGACTCATTATAAGCTGTATCAGCCTGGTTCATGAATATTAATTGGTGACGTAACGTTCGCCCAGAGGTCTGATTTACTTAAAGATAGGAAAACAGGGGTTAGCCATTAAAGGTCCCATGGCATGAAATTTTCATTTTATGAGGTTTTTCAACATTAATATGAGTTCCCCTAGCCTGAATATTGTCCCCAAGTGGATAGAAATGTTGATCGGTGTAAACCCGAGTTCTGGCTGTCTCTCTCTGCCTTTGAGAAAATGACAGGCCAGACGAGCCAATCCTGAAGTCTCCTGTTTTGACGTCCAAGCAGGAACGGTTACCTCCCTTTCCTCCGCCCAGAGAATCTGGCACGCCCATGCAAACACTCGAGAGATCATTGCTTGTGAACGAGTGAATGCTGGCAGTTTCTCAGTGTTTGGATGTACAAATGAAAACAGAAGTCTTTTTTCAGTTCCTTCTGATCTGTGATCAGTAATTTCTGATGTGTAGCTAATTATTTATTATTCGTGCACACAATGCGGCTTCTCTCTCTCCAGACAGAACGGTGTTTTCGTGTTTTCTATCTTGTGAGTCAGTGTTTTTGTACGTCCTCGTCGCATCTACCGGTTCTAAAATGTGCATACAGTCATGAGTTTCTGCTCAACATCGGCCTCACACACGCCGAAGCTCGGGCTGCACTGGCCGTTGGCCTTCAACATCCCCGACCCCCAGTACTGCATCTGGCCCACAGCGGAGGCACCAAACGCGGCGTGAGATTAAGCAGAAGGGGGGTAAGTTAAGCGTGAGCATATTCGGGCTAGCCAGCCTAGCCTAGCCCCACAATAAACTGGATTACATTCGATTACTGCTGTTGTGTCTTTGTTTGCGCTGTGTACTCAACGCGCGTCACTGACGCTTTTATTTTATTTAAAAAATAATGCTATTATCAACACTTACTTTTAACTCGTTCATCTCGACAGCTGTAATGGTACTTTGCATGTGTTACACAGTTGGTAATAATGATGAAGACGGACTCGGTGTGACTGGGACTCGTGTTTATTCAGAACTCTCAGATACAAACACAATAAACTCGCGCTGACTGACAGCGCTCTCATAACTCAGTAGGTACTATAAATAACTTTGTTAGCGATCGCTGAGCTCCGTCTCTGGTACGTTAGTGATGTCCGGTTCGCGAACGATCTTTCTTTTGAACCTGTTCTTTTTAGTGAACCGAATCAGTTCACCAAATCGGACTGAATCGTTCTAGATGTCAGCCAATCACAACAGTGGGCGTTTTTACTGAAGTCTCACAGCAGACACGCCTCTTGAAGCAGGGCATTCAGCCACAGGGCAAACAGCAGTATTGAAAAAATGCCTTTTATTTCTAAATTATGACATTTTATGATGTAAAAGTCATACTAACAATATAAGTACACCTCAGGAAACATTATAAAATAATAGAAAAATGCCATGCCATGGGACCTTTAACACTTACCACTTTGGTGTCCGTCCACTGCCAAAATTTGCAGAGATTTATGCTTGGTGTTAAAGTTGTAATTTTACTTGTTCGCTAAAGATTTCATTTTTCTTTTCACATCAGCCAAGCAAAATAAAATTCTTAAAAAAACAGTATAATGATTATTTCTCTAACGTGGGGGTAAATTATTATTATTATTATTTAGATTTTTTAAAAGTTTATATCTTCTGACACATTTTTCATATTCTCAATTTATTTTGGCTAATCTACACTACTGTTCAAAATTCGTTGATCTCTTTTGCTCATTATGGTTGCATTTATTTGATAAAAAAATACAGTAAAAACAGTAATATTGTGAAATATGATTTCAATTTAAAATAACTGTTTTCTATTTTAATACATTGTAAAATGTAATTTATTCCTGGGATGGCAAAGCTGAATTTTGCCATCCCTGAATTTTCAGTAGCCATTACTCCAGTCTTTAGTGTCACAAGATCCTTCAGAAATCATTCTAATATGCTGATTTGGTGCCCAAGAAACATTTCTTATTATTATTATGTTTCATATTTAATATTTTTTGTGGCAACCATGATGCATGTTTTTTTTATATATAGACATACATTATATAGTATTTGCTTTCCCCTTTAATCTTTAAATTGACACCTTACTGGTCCCAAACATTTGTAATTATGTATTTATTTGTCTTTTATTATTGGTCACTTTTATTAGGCATTTATTTATTCAACTGTCCTCTTACTTTTTGTGTGTGCCAACTAAACCTTGCATCTATTTCTGTTCCAGTTTAATGCAAACTGACACATTTTTCAAATTCCTACATCTTAATTTGCTTCGACTAATCTGTGCTTTCATTTTTCAGAATTGATTTCTGTTATGTTGATAAGCCTCAGAAAAAACATAGCTGAATTTTATATTTGCTTTTGCAATACATGCAATTTTGAGGTTTATGAAAAATTAGGGCAAATCAAACTTCAGTTTAATTTGTGACCATCTCATTTCGCTCCTTATGTTCTTGCTTGGCTCAAGTGAGACACGGAACTCCAAGCAGTGGTCTGAATTAAGCTGACCAGAAGCTGTCGTGTCCTTAAGATGCATGTCATATATTCATTTTCCATCTTTAAAACAGGGTCAATCATCAGCCGGTCACTGGAAATGATATGTCATATTATTGAGTTCAGTTCCCATTGGCATCCAACCCAGAGATTACTGTATTAAGGCATCTGTAAAGTTTGTGACATGTCCCTTAAGTACTGCTAAGAGGATGTGCATCTAATTCTTGAACAAAATTCAACTTATGTTTCATTTAGAGACATTTACACAGTTTCTAGGTGGTAAGTGGCTTAAAGTGCTGTTTTTACATTGTCTACTATGCTGTCTAGCCAACGATTATCATAAGGCAGGATTATCTGTTGGTGATGAAATGAATGGAAACACTTGAAAGTGTTGGAAACACTGGTAAGTCTTTCCTCCAAAACTAGAGGACATTGAGTAGCGGTTGAGAATCGTTCCTCCAGAAACAGAGGGCTTTGAGAAGCTGCTGATAAACAACGTGCAAATGAGTTTTATTTAATCATAGTGTTTTTGTTCTGTTTTCTTTTTCCCCAGTAGATATTTCCCTGCTTACTTATTTATTTTTATATATATATATATATATATATATATATATATATATATATATATATATATATATATATATATATATATATATATATATATATATATATATATATATATATATATATATATATATATATATATATATATATATATATTTTTTTTTTTTTTTTATTATTTCTGCTTCTCTCCCTCTACATTTGGTGGTCATCAGCTAACTGACTACCGGCTGTTATGTCAGACTCCCCACATAAGTGTCTCTGTGGAAACCTGACAGGAAAGCCACAAATGAGAATCTTAACATTCCCGTGGAAACCACAGGCATATGCTGGTTACTTTGACAAAAGGCTGTGCAGACGGCTACAGCTCACATACTTAATCTTTTATTGTTAATCCTGTCCATTCCACCCATGCAAAGTTTTTTTTTTTTTTACTAAATTCTTTTCGTCATTAAATGTTTTTTTTTAGAACTTTGTCTGTACTTTGATTGTACTTTGCTTGTACTGAAAATCCATGTGACCTGCTTGCGTATGACTTTTTTATATTTACATATGACCTACAAAGTTATATTAGTTATAAGGCACAATATGTAAGATATTTAGATGAGAATATCCAAAAACCACTAGAAAAATGTTATATATTTTGTTGACTTGTGTACTTATATTATACCAATTGTTTGCAACAATGTTTAAATCCAGAGAAATCAGCTATTTTAACCAGAACACGGGCCGTGTCATTGCGTCACCTGTCAATAGCGTTATATATCCGCGCTACCCTTGATTTACTTTCATAGAAACCATGATTTATGTATTGTGTTTTATTAGACAGGAGAGGAACTGTTTGGATACTTTTATCAACAGAAAACTAATCATTGTTACACCACAACACTTTCCGTTTTATTGTTTTCTCGATTTACCATGTTTTACCACGTCTCAGAGACAACACTATTTTTTTCAATTGGCTAACATAGCATAATCAGAGAGAGCTTTCTCCATCATATATTTTAAAATTAATCGCATGTCATTTAGCAACATTTATTTACTAGTCATCCAGCTTTAATATGATATTCTAATGTTGATCTAGATTACTGCAAAGTGCAACAAGTGTCTCATACTAGCTAGTAACGTTATATTTAGTAAGATTGTTTTATGTTACCCCACATAAGCAACGAAAAGAGTGGAAGCGGCTGACTGCAGCATAAGCATAATAAAAGCTCAGAGACCGGTGTTTCACACAAGTCTCTCTCATTAGCAATCGCTCCCACGGCTCTCGGCCCGCCCTGCTTCATACCACCGTAGCGTTAATAAAACCTTTATACATTCGCTCATTCATGAACATGATTTCTGCCCAAGTCCGTTGGATTCCTTTCCATAGACTGTGGAGGTGAAGACAACAACTCCCATGATTCAACGGCATCATCAAGCTACGCCTTTGTTTTGAATAAGTGAACTCCTCATTAAAGAACTTAAAGGATTAGTTCACTTTTAAATAAACTTTTGCTGATAATTTACTCACCCCCATGTCATCCAAGATGTCCATGTCTTTCTTTCTTCAGTCGAAAAGAAATTAAGGTTTTTGATGAAAACATTCCAGGATTGTTCTCCATATAATGGACTTCAATGGGCTCCAAACGGTTCAAGGTCCAAATGACAGTTTCAGTACAGCTTCAAAGGGCTTTAAACGATACCAGACGATGAATAAGGGTCTTATCTAGCGAAACAATCAGTTTCTGTGAGAAACCGAGCAGTATTTATGCTATTATTTTACCTCTTATCAGACGAACGTGATCATCTCTGAGCTCCACCATAACTTCCGCTAAGTGAGATCAAAATACGAGCGTGGTCATAGATGTATACATAGATACCTCATTAGTGCCTGCACAGATCAGTAGAATGAGGCATCTACGATCGTTATATCTATGACTATGCTCGTATTTTGACCTCACTTAGCGGATCATTTCGCTAGATAGAACAGTTATTCATGGTCTGGTATCGTTTGGTATCGTTTAAAGCCCTTTGAAGCTGTACTGAAACTGTCATTTGCCTTTTTTGATTATTATTTGCTCTGTATTATTTGATAATGATTTTCAGTTTGTTTGTGTTTTTCTCTGAATTTAAAATTTCTGTTTATTTTTCTGAATCTAAACAGGTAAATACACAATTCAGGGAAATACAAGTCATCTTTAAATATATGATACTTTATACAATATAGATTATTATTATTATAATTATTATAATATACAATATGTTTCAAAGCAATCTGCAGTATAGCAGTTCTAAAAAGACAGTAGTAAACAGTCATTATTCAGTTGAAATCAGTTCAGTGTTGATTCATTTCAGTTCAATAACTGTGTAAACTACATCAATTATGAAATTAGTTCAATTCAGCTATAAAGCAGTTTTGCAGATAAAAGTGATCTCATCATCCAGCTAAGTTGAGCTAACAAATCTGAAAGTAACGGTGTAGTCAAATCAGTAATATTGCTGAATATTAAGTGTCCCCGACTAAGCAGCCCAGAGTTGCAAGGAACCCAAACTCCATCAGGTGACAGAAATTAAAGAAAAAAACGGACAAGGTGTGATTCTGATTCAGGCTGCATCACAAGTCAAGTCAGATTTTGGAACGGTAGCTTTTTAAAATATTTCATCCAGTTTCATCCAGCAATGATTAGCATAATTATGTCATTGTACTAAAGCCAAAATAAATTAATACAATATTATCTGGAAAATATTTGATATGTGATGCCCCCCCCCACCCCACCCCCGCATATGCATATTTCTTTCAGTCAAATATATTTTGTATTTGTTCAAAATAAAATAAAATTGTGCTCTAAAATAACTTAACATTGCTTTGTTTTGCCTTTGCACAGCATATTTTTATGTAGATATATATGCCAGGGGTTTTTAAATCAATATCCAAAGTCTGAAAACTAAGAACATGTTATTACAGTACAGTACCGCTAACATATGTACCCTCCATAAACCATGTTGTTTCGCAACTGCACAAACAATCAAGGCCCAAAGCAAATTCCAAGCAAATCAGAGACCATGTACCCAGTATAATTTGGCACCTGTTTGGATTGTGTGTCCTCACATGAACCTTTAGCACCTCTTTAACTACCATGTGACCTGCCTGCCTTAAATTATGTTGCGAATTCCCTCCACTTGGTACAAACCCCTCATTCTCCTCCAGCTTACATTCCCCTTTTATTTTCAACCAATGGACTGCACTGCTCTCTACTGATACCTTCAGTATTTTTTGGACTGATGTTTCCCTTTTTATCTCAGTCTCTATACTTTACTGTACAGATGCCCCATGGTTCTGGACTGGAACATATTTTTGTCCACCTGCAGATTTACCTGATCCATCCCTGCATGTGAATGAAATATACATGGCTACACTGAGTTTCCATTTGCTTCTCTAAACCAAAATTATTCTCATTTATATCCCTGCTAGTTTTCATTTAAGTTGTATTTTTTGCAGGGCTTTTCACTAGTGCAGAAATTGTTCATCACGGTGCTTTTGAGGTCATTTTTATTGAAGACCACACTTCTGGGATTGTGGATTTGAGGGCATCACCTCTCCATTTTACTTGTTCCATTTTTCTCATTTCTTCACAATAGTTTAATCCCCCTTTTATGCTTCTAAATTTTAAAACTATTTTCCGTCCCTCTTGAATTCCGCCCAGATCTCCACAAACCAGCATTGTCGGCTCCTCTATGCTTCGAGAAGGACATCTCCAAAAACCTCAAACCCAGAGTGGCGTTTTCAGCCAAATGAAGCCATAAATCAGTCTGTTGTATATTATAGCTCATTAAGAGCAGGACTAAACCTCAGAGCTGCAGCGGATGCTGGAGAGAATACGGACGGATAATTACAGATCAAATAATGCATTTAGGACGTCTCTCCGCCGTAGCATATTTTGAGAGCTTCTCCACATAGATAAACCATTGGAAATGTCACATTTGTAATTATAACACTTTATTCTTCTAGGTCTGTGAAGGATTAGATGTCTTTTTTTTATTATTTTATAATTTAGTTAGTTTAGTAATTTTTGTTTATTTTCAATACTACTTAATTATGTTTTAAAGCATTTTAATAAAAATACTTTTAATATCAGCTACGTAAGGTAAATATTAGAAAGTTTTTAATGTTTATACTTTTGTGTCATCAACCAGCACAATTTTTGTTCATTTTGTTTGTGGTTTGATTTTTTAAATATGTATTTCGGGATAAGGCAAAGAATTAATATATGTGGACTTTCCAGATGTGTTTAATGTCAGCGATACGGCTAAGACAAAGATCCAAGCTGCCAAATGCACCCAGCCATTCATTTTGTTTATTGTGGTGTGTTTAAATGCAGGTCCAAAGATGCTTCTGCTAGAACTTCTGCTGTAAATCAAATTCATTGGGGAATTTGGAATGTGGACAAAAATGTCAATGCATCTAAATGTGTACCGTATAAACATGCAACGTGCTGCACAAATTACAAAAGTGACATTCCATGGAAAGCTTTTCCGGGTTTATCTCATAAACAGTATGAGAATCAATGCTCCTTTGAAACGGTATCATTGTCTGTTGCTACTGTGTCAGTATCAATGCCAGATGGACAGAGGTTACTCCGAGTTCAAACAGCGATTTGTATATTGTATAATCTTGTCCACTTTCAGCCTCACATAAGTTCTCTGCATCTAAACGAATACAAAGAAACCTGAATATACGCAATGACTAGGTTATAATCATTATTTTAATTCTGTATGGATTATAGTTATTATTTTACAGCATTAGTTCTAGCTCTCAAACATTTCAGGCCAAGTAGCTTTGATCAAATATAAACCTAGACTTATCAATGTTCCCTTTTGAAGGGTTTTCAAACTGGGCACCCCTAAAGGGACTGATAAGGGCTAATAGTAAGGTTATTAAATGTTTTAAAAAGTTTAGTAAGCTTTTTTTTCTTCTTCAAAATTCAAAATGTTAAAGGGCTAGTTCAAAAATGAAAATTCTGTCATTAATTACTCACCCTATTGTCATTCCAAACCCATAAGACCCATCTTCGGATACAAATTAAGATATTTTTGATGAAATCCAAGATTTTTCTGAACCACCCATAGGCAGCAACGTCATTGCAACTTTCAATGCCCAGAAAAGTAGTAAAGACAATGATAAAGTAGTCCATGTGACTGCAGTGGGTCCAAAGTGGGTCCAAATATCCATATTTAAAACATTATAGACTAAAATAACTAGCTTCTGGCGGTCAGCAGTACGCGAGTCAACTTGCACTAACAGAGTAACCCTTGACGCATGCGTATTGACGAACGCAGAAGCGCAGAGGATAGAGCAAAACGTAGCGTTGGGGGTTACTCTTTTAGTGCAAGCCTATGCTATTCACGTGGTAAACACAGTGCAACACTTCCAGGTTCTACGCCAGGTTATACATTATTGGCTAGCTCCTGCGTCAGCATGTGTCGTGGTGCTCACATGAACAGCATTGGCCAATAATGAGCCGGTGTTCTGATGTAGAACCTGAAAGCGTATTTAGCATTTAAATTAAAATACTAACCTGCCTAAGTCTTTTTGTGTATATGACCTAATGACCTAATATTGTGTTGGTCGACCTTTTGCTGCCAAAACAGCCCTGACCTGTCGAAGCACGGACTACACTAGACCCCTTTCAAAGTATCAGACTTGTTTGTTCAGCACATCCCACATATGCTCGATTGGATTGAGATCTGGGGAATTTGTAGGCCAAGGAAACACCTCAAACTCGTGCTCTTCAAACCATTCCTGGACCATTTTTGCTTTGTGGCAGGGTGCATTATCCTGCTAAAAGAGACCACAGCCACCAGGGAATACCGTTTTCATGAAAGGGTGTACATGGTCTGCAACAATGCTTAGGTTGGTTGTCAAAGTAACATCCACATGGATGCAGGACCCAAGGTTTCCCAGCAGAAGATTGCCAAAAGCATCACACTGCTTTTGCCAGATTGCCTTACCCCAGGTAAGCGACGCACATGCACCCAGCTACAGTAGCTCATCTGTTTGATTGGACCACACCACCAGCCTTCTCTCCCTATGTGCATCAATGAGCCTTGGCCGCCCATGACCCTGTCGCCGGTCCACCACTGTTCCTTCCTTGGACCACTTTTGATAGATACTGACCACTACAGACCGGGAACACCCTACAAGAGCTGAAGTTTTGGAGATGCTGTGACAAAATGTTCACTTGCTGCCTAATATATCCCACCCAGTAACAGGTGCCATGATGAAGAAATTATCAGAGTTATTCTCTTCACCTGTCATAATGTTATGCCTGATCGGTGTATACACACACACACACGCACACATACATATTAGGGGTGGCACGGTTCACAAAACCCACGGTTCGGTTCGTATCATGGTTTTAGGGTCACGATTTTTGGTTCTGTACGGTTCTTGTTGTTGTTTTTTTATCGTTAACACTCAAGAAATTTACTTCAGCATATGATATAGAGCTTAATCATCCACAATTAGGATACAGTATTAAAAAATTGTTATATCATGTAGAAGTCGTTTCTTAACTGGCTGTCTACAGAGTCCGACACATTGGCGTAACATTTTTCATGTTAATCATGTCAATTTTGATCAGAACAATGCATTTCACCATGAAGTGTTCCGTGTGTTTCACAATCACCATATGACATCCAGCGCTGTGAAAAGAAACAAAAAATACACGAAAACACAACACTGCCAGAAGTTTTTGCCCAAACTTCAAAGGCATGTTTAAATTATTAAAACTAGAAGCACCTTAACTTTTCAATGTTACATTTATCATGTGAACTACTTATATACAGCATGTTATATGCATGTGTGTATGAGACAGAGGGGAACACGGTCGCATCTGCAGAAGATATATGCTGCCCATCATAAATCAAAGCAGACAGACAGGGGTCGAGGAGAAGACCGGAAAATGCGACATAATGGACAATATTCGCCTGTATTTGCAATACACGAGCCGCGGTTCAGCTGCGCGAGACAAACACTGCCAGTGTGTGAATGCACGCGTGCACGCATACGCACTGCATCTGCCCTGCCAGCTATACGTCGCTGGCGCATCCTCCAACTCCGGGCAGCCTTCCTTATCTCTCCCACTTGCATTTCTACACGTGACGTGACCTGCAGCACTCCACTTTTACTTTATTTTAATGTATGTCCACACACACACACACACTCACCTCTATTTTCACACGAAAAGGACACCCACTGTCTGAGGTAACATACGGGCACGAGGATACATTGCGCATGCTTCGAAACTGTGCGACGCACACGCTCCGAACCGAGACAAGCAAACCGAACGGTTCGGGTTTTTTTCATGTACCGTGCCACCCCTAATACATATATATATATATTGAGCATCTATATGCTTACTTTGAGAGCAGACAGAATAATATCTTGACTTCTATGTCAATCGTCACTCTTTTCAGCACAGAGAATAGAATTATGTTGCAGGCCGTGTTATAAAGTGTGCATTTACCGTGTATGCAAACACATAATACATCTGCATAAGCACATGATTGGATTGGAATAAAACCCTTTTTTTATGGGTCACATCTGAGAAATGCACACATAATCGTCCTGTTACAGGAAGTGTATTTCATCTCTGCTATTATGCTCCACTGGCTTCATCTAAAGCCTGTTTTTCTTTTTTTCTTCCTTTTTTTAAACTCAACCGTTAACAACATTCATGTTCCTGATTACCAATTATACCTCTCATGGTCCTTTCAAATAACTTTAATTACTGATTAGAATTCGGCTCTCACAAAGCCGGTACTTGAGTGTAATTGCTCAATAAAGAGTTGAGTGGAAATGTGTGGTAATAAGTAGGTGTTCCTGCTGCTTGTCTCATTAGCAAGTAAGCACTGCCTTCGCTTCCCGGTCCGCATAAATGGAGCCTCTCTCATTCATGGCACAGGGGCCCCCTGGTTTCTCCATAGCCGAACCAGCAACCGGATAACATGTCCCAAACTCGCTGACCTCACACCACAGATACCTCACTGAACACATATATAGTGTCCGTGTTTGTTTTTCACAACACTGTCACTAGACAGAGACCTACTTAGCATTAGTTGTGAGCAACTTAAACCTCAGTTGTCAAGCACAATTTGCCCATTATGTGATGTTACATGTTCTGCTCATGAAGTTGACCTGATGATTCATGGGAGGCTCTGCAAGTGTTACTGTTTGTTCTCATGTGTGACGACATGTATTAACTCTTTTCCAGTACCTGAGCCGTGTTGCCATATCTGCCTACATAGACAATTGCCTTCCTAATTGAAATGGAACCTCATAAGTGACTTATGAAGCACACTACTGAGGCAGAAACTCTATGCAATGAACGAATAACGCACTCTAATGAGCGCAAACAAATAGATCAAATAAGATAAAGTTTGAGGAGGGTAACATTTTATGCTTTTGAATGCTCACCAAGGCTGAATTTATTTGAAATTTTACAATTTAGTTATTACATTTAGGTATTAGCATCATTACCCCGGTCTTCAGTGTCACATTATCGTTCATAAATAATTCTAATATGCTGATTTGGTGCTTTGGTGCATTTCTTTTTATTATCAATCTTGAAAACAGTTGTGCTGCTTAATATTTTTTGTGAAAACCATGATCATTTTTTTTCCAGTAGTATCCTGACTGAAAGAACAGCATTTATTTGAAATAGAACTATAAAAGCCTTTACTCTGACTTTTGATAGTTAATTACTATGAAATATGAATTACTATAAAAAAACCTTACTGACCTCAAATTTTGGAACAGTAGTATGTATTTCTCTTATCCACCATTTTTCTTTTCACCAAGCATGTCACATTGCATTATGGATTTGACTTCTCTGTGAAATATACATATAATTCTGCCTTATAATGTAGCCAAAACAATTAATTAATTTAGCTTTTATATCAACCTTCACACTGTGAAGACTGTATCTCCTATGTAGGCAGCACACTTGGTATTGGAATAAAGCTATTATTATTGTTATCAGGTCATATCCATCATGTTTGTTTTGAGTGAAAATTGCTGTTAACTGTTGTTGAGTGGTTATTAACTGCTGGCATTAAAAGAGGTCAATCTAACTGGTCATTATTTATTTGGTAATTTACTGTACTTGTTTTGGACTTTCATGCTTGGAATTCTATAAATCTTGTTTTCGTATGTCTCCAATTTTCCAAAATGTAAAATTGATCTGGTAAATTCTGGTCTCTATGTCTGTTCTTAGCCACGTTTTTTTTCAAAACTAACTTCCTCTTTCAGTTTGCTCTGTAGTTCAAGGTACTGTCCCACACCTCCCTCTCTTGGTCTCTCTTTGCCCGGTTCTTCCAGGCCTCCTCAATAAGTCATGTCATCTTTGAAACATTTACATCTCTCGTGTTGCCCTGAATTGAGAAATCCAAAAACCATTGGATGTTGGAGAGACATAAGATATTAAGGAACTTAAGATATTAATTTTGTGTCAACTTGCAACTTACAAGTGAATTTAGGATGTAAGCTAAGGCAGAGGCAAAGTACAAATAGAGATCACAGGAGGAGGAGAAAAGGGGGATGTAGGATACTTTTCTTTTTTTATTTTGGTTGTAGTGCTTGAGGTTTCACAGAGGTCACCAGGTTATTACAAAAACAGTTCACGTAAAGTACTCTTGTGCCCTTGGGGAATGGTTTATCCCATGTTCACAGCAATTTTATGTTGTATAAAAATTAGGCTTGTGACATTTTCTGTCTGCATTCACATTTCAGGTTTTTAGTCGTTTCAAGACCATAATTTATTATTTCGGCCAGTAGGCTTGAATAAACAAAATTTCTTATATCAATTAGATCCAAACGACTGATAAAAATGACAACAATACTGAAAAGATAAACTAGAATAAAAATACATCCAAAGCTCTTCAAAGACTCATGATACAGCAGTGAATTCCTAATGCCTCCCCTAAAACACTGTAATTTGGAAAGCTCACTTGTGGATTGGTAGTTGGACGGTCAAATGATTCAGACCTAAATTGGACGACAAGTGCAGTCAAATCAGAATATAATTTGGCAAGCAGATTTTGATCCTGCCTGAAACATGCAGTGGAACCCAATCCCTGGATTAGTTGTGGACTTTACAACTCTGCGATTGGCTTGTTGCCACACACTTGGCTGGACAAATGTCCCATCTAACTTGTTTTGAGCACAGTACTTAGATTTTCAATCTGTACAAACACCTACTTACTACAGCTTAGACCATCTTAGTTAAGCAAATAGCTGCTGTTAAATGTATTAATCCATCAGCGACAATATGGTAAGTTTGTGTAAGCCTCACTTCCTTTCAATTTCTACTCACATTTAAGTACTTACACAGGCTGACATTTTGTTAGGAGACTGTAGATATAAACAAAATGTAGTTAATCATCATGTTATGTGAAAGTATTATATTCCTTAAAGCTTTCGTCTGGCGTTCTTTGTGACATCTAGGTGTGTCGGAAATATGTCAGCTTGATCTATCAGATTTTACAAAAGTTTTCCACCCACTCTGACCTTTTGTGGATTGATTCATCCCTAAGGAAGAGAGTTTATCATAGTACTTATTGGATGTCTTGCCTTTAAACATGTTTGATTGATTGAACTTTTTCTTGCTGTGTCTCATTCTTTTTTCTTTTGTTTTGTTTTTTTTACAGGGGACTATCCTCCACCTCCTCCACCTGCAATTGAAACCAGCGGGCTCCCATCCCCTTCCAACTTCCCACCTCCTCCACCCATGGATGAGACCTCTCACGGCTTTCAGGTGGGATTTTCTAAACCGGTCATCACAATATACAGTATACCTAAAATGGCAAATGACCTCCAGTAGGGTCCAAAAGTCCCCTTTGTGAATATATATATATATATACACTCACCTAAAGGATTATTAGGAATACCATACTAGTACTGTGTTTGACCCCCTTTCGCCTTCAGAACTGCCTTAATTCTACGTGGCATTGATTCAACAAGGTGCTGAAAGCATTCTTTAGAAATGTTGGCCCATATTGATAGGAGAGCAATTTTATGGTGATGGAGATTTGTGGGATGCACATCCAGGCCACGAAGCTCCCATTCCACCACATCCCAAAGATGCTCTATTGGGTTGAGATCTGGTGACTGTGGGGGCCATTTTAGTACAGAGAACTCATTGTTATGTTAAAGAAACCAATTTGAAATGATTCGAGATTTGTGACATGGTGCATTATTCTGCTGGAAGTAGCCATCAGAGGATGGGTACATGGTGGTCATAAAGGGATGGACATGGTCAGAAACAATGTTCAGGTAGGCCGTGGCATTTAAACGATGCCCAATTGGCACTAAGGGGCCTCAAGTGTGCCAAGAAAACGTCCCCCACACCATTACACCACCACCAGCCTGCACAGTGGTAACAAGGCATGATGGATCCATGTTCTCATTCTGTTTACGCCAAATTCTGACTCTACCATCTGAATGTCTCAACAGAAATCGAGACTCATCAGACCAGGCAACATTTTTCCAGTCTTCAACTGTCCAATTTTGGTGAGCTTGTGCAAATTGTAGCCTCTTTTTCCTATTTGTAGTGGAGATGAGTGGTACCCGGTGGGGTCTTCTGCTGTTGTAGCCCATCCGCCTCAAGGTTGTGCGTGTTGTGGCTTCACAAATGCTTTGCTGCATACCTCGGTTGTAACGAGTGGTTATTTCAGTCAAAGTTGCTCTTCTATCAGCTTAAAGCAGTCGGCCCATTCTCCTCTGACCTCTAGCATCAACAAGGCATTTTCGCCCACAGGACTGCCGCATACTGGATGTTTTTCCCTTTTCACACCATTCTTTGTAAACCCTAGAAATGGTTGTGCATGAAAATCCCAGTAACTGAGCAGATTGTGAAATAGTCAGACCGGCCCGTCTGGCACCAACAACCATGCCACGCTCAAAATTGCTTAAATCACCTTTCTTTCCCATTCTGACATTCAGTTTGGAGTTCAGGAGATTGTCTTGACCAGGACCACACCCCTAAATGCATTGAAGCAACTGCCATGTGATTGGTTGATTAGATAATTGCATTAATGAGAAATTTAACAGATGTCCCTAATAATCCTTTAGGTGTATATATATATATATATATATATATATATATATATATATATATATATATATATATATATATATATATATATATATATATATAGATAGATTAACAGCGTGAATGCACATTTGAATTTCTTATGAACACAATTTATTTATTTCATATCTACTTAATGTTCAGTATTTGGAATGTCCTCCTTTTTCTTTAATTACATCATGTACTCCAGCTGGCATGAACTGCACAAGCTTTTGCAAAACAAACATGATTTGTGAGTGTTCCAAATCATGTGCTTCAGTGGAAGCAAAGCAATCTGACTTTTTGTTCAAAGTTCACACAGTGAACACATTTGCTTATTTAATTGGTGACCTGAAATGCGGAATCGTAAATATTATTTCTTGTTTTTTTGTTATTATTTTGTTTGTTTATTTGTTGTTGTCAAAATCTAAGAACTTTCCAGTTTTAAATCAGTTTTCAAATCGCTGATTTTCAATGTGATTTTTGAACCCCAATAATTCAGGACACTTACTTTGTCTGTGTACCTTGTGGTCATTTGATTTTATCCTTAAAATTAGAAATGACACACCGTTTGTTCTGTTTTGTTTTGTGTTTTGTTTAAGAAACAAAGGAATGAGAATTAAGCTAAATTTTTCTTTTTGGTACATGAGTAAAAAAAAAGTAGTTTACTGCTAATATTTAATTTGGGATTGTGGGGGCCCTAATAACATTGTCGACTGTTCTGCCTTTAGAGGTCAAACTGGTTATCAGCTCAGATCAATAATAGATAGTGCAGTGCAAGCTCAGAACAGGTTTACTCCCGGGCTGATCTCGAGCATGCGTCACCTTTACTACACATTGCTGGAAGATCAAGTGAGAGAGCGCTTGAATTCACAGCAGAATTAATATCGCAATGAGATCTAGTGAGAAGCATTCAAATTCAGTGCAGAATTCTCTGTTATAAACCATATCAGATCAAATAGCGCTGATGTGGAAACCAGGAGAAACCAGGAAACATTATGCCATGAACGAACAAGTTATAGAAGGCTTTTCAGTCCACAAATCACCAACTGTCACAGTGACGAACTCCGTAACTCCCTCCTCTGGCCATCGGAGGGAGCCATCACCGGAATACTAACTAATTAATGCACTACATTTCCCAATAGCTCTTTACCTTGGACTGATTTCTCACCAGCTGTTGCTCATCACCCGGACTATAAAGGACTGCCACTCACCTCAGTTCACCACAAAGTCTTGTTTTGCCTAGGTGGACATTTCTGAGCGTTTCAGTAGCCTGTTTGACTGCTTGTTGCCAACTTCTGTTGTTCCTGACTATCGATACTTGCTGCCTGCCCATTGATCCTTGCCTGGTTATTCTTCTATGAGAGTTATCTACCTGTCCTGACCTATTGCCTGTTATCTGACCACGTTTCTGCCTGCCTCTGTCATTGCCTGTTTATCCCTGCCTGACCCTGCCTGTACGACCTCGCTATTTCAATAAAGCATGCAAATGGATCCCAGTCTAAGTGATGAATCATTACAGAAGACTTCGCCCACCCCGGATCCAGCTGCTTTCTCTCAACTGTGTGCTACCATGTCTGCTCAGGCCAACCAACTGGCCGCACATCAGCACCAGCTCAACCGCCTCACAGACCTCACTGAAGAACTGGTGAATGCACTCCAGGGCTTGCAAATCCACGCACCCGCGGAGCCCTCACCACTCGCCGCGGTCGCTATTGCACATGCAGTAGAGACGCCGCCAACAACCAATCCCCGCCTCTCTTTACCTGAGAAATCCGACGGCGACCCAGCAAAGTGCAAAGGGTTCATCCTCTAGTGTTCACTCTTCCTCAAACAACAGCCTGCCATGTTTAGTACTGATGCCGGTAAGATTGCTTTGATTTGTTCATTGTTTACAGGGAGAGCGCTAGACTGGATTACAGCGGTGTGGGGTGACAATGGGTCTGCTTTTCCTACGTACGAATACTTTCTACAAAGATTCAGGGAGGTGTTCGATCA
Source organism: Romanogobio albipinnatus (assembly GCA_023566225.1). NCBI lineage: Eukaryota > Metazoa > Chordata > Actinopteri > Cypriniformes > Gobionidae > Romanogobio > Romanogobio albipinnatus. The sequence goes on along the minus strand of CM042250.1, from coordinate 25,660,474 downwards.
TCCCGGTGATGGCAAAGGTGCTGGCGATCGCCTCTTGGAACTCACTCAGGGACGTGGAATGGTGGATGAGTATGCTTTGGCTTTCCGTACACTTGCTGCACAGACTAACTGGGTGAGCGATATGCTCAAGGTTTGTTTTAGAAGAGGTCTGTCTCGAGAATTACAAACCGAACTCGCCTGCCGAGATGAGGGGAGGAGTCTGGATCAGCTTATTGAACTCACCATTCATATTGATAACCTCATTCATGCTCGTAAAGCAGGCTCCAGTTGCAATACTCACACTCCGCCTTCGACTGACTCTGAGTTCAATGAACCCATGCAGATCAACGCGTATCGTCTGTCTGAGGAGGAGAGAGGACGCCGTATTGCCCATCAATTGTGTCTGTACTGTGGGGGTCCGGGTCATATGAGAAACAACTGTCCGGATTCCGGATTCCGGATTCCGGGGCTGCGGGAAACTTCATATCCCAAAGCTATGTTGATCAGCAGAAAATACCATTAATTGAATGTCTCTCTTCTCTCACAGTGGAGGCCATAGATGGACGCCCTCTGGGCTCAGGAAGTATTAACACCATTACACAACCACTAACCATGCTGATCGGCATTTTCCACACCGAATGTATTCAGTTCCATGTTCTACCCACGTCCACCTCTTCCATCATACTGGGGTTACCGTGGCTCCGCACTCACAACCCACACATCTGCTGGAGAGAGGGTCAAATCTTGCAATGGAGTAAGCACTGCTTAACCAAGTGTCTGCCTCAATCATCCGCCTTATGTGTCAGGACCATCCAGGCCACCGAACCCACTGTGGTCACCACGGTACCTACCACGGAAGCTCCATCAGACTTTCCACTCCCCCACGAATATCAAGACCTGGCCGTGGCCTTCAGCAAGGTACGAGCATCACAACTACCACCTCACCGTACTCCGTACACGGTACAGATCTTATTCCAGGAGCAACACCGCCCAAGGGTCGTATCTTCCCATTATCCCAACCTGAATCCGAATCTATGAAGAAGTACATCGAGGAGGAACTAGCCAAAGGGTTTATTCGACCATCTACTTCTCCTGCATCTGCTGGGTTCTTCTTCGTAGGGAAGAAGGACGGGGGTCTCCGCCCTTGCATCGACTACCGGGGTCTAAATGTGGTCACAGTTAAGTTCCGCTACCCTCTGCCGTTGGTTCCCGCAGCACTGGAACAACTTCGCACAGCCAGGTACTTCACCAAACTTGATCTTCACAGTGCCTATAACCTAATCCGCATAAGGAGGGGCGACGAATGGAAAACTGCATTCTCAACGACTACTGGGCACTATGAATATCTTGTGATGCCCTTCGGGCTGGTCAATAGTCCGTCTGTATTTCAAGCTTTTATCAACGACGTATTCAGAGACATGTTAAACAGGTTTGTGATCGTCTACATTGATGACATTTTGATTTATTCCGACACCATGGAGGAACATATCACTCAGGTCAGACAGGTTCTGCAGAGGCTAATCCAGTTTCAACTATACGCCAAGGCGGAGAAGTGTGAGTTCCACAAAACATCCACGTCCTTCCTCGGCTACGTCATCAGCCCAGAGGGCGTCACAATGGATGAGAAGAAGGTAACCGCCATCCTGAACTGGCCACGTCCCAATACACTCAAGGAATTACAACGCTTTCTGGGGTTCGCCAACTTCTACCGCAGATTCTTCCGAAATTTCAGTACCCTAGCCTGTCCGCTTACCAGCATGGTGAAGAAGGGGCAAAATCGACTTGAGTGGCTTCCACCTGCCATTAAAGCCTTCCAGGACCTCAAGGAGTGCTTCGCTTCCGCTCCCATTCTCCACCATCCTGACCCTTCTCTCCCGTTCGTTGTCGAGGTGGATGCATCCAGCACTGGTCTCGGAGCCATACTTTCTCAAAGGCAAGGTGATCCATCTAAACTCTACCCCTGTGCTTTTCATTCCAGGAAGCTAACTCCAGCAGAACGTAACTACGATGTCGGGGATCAAGAATTACTGGCCATGAAGACCGCCTTCGAGGAGTGGCGTCACTGGCTGGAGGGGGCTACACATCCCTTCATTGTCCTAACAGACCACAAAAACTTAGAGTACCTCCGAACGGCCAAAAGACTCAACCCACGTCAAGCCCGCTGGTCCCTGTTCTTCTCCCGTTTCCACTTCACTGTCACCTACCTGGATCCATGAATATCAAGGCAGATGCCCTGTCGCGACAGTTCGAAGGTGAGAATCAAGCTCAAGACCATGAGACTATATTACCTGTATCTCTTGTTGTTGCACCCATACAGTGGGATATTATGACGGAGCTGGAACAGGCCAATGCTGAGAACGAGACACCCTCTCCCTGGAGAAAACCTTTGTGCCCCTGGGCTATCGCAGTCGTGTCATGGAGATGGTTCACAACTCTCCCTCTTCCGCTCATCCTGGTATTACTGCAACCACTCAACTGCTTCAGAACCGGTTCTGGTGGCCATCTCTGCCCAAGGACACAGTTCACTTCGTCAATGCATGCCAGGTCTGCCAAAGAAATAAACCCTCTCATCAACTCCCTGCTGGCTTGCTGCAACCTCTACCACTTCCACAGCGCCCCTGGTCCCACATCGCCGTGGACTTCATCACGGATCTGCCTGTGTCGAATGGCTACACCACCATACTCACGGTGGTAGACCGGTTTTCCAAGGCATGCCGCCTTATTCTCCTCGCCAAGCTACCCACGGCCATGCAAACTGCCGAACACCTATGCAACTGGGTCTTCCGTATGTATGGTCTACCAGAAAACATTGTGTCTGACCGGGGTCCCCAGTTTACTTCTCGCCTCTGGTCTGCATTCTGTCAAGCACTCAACATCAATGTCAGCCTCACTTCGGGCTATCACCCACAATCCAATGGCCAAACAGAACGTTTAAACCAAGAACTCACCCGTTTTCTCCGTTCGTACTGCACTCAAAACCAGAGCGACTGGTCCCGATACTTGCTGTGGGCTGAATATGCCCAGAATTCTCTGCACAAACCAGCCACCGGAGTAACACCATTCCAGTGCATCCTTGGATTCCAACCGCAATTATTCCCATGGTCGGGAGAGCCCACTAACGTTCCCGCAGTCAACGACTGGATGACGCACAGCGAGGCGACGTGGGATAGAGCTCACACCCACCTGCGACAGGTGGTCCGCTGACAGAAGGACCAAGCAGACCGCCACCGCCTTCCGGCCCCTCTGTACCAGCCGGATCAATGGGTCTGGCTTTCCACACGGGACCTCCGGTTGAAGCTCCCCTGCCACAAACTAAGCCCAAGGTACATTGGTCTATACCAAATCAGACATCAAATTACACCTGTTTCATTCCGTCTGGCCCTGCCTGACCATTTTCGAATTTCCCCTACATTCCATGTCTCACTGCTCAAGCCTGCTGATGGTCCCAGGGAGGAGAGGTCAGGTGACCAGGGTCAACCCCCCCCCCCCCCCCATTCTGGTGGAGGGGGAGAAGAGGCTTACCAGGTCCGTGAGTTGCTGGACTCCAGGTGCCGAGGACGCTTACTTCAATATCTGGTTGACTGGGAGGGGTATGGCCCGGAGGAACAAACCTGGGTCAACTCGGATGATATCCTGGACCCCAACCTGGTGGAGGAATTCCACACCAACCATCCGGACAAGCCTGCCCCTCGTCCTCATGGAAGACCTCGGCGCCGCTTGCCTCCTCACGCCAGGAGGCGTTCGCAGAGGGGGGCTCTGTCACAGTGACGAACTCCGTAACTCCCTCCTCTGGCCATCGGAGGGAGCCATCACCGGAATACTAACTAACTCATGCATTACATTTCCTTGGACTGATTTCTCGCCAGCTGTTGCCCATCACCCGGACTATAAAGGACTGCCACTCACCTCAGTTCACAGCAAAGTCTTGTTTTGCCTAAGTGGACATTTCTGAGCGTTTCAGTAGCCTGTTTGACTGCTTGTTGCCAACTTCTGTTGTTCCTGACTATCGATACTTGCTGCCTGCCCATTGATCCTTGCCTGGTTATTCTTCTATGAGAGTTATCTGCCTGTCCTGACCTATTGCCTGTTATCTGACCACGTTTCTGCCTGCCTCTGTCATTGCCTGTTTATCCCTGCCTGACCCTGCCTGTACTACCTCGCTATTCCAATAAAGCATGCAAATGGATCCCAGTCTAAGTGATGAATCATTACACCAACCTTCACCATGGGTTTAATGTAGTAACGCTAACTGTAACCTTGGTATTGTGGCAGAAATAATCGTGTTTTTTTTTTTTTTACATGATTTATCTCAGGGTTTGTACAACCTTTTTAAGAGCGAAATTTAAATATTTTCGAGGGATTTCAAGTGCTTCACACTTTTTCCAGAACTGCAAAGCTCTAAATATTATCAAATTTTAATCTTATTTTTAATGTGATGATTGGTAGAACTAAAAAAGTTTAAAGATGTAGAAAAACTAAAACTTTGTGGCAATCAAACACTTTTATTTAAAAAAAAAAGACATACAATGACCACTATTACCAGTAGATGACGGCAGAGGAGCACTTGACTCCCTAATAAAAAGTAGGAAGTCACAAAGTCTCATGAAAAACAAAAACTTTTCTTCAAATTGTGACTGAATTACTCCTTTTATAATCACTGAAGCTGTCGGTCAGCTCTTTGTGATACTATAAAATAACAATGGCATATTTAATAAGAGTAGAATATTAATTTTCCCTGTAAAAATCAGGTTTTTGCCTATTACTGTTGTTAATATAAGTACATTTTTATCTCAATGCAAGCTCAGTACTTTAATGTCAAATTTTTTTGTAATATCATTAGTAACTGCACTTATTAATGCAAAACAATAGTATAAAAAAATTATAATTTAATTCACTCTGTAAATAAAAATCCCCCCAGCGCATCCAGTAATGATATGCTAAAGCACATTGACGTGATTGTTTACAAGGTAGTTTGTGACGTAAGAAACACTGGCATTTTTTGAGACTGTCTTTTTTCACTGCAGTTTAAGGAGAAAATACACAGCAATGGTGTTGACTTATGAATGTGCTCATAGTTTGTCTTAAAGCAATTTAAAAACACCACATAGACATATAAACATTAAAAAACTTGATTTTCTTTAAGGAAAGTTTTATATTAATACAAAATTGCATAGAATAGTGTTTAAATACGCACATTTGGATGCATATAATGTTTATAAATACCATAGAATCATCATTAATCATCATCATTATCATCATAGTTCATTAAACTATTGCCCCACAAAAACAGTTTGTTGAGAATAATGCAGCCTCTCCTCCATTGACAACCATTAAAACACAAACAAAAAAGGGGAAAAAAAGATGTCTTTGGTTGCAGTACAGAAGATGGGGAGGACTAGTCTGACGTTCCATGCAAATCAAATATTACAGCTGTAAACTCAAATTTTTTAAAGAGAAAAAAACCTTCCTTTAATACTTACAGCAAACTTCAGATCCCTTTTCATGCATGTTAACGACAAACAGACAAAAGGTCAGCCAAGTCTGCATCTCTTTTTGTGGCTGTTTACCAGGCGTGTGCCCTAGTTGTTTATATTTCTCTTTAGTTCACTTGGCACCCATTTGGAAATGAGCGAGGGCACAGAGAAGGCTGACACCTATTGGTTCACCTCTGTCATTTTCCCCTTCAGGGAGTCAGTCCCCCCTTAGAACCAAAAACTCATTGTCCAGCCATTAAACTACAGCCTCAAAACTGCTTCTGACTAAAATTAATTGGAATTACTCCTATTGATTGAATTTAATTATTTAACAAAAACTGACTGTAGATTCCTAGGGAATCCATGGACTGATAAAAATGCGCATTCACGTTGTTTAGTTTGATGGCCTGCTGCTACAATAGTGCAGAATGAGAGAGTTTTTATTTTCCATCGTTTTTGCTTCGGCCTGTTGATAATGTGTCCGTGCAGTTGCAATTTGACCAGGTTTGCTGCAGGACAGGATTTAGTCACTGATGAGCGACGCCAAGATGCTGCTGTTTATTTTTGTGAGATGCTTGTAAAGTCTTCTTCAGTTTTTTTTTTTTTTTAAATAAGGCCACTTTATCTGCTGCTCAAAATGTGACTACAGGCATGTTCTCTGCTCTATTAAAACCCTCCACCGGATCGCTTTCCCACGAACGCTGCTCTGCAAGGGAGGAAGCCTGTCCAGAGGGAATCAGCGCATTTGTTGATCTAGCTCTACGGAGTCAGCATACGGCAGACGGTGTTATTGGCGGATAATTAGGCTAGTACAGAAGACATCAGACTGTAGAGGCGAGGATCTCGATTCCTCTGTAGAAATGAATAGCATCCTGGAGTCAGTTTAACCGGCTTTACATCTCAGACGAGAGGAGATCAGTGACAGCAGATGGTTTGTGACATAGAAAAGAATCACATTTTGTAGTATTCATCACGCTGTTCCCCTGAAGACCTAGCTCTTGATTCTGACAACAGTACTTCTGCGTTCATGTGCGTGTGAGTACTTTACCGAAAACGAGCGGCAATCCGTTCGACCCGCAGCTTTCCCTAATTCCAGTTTCTACATCTTTCATGAATGAAAAAGGGGATGTTGAATTATTTCTGCATCTAAGCAGAACTAACAAGAGGAAGAGGCCGGAGTGCCGCGGTGAACATGAATAATCAAATGATTCTTGGTCTAAATTATTTTGTTTCCCGTAACAGAACACGTAGCAACACATGCAGTCTTTATTTAACTTCACTTATCTGTCTCTGTGGTTTTTCATTAAACTCAGCACTTAAATCAGCTTCCTCTCTTCAAACGGTGCTTACCAGAATGCAAAAGGATGGCTTGCATAACCGATGGAAGTGCTTCATTAGATTGCTATGCCTTTTTTTCATAACACTATGTCCTTCTATTGAACTGACTGTCCAGTCCTCCTAATGGGATTAAGATAATTCACCTAAAACATCTCACAAAAATAGGTGCTGTGTGTGTGTAAGTGTGCATTTTCCAAAGGCTTTATGTGCCATTACAGTATTTTTTTCCCTGCAAATTGTTGTTGATCTTGTTGTGGCGTGTGCATGACTCAATCTTGGTTGCTATAGGAACATGCCTAAAAAATAAAAACTCTTGATCCTTTTTTAAATTGCAGCACGCAGTATAATTAATAATGATACAATACAGGTAATTGCACTGTGGAAGTTGTTTTAGATCGCATAATCATATGGAACTTGCTGTGTACTTATCTCATTTACCTAAACTGTTCTGAAACGGTTCTACATTTATTCACAACACATTTGCGCATGTGCTGAAATGTGCATGTGTATTTACTGTATTTACATTTAACTGCTGGCATATTTTTTGGCTATTACTGTAAAGCTAATTTAGGAGATGTTTGTGCACAGTTTCTGTCGATCATGGCAGCAGTTATTCCTCATATTTACATATGACACATGCTTTTATAAGCCAGTTCAGGTTTTGTATAGTCCAAGTAAAGTTCAATTCAGAACGAACCTGGAAGACCAGAAATTGAGCAAATAGCATTCAGCGTTGTATCCATGTTTGTGCCGTTACCTGCTTTGCATAATTTATTTAGTGAATCTAGTGCTAAACAACGCAAAAACAGCAGGTGCAATAAGTTAATCTTAGTTCAGGACCTTGGCATTAATGATGCAAATCTCTGTTTGCCCTTTCCCCTGATTGTTTGGGAAGCTTTTTAGGGCCTGCTCAGCTCCAAGTAGAGGCATGTTAGCGTTGTAATAGGTTGTGACAGGTAATCCAAACAGATAAGTTTGAGTAAGAGTCAGTCACTGATCCTGGCCTATGAGCTCAGTGTCTCAGGCAATCCTCTCCTCTCCTCTCCTCTCCTCTCCTCTCCTCTCCTCTCCTCTCCTCTCCTCTCCTCTCCTCTCCTCTCCTCTCCTCTCCTCTCCTCTCCTCTCCTCTCCTCTCCTCTCCTCTCCTCTCCTCTCCTCTCCTCTCCTCTCCTCTCCTCTCCTCTCCTCTCCTCCCTTATTTATACCATTGAAATAATAATTAATATTTTCTGCTCCACATTTCTCTAGTATTGACAAAAGGGGCCGTTTATTTCTATTCTATTGATATTTCTATTTGCTCATCAAAAACATACTGGGGGTTGTCCCCTTCATGCTGTATGCACAAATTATTATTATTATTATTTTTATTAAAAGTTTCCCATTTCAAAACCACAATTTATTTCATGGCCACATTGTTGAGTGCTCACTCACAAGAATGTCAGTTCACATAAAGGGCCTTTATTTATCTAGTGTCATGTAAAGATGAGGGAAAAGAAAGAAGAAGTCACAGAGGACAAGAATAGATATCAGTGTCCTTCAGCCGAGAGGGGAGAAGGTTGTTGTGCCCCCTTTGATGAGGAGTGAGAATGCCTGTCAAAGTCTGCCCCTCACACCTTTTTTTTTTTTTGGTCACATGTCTGCCATTCCTCAAATGCCTTTGATAATTTTGTTATTTGCTCCCTCGCCAACAGAAAGGACAGGATTCAGTGATTTCAGATGTATTGCTCATCCAAGGCTTAAACTTTAGAGTCAATTGTTATATATACAGTTTTTGCTTAAGAAGAGTTAGGAAGACCTTAGTTTGCCTTGCATTACATTGTATTACAAACCACTGTTAGAGTAATTTGCCAGTTTGCTAAACAGTTGTGCTACACTGCTCAAGTATAGTACACTGAGTACACGTACATAACATTTATTTTAATTAAAATTAATATTCAAAATGCAGTTTAGACAGAAAATAGAAAACACACACACACACACACACACACACACACACACACACACACACACACACACACACACACACACACACACACACACACACACACACACACACACACACACACACACATATATATATACACAAGAATTTTCTCCTTTTTTTAAATAATGATTAAGATATCTATAGTGATAGGGGTCAGGAAACTTGGTCCAGCTTTATTTTGGAGCCTCTAAATGAAAATTGTATTTCTTTCTTTAATACTTAAGTTCACTAGATTGTTATGCTTTGTATAATTTATAATGCAATGATCTGTATTCTCATACAGAAGATATTGTGTGCTTATCTTGAGACTTGGTGAGAGCACGACACATGAATCAAATGAGACCCAATATTTAGATTAAGTGAGGTGGGATATTTATTTATGGATGTGCCGTGCTACCTCAGTGTAAACATCTTAAAAAGAAACCTGTACCCGGAGTGTGAATAAAACTTTGCGAGAGTGAGGCTTTGTTATTGTCAGTCTGGGAGACAGTGAAACTTTCAAGTAGAGTGTAAACAGATAAAGCGGACAGCGAGAGAGGGAGAGAGAGCTAAAGGGTGATTCAATTAATATGAGATGAGCTGTCTCACCAACAAAGCATTACTTGTTTGTTTTTTTCTTTCACATCATTGAGATTTTCTCCTAAAGACTTTCTCCTAGACAATCATGTCTTATTGTTACAGTTGTTCACTTTCAGCCAATTGTCTGAGGCCACAATTAATTTTAATGAACATGTAAAGACAAAACACAAAGACAAAAAAGTGAAAACATTACCAATTGCTCTAATGCTTAAGGTATTTTGTAGCCCACAGTGAAATATGTGCTGTATTTGAGCATTAAATTGCATTTCTTTGTGTATAATATTTATTTATTTTTCTTTCATTTTAGCACATGTGGGTTAGCTCATTTAGAGCAACCCTCTTTCAAAAAGACCTAATTTCATTACAGGTTAGTGTGTCTGTGTGTTTCAGATAAAAGGACCTGGGAAAACTATAGAAGAGAGACGTTCCAGTCTGGATGCTGAGATCGACTCCCTGACCAGCATCCTTGCCGACCTAGAGAGCAGCTCACCATACAAACCGCGCACGCCACAGGTACCATCATCACCTTCAAACCTCCTCCAAACACATTACCTGAACATATATACAGTATGATGTGAAACTCATTTTAAAGACATAACATATAACATTATGATATAACATCAATAATCTATACAACTGCTTTGTAAACATAAAGTTAATATTGAGTAGCTAAAATTTTAAACACAATATTGCCATATACTCTCGTCCTTCAATGAAAATCAATGTATTTGAACAAATCTGTTTAGTGGATTCAATGACTCCTTGTCTCCTACTGAAACAATGCATCTTGCAGGCCGATACAATTTGAGGACCAAAACGTCTTGGTTACGTATGTAACCCTCGTTCCCTGAGGAGGGAATGGAGACGTACGTTAGTGACTAACGAATGGGGGTTTCGCTTAGAAGCCAATTACCTTCGAGAATTTAACAGCGCCCAATGGCAGTGCCAATGCGTAAGTGTGAGTACCCTGTCATAAGACTAGTACGGCCGAAGGACTCCCACTTATCACAGGAATACCAAGGTACACTGGGAAGCATATTCCAGTGTGGATATGCCAAAATGCCTACCCGTAGGGAGCACTTAGAGAATACACATATGACCCGCTAAGGGCTGCATATGGAAGAACTCTAGGGTACCAGCCAGAGGGTGGATTTTTAACCCTAGGGGTGGCAGGGACTTGCCAAGGGAAAGACACCTGCTCACTGAAGAGGCTTACGGTGGAAATACTCGTGTGGGGGTCGCCGGAGGGGAACCATGCACACGGGGCACCTGGCCGGACATGAGGGTCTGGGCTCGAAAGGGCAGACTGAACTGATGTCGGCGTCGACAGTGCTGGAGGAACTCAGGGCTCTCGGGGAGCTCACCTGAGGAGAATAATCGCACGTATCCAGTCCGTGGAGTGGAATGGCGAGCAAGCGAAGACACCTGAGCCAGGTCCATTACCGGCCACCCGTAGGGGCGAGTACATAGTCGTGCTGTCTACATAGGCGCGGAGAGCGCGTACTGGACAGAGCAATGCCAAGGCTGGGTCTGCCTCCTCCAAAGGCAGCGCTTGCAGGTTCACCACCTGGTCTCGGAACGGAGTGGTGGGAACCTTGGGCACATATCCGGGCCGGGGTCTCAGTATCACGTGAGAGTTACCCGGTCCGAACTCCAGGCACGCTACGTCAACCGAAAATGCCTGCAGGTCCCCTACCCTCTTAAGAGAGGCCAATGCGGTCAGCAGTGCCGTCTTCATAGACAGAAACTTAATATCGACCGACCGCAAAGGCTCAAAGGGAGGCCTCTGCAGAGCACTTAGGACTACTGCGAGGTCCCAAAAGGGAACGAGGGGAGAGCGAGGAGGATTCAGTCTCCTCGCTCCCCTCAGGAACCTGATGATCAGGTCGTGCTGACTTACCTTTTTGTCCCCCAGGAGATCGTGGTGGGCAGATATTGCGGCCACGTACACTTTGAGGGTGGAGGGAGACAGCCTTCGCTCCAACCCCTCCTGGAGAAACGATAGCACGGACCCGATCGGGCATTTCCAGGGGTCTTCTTGGCGGGAAAAACACCAGGTGACGAAGAGGTTCCACTTCAACGCATAGGCGTGCCGTGTAGACTCTGCCCTAGCGGAAGTGATGGTAGCGACCACCGCAGGTGGAAGACTACTCAAACCTGCCGTGTTCCGTCCAGAAGCTACACGTGGAGATTCCAGAACGCCGGACGCGGGTGCCAAAGGGTGCCCCGTCTCTGAGTGAGAAGGTCTCGTCTCAGAGGAATAGGCCAGGGAGGGGCTGTCGCAAGGAGTAGCAGTTCTGAGAACCAGGTCTGGCCGTGCCAATACGGGGCGACCAACATGACCTGCTCCTTGTCCTCCCTGATCTTGCACAGTACCCGTGCGAGAAGGCTCACTGGGGGAAACGCATACTTGCGTAGACCCGGCGGCCAGCTGTGCGCCAGTGCATCCGTGCCGAGCATGCCCTCGGTCAGGGAATAATACAGGGAGCAATGGGAAGAGTCCTGGGAGGCAAACAGGTCTACCTGTGCGTCGCCGAACCGGTCCCATATCAGCTGGACCGTCTGGGGATGGAGTCTCCATTCTCCAGGAAGTGGCTGAAGCCGTGAGAGCTCGTCGGCTGCACGACTTCCGGGATGTGGACAGCATGAAGGGACCTCAGATGCTTCTGACTCCATAAAACGAGATGGCGGGCGAGTTGAGACATACGGTGGGAGCGTAGACCGCCCTGGTGGTTGATGTACGCTACAACGGCCGTGTTGTCTGTCCTGACTAGTACATGTTGACCCCTCAGCAATGCTCGGAAGCGGTGCAGGGTGAACCGTACTGCCAGTAACTCGAGGCAATTGACATGCAGAAGGCGCTGAGGTCCTGTCCAGGAGCCCGCGGCTGCTTGTCCATTGCACATGGCACCCCAGCCCGTGGTGGAGGCATCTGTTGATACAACAACATGCCTGGAAACTCGTTCTAAGGACACTCCCGTCCGTAGAAAACTGTGATTCGACCACGGGCAGAGAGTCTGTAAGCAGGCCCGAGTCACTTGTAAGTCAAGTTCTCTGCAAGTCAGCAGAGACTGCGCACGCTCGCTCGAAAGCTGCGCGCACATGGCGACCGAGTCGATATCCATAGCGAGAAAAGAGATCCTCTGCACGGGGCAAAGTTTGCTCTTCTCCCAGTTGACCCGAAGGCCCAGTGCTGGAGCACTAGATCTCTGTGTTCGCACACCTGCGCTCGAGAGTGACTCATTATGAGCCAGTCGTCGAGGTAGTTCAGGATGCGAACCCCGTGCTGCCGAAGGGGCGCAAGGGCTGCCTCGGCAATCTTCGTAAAGACGCGAGGGGACAGAGATAGCCTGACTGGGAGGACCGCGTACTGATATGCCCGCCCCTCGAAAGCAAACCGTAGGAACGGTCTGTGTCGAGGTAGAATGGAGACATGGAAGTAGGCATCCTTCAGGTCGATCGCTGCAAACCAATCGTCCAGACGAACGCATTCGAAAAGGCGTTTCGCTGTCACCATCTTGAACGGAAACCTGCGAAGGTAACGGTTCAAGACGCACAGGTCCAGAATTGGTCGTAACCCACCGGTCTTTTTGGGTACATTGAAGTACGGGCTGTAGAACCCGTAGTTCATCTCGGCTGGAGGGACAGGTTCGATCGCACCCTTCGCCAGTATGGTGGCAACCTCCTCACGCATGACGGGGGCATTGGCCCCGATCACAGTGTGATGGACTCCCCGGAAACAGGGAGGAACCTGCGCGAACTGAATTGGGTAGCCGAGCCTGACGGTCTTCGCGACCCAGCGGGACAGTCCCGGAAGCTGAAGCCAGGCTCCCAGGAATTGCACCAGAGCGAGGTCGGTGGCGGCACGCAACTCGTTGAGGAGCCCCGGGTCAACTCTACCCTCATGCATGTTCTTGAGGATCCTGGCCTGGTAGACCTGAAGGATCGCCGTGGCATGCAAAGAGGCGGCAGCCTGCACGAAGGTTGATGTGAATCGACAGGCTTTGGAGGGGTGCTTAGGATCCCCACGCCAAGTTGAAGCGCTCTGTGGACACAGTTGCATCGCAACAGACCGTTCAACTGGGGGGACCCCAGTGTACCTGTTGGCCGCGGCCCCATCAAGGGTAGAGAAGGCGGAGGAAGTCGCCGAATGGTCGCGGGAAGACAACGGGGACTTCCAGGACCGCGCAACTTCCTCATGCAGCTCGGGAAAGAAAGGTATTGGGGGCGGGGACTGACGGGTGTCAGCGCGCGCTCCCAAAAACCAATCATCGAGCCGGGAGCGCTCTGGACAGGGCGGAGGGTTCCACTCTATCCCAAGACTCGCGGCTGCCCGAGACAGCATGGCTGTCAGCTCTGGGTCCGACTCGGGCAATGCTGGAACGCCCGAGGGCGGCAACACAGCCGAGTCATCATCCTCAGAGGACTCGAGCCCACCTTGTGATGCGGTGACCGACATCGCATCTTCCTCCGGAGCGCCAAACGAGATACGCGGGGGGGGGCGGAGCAGGCCCCGCGATCTGCGTCTGAGCACTCGCGGGTTGCAGTGTGCAAAAGGGAGGTGTGGCCCGAGGCATGAGCGTCGGGGCTTTGTTCCACACCGTAACCCTCAGGTCACCCTGACCACCAGCTGAAGTACTGGGCCTCGGGGACTCAGTAGATCGGGGTGTGGTAGAGGGGACTCTCACTTCATTACGAAGATCATGAAGTCTTGACCGCAACACTGCGATGGTCATGTTCCCGCAGTGGGAACATGACTCATCCACAAACGCTGCCTGTGCATGCTGAAAGCCCAAGCATACCAAGCAGTGATTGTGCCCATCGGAAGAAGAAAGCGACCGGCCACACCCAGAAGTACACGGACGAGACATCCTGAAAAGGACGCGTCACATGCAAGCTCTTTTGTGAGAGGAAGCCTCGCAGAGAACGCTGGAGCGCCCAGTGAACACACACCAGCTGTCTAGCAGACCACTGCGCAGATCAGCAGGCAGGCAGTATGCGATCGCTGGAATGCACCGTAAACACCAACGCCTCTGGAAAGCTGATTGTCTCGAAGGCTGACAAAGACTCAGTTATCAGGCTTGAAGGAGTGAAGAGATCCTCTTGGCTCCAAAGCAGAAACATAATGTGATGTTGCCAGCGTACTTCCTTATATACCCACGAGGTGGGGCGGAGTTACGCATGCAAATTCCGCATGCCCATGGCATTGGCACTGCCATTGGGTGCTGTTAAATTCTCAAAGGTAATTGGCTTCTAAGCGAGACCCCCATTCGTTAGTCACTAACGTACGTCGTAGTGACTGAACGAAAGGGAAATATAATTTTAAATTTCAGATTATCCTTATAATTGAATGTGGTTTACAGCTCATTCCTTCATGCAATGAAGATTCACTATGAATATTCAAACTTGGTGTATGAGTGAGGTCTTTGGAGAAATACAGAATGTCATCCATCCAGTGTCATCTATAGTTCTGTGGAAATTGCAGACTTGTGCCTATGTAAAATAACTCAAAATCTCTTACTTATTTTTATCGCTATCTTATTTATTAGCCTTTATTTCAGTCCCGCAGTGAATTGATTTGAATGCGGAGGCCCTTCATAAAAAAAAAAAAAACTAAAAAAAACATGCTGGGAACCTGTTATCACACACAAAAACGATGAACCAATTTAGGTTGCAGATCAAGACAGATGAAAAGCAAATCAAAACGTGTAAGTGTACCAGTCATTTCTCATTTTTGGAAAGTGTTATAGTCTAAAATTATAATGACCCATATCATTAATAGATATCAAATGAAGTTAAGAGCAGACACTCAAGTTGAGCCCTAGGGCACTTTACTAAATAGTTCAACACACAATGAATGTAGGCCAGTGCATTCGGAGTCAATGCTGTCGCATTTGGAGCAACCACAAGTCCCTCCTGTTGGCAAACAGCACCACAGATAGAGCTCGCTTTATTACATGGCCAAAGCTTAATAATGGAGAGTGCTGTCTCTGAACTAGAAACACCCTGCTTTTGGCAAGTGGTCTATATTTCTCTGTTCTTCTCTGGGGTCGGTCTATTCCATTTGCTGATCTCTAGAGTCCTTGAGAGGCACTCTTTTAAAATTATTATTGAGCATAAAGTCTGCACAAACACAACACTGCAAAAAATGAAACTAGAAAACTTAAGCTTGAATGGAGATCTGTAAGTATTTGCGATACTTTGAAGGCTAATGTCTGTTCCATTGTCCATTTATTGATATCTTGCATGGAGAGGATTATATACTGGGTGTGCGTCTGAATTCTTGTAGTAATATGACCTGAATTTGAGCTGCAGAACTTTTCACTGATTAAGTATGCTCTGTAGGTATGCAGCATGTAAATATATTAATGGATGTACTACACCTGCCATGTTCACATTTTGTGTTAATAGCAACCATGAAAGTGATTTACTCGGGTGTTGTTAAATCACTAAATTTAGTCACAAGGAGCAACCATTTTGGTACTTCTCAGGGTTGTGCAGCATTCAGAATCGAACTGAGAATGCCAATTCTTGAATTTAAACTGAATTTGGATTGATGGAGCAAACAGGATGCAGAATTGCAATTTGAATTTAAATGTAAGAATATATCATTAAAATTAATTAATAATCAAATTCACATCAGTGTAACTTTTAACTAGGAAAGCTAAATTTGAACAAAAAAAACCACTTTAAATATAGATAGATAGATAGATAGATAGATAGATAGATAGATAGATAGATAGATAGATAGATAGATAGATAGATAGATAGATTAAATGCCTATAGAAATGTGTATTTTGCTTATTTCATCATATTTAATACTTTTTTGTTTAGTTTATTTCTTTGAATTGTAATTCTGTAAATTCATCTTCCTTTAATTCCATTTGAAATTCTAATTCAACTTCCTGTGGGCTGGACAAGAGTACTCGAGTGCTTGAGTACTCAAACGTGACGGTAACGATTGATCATGAAAACGATGATCGTCCTGACTTTAAAAAAATATATGTTGATTTTTTTTTAATTTATTATTACAACATGTTGGGTGGTACCTGAGGTCTGATTGGTTAGCGTTAGACAGTAAGCCTCCATACCGGCGAAATAAAGTGAAACTGGATTTGAAAGCGCGCACTGCAGTGATGCCTGGAATCACATTGATCATGAAATACAGTTAAGTGCAAGATGTGCAGCGCCAATCTGTCATATACATAGCATTATAATAAGAACAAGATTGTAATAGAATGTTGTAAATTCTCTGTGCTGTAGTTGCCCATGTATCAGTGTTGTTGCTAAGGGAAGAGCGCATTCAAAATGTGAGCTTTCCCTTTCGGTTGAAATCGCCTTCGGTAGATAATAGAAATCGTGTTCCGATCGTGGTGAGGTACACTGCTGTACGAGCGAAAGGGCACTTTCACGATTACAGGGGCAGGGGCTCAAACATAAACATATTTCTAGTCATATGTTCATGTTTTCATGTCATGTTTGCATTCGTCAACATTAATTTTCATAACAGTCTTAAAATATTTGCATTATATCCATGACGGACATGCCCCGCCCCCCGCACACGGCCCACCCCCAAGTACTTGTTTTTTGAGACCTATCAATGATCGAAATGAGAAATTGGCAAAAATGCCCCTCCTTAGTGGGGTGTGGCCAAATCAAGATTAATTCACTCAGGAACTGAACTGGTACCTATGGCGCTTGCACCTTTTTTTTTTACTTTTATGTTTAGCGTTGCCAGTTTGACAGTTCCTCGGTTCCAGTGCCCTCATTGGATAGCAGAGATGTCAGGGTATTGTTCGGCTACTGCATCATGAATACTTAGTGTTCAGACATCCTATTAATTTGATATACTGTCTTTTACATATTGTGTAGTGAAGAAGTACACTTATCACTTATCTGTCAATCTGAGACATAGACATGTTTCCTAAGACACATAGTCGTGATGGAGCAACGCTGCAGAATTTCCTGGGGGAAACAGATTGATGAGGGGTCAGGAGGTCACATATCAGTGTCTGAGCCAAAAGCTCTGTTTTTATAGGCTTTGACCTCAGTGCCGGCAAACGCAGAGGCCAGTGGTACAGTATGCTGAGGAAACATTAATGTTGCGCTCAGCAAAGTGAGGCTGGTTTGGTAACAAGTACTGCAAACATGGACATACACACACACTCACTGAGAAATATGCACACTCACTCAAAGCACGCAAACATCTACACACACTGACAGGCGTGCTTTTTTAAAGGTCATGCACCTGCACACTTTTGAAGTGGCAGGTAAGTTTTTCCTAAATAAAATATAGTCTAAGTGCAGATCTTTGTAAAAGTACTTTGTGAGAGCTACAAGTAACAGAAAGGAGTCTGAAAGCTTTTGTCAGTAGACTTGAAAAATTTATACAGGCAGAGAAAACACAGTGTTAGAGAGAAAACAGTCTGAATAGTTTCTGGGATCGGGGTTAAATCTCAGGATCAGCATCAGTTGCTCTGATATCTGTCTGCTCATTTATGACAGCGTTTGTCCACCAGAGTGTGGAGTATATGATTTTGGGATTTCCCAGAGTTGTGGCACATCAAGGGATGGTGGATTTACTGTTATTGGAGAAATATTTCTCTTTAAATTAATAGTGTAATTAAATAGAACGTGGTGTCTCAAAATGTGTATACTATGAATGAATAATTTATCTAAAATGTTTCACTATGAATTTCCATTGAACAGGTTATCACACACGATATACAGTTTAATATACGAAACATAATTGAAGAAATTTCCCAGAATGCTTGAATTCAATGCTTTTTTCAAGTACCATATCTGATCAAATCAGACAATGCTAAAGTAAAAAATTTTAATTAATGTTTTATATATATTATAATGTTATAATATAGATAAACATGAAGCATGAAATAATTACATAATTGTTTTGACTGAAGCAAACTCACAATTTTATATGTTCTGTTTTATGTAATATGAAAACTGTGGTGAAATAATTAAAACATGATAGTTTGTTAATTGTTTTGACTAGCAAACTCACAATTTACAGAAAAATAATTGTATTTAGATATATCTAGATATAAATATGGATTATTACTGTAAATAAATGCAAATTATTTTTGTTTTGTTGGGTTCCATGTTTTATGGGGACTTTCCATAGACATAATGATTTTTCTACTGTACAAACTATATATTATACTTGCATGTTTACATTTTCAAAAAGAACATCATTTAGTATGATTTATAAGCTCATTTATAAGCTGTTTTTGTCATTGGGACCATTGTTTTTATTTTCCTTGTTTAAATTTTCCTCACAATATCAGACATTTCTGGTATTTCTATCTTGTGAGGATATTTTATACCTAATACACACACACACTCACACACACACACACACACACACACACACACACACACACACACACACACACACTCTCTCTCACACTCACTCATTGTGATATAGCTGATTAACTTGATTTAACCTTTTTATCCATCTAGCAGATCTGCCAGGCCTTAATTTTCCCCTGTGTTTATCTGGTATGAATTATTTGTTACTCTGGCCTTTTTTATTGTGCTAGGTTTTATAACTAAGGCCACTGGCATAGCTTCTCTGTCTGTAATCTTCCACTTGTACAAATAGAGAGTAACAGCGTCCTCAGTTCACAGTGCTCCCAAATCATAGAGCCTTCTCTTAGAAATCAATAGAAGTGCTCTTCCCCTTGTCCCTGCTTTGAGCGTTAAGGAAAGCGACTTTATCCCTGTGTGCATTGAATCCTGTAGTAAAGGGGCCTGCTTTGTGGTCTTTATTGAGTCCTTGTGTGAAATGGCAGCTGAATTTGTTTTGCTGCTTTGACACAACCTGATGCTTTCCAACCTATCAAAACAGTTCTCTTTGCTTTAGTTGGTGCTCTGTGGGTGCAGCAAGATAAAATTAAATGTGATCATTATATAAACCCCATATGCTTCCATCATTCATCTCTCCAGCCATACCCCGTCCAAGCAAACAGACTAACATACACAAACACACACAGTAGGATCCATCCAAGAGGCAGTTCTGAGGTTTGGCATAGATTAGCATAGACGTTTCCCCTTTCACACCCACAGCATTGAATCAGAAATACTCTTTATGAGAATGTAATTAATTGTCCTCTAGGGAGGACATCTCGTTTTACAATAGCAATTTCTTTACAAGAGAAACAACTCTACATTATGGCTCTTCACTCTACATTATGACTCTACATTATGGGAAAGGTTATTTTTATGTATCTTGGGAAAAACTGTATGAAAGTAATACAAATTCACCCCACAATGTTGTGTCTGCCACATCTGCAGATTATGTGTTATATTTAACCCTTAAATGCATACCTCGAGTTGTTAGCGACCCGGGACATAATTTACTACCTTCCCCCTCATTTATTCATCAAGTTAGATATCTGCCTTCTTGGTATTCTTCAATCTATTATTTATAAACAATATATATATAAAAAAGAATGTCTGTTTTCTAACTACTTTTTTGCAAAAAGTATATAGGGTCTCGAGTGACCCGAGGTATGTAATAGTGTAAGTATTTTTTATGTGCAACAATAATCTCTAAGTGAAATTGACCTTTATTTCTTAAGGTGGCAATGTCCGAATGATGACGTTGACTCATGATTACCGCAGTCATAAAACGAAAGAGTACACACATCAGTAATAAATAAATAAATAAATATATATATATATATATATATATATATATATATATATATATATATATATATATATATATATTAGGGGTGTAACGGTACACGTATTCGTATTGAACCGTTTCGGTAGGTACAGGGCTTCCGGTACGGTGCACGCGTGTACCGAACGGTTATGAATGTAATCTTTAACAGTTAACAGTCGGCTTGTTGTAAGCGCGGAACACACTTCAATACGATTTCCCACACGAACATATTAAGTATTCAGTCCATTTTATCACGAAATTCAAACGATAAATGCTGTTTTAACGCTCTTTAATGTGACATGACTGATAGACGTGTATCAGTTCAACTTAAAGCGGCAGCGTGCGAGTCAATGCGATCATCTCTTCCTAAAGAATAAACATAAATTAATATATCTTAAGGTATGTTGAGGATACATTACAACTTACTGAAATGTAACATATGTCGTGTAATCGCTCCATCTGTGTTTCAACTGCGGAAAGACAATAAAACAGCTTGTAAACAATGTCATGCAGAATCACGTTTACTCAGAAGTCATTCAGTGTCCACAGCTGTTAGCTCACTAGAGAAATCAACTCTTTCACTGAATGTTCTGAATTAGGATATATCTGGATCAATGTGCACTGACCGCCACAGTGTTCTTGTCAGAGAACTCAGAGTCATGGATAGATGATAGCCTTTTAATGATTGCTTTGGTATCAACACAGATGGACATGTGTGTAGTATCCTGAATACTCATGCAAGGAAGACGGACAATGAGGTAGCGGTTAGCAAATGGCTTTACTTCCAGGCAGGAGACAACACAGAGCATAACAGGCTGACAGACTCTTCTTCAGCTAGCTCTACACAAGTTTATTTGTCCGTTACTCATACAATGTCCTTAAAGTGCGAGCAATCCAGCGAGTGAACTTTCCAGTCGGAATGGCTGATGCAACTAGTGCTACGCATATTCTCAGTCTACTAAATGAGCGAAAGCTCCGCAGCTGCGCATGTTGCGCAATATTCTGTAACGTGCAGCGCTGATCCTGTGCGCATCTCCGGTTATTATGCTGAACATGGAGAATTCAGAACACTGAATACATGCACTATATTAGCCGTTGTATTCATTATATTAGCCTATATATATTCATTATATACTACTTAGCCTGTTAGTGATGACTTGTTTATTTAATGTATGTTTAAATAAACCTGTCATGAAAATGACAGCCACTAAATGATTATATTTCAACAACGAATAAAAATAATTAGATTTAGAAGTTAATGCAAAAACGGCCTTATGTTTAAGCTTATGAGTGTAAAAATAAATAGCAACTGATTTAGGCTAATAGTTTGGGCTCTGTTGTTAATCTTTAATAGCTATATGTAAGTAAGGGCTCCCTATATAGTTTACAGCATTATCTTTAAGAAACTTTTAGTTATAATTTAAATCATTTAATGACAGACACTATTTTTTTTTCATTAAACCACTGTTTGCAATTTTGTAAAACTGCTGTACCGAATCCATACCGAACCGGGACTTCAAAACCGAGGTACGTACTGAACCGTCAGTTTTGTGTACCGTTACACCCCTAATATATATATATATATATATATATATATATATATATATATATATATATATATATATATATATATATATATATATATATATATACTTATATACTTATATACTGCAAAAAGTATATAGGGTCTCTAGCGACCTGAGGTATGTAATAGTGTCAGTATTTGATGTAAGTATTATATGTGCAATTTAATTTGAAATGTTTAGATGTCACAGATGTATTTTTTCTTTCCCCAAATGCTATGAAACATTACCTTCAAATATGGCCTAACCAAGCTTAAATAAGCAAGTCAGCAACCCCCCCCCCCCCCCCCCCCCCCTATTTTACAGAAGACCTTTTAAAAACCCTGACCTTGTCAGCATTTCATGCATGTATTCTTACTGTCCCAGAATAGGTAGGGAAATTCTCTGATTAAAAAAAATAGTAAACGTAAAAAAATGTGTTTTGTAAGAGCTTCTAAATTTAGCTGGTTCCTGTTTAAGATATTCCAGGTCTGTAACACTTCCCAACCTTACAGCTAAGGAACTGTCCAAGCAAATGAGATTAATTGAAAAAGAGCAGTGTCAAACTGAGCCTGAATTTCTACTTGGGTTGCAAAGGGATGATCAATGGACTCTGTCATCATCCAATCAGGTGTCTTCGGTAACTTCTGCGATCGGGAGGACAATGACAATATATCTGCTCCTTTGTGTGTGTGTGGCCTACATTTTAGTTTAGCTCTTTGGCCTGTTACTCCTTTTGGTTATTATACAATTGTGAGCATGCATACAAAATATAGGCATGCAAATTCAAGTTTTTTTTATGTTTACTTGGTTTGGGAACGACATGCTTGTTGAGAAATGTCCTTCCCAAATTTGGCCTTTGGTTGAACGCACATGCAGCATTCATTTAAGAGTAAGTATCTCTCTTGGAATCAACAGTAAAACAGTGATGGTTGGGCTCATTTTGAAAAACCAAAGCATAAAAGACTGTCCTAACCTCTCTTACAAGCATTAAAATATAATCAAATGAAGCCAGTAAGGCTGAAAATGAAGTTGCAACAGTTGTCCATTTAATTAAACATGAATGCATAGTCGCACAAATTTACGGGATGCTGAACTTTATCAGAGTGTAAGCTTACAGAGACTTGTTTCATTATGTGGCAGTCTTTTGTAACATTAAAATATCCAGCTATAGTATAAGATCCACTCTTATGTGTAAATTCTCTTTACTCTTCATTCGTGCCATGCTAATTGATGCATGTTGCTGTCTCAATGTATTTCAGATCTATTTTTTTAAGGATTTAAAGGGATAGTTCACCTAAAAAATGAAAATTGTACAATTTGTACAGTATAAAAAATAATTAATGGGACTTTTTAAATTGTCAAAGTGGTATCTGTGTAGCTGTCAATAGAGGTACAGAAAGCTCTCAGATTTAATCAAAAAGATCTTCATTTGTGTTTCATTTGTTGTCAGATGAACAAAATTCTTATGGGTTTGGAACGACATGAGGGCGAGTAATTCATGACAGAATTTTCATTTTTGGGGGAACTAACCATTTAAGTCGGAAAGTCTCCATAAAACATGAAAATCCAATGTGTGTGTGTGTGTGTGTGTGTGTGTGGGCATGTTTTTGTGAAATATCAGGACACAAATGTGTATAATGACATAGGTATTACAAAAAGAGGGTGAAATATGAGGACGTTCCCCATGTCCTCACTTTTCAAAATGCTTATAAATCACACAGAATGAGTTTTTTTTCACAGAAAGTAAACTGCAGTCTCCTGTGAGGGTTAAGTTTAAAAACCATTACGCCTATGGAATGTCCCCACATTTCACAAAAAACACCCTGTGTGTGTGTGTGTGTGTGTGTGTTTGTGTGTTTGTGTGTGTGTGTGTGTGTGTGTGTGTGTGTGTGTGTGTGTGTGTGTGTGTGTGTGTGTGTGTGTGTGTGTGTGTGTGTGTGTGTGTGTGTGTGTGTGTGTGTGTGTGTGTGTGTGATATAGCATAGAAATAATTTAATATGAAGCGAAAAGAAGACATTTAAAGAGTACAGAACACAATAACAGAGGGATAATTTTAGTATGGTTGTCAGTTGATATTTAGCACTATGAATTCCATGATTTGTTAAAAAAGTGCTACAATATGTTACACATTGTTAAACATATTTGATTAGCATTTTATGTGTTCAATTGTGTTTGACAGCATTAGTTTGTGTCTGAACAGGATTTATCTAAGAGTCTTGGAAGTTATTTCCATTAAACAAGCTGTTTTTATTCTAATGTCAGAAATTGCATCAGTCATCATCCTTTTCAATCACTTTGGTTTCCTCTGTCATTGTCATTTCCTTCTGCTGTGACCTCAGTGCCACCCCTGACCTTCTTGCCATTTACAGCATCATTTAAGTATCACCGTGTCCATAAAGAGGCTTTAAAATTAGCTGTAAGTTGAAGAGCTTTTATGGGCCAGTCTGTTTGATCTGCACTTGGGGAGCAGCTAGGGTACAGTATTCACAATAAAATATTGATGCTTTTCCTCCCACAACCATCAAGATTTGCTGTGTTTTCCAACACTGTTGCCTTCACTCTTCCTCTTTGTTTTTGAGAGAATGTGAGAGTACATGAGTATATGATATTGGTGTTTCCGCTGCTTGTCATATAGGGCCTGTGGAATGATGAGTACTGTAAATGCAGCACAGGACCCATGTGAGGAGATAACAGTTTGTTTTAGCACTGGCTGCATGTGTTTGTTGACTCATGCAGTGCTGAACTCTGCTTGGTAATGTTGATAACACTAGCCTAATAACTCAATGACCCTAAGAATGACAGAGATAAAGTTTCGACACAGAGATGCACTATATTGCCAAAAGTATCGGGACACCCCTCCAAAATCATTGAATTCAGGTGTTCCAATAACTTCCATGGCCAAAGGTGTATAAAATCAAGCACCTAGGCATGCAGACTGCTTCTACAAACAATTGTAAAATAATGGGTCGCTCTCAGGAGCTCCGTGAATTCAAGCGTGGTACCGTGATAGGTGGCCACCTGTGCAATAAGTCCATTTGTGAAAAATGTCCTCACTACGAAATATTCCACGGTCATCTGTTAGTGGTATTATAACAAAGTGGAAGCAATTGGGAACAACAGCACCTCAGCCACGAAGTGGTAGGCCAAATAAAATCACAGAGCGGGGTCAGCGCATGCTGAGGCACACAGTGCGCAGAAGTCTGCAACTTTCTGCAGAGTCAATAGCTACAGATCTCCAAACTTAATGTGGCCTTCAGATTAGCTGAAGAACAGTGCGTAGAGAGCTTCATCGAATAGGTTTCCATGGCCGAGCAGCTGCATTCAAGCCTTACATCACCAAGTGCAATGCAAAGTGTTGCAGTGGTGACTCTAGAACAGACGTGTTCTCTGGAGTGACAAATCACGCTACTCTGTCTGGCAATCCAATGGACGAGTCTGGGTTTGGCGGTTTCCAGGAGAACGGTACTTGCCTGACTGCATTGTGCCAAGTGTAAAGTTTGGTGAAGGGGCGATTAGGGTGTGAGGTTGTTTTTTTGGGGATGGGCTTTGCCCCTTAGTTCCAGTTAAAGACATTTTGGACAATTTCATGCTCCCAAATTTTGGGTTTGGCCCCTTCCTGTTCCAACATGACTGTCCATAAAGACATGGATGAGCGAGTTTGGTGTGGAGGAACTTGACTGGCCTGCACAGAGTCCTGACCTCAACCTGTTAGAACAGCTTTGGGATGAATTAAAGCAGAGACTGTGAGCCAGGCCTTCTCGTCCAGCATCAGTGCCTGACCTCACAAATGCGATTCTAGAAGAATGGTCAAACATTCCCATAAACACACTCCTAAACCTTGTGGAAAGCCTTCCCAGAAGAGTTGAAGCTGTTATAGCTGCAAAGAGTGGGCCAACTCCATATTAAACCCTACGGATTAAGAATGGGATGGCATTAAAGATGTCATGTGCATGTAAAGGCAGACGTCCCTAAACTTTTAGCAATATAGTGTGTGACATTAGGAGTGGGGAAATCATTATTTTTAAGTATTATGTTAAATTTTTAAATTAAGGTTAAATGTGTTACTATTAGTATTGTATCAGGGATCATGAACCAGCAATGAACAATACTTTTAAATAGGTTTATGTTCAATCTTTATGTTCTATATAATACTGTACAAAAGTTTATGGTCAGTATAATTCTTTTTTTTTATTTTTTATAAATTAATACTTTTTTTCTGCAAGGATTCAAATTGACAGTAAATACATTTATATTGTTACAAAACATTTCTGTTCTAAATGAATTGTTTACTTTATATTCATTGCAACAATCCAGGGGGGAAAAAAGTCAAATTGTTTCCTCAAAAATGTTGCAGCACAATTGTTTTCAACATTTAATAATAAGAAATTTCTTGACCACCAAATCAGCATATCCGAATGATCTCTGAAGAATGATGTGACACGGAAGACTAGAATAACGGCTGCTAAAATCACCACAGAAATAAACTACATTTTAAAATTATTTTAAATTGTAATAAGATTATTTCACAATATTACTGTATTTACTTAATATATTTGATTGAATAGAACATTTATAAATGACCATGAACCTAGATTAATAAATGCATAAAATTGTAAAAGAAAAAAACAAAAACCTGTTAGTGCCTGATAACTGTACCTAATGCATTTACTAATATTAACAAATTGAACCTTAGTGAAAAATATTAATATGATATTTCACCACACAATATTAGATCAATATTCTTACACCAGAAATCAATATTTTATCATCCCAATGATATTTTTGGGAAAACAAAAAAGGAGATTCACTCATAGATAGATTGCTAGGTCCCAAGATCCCAATCCCAAGTTAGTACTTTGCTAAAAAGATCTGAAGTGAAGAGTAGTCTCAGTCACAAAATCATTCTCTATGTTTCAATCCTTGACACTTTATTTGTTTACAAATTTTTGTCAGAGAGGAAGACATTAGGCCTGAAGGAACCATCTCAAGTCATGTGAGCCTCATACCCCTGCATTATTGAAGTCTTCCACACAGTTTAGCACAAGTTGAGTGCTTCCTCAGCTGCTGCTGTCCATGTATCATTCCACACGGGCGCTCTAGGGGCCACATTTACACAAGCACACGCAGAAAGAGAGAGCACACCTGACGTTGGGATCATGGCTAAAGGGATCCAATGTTGTTTTGGACCCCATTGACTTCCATTGTATGGACAAATACAGTTCTTCAAAATCTCATCTTTTGTGTTTTTATCATATAGGTTTGGAATTATTTGTTTTTATGTGAGTCTTATGCTCACCAAGGCTGCATTTACTAAAATACAGTCACGTCTGTAATATTGTGAAATATTATTACAATTTAAATATATTGATGTTACTTTCAAAATGTAATATATAATATATATTTAATATATTTCAAAATGTATTTTATTCCTGTGATGGCAAAGCTGTCAATTTTCAATGACTATTATTCCAGTCTTCAGTGTCACATGATCCTTCAGAAATCATTATAATATGCTGATTTGATGCTCAAGTAACATCTCTTATTATTATCAATTATGAAAACAGTTGTTTTTTTCAAGATTCTTTGATGAATAGAAAGTTCAATAGAACAGCATTTATTTGTCTTATTAGTACTTTTGATCAATTGAATGTGTGCTTGCAGCAGTGTTAATTTCGTTGACGAATAATTTTTGTCATCATTTTCGTCAACAACCTTTTTTCACTGACGAAAACGAGACGATAACTAAATAAAAACTAGTGTTGGATGACAAAAACTATGACGAAAATCAACTGTCATTTTCGTCAACAAATAAAAACGAGACGAAAATGTTAGGGAGGGACGATTAGGGAAGAGATCCAGTCAGAACTGATGTCCTGTGTAACAGATGCGCACATTTGATTTGGACGTGCTGATCTAACCGCTGGAGAACATGGCGCTGTTGCTCTACAGGCTCACGCATCCCCAATCCAGCGCTCCAGAGTGGCTCACAATCAATGAATAGCGCACATTTATGCCAGGCAATTGTTTATAAACTAATGCTGATGAATAATGACAATGTTTACTTTACGATGTTTATATAGTAAAATGTTTTAGACGGTTGTAACAATGCATAGTTTATCTCCTCATCTGAACTTGAATGAGCAGCTGCCACTGCAACAGAGGCGTAGACATTTCAAAATAAGAGTCCGGGTGTATTTCGACCTTGTTTATCATTAAAAGTCACGCATTATATATTCGTTTTTGGTTACACAATAAACTGTATTTAATTTCATTCCCATTTAATTTATATTCAGGAGGAAAGACCAGTATTTGACACATATTCAATAAAGTATCAGGGTTATAATAGTTAACTAAAACCATTAAAAAAAAATCTTCATTACTTGAAATTAAATAAATGTTAACTGAAATGATAAAAATAAAAAAACAAACTTATTTGAAGCTTTAGCTTAACCTGATATGGCCTACTAACTAAAACAGAAATACAAAGTTATAAAAACTATATAGATGTTTTTAAAAAACAAACAAAAAAGTGAATTGAGCTCTTTCGTGTATTTTTAATGTCAAAAACAAAATGTCAAAATGTCAGTTCAAGTCGGTTATGTAATGCTTAAATGCTTAATGTATTACAATTTAACTAAACTCATTAGATTTTAGGAGACTAAATCTACTGTAGTTTTAGTCGACTAAAATCTTATGATATTTAGTCGACTAAAACTAGACTAAAACTAAAAACAATTCAGGTGACAAAAATATGACTAAAACTAAATGGCATTTTAGTCAAAAGACTATGACTAAAACTAAATCAAAATTTGCTGTCAAAATTAACACTGGCTTGCAGATTAAAAGTATTAATTTATTTTATAAAAAATAAATCACACTGATCCTAAACTTATAAACACAGTATACATCAGTGTGCGTTTACTGTATTCAAGGGGATTTTCAGGTGTATGAACATGTAACAATTCTGTTTTCTAGTTTGTCATGTTTAAATTCAACATTCTCAAGCCGTGAAGAAGAATCCAAGGTTGGATGAGCCATTAACTTTGGCTTAATTTAAATGAAACCTGTTCAGAAAGTAACTCCATTCGTCCTTTAAATTAAAGCATCTAGGTGTGGAAGATGTTCAACATTTTATTGGTCTTTTTTAGTGGTCTCTTTCTAATTGTGCTTTATTTCTGAGTTAAAGAATCAGTTCACAGACTTGTTGGCTCATGTAGAGGATCAGAAATCTTTGATTTCCTACAGAGAGCTTTTTTGGTGGTTGGCACTGTCTTTTGGGATATTAACAATATACACCGTGGTGCTCACAATTACTTCACATCTACATTTTACATCATCGAGAGTGCTTACATCAAGGCTGAATGCTTTTCTTTTCAGCCGCATTAGTCTCTGGTGAGCGTCCACTCTGTTCTAGTCCCTATATTGTGTTTATAGAGCGAGTTACATCACTAGCACTCTGTAACAACAATTAAGTGCTGACACTTCGGCCCACTCCTAGCTCTCCATTCAATTAAATCTTTTCCCATCACTGTCTTTTCTTTGTCTCTTGCTCATAAACCTCTGTCAAGACTCTTCGTTTACCAGGCGGCATGAGCTGACGGACTGGATCGGAGACTGTAAAATCATGACTTGTCGTTTGTCACTGCTCTGTTTCTTGCTGCCTTTCCTGCCGCCTCTGTGAGAGGAGTCTCTCGGCTGACTTCACTCTGCTAAAGCTGAAGTATGCTCACGGTCCAAATAGGGCTCCTTTTATACATGTCTGTGTGGGTGTTGCGGCCCCACGGGGTCAGGCGGAGGGCATGTTACCTGCCCAAGACAGTATGACAGCATTGAACATTGACATACATTTTTTTATGTTATTTATTGTAAATGCTGGTCTCGAGAGAAATACATGTGATTGGCCCTTTTGGAAGGTGTCATATGACTCAATTACTGGGAGACAGCTTGCCGTTAAAACAGCATTTGTGTAATTCATGTCACATGCTCTGCACAAATGTGGCACTTCAGAATTTAATAAGTAGTCCAGGCAAAATACTTCTGGAAGGTCCTGTTGTAAACATACAATAGGTTTTAGTTCTGTCACAGCCCTAAACCATGATTTGTTACATGATTTGTCAGTTTCAGGTTGTATTAGGGGAAGGGACATTCTCATTCACAAAAATCTGTGTAGTGCATGATGAGTCATCAGTATGTTTGATCTGTTTTCCCATATAAGAAAAGCTGTCAATTTAAATGTGCATTTATTTTATTGTTTATTTATTTTTAGGTTTGATTAAACTTTTATAAGTACACTAGTATACATATGGCCTAAAAAAACGGTGAAATTTACGGGAGAAAAAAAAAAAAAACTGGCAGCTGTGGTTGCCAGAACTTCATCATAAAAAATATGGTAGAAACATTTACAGCTTTACAGATTAAACACTGTAAAAAAAGTCTGTAAATGTATTGTTTAAATATGAAGGAATTTTCCGTATTCACTTTTTACAGGTGTTTTACTTCTATTTTAAATGACGCATTGCATTGTGTTTTAGGGTTAACAGAAATTTCCGTAAAATTACTGGATAATGTCCTGGCAGAAAATTACCAGTACATTTTCTGTTTTTCTGTTTTTTTTTTACACTAAAATAATTCAATAAACATTAATTTAACAACATTATAACTGATAAGAAAGAAAAACTAAGAATTGCGTGTCACACATGGAATTCTGGGAATGTCTATTATGGTTTTTCACTGTGAATTGTAAGATGACTTATTCTTTTTCACTTCCAAAAGCTATAAAATTATATGATATGTCCCGTTAGATATATTACAGTTGTTCATAGTATGTGGCAAGATAATTTACCGCTAACCAATTAACAGCTTTAAATTGCAATTAAAAATAATTTATGGACATGTTATGCATCAATTAACCATGTTTAAATGTACCTCTGCATTCTCTGCTCTGCAGACAGCGTGCTATTCCAAACGTGCAGAAGGTCATAGAAAAACAGTCGTCGCCTGCCTTTCATCCTTTCGTTCCCCCAATTTCCTCTTATCTCTCCTGTAAATAGAAAGGAGGAGGTGTGCGGCTGCTTAAAGCTATTGTCAGCTTAGTTGCCACTCTGAGACATAATCCTGTTGTCCGTCTCCTGCTAAGGAGGACGATACCCATTTCATATTACCGCTCCTCTGCTACAGGAATGGCAAAATGTAAGATTTTTGTGTGATAACGCTGTTTAGATAAATAATAATCAAATTCATTAATTTGTCAACTCTGCCCACAGGACAGATATATTGATAGAAAGAGGAAAAAAGAATATTAATGAATAATGTGCCTCTCATATACGGTTGAGACACAGTCATTTGCATTCTATCCATAAATATCATATTTTGGCACTGAGCATTTCTTTTATATATTCAAAGAGCAAAATTAGTCATTTAGATTGTTAGAATAAAGCACATAACATGAAATTTTTATTTGGTGTTATTATTAAAAAATGTTATTTGGTACTCAGAAATGAGCAGCAATAGTGTCATTAAGAAGCTGTTAAGAAGCATTTCCAGCTCATTATTCCAGTATTCCTCATAAAACATCACAGACAGAACAGACACGATCAATGCTAATCAATATCCGACAGGTGAAACGAGGAGGAGTTATGGCTTGCGTCGCTTTACTTAAAGGGGGGATGAAACACTCATTTTCAGTCAATCTTGAGTTCCTATAGAGTAGTATTGCATCTTTCATATCTCCGAAAAGTCTTTACTTTTATTATATTTATAAAAAGAAAGATACGCTGTACCGAGTCTTTCCGAAAAAAGCAGAACGGCTGGGGGCGTATCGTTCGGGCGGAGCTAAAGAATGACAAGTGCGCGCAGCTATTGCGTTGAGCTATGCATGTTTACATAGAAAAACAATGGAATCGGTAGCTAACAACACAAAGAAACATTTGAAACATTTTTACTCACCGCCTGCTACCAACACACGACCGTGAACCTTTATCGCTGGGATTGCTCCATCTTTCAGCATTAGGCGAGCTACAAATTCGGAGTTGAATTGTACTTTGTTTATAAACCATCGTCACCGAAATTCAGGGAACAAACAAACACTTGTACAACTCCGTTCCCGCTCCGGAAAACATGATTGTCTTGCCATGACAACCAAAAACACATATCTTTGGTGGCATTGTTGATTCCGTGAAGTCCTGTGACTGCAGCGCAGCCGGCTTTGCCCTCTCGCTCGCACGCGTGCCCTTCCAGGAGAAGAGCCCGTACTGCCCGTACAAGGACATTCCGCCCCATCTGACGTCACATATACCCATACTCGAAAAAAACTTTCCGAAACTTATGAGAAACCGGAAGGAGTATTTTTGGCACAAAAATACTCCATCAAATGTCCAACTTTTTTTTGAAACTTTGTCCATGTTTAGGATGGGAAAGCCCCCCCCCTCATTAAGCACACATTCATGTCTGTTTAATGAGAGAGATTATGTGTAGGACCTTTCTATTTTGTCTTTCTTAAGATGAGTGTGCACGGTGAAATTTTTGCTGTCGTACGAGCTCGCAGACGATATTTTATCACTTGAGAGAAACCGCGTGAAAATTGTTTATGGTCGTGGCTAGGGCTGCAACAAACGATTATTTTTATAATAGATTAATCTAACTATTATTAGAACGATTAATCGACTACTCATCGATTAATGTCATTTGCATCAACGGCTAATCAGTAAGTTTTGAATGATTATTCAGCTTTTCCAATTAGTTAAAACATTGAGTTATACATATTCTAACTATAATATATAAAAAAGAAAATCACTTCAGCTTTTGAAATGGTTTTCAGAACTCAAATCACACACAAATGCTCTCTAAGCATTGTTTAAATATTCTGTTCTCTTTCAATTGAAAAAATAAATAATAATAAACAAAAATTAGCTGCATTACAGACCAAAAAAAATTTGATGTTTGAATGTAAACATCTCTTGGCAGCAGTATTAAGAGCTTAATCTGTAAAACGATAATAGGCCCACTGCTTTTCTTAGAACTCAAACAGAAAAAGAGGACATTTACTTCAGGACACAAAGAATGGTAAAAATATTAATCTGCAAATTACATTGCAGAAAAAATTACATAATATTAATCTCTTACATGACAATTGAGCTGACAGATTCTCATTCACCTTTTAATTAACAATATGAAAAAGTAACTGACATTTTATTCTTCCTAACATCGCCTCTTTTAAGTCTTCATGCATATGGAACAAAATACAGGTGATGAGACTATAATACCTAATAGTGTTATAATAATAAAAACAGTCCTGACTCCAAGCTCGATCAAACTTTATTCTTTGCTAAATAAATCATCACATTACTGTAATTATATTATTATTGTTAATGTTATTACAATTATTAGTAGTATTATTAGGGAGCATGCACGTTGTGCTCCCGTGAAAAGTTTCGCCTTGCGTGTCTCAATCAGCTCCTGGTTCAGTAGTCAGGGCACTGATAAGGACATAAGTCAATGGGCTAACTTCCTGATCAGTGCCCTGACTACTGAACTAGGGAGCTGATTGAGACGCAGCCTTAGCTGCATCAAATCGCGATATTGCAGGCCCTTACATTAGGTCACATGAGATCAAACAACTACTCGACAAAAAAAATATTTATCTAATCGTTTCAGCCCTAGTCGTGGCTTGCAGTGTGTAAGAGGAATTACGAGACGAGCCGAGCACGTTATGAGCACCTCCCGAACATTTTTAAACATGTTTACAGGGAGTGCAGAATTATTAGGCAAATGAGTATTTTGACCACATCATCCTCGTTATGCATGTTGTCTTACTCCAAGCTGTATAGGCTGGAAAGCCTACTACCAATTAAGCATATTAGGTGATGTGCATCTCTGTAATGAGAAGGGGTGTGGTCTAATGACATCAACACCCTATATCAGGTGTGCATAATTATTAGGCAACTTCCTTTCCTTTGGCAAAATGGGTCAAAAGAAGGACTTGACAGGCTCAGAAAAGTCAAAAATAGTGAGATATATTGCAGAGGGATGCAGCAGTCTTAAAATAGCCAAGCTTCTGAAGCGTGATCATCGAACAATCAAGCGTTTCATTCAAAATAGTCAACAGGGTCGCAAGAAGCGTGTGGAAAAACCAAGGCGCAAAATAACTGCCCGTGAACTGAGAAAAGTCAAGCGTGCAGCTGCCAAGATGCCACTTGCCACCAGTTTGGCCATATTTCAGAGCTGCAACATCACTGGAGTGCCCAAAAGCACAAGGTGTGCAATACTCAGAGACATGGCCAAGGTAAGAAAGGCAGAAAGTCGACCACCACTGAACAAGACACACAAGCTGAAACGTCAAGACTGGGCCAAGAAATATCTCAAGACTGATTTTTCTAAGGTTTTATGGACTGATGAAATGAGAGTGAGTCTTGATGGGCCAGATGGATGGATTGGTAAAGGGCAGAGAGCTCCAGTCCGACTCAGACGCCAGCAAGGTGGAGGTGGAGTACTGGTTTGGGCTGGTATCATCAAAGATGAGCTTGTGGGGCCTTTTCGGGTTGAGGATGGAGTCAAGCTCAACTCCCAGTCCTACTGCCAGTTTCTGGAAGACACCTTCTTCAAGCAGTGGTACAGGAAGAAGTCTGCATCCTTCAAGAAAAACATGATTTTCATGCAGGACAATGCTCCATCACACGCGTCCAAGTACTCCACAGCGTGGCTGGCAAGAAAGGGTATAAAAGAAGAAAATCTAATGATATGGCCTCCTTGTTCACCTGATCTGAACCCCATTGAGAACCTGTGGTCCATCATCAAATGTGCGATTTACAAGGAGGGAAAACAGTACACCTCTCTGAACAGTGTCTGGGAGGCTGTGGTTGCTGCTGCACGCAATGTTGATGGTGAACAGATCAAAACACTGACAGAATCCATGGATGGCAGGCTTTTGAGTGTCCTTGCAAAGAAAGGTGGCTATATTGGTCACTGATTTGTTTTTGTTTGGTTTTTGAATGTCAGAAATGTATATTTGTGAATGTTGAGATGTTATATTGGTTTCACTGGTAAAAATAAATAATTGAAATGGGTATAAATTTGTTTTTTGTTAAGTTGCCTAATAATTATGCACAGTAATAGTCACCTGCACACACAGATATCCCCCTAAAATAGCTAAAACTAAAAACTACTTCCAAAACTATTCAGCCTTGATATTAATGAGTTTTTTGTGTTCATTGACAACATGGTTGTTGTTTAATTATTAATGTTGTAAAATTAATCCTCAAAAATACAACTTGCCTAATAATTCTGCACTCCCTGTATAAAAATTTGGGGAGTCGCTTGATTTTGCATTGCCTTGTTTTATTTTCTGTCCCCTATTGCCAAATCATACACAGCCACGTCACATTGGTAAATTGATGAGTATTATTGGGCTATAGCTCAGTGGCTGCAACCATACAGCATGCGCATACACTGTCACACACACACACACACAAGTGCACACTTTCTCTCTCTCTGGTTGTTTCCGTTGAAAGGAATTGCTGCTGTTCTCTGCATTTTAACAAATAATTTGCACACAAATAATTTTTTCTTTCTTTTTCCTATCCAAAGCTATCGCTGCAACATTGAAAGCTCCAGTCTCTGTGTTTAGCGCGAAAGCTCATGCGATTGCCGCTGGCTCACCGTGCAGTATAGAGACAGAACGCATTTAGGCCACGCCCACACCAGGGCGAAAACAATTCAACGATCGCCATTGACTTTGTATTGCATGAAGCGGCCTCCTTGTCATTTATGACTTATAACAAAAAACAGAACAATGTCTAAAAGCTGATATTTGACAGGGTGTACAGCAAACAAGCTAAAAGGCACAGAAATAAGTTTTTATAAGCTGTCGACACAAAAAAAAGAGTGTTTAAGAAGACAAAAGTGGATACAGGCAATAAAATGTGAAGCATCAGCAGGAATAATGGGTCAATTTTGGGATCCTGTACCTATCATGTCCTACTCAGTATGCCTACGTGTGCAGTAAACATTTTAATACTGTTAAGTCAAATATCCAAATATCAGGTTTATATATTATATTTCTTGTCGCTGATTACGTTCCCCTCTAGTGGGTGTAGTTCTCAGTGTCTCAATTGCCTGTATTTTTGGGTCAAAAACTTCTGGGTTTTTGGTTCTGGGTTTTGTTTAGCTTGTTTGCTGTAAACTTTGCCACATATCACCTTTTAGACATTGTTCTGTTTTTTGTTATAAATCATAAATGAAAAAGGGGGCCGCTTCACGCAATACGCCTGGTGGGCGTGGTCTTCAGACGCATGTCGCTCTGTCTCTATAGTCACCAGCTGCTTTGATGAGGTTATCAAGTTAATTGACCAGTAGGGTTTGTCCCAAATGTCCGAACAGCGTGCACCCGTCCTTAGCATTGATTAAGAGCTGAGCTACTAAACAATATAATCACTGATCATTCAGAAATATTGCTTATTGGTTTAATTGCTAGTTTATTTTTAATATAATTGATAATTATAACCACTAATTAATAATAATTTATTATTATTTTTATTGTTGTATTTTTTCAATTTACTGAATTAACTAAGTGCTTATAGGCTTTCCATGAAGTATCTGTTTTCTCCTCTACTTTTAAAATGATAGATAAAAAAAAATTGTCACAATTTCCTGACTTTCATGTTGTTTCAAAACCATAACATTGCATAGGCTGCTCTTTTCTACACAATTAAAGTGATTTGCAGCTGTTGTCACGGAATTGTGAAGCGCACAACGATAGAAATACTATAATGACGGTCTTTAATATAATACTCAGGAGTAACAGGAAAACTCAGAAGAATCCTGGAAACACAACCACATAACATAGACGATACAGGACAAGGAACTGAGGATAACTCAGGGCTTATAAACACAAAAAGTAGAACTGGTGTGGGGAACTAATTAACAACCAACAAGACTAATTAGTGAACTAATGCGAACAAAATCACAGAAACTGAGCATACATATTATAGCTGTGCTCTTAAGCCACCAAAAGGTTAAAAAAAAATCATAAAAGTAATCCATCCGAGTCTTTAGTCTTCTGCAGCTTTACGATAGCTTTGTACGAAGAACATATTGAAATTTCATGTGACAAACAAACTAAAGTTGTTATTCACTGAAAATATTGCCGCCTTCTTCCTCTATCACATCAACTGTTACCAGTATGCAAGTATCTTATACAAAAGTTTCAGTGAATAACAACTTATATTTCGGTCTACATAAAGCTATCGGATGAGTCATAATGAACTATTTTTCATTATTTTGTGTTTTCTACCTTTTTGGGGGGGAACCTGACAGCCCCTGTTCCTATTCATTTTCTTTTTATGGCAAAAAACCTTGTGTGTTTCAAAACAATATGAGGGTAAGTAGATAATGACAGAATGTTCATTTTTGCCTGAACATTTCCTTTAATTAACTGGAGTCCTGGAATTTTAAACCCTTTGTATTTGTGTTGAACATTCCCTCTAAGACTGAACAGGCTGCAGCCAGCAAGACGAAGGAGATTGAATGAGACAAGGAAAAAAAAAACACAGTGGGAGACAGAGATATGGATATAGGTGCAGGATGGGGCCAGTGGGAATGCAGTTCCCAACTGCCTGTGGCAGTCATTGACCTTAAGGTCAACATGGTAGCAGGTTCAGAGTTTTGACAGGTGCAGTCAACTGTGGAGAAAGGAGCGTGCCCGTTGGCACTCCATGTAGCCAGTCACTGTGCGTTAGTCTATTAAACTACATACTATCGCTCGTGTGTCTGTTTTACACACATCCCACATCCGACCAATCTCGTAGCCCGGCTGTTGGTCGGAGATGCTGAAGCAGTCATTGGGACCTGCCTTTTTACATTACAATGTTTGCCCTCAGAGTCACCCTGCTAAACAGCTCACCCTTAAAAGCTCTGTCACCAAAAATTAGCCAGAACTCAACCCCCTCCTCCCACAGAGAAGTGAAAACACTGAGGAGAAACATGTTTGACCTGTACATGACCTCTCGGACTATGTATCGAGAGTGTGCATCAGGGGTGTCTCCTCCGAGTAGGCAAGAGAGGCAGTGTCACCTCAAAAAATGGATTAGAAAATAATCGATATTAGAAAAATAAAACAAGGCAAATATTACAAAATGTGACATTAAAAAGTATAACACTGTCCAAGAGCTACACCAGAAGGTAAAGTTACAGTAGAAGTCCACATCTCTTGTGGACTCCCACTGTAATCACATGAGAGGAGGCAATGCCTCCATCGCGCTATGATTGGATATGATCGGCTATGATTGGATATGATTGATTCATGCGATAAATCCCATTCTGCGTTCTCGCAACGGCCTGAGTGAAGACAATGGTGGTGTTAATGGGAAAGACTAATTAAAAAGTAAGTAAACAACTCGGCCATTAAGATCTCACCGCTTTGTCACGTCAAAATCAAACTTGAAATGGCCTGAGAACATGATGACTGCGGGGGGTTTTAGTGAGCAATCAGCTTGGGGAAAATTAATATGTCTGTGACCAGGGTTTACAAGATGACTGCTGAAAATAAGTTGACTAATAAAAAGAAAAGCTGAACTCAAGTTCACAAATAATAGGTTTTGTTTAAATTGTTTCTCCCTTTAGTTATTATTTTGGTACTTGGTTTTAATAAATAGAACATTACATAGTTAGTGTAAAAATACAAAATAGAGTTGTTTTTGGTCTCTCGTTTTTATGTGTTTATTTAACCAGTAATAAAAAGTGTAACAGGGACATACATTTAAATTTGTGATCCATACGTCATCGATAGCCAGGAGTATCTGAAACACAAATTGGCTTATTGGTTATTCAATCAGTATTTTTGTTTTGTTTTCCAGTAAAATGATCTAAAGATCCATATAACAATATACATTTCCTAGAAATATCCTGTTATTATTAAATTAATCCTTTGGCTATTTTTTAGCATACACCTTGTCTTTTTTTCCAGTAAAATATTTTTTTTTATTTGTATCTTTGTTTAATTTTTTTAGCTCTTTGGCTCCTTTATTAGCATAAACCTTGTCTTGTTTTCCAGTAAAATTATGTATCAATATACTAGACACATAGCCAGTCAAATTATTTTTTTTTAAACTTTTGTCACTTTCAGGTTGTTTCAGACCTATAACATTCCATAGAACTTTAAAGTAGTTGCAGAAGTTGGTTGAAGAATACCCAGGCTGCTCTTTTCCAAAGGATGAAAGTGGTAGCAATCTAGCATGTTCTGTGTGGATAAGAATCATGAGGCGAACAGGTTCTCTCTGTTATTTTCTTGTGAATGTTGAAACAAGATATTCAATGGCTGTGTGTGTGCTGCATATTTAACGGTGAATTACCACAAGAGAGGTGACATGACATGATAGACATTATATATGAGCCCTGAAGGATTGTTCAAAAGGGGTTGCATGATGTACAGAGTTGACTCAGCATGGTGATACACATGGCTGTTATTATTAACACTGGGGAGTTCAAAATACTGCTCATTGAATATTACATTCTCATACATGGCTGATGATCTGGAACTATAAAAAAGATATTATCAGTATTATTAGTTGTAGTATTAGTATTATTTCCCTGAAATCATGCTTGGTGGGTAAATGTGTACCATATTCAAATGCGATCCTCCTCGTTGCTTTGCTTTGACATCTTTGATGTCTTGGTATCATGGTCACGCATAAACCCTCTGAAGAATACCTTTTTTCTGTCTGTAGTTTCTGTGAAACTATTGAAGAACATGATTAGGCGAGGAACGAAAGCTCATAATGAAACAGAAGAGAGATGAAAGCCACCTATGTGGAATTTAAAAAAAACTAACTCCCACTCGAATCATGTAAATGAAAGTTTTTCTGAGAACAGTGTCTTTGATGGACAGTTTCGTAATTGATATTGTGCGTCTTTCAGTCACAATTACAGCTTCCTGGTAGTACCTTTACTCGACTTATCTGATTAAGAAAAGGTACAATGGTTGAGAATAAACATGACGACAGATTCAGATCTCAACTCTTTTCACGTTTGGACACAACAAAAAATCACTTTACTGGCTTTTACAGGAAAATTCTGTAAAAATGGTACAGTAAAAAAGCCTATTAATTGGTTAACTTTAAGTTTAATTTACCATATATGGTGAAAATTGTAAATGGTTTAACATTGCATTTATGTACATTTACAGTAAAATACAGTCAAATGTATGATTTTTACTAGTAAGCAGTAAAATGACTTTCCCAGAAGTCCCTGTATGACACATTACATATGATTATGTTTAATATAAATCATTTTGTTTAATTTCTGTTAACAGTATGTACATTAGATTGTTTTATGTTTTATGGACAGGCCACTTACAATGAACTCAATGATTCATCATGTAGCTTTCTATTGTACCACCTGTATTATTGTGGTTGTTATCAATACATTTTAATGTACAAATTATATTGTGGTATTTCAAGTAGATTTGTATACATAATGTAATGATACTGTATATAGGTTACAAGTTGTAAAATATACAGGCACCAATATGCCATCCTGTAATAGCGGAAACATCATGAGCATAGTTTTTACTGTACATTTCTGGCAACAACAGCTTCAGTTTTTTACTGTCAATTTTACAGGATCTTTTTTACAGTGCAATTTTGAAAAAGAACAATGTGCCATGTCTAATCGGCCTATACAACATAAAAGATGCAATGCAGTGTTCAGAAGGCATTTGACTTATCTCTATTAGTTTATACTTATATTTGATCCATGATCTGTCTTTACTTACAGTACATGTTTTCAGCTTAAGCATAATCGATGGAAGATGTAAGCATCTAAAAACACTCCATATGTGTCGATCGGGTTCTGCTTAAACTATTTATGACATAAAAGAACACTGTTTAAGACATTTACTTGACGTTACATACTGTCAGGTTGTTAGGGATAATCAGTTTAAGATTGTGTGTGTGTGAGTGTGCCCAGTGATTATGAAACTGTTCTAGTTCTGCCGAGAGTCCATTTCCTCTCAGACTCAAAGGGAAACTAATATTACCTAAGCGGATTATTTTGTTTCACGTGGTTTTCAGGGCTTGACATTTGATTATTGAAGGAATGTTCACTTTTCCACCAAAATGTACAAGAGTTCAAAACAGCAGGATGCCTTTTGTCAGTGGAACATCTTGAATCATATTTAATATAACGTATCGGCCTATTTTTTTTTTTTAAATGGTTGCCCAGAACTGCGTAAGTGTAGAGAGAAGAGATTGTTTTTTAATATGTGTGGAAGGAGATGGTCGCGTTACTCCATGCCCGATTGCCTTTCATTGTGCGAGTGCATCGGAGCCCCTAAAGAGATGACAATTACTACGTCTCGAGAACTTCGAGACTAACCAAACGTACTGTAACAAGGGCAGGCAACGCAGACATGCTCTTGCTGACAGACTTCGCACTCTGACCCGCAGTCCGGGAGACCGAAGGGAGACTTCTCTCCCATTTGTTCAGACACAGAGCTGTTTACAGAGCAGAAAAGGGTGGAGAGAGGAACTTCTCTCTTTGTTGTGCTAGGGTTTTCCCCTCTGAAATGAACAATTGCAAGTCCCCCCATCTGCCCTCTCGGTTTGAAATGCAAAGTTAACAGATTTACCCAGGCCCTCGAGTCCTGCACGCTCGCTCCTAATCTATTCTAATGTGTCAAAAAGCCTTTCCTTGGAGTTACAGAGAAATTTCACACTTGAGTTGTTTGTAAAAGTCATTCTGAATCATGAGTTTTAGGGATAAAGTAAGTTTCTTAAGTAAGAGACTGTTCAGAGAAGCTACTGGACTGCTTGCTTGCTTCACACTCAACAGCACATTTGATTTAGTTTAATTCACTACAGAGATGGTTTGTGTGTGAATGGTCATACAATGGTCATACAAATGGTCACACTATAAGGTTGGGTTACAGCAGTTGGTCATATGCACTGCTCTTGAAACTTTTAATGCAAATCTTGTAGGTAATGTTAATGTTTAGTTATTACCAAATGTAGATCTGCCTGCCGTTTAAGTTATATATTATGAATTATTATATTATTTAATATATATTATGAAAAATGTTTCACCTGGTTTTTGTAGGGCTGTCATATCAGATTTTTTCTACAAATGGCCAAAAGAATACACAATAGTGATATTATCTTTTAGAAAAAAGTAGCTATCAGTCAAATTCTTAAATCTTTTACCTTTTTATTTAGT
The DNA here is from genome assembly GCA_023566225.1 of Romanogobio albipinnatus. NCBI lineage: Eukaryota > Metazoa > Chordata > Actinopteri > Cypriniformes > Gobionidae > Romanogobio > Romanogobio albipinnatus. The sequence goes on along the minus strand of CM042250.1, from coordinate 25,618,663 downwards.
GTTTTCTCTTTTTTTTGGCCAATGAATCACACTCAAAATAGTGAGGAAAGTTGGAGGAGGAGAGAGCGTTTGTAACTGTAAAGGCCCTGATATACTTCAAGCGAAATCAAAGAACGTACTAATTTCAAACAAAATCGGGCCAAAACGAACTTCGTTTGGAGTTAGTTTTTGGGAGTCTGAAACAGCTTGCCAAAGCGAGCTTTCCGGAAAAGTTTGCTCTGGCTGGTAAACACCTTTGTACTACTATTGGTCCGTGGCGATTACGAAATCTGTAGGTGTGCGCGGAGGCTCTGCCTTCTTTCACGACAAAATCTTTTCTGGTTTATTCTTCTGTTGAGTCCGTAGAGGTCAGACAACCACGAGTGAAAACATAAACATACTGCAGAGCTGCTAGTAGAAAATGTAAGTTGTACTTCTGATGAAACAAGACAAGGACACTTTTCATGTTTAATATGGTAAAGATTCTGCTTGATTTGAAGCAATATATTGTTTAAAGCGTTATATAAATATACTGGACATGACTAGAGTGCCGAATTGCAGAGCTTGTGCAAACATATCCACGTTGTTATGAAGATCAGATGCTTTATAAATAAAAAATGCTTTTTGTTTTCTTCATTTTTTGTTAGTTTATTTTGTTATTCAGAGGAAAGCAAGCAGCACATATTTACATATTCATCTAAACTTCGCTCTCAGTAGTATGGACTGCATAAGATGTTTGATAACAGTATTTCACTGCTCATGTATTGCGAACTTTGTTTTACCTCTAAACGAAGAACAAAAACGATCTTTGCCGTAAGTATATTGAGGCCTTAACTGTACAAAGCGTACAAAAAGAACTTGATCGGCCCTTGTCTTTGTTTATGATTGAAACCAGTATTGAGGTGCAATACCGACACCTACTGTGTTGAAGTGTCAACCAGAAGGTGCTGGATCTTTTATAATATTACAATGTGTGCAGAATTAACACAATATCAATATTTTCTTAATCGCAGGTATCATCAGTAGTGTTATATTGTAACACCCCTAGTTTGAAACTATGAAAATGAAAGTATGAAAGTCAATGTTTCCATTGGACCCCATTGACTTTCATTGTATGATTGTATCATGTATCATTCCAATACAACTGACGAAGCTACAACCATGTCACTTTACAGAATTTTAAACATTTTTTGAACACACATTTGGAAAATTCTTATCACTCAGAAGTTGTGAACGATGTGCCTATTTCCATGGTTACATTGACATAGTTTTACTTTCACATCCATAAAACAGAACTTTCTTAATTTGTTTGCGCAAGGAAATATGTGATGTGCCATTCCATAGCAATCTTCTCCTACCCATGATTTCACCCTCAAATAAAGGAGTGATTTCCACTCCTCTAATCTAATGGGTGTAAAATTTGCCATGACAATATAATTATTTTTAGGGTCCTATTTGCATTTCCAGCCCTCTGCTAAGTAAATGTTAGGGTTTAAGGTCTTTATAGATAAATTAATAATATCAAGTATTTAAAATGGCATGAAACATTTAAATTGAGTAATTTCACTTCCTGAAGGGCACGTTTAGGGTATTTTACATTTGCATGCAGACAGATACATCGGCCCTAATCACTGAGACGCAAAATTGTAGTTAAGAGTGTGAAATATTTCATGGGGCCTTTTTCGGGTCTATCTGACTTTTGTATCATGAAGCCTGAGGTATTATTCTTAAGAAAACAACCTCATCTATCATTTTTCCCCATTTTAATAGCTGCGGCTCAAGCACATAAAGATAAGTCAAATACAGTTTGTCCTTCATTTACAGTCATATCCATGATGATTTTGTCTGTTAAACTAACGACAGAACTCTGTAAGATCCCTCCCCCCATCCTGTTAAATGTAAAGTTGGAACGTGACCAAGAGCTTGAGTTTCCACTCATCTTCATTTAATCTGTTAGGTTAATAAACCTCTGTGATTGGTTACCTTGATTGGTCATCACGCTCGCTGTGTCACTCAATCCCCTTCCTGACTATGCAAGAGTGTTTTGAGCCGTAATAACAGGCCTTATTTATGTCTTTAAAGAACAAGCTTCTGCCTCAGGCATGTAGGTTGGTTCTCCTCATCATGTGATAGAGAAAGTAATTGATTTCTCATTTTCTGGCTTAAGGCAGTAACCTAAAAAGAAAAGCATAGGTTAATGACAGCTAGTTTTGTAGGTCGTTAGTGAATTTAACACTGGTGATCTATTTGAAACAGACTTTGATTTTCTAATATGTAATTGTAACTGGCACAGTCACCTTGGAGGAGTCATTTACTTCTGCCCTCTTTAGCTATACAGTATGCAGACAGTAATACAGTATATTGTACATACTATATATATATATATATATATATATATATAGTATGTACAAGAAATCAGGTATAAAAACCTCTGATCATCGAAGCTGACCAAAAATAAAATTGTAGTCATTCTTATTCTTATTCTTATTCTTATTCTTATTCTTATTCTTATTCTTATTCTTATTCTTATTCTTATTCTTATTCTTATTCTTATTCTTATTCTTATTCTTATTCTTATTCTTATTCTTATTCTTATTCTTATATTAAACCTACAGTGTAATAAATAGGTATTTTATCTTCACTCTCATTTCATTCAAGGTCACTCTAAATAACAGTTCATTGATAATAATAACTTAATATTGGCTGCCATGCTTTGTCAAACTGCATGATTAAATTGATTTTCAAGTTCAGTTTTAACTTTTTACTTATTACATTTTTGTCAAAGATGGTATATTTTACAACAAATAATCCTTCTACATTTGTACAACATAAATTTTGCTATTTTTGCATTTTTTGCATATTTTTTATATGAAAATGTGTTTCTACTCATCTGCAATATGGAGAAGTAACATGCATATTTCTAGATTGTGAAAGAATAGGCTGTTATTCAGATTATTACATATTAATTACAAGATCTATATAATATACTACTATTATATACATATATATACTGTTCCAAGTTACAGTTAAAGGGTGTTTTAAAACAAAAACACAGAGTTTTCATTTTTGGGTGAACTAACCCTTTAAGAAAAAAATGAAAGGTGTTATTTGATTGAAAGGCAGGAATTGCCCTATGCATAGCAATGTTACCAGAGAGAGAGAGAGAGAGAGAGAGAGAGAGAGAGAGAGAGAGAGAGAGAGAGAGAGAGAGAGAGAGAGAGAGAGAGAGAAAGAAAGAGAGAAAGAGAGAGCTAATGAGCAGCTCTCTCTAGAGAAAGAAGAGAATCAAAAGAGGAAGAGCTACAGTTCGGATCTTCTTTTATCCTCTTCCCTGATGTCACCAAACTCAAATATGACTCTTTTAAAACGATACTCGGTTACTTAACGTAACCTCGGTTCTCTCTAGAATTGGTCGCCACGTCACGCGGGCTCACCGATAGGCTGCTGCAGTTGCCAGCAGAGCAGCCAATAGCACGCTGGAATAGCCTGCTATGGTCTGCCAGGCTGCCGCACTGCGTTGACAATGTTACAAAATTAAGGATAATTTTGGGTTTTTCAGAAATCTCGAAGAAAGAATACTTTCCCCGTAGCGTAAGGAACTTACGCAATACGAGAGAACCTCTCGTAAGAGAACTGACCAATCAGACCAAACCGTGAGACGTTTGAAAGTAACCAATCAGACTAAACTTCTCCCAAGGTGTGAAAAGCATTTGGCCGGCAAGCCATTCTTTTGTCCTTAGCAATCCCATATCGCCCTTCTGATGGGGTTAAGGGGGGAGGGGATTGAGTCAATTTCAAATATCTTGTTCACGACGATGGTTGCTAACAGTAAAGCAGATGATTTTGTTCTATTTCAAATATCTTTGATTATTTTCCACCTTACACCGAAGACTTGCTGAATGAAAAACACCTCAAAGCCCGTCTTTTTGCACTGCCTGCAGATTACCGTAGATATCATATCAAACGCACAGACTATTTTAGTCGTGACTGGCTTGAAAGGAGTTAATCACTCAGTGTCTTGTTTTTAATGCGGCGTGTCAAGTTAAATTTGTTACTTTAAAAGAACATGTCTCAAAATGCAGCGGCCTTTCATATTCATTTGCATTTAGTCTTTCTTGCGCTTTCTGTGAATGCGTCCTGGTGTGTGCTGTGCTGTCTTGCTAGATCTAGCTTGAGTCTACTCGCAAATAATCGATCTGTATCATTTCAGAGTACTTCATGGTACTACTAGTAATATGTATGATTCACATTCATGGTACTAGTAGTAATGTGTATTTAGCTAGCTAGTCTTATTTTGTAATGCTTAATATTTGAAACAACCAAATCAATTACATTTGTGTATTTAAGACAGGTTGGAATTTATCCCAACTTTAAGAAGTTATTTACAGTGATTTTTTTTAAGAACATTCTTTTCGGAAAAATATGAATACTTCCTAAATTTGATCTTAAGAACATTATTTTTGGGAATACACAATATTCTTATCTTTTTTCTTAAGTTAGAAAATAAGAAGAAATGATTCTTATTCTTGAGGTCACCACATTTCTGGAATGTGGGGTTTAAAAAAACGTCTTTCTGACCCACTTACTCCAGCAAGCTGCCTTAACCATGAAACCCATATAAAGTACATGATGCAACTGTGCCTTTCCCCATACAACCAAACACTTCCTCTCTGAATTCATGAAAAGATGGGCATCACCACAAGATTAAAACATTTTTATAGGCACATTCACTTCACAGACATGTTTAAAACGTGCAATTCTGCTTGAGGCAATGATGTGCTATCATGAAGTGTATTACTGAATGTTTCATCATGAAATTAGAGTCTCTTTGGTCTTCATTTAGCTGGTTAGTTATGACAGAACAACCTTCTATAGCTGAATAAAATCAGCCAAATATTATAGAATGGAAGTATCTCTTAGGTCTTTTAATTCAATCAGACAAAGCACCAAATTCTCTACAGCTAGGATTTATTTTGATCTTTGATGCTTGTCACTGGGTTTGTACTTATTTTCATTTTCGATAATCTTTTTACATCTAGAGAAATCAAGCCTATCCTCAGGCTCTGTGACACAGCCATTGTTGGACATTGAATAGACTTCTCTGTGGTGAGCTACCGAGCCAAAGCACCCAGGAATCCGAAGACACAAATCGCTCTGATTTAGACTCTGTCCTATGCGGGCCTGCTAGCATCAGCACAATTGTCTCTACCCTCGTCAGGCTGCCCATCACTTCTCTCTCTCCAACAAAACAATTTATACCCTCCTCTTGACTCTAAATCTCAAAGCTTTATTAGCCATAGTTTATGAGTAGATATGGTCTGGGCATGAGCAACTGATAGTTGTTGCACTTGCCCTGTGGATCAATCTGTTGTAGACAGGCTCCATAATTACTGCACTTGCACTGTGAGATGTGGGATGGTTAAATAGTGGCGTTATGAAGGTTCTACACCCCCTCAACATGTAACATGTCTGTCCCAACATTAACGACTATTAGTTAACGACCAGCCAGTTGCCAAGCTGAGAAGACAGTATTGACTTGATGTCAATAAAGGTTTGGCAAAATTCAGAATTGAATGATTTGGCTCCCTTTAAATGAATGACTTGGAAATTTAATAAAATTTGCCACGCCCCACAGGAAGTTAAATTAGAATTGATTTGGGGTGACAGAAAGTATAACTTGCTGCAGTGAGAATGAATGAATGTATGCATGTATGTATGTGTTGTATATACAGGTCCTTCTCAATAAATTAGCATATTGTGATAAGGTTCATTATTTTCCATAATGTAATGATAAAAATTAAACTTTCATATATTTTAGATTCATTGCACACCAACTGAAATATTTCAGGTCTTTTATTGTTTTAATACTGATGATTTTGGCATACAGCTCATGAAAACCCAAAATTCCTATCTCAATAAATTAGCATATTTTATCCGACCAATAAAAGAAAAGTGTTTTTAATACAAAAAAAGTCAACCTTCAAATAATTATGTTCAGTTATGCCCTCAATACTTGGTCGGGAATCCTTTTGCAGAAATGACTGCTTCAATGCGGCGTGGCATGGAGGCAATCAGCCTGTGGCACTGCTGAGGTGTTATGGAGGCCCAGGATGCTTCGATAGCGGCCTTAAGCTCATCCAGAGTGTTGGGTCTTGCGTCTCTCAACTTTCTCTTCACAATATCCCACAGATTCTCTATGGGGTTCAGGTCAGGAGAGTTGGCATCTCCATAAAGCTTTTCAGCAGATGGAAGCATGAAGTGCTCCAAAATCTCCTGATAGCTATCTGCATTGACCCTGCCCTTGATAAAACACAGTGGACCAACACCAGCAGCTGACATGGCACCCCAGACCATCACTGACTGTGGGTACTTGACACTGGACTTCAGGCATTTTGGCATTTCCTTCTCCCCAGTCTTCCTCCAGACTTGACACCTTGATTTCCGAATTACATGCAAAATTTGCTTTCATCCGAAAAAAGTACTTTGGACCGCTGAGCAACAGTCCACTGCTGCTTCTCTGTAGCCCAGGTCAGGCGCTTCTGCCGCTGTTTCTGGGTCAAAAGTGGCTTGACCTGGGGAATGCGGCACCTGTAGCCCATTTCCTTCACACGCCTGTGCACGGTGGCTCTGGATGTTTCTACTCCAGACTCAGTCCACTGCTTCCGCAGGTCCCCCAAGGTCTGGAATCTGTCCATCTCCACAATCTTCCTCAGGGTCCGGTCACCTCTTCTCGTTGTGCAGCGTTTTTTGCCACACTTTTTCCTTCCCACAGACTTCCCACTGAGGTGCCTTGATACAGCACTCTGGGAACAGCCTATTCGTTCAGAAATGTCTTTCTGTGTCTTACCCTCTTGCTTGAGGGTGTCAATGATGGCCTTCTGGACAGCAGTCAGGTCGGCAGTCTTACCCATGATTGCGGTTTTGAGTAATGAACCAGGCTGGGAGTTTTTAAAAGCCTCAGGAATCTTTTGCAGGTGTAATTTTGATTCAGATGATTATGTTAATAGCTCGTTTAGAGAACCTTTTCATGATATGCTAATTTATTGAATTTTGGGTTTTCATGAGCTGTATGCCAAAATCATCAGTATTAAAACAATAAAAGACCTGAAATATTTCAGTTGGTGTGCAATGAATCTAAAATATATGAAAGTTTAATTTTTATCATTACATTATGGAAAATAATGAACTTTATCACAATATGCTAATTTATTGAGAAGGACCTGTATTTATGAATGAATTGAGTGAGTGAGTGAATGAATGAATGGATGAGTGTGTGTGTGAGTGAGCGAGCAAGCAAGTTTGAGTGTGCGAGTGTATGAGTGAGCGAGTGAGTCCGTGCATTGACGGAAATTCTTCTACCTTGGTCAGACCTATAAAACAAACCTTCAAACTTTTTTAACCATTTATTTATTTAACATTAGATGTTTGTGTTGTTAAACTTTCTTTATATTTTCTTTATTTTAAAACTATATTAAATAAGAATAAACAAAACATTATTTTAGACATAAAAGTATGACGAAAAATACTAGTAGCGTTCAAGCGTTCATGCTTGTGGTTGCCAGATTTCAATCATTTAAATCCCCCAATCAGAGCTTTTCTGTTAAAATAACACGTATTCTATCCATTGACCATTCAAAAATATGGACGACGCGACTTCATTCTCTTTCACTGAAGAAAAGTGAAGCTGCCGGAGGTCCGAATATGGAGCTGACATCTTGTGCAGATTTGGGATAGAGTCTGCACAGTAGAGAGCAGGAAGTAGAGCCACGATATCAAAAGCCCACCCACACTCTCGCAGATGCAGAACAATTCATTATGTCGGTGTGAAATAAACAGTTATGGAAATGCACAAATTAAAGCTAAAGCTCGAATCTCCTCCAGAAAATCCAGTAAAAAGTTAGTTGGTGACTTCACTCAGAGAAGCTGTCAATCATAATGTCCCCCAGTTTTTATAGCATCAAATAACTAACTAAAACCAAATGTATTTAAAAAAAACGAACACTTGAATTGAAATCAGCGTAAGTGTAATTTGATTGTTTAGTTGGTCTCTCGTCCATTAGAATACACGAAGGGGTGGGGGTTATGAGCTATACTGGGATCAACCACCTGGGGATCGAGACACTTTGGCTTTAGTTTTTAACACGAGTGCAGCAGGCTTGATTCTATCCATTTTACTTATATTTTGCAATCTGGCAACCATGTGCACGCAAGCTCTCTCTTGCGCGGATGATCGGAAAACACCAATAAACAAGTAAGCCTCATTTCAGCAATCTCCATTTTAAATTTTCTGTTTAAATTAAAGTGTTATTCAGTCTGTCTGTGTTCTGTCACTCACGAGCAGCGGTTTTGCGATGGTGTTTGCTGAATAACTGCACTTGCGCAACCTCAAAAATGCAAAGTCTTTTTTGCTGTTGTTTTAATAGAAAAACATTAAAGTAATGTGGAATTTCACTGTTTTAAATTTTTAGAGAAGTTTCTTATTTTTCCATTAGGCATATATGATAAATAGCCTATATTAAATCATAAAACTAGATGAGGTAAAATAAACCGTGTTAGCTATGGGTCGACATTCTCTTGATTTAAGTTTATAGGTGAAAGTGCAACAATAGGCTAAATACATTTCTCAAATGACAACAATCCTTGTGATAATAATTAAAATAATCAGGATTATCAATGCAGCATGACAAAAATGTGACTAATTTACCATTGAAACCAATGATGAAAACTAGACTAAAATGCTCAGACATTTAGTCGATTAAAACTTGACTAAACAAAAAAAAGACTAAAAGGTTGACTAAATATGATAAACTAAAAAGAACATTTGACCCAGGACTAAGACTGAGACTAAATAAAAAAAATAGCTGACGAAATTAACACTAGCATTCAAAGTTTATGTTGATAAACTTTCCTTTTTCTGTTAATTTATTTATTCATTTATTTAAAATATATATTTAAAAAAAAATCTTTAAAAAGGCTATCACGTCAGCATTAAAAGTTTGTGTTGATAACATTTTATTTTTCTGTTTGTTTGTTTATTTATTAAACATTTAATGATTCATTTTTATTTCTGCTTCCATAAATTCTAAATAAATTCTGCATCCTGTCTGCTACATAGATTTAAAGCAAATTCACATTCAGGAATTAAATCGAAATAAAAATAGCACACAATCCAAGTGTCAATCATACAGCAATATTAAACTATTTCCTTTTGTCCAGTGTATAATAAAACTTGAGTCTAAATGTCTAATTTATTTGTTTATTTCTTATAGAATTCTGCCAGCCCAGCTGCGACAGGCTCCAACGCCCCTGTTACAGGCTATCGCCGCATGGTCATCCCACCCCAGCCCCCTCTAACTGCCACAAAAAAATCCACCCCGAAACCTCAGGCAGCTCCAGCCGTCCCTTCTCCGGCTTCTCCACGCCCCCAATACCAGCCCGCGCCCCAGCCTGTCCCAGCATCCTACACCACCGCCTCTACTCCGAGCCAGCCAACCTTCAATGTTCAGGTCAGGGCCGCCCAGCCTGGCCCCCAGCAGCAGCCGCTCCGTGGTCCAGCCCAGGTACAGTACATGCCAGCTCAACCCAGAGGCCCTGACTTTGCATACGGGCCTCCGCAGCCAGGATTCTGCCCTGCTCCGTCTGGAGGCTATCATGACCAGCACTATGGTGGAGCTCCTGGTTATGGAGGTCAGAACACATGGAGAGCTGAACCAAGTCACCATGCCCCTCCTCCACCCACCCAAGGGTACCAGCCTGCTCCCCCGAAAAAAACCTACATCACTGATCCTCCTGCTAGCCTGGCACCCTTCGGCGGTGGGCCTTCTGTTCCTCATAAGGTAAGGGCCACATCTTTGTTTCAAATAAGAGTAGAACAAACAAAAACAGATGGAAAAACTAATCCATGAAAAGCTTACTTAGAAAACCATTCAGGCCCATAATCAGTTCTCTCATTTTATTGAATTTAGTGTGTTTTAAAGCACTGAAACTCAAATTGAATTATTTTAAAGTGCAATCTTTGTGTCACTAGTTCTTTAGAAAACATTACTATTGGCTGCTACCTTTGTATAATGTAATAAATAACTATATTTTCTGGATAAAAACACACAGGAATTATTATTCAAGTTGTGAATCTATAGGCCAAATGGAACAAAAAACCAAAGAACATTTGAAGAAGTTAATACGAAAAAAGTACAGAAAAGTTGCAAAACAATATTTAAACATTTGTGTCCAACACATTTAGGAAAGGGTTCAGGTCTTGCGATGGTCACCACTCACCCTTGTGAAAATGAAGTGCAGATTAGCATACTTTTAAGAAAAGTACTTATTATGTAAATAATATACTTAAGTGTGAACTGAATGTAATGTTTTCAAACAATTAATGCATTGCAATTAAAAGAAAATGTATCATAGTTTAACTTTTATATTAAATGCAGTTACGACTGAAAGTACATCTTTGGTAACACTTTATTTTACAGTGTCCTTGTTACACATGTTTCGTGCAGTTACTGTAGTAATAACCAAATTATGCATAATTATATGCAACTAACCCTAACCCAATAGTAAGTACATGTAGTTCATTATTATTATTGCACTTTAACAAGGACACCTTAAAATAAAGGGTTACACTTTATTTTAAAGTGGTCATGAACTGGCTTTTTTATTATTTTATACTGTTGTCTGAGGTCAACCTATGACTTTGCGTGGTTTTTACATTCATAAACATCATAATGAATAAGTAATAGGTTATTTTCTACCCTGCTTTTGAGCCTTTCTCTTGAAATGCTCAGTTTTTATGGGTGTGCCGCATTGAAGATTTGGAAGTAAACACCCACTGCTATGAATGGATAACAGTTTTATGTATTATAATGAGTTTTGACTCCCCCGTCAGTAAACGGGGGGAATTGTTTTGAAAACTTCCAATGTGGAAAAATGGCAACCGGAATGATTCGCCCACAGGGCTCGCAAAATGTCTTTATCAAACAAACACAGTGATTTATCTCTCATCCACCCGCAATTAATTGGAATGTTATTTTTTATTACTTGGCCCGCCCGATCAGTGGATATAACCGCAAACCGTGCATTACTAACACAGACACACACACACCCAAGCCAAGTACGTGCATCAACTTCACTGCAGACAAATCAGCATGTTAAAAACTTCCGTGATTGTACTAGCCCCGGGTCGGGCTATGTTCGACCCAGAGTCTGATCGCAGGACAATGAACCAACAACACCTCAAATACAAAGTATACTCCAGCATGTGACAGCGTGGTAAGTTATGTTTAGTTAGACACGTACACATAATCAGTAGATATCAAACGATCTGTAATAATGCAATACTATCACATATAAAAAACATTTTTTTCTGACGTCACATGGAGGCAAATTCGCAGATCTCTCTTTTGATGAGCCAGCTTTCAATAATTAAAAGCTTTTATTTTTTATTAACAAGGAAGTTTTCATCTCCGAGACGTACAGGATATTCTTATATTACGATGACCTTTTATATATCAAAAGCTCAAGGAAAAGTTGATTTCTCAATTCATGACCCATTTAAGGTGCCATTGTTACTCTGTAATTATATATTTAAGTACTGAGTAATATGAATTAACTACATGTACTTACTATAGGGTTAGAGTAGGATTAGGATTTGGTTGAGGGTTAGTTGCATGTAATTGTGTATAATTTACTGTTACTACTATGTAAGTACATGTAACAAGGACACTATAATAAGGTGTTACCAAATAAAGTGTAACCAGATCTTTTATATATCATTGCAGAATTACTTCTATTGTCTTTGAACATTGGTTAAAGTGTTCTGCCTTACGTACTGACAAGCATTTATGGTAAACTAAAATTGACATTAATGCAATTTCTATTGAAACTTGTCATGTAATTTTGATTTCATTTGTAATTACAATTAATGAAATTGAATTTAGTACGTTTAAGATATATTAACTTTAAATGTAAGATTAACACTCTAAAGTTAAACTTATAATCAAGTACATGATCCTTTTGTATATTAGTCAACACATCAAAATGAGTGTGCTTCAAAACACGAGAAAAGGTTATTGAAACAGTGACTTATATATGTTAAGACACAAAATCATTAAAATGTACTCCTTTTATAGACTCTGCCGGCGATTTGATTTCACCCTACAACCTTGTACATTTATTTCTACTGCTTCTGTTACGCTTTTGTGGGAACCAATCACAGACTGGCTTATCCACCTGGTGCGCTATTGGCGGTTTTAACACGATGACGGATAGAGAAGCGCTGGGTCGTTGCCCGTTGATCACGCCTCTTGTGGTCTGATTGGTTGAAGGACTATCCAATTGCATACAGAGTCATTTGCATTGTGCTTGTTTATCATGCCTCTTGTGGTCTGATTGGTTGAATGACTATTTAATTGCGTACAGAGTAATTTAATTTATGCTCGTTTATCACACCTCTTGTGCAGTAGAAAATACATAGCAGACTCCCCAGACCAATGTTCAGTCTTAAATTGAGCTTTTAGCTCCTGAGCTTTTTTAGCCAGGCAACTTTTTTTTTAATATAATTATACAATTGTATATAATTATAATACCTGCAAGTGCATAACCACACTTCTTTTTTACATTAGTCTGTATGGGAGTATAGAGTTTGCCAAAAACTGTTGCAGTGACCTAGGAATGATGTGGGATTTTATAGTTTGATGACACCACAATAGGGTTTTTAGGTTACCATTTCTGTGCTTTCAATTAAAACACATTAAATAAATTGGATTGAGAATAGTACAATTATAGCATTGATTAAGGGTCTGAATATCTTTGGAAGACACTGCAAAGTTCTGGTAATTTTTACCCGATAACAGGCCGTGATGATGGAAAGGTAAACACAATCACACAGCTGTCCTTATTCTGTGCACAATGAAAACATCATGAAAATACTTTGAAAGTGTGTATCTGTGTGTGCATGCATGAATAATACATTTGTGGTAATTAATGATCTGTGTTTGTGTCCTGTGATTGTGTGTTTAAGCTTGTATCTTGTGTATTTTTATGATTTATTGATTGTGTATGAGAGAGGGGGAGCATTTTCAAAGGCAGGTTACCTCACAAAACATGCTGGTATTTAAAATTAAATCTTGAATCTTTGCACAGTCATAACAGCTTATTTAAAGAAACAGCTTGTGTTAATGTCACAGAAACCTACCAAGAAACAGCAACTTGATTTTATGTTCCACAGTAATGTGTGTGCGCGTATGTGTGTTAAAGATCACGAGTGAGTGTAAGTGGCTCATAAGTGTGTATTCTGCTCTACTTAGTGTTTGTGATTTAATTGCTTCAGATGGCAATACAGCAGGGAGTTTCTTTGCATCCTTCATCGGAATCTTTAGAATAAACAGTTATTTTAACCTTTATGAATTGTTAATGCCGCCTCTCTGTAGGGCTTTACACTTTCTGAGTCTATTTGTCTAAATAAAAACTGAATGTTTATCTTATCTTACCTCACACATTCGCATTACTCTCTCATTCGCTCACTTTGCTCTTATTTCTTGACATCTAGTTCTAACTTATTATTTATTGAAAGAGAAAAGTAGATGCTTTGTCAAAATATATTTATATATGTATTATAGATGTTTGTCAATTTAACTGAATTCTCTTTAGTCTTAGTACCATGCTTCAAAGTAAGGAACTAGTAAATGTTTAGGTCATGTGATTATCCATGTTTGGTTATGCTCATTAGGGTTTTTCAAACTGGGGGCTGCAAAGGCAGAAAAGGAGCATTTAACTGTTAATGCATTTGTGAAATTTGATTTGTTAATCCACTAACTGTTAGACTGGCCAGCAATCTAGAAATTTAAATAATTATATTCATATCATTGTCTGTCTGAATACTGGATTCTGACTGGCTGAAATGCATGAGTTAAAACTGTTTAATGCATTGGTAGTTCCAATCGAAATGACTGTGCTGCTTTCATTGAAGCCTATATGCTCACAGATAGTGGCTGTGTCCGAAAATTGCATATTTTCTTGAGTAGGTACTTATTTTGAATAAGTAATTACTTCATGACCACTAAAAGTGTATGTTCTGTGTAGGATGAATGTAATCCGCCATGTTGTCCTACTATATAGTATAAGTATGCGATTTCAGATGCAGCCAGTCACTCGTACAGAGAGAGATGATCACCCACAAATAGAAATTGCATTTGCATTTAATATAATCGTGTCACGCTATTTGATTTTACTTTAAAGTTTTAGCTCTAACGACCCGTAGATGCACTATATTGGCAAAAGTATTGGGACCCCCCTCCAAATAATTGAATTCAAGTGTTTAGTCACTTCCATGGCCAAAGGTGTATAAAAACAAGCACCTAGGTATGTAGACTGCTTCTAAAAACACTTGTGAAAGAATGGGGCGCTCTCAGGAGCTCAGTGAATTCAAGTGTGGTATCGTGATAGGTGGCCACCTGTGCAATATGTCCATTTGTGAAATTTCCTCACTACTAAATATTCTAATGTCAACTGTTAGTGGTATTATAACAAAGTCGAAGCAATTGTCAAAAACAGCAACTCATCCACGAAGTGGTAGGTCACGTAAAATCACAGAGCGGGGTCAGCGCATGCTGAGGCACACCGTGCGCAGAAGTCAACAACTTTCTGCAGAGTCAATAGCTACAGATCTCCAAACTTAATGTGGCCTTCAGATTAGCTGAAGAACAGTGCGTAGAGAGCTTCATGGAATGGGTTTTCTATGGCCGAGCACCTGCATTCAAGCCTTACATCACCAAGTGCAATGCAAAGCACAGTACATGCACTGTACTCTTGAGCAGTGAAGACGTGTTCTCTGGAGTGACGAATCATGCTTCTCTGTCTGGCAATCCGATGGACGAGTCTGGGTTTGGTGGTTGCCAGGAGAACGGTACTTGCCTGACTGCATTGTGCAAAGTTGATTATGGTGTGGGGTTGTTTTTCAGGGGTTGGGCTTGGCCCCTTAGTTCCAGTGAAAGGAACTCTTAATGCTACCGCATACCAAGCCATTTTGGACAATTTCATGCTCCCAACTTTGTGGGAACAGTTTGGGGATGGCCCCTTCCTGTTATTCCATGACTGCACACCAGTACACAAAGCAAGGTCCATAAAGACATGATGAGTGAGTTTGGTGTGGAGGAACTTGACGGGCCTGCACAGAGTCCTGACCTCAACCCGATAGAACACCTTTTGGATGAATTAGAGCGGAGACTGCAAACCAGGCCTTCTCGTCCAACATCAGTGCCTGACCTGATTAATGTGCTTCTAGAAGAATGGTCAAAAATTCCCATAAACGCACTCCTAAACCTTGGGCCCTATCTTGCACCCAGCGCAATTGACTTTGTACAC
Organism: Romanogobio albipinnatus; assembly: GCA_023566225.1. Classification (NCBI taxonomy): domain Eukaryota; kingdom Metazoa; phylum Chordata; class Actinopteri; order Cypriniformes; family Gobionidae; genus Romanogobio; species Romanogobio albipinnatus. The sequence goes on along the minus strand of CM042250.1, from coordinate 25,603,321 downwards.
CGACGCATGTGTCATTCCTATTTTGCACCCGCGCAAAGCGCGCTTTTCCCTCCACAGAAGCACGTCGCTAAACTAGTGAATGAACTTGCGCTCCCTGGGCGGTTCAGCGCAAAAAAGGAGGCGTGTTCCGGCGCAAACAATCCCTGGTGCTATTTTGCTGTTCCATTAAACAATTGCGCCACTGACCAGAAAAAACCTAGTCTAAAGTCAGTGGCGCGTTGCGCGTTGTTCATTATGCTATTTTAAGGGCGCATGCTTGACCATAGCGTGCACAACGCGCATACACTTTGCTCATGTAATCTACACAGATGCAACAGTTATTTTTGCAAATCATAAATTGTTACACTAAAAAAATATTAACACATGAGATGACGGAAATCATTGTGGTGTGCCACGAAGATGTGAAAAAATAGGCATAAATCTAGCTTACAAATTATTCAGGCTAATTATTTATTTAACCGACGCTATTTTGGGTGGGTTTCTCCCATCCCCATACAACATAACTTCTCTGTCTTTCACTGCTCTTACAAGAACATCAGTCTCCTCGGCTGTGAACCGCTCCTGGCGTGCGCCTGGTAAATACGCCATAATAATAGCAATCCATAATGGAACTTGCGCACCTGCTTTTAAAGGGAATGTTGGATGACGCTCTGATTGGTTTATTCACGTTACGCCCAAACCACACCTATGAATAATGAAGCTACTTTAGACCAACCCATTTTAGATTTGCGCCGGGCGCAAGAGCCATTTATCCCGCCGCGAAAATAGCAACAGCGCCGAGACCCGCCCACGAAGTTACTTGCGCTTTGCGCTTTGACACTTGCGTTTCAGATCGTTAAAATAGGGCCCCTTGTGTAAAGCCTCCCCAGAAGAGATGAAGCTGTTGTAGCTGCAAAGGGTGGGCCAAATCCATATTAAACCCTACGGATTAAGAATGGGATGTCATTAAAGTTCATGTACATGTAAAGGCAGGCGTCTCAAAACTTTTGGCAATATAGTATAACGGAAATTAACCATAGTTTTTTATCCATTTAGTACATTTTTTGTGCTGCAAATGTCAATGACAACTTGTCCATTCTGGGAAGTACTCATGGTAAGCAGGATTATATAGGCCAGAGATGTCCAACTTGCTCCTGGAGGGCCACAATAGAAAAAGTACACTTTAAATACCCTGATGATATACTTAACCGAAAAAAACAAAGTGTGGAATATCGGAAACTTCATGCACTCAGCTATCACAGTTTTAATTACATAGCAGAGGGGGATGGGCTATCAGACTCCGATGTTGAATGACAAAATAACCTTATAAAATTCATACACTGCACGGTTGAGTATACATAGTACACAAGTACATAGAGTGTATAAGAGTATAGTGTATAGTGCATAATTTCGGATACATTTTAGGTCTTCAGACTCTTTGAGGCAAGAAACTTTGAAGCAAGTGTGTGGAAGCTGGTGGGAGCTACACTCAACAGTGGCCCTCCAGGAGCAGGACTGGACACCTCTGATATAGGCTATATATACTTTGTGTTTTATCTTTCTATGGCGTTTCACTATCAATTTCACACTTGTACCTTTCTCACTGGTTGTTTTTAAGGTAATAGTATCTGTAAATCTGTTTATAACATTTTTGTAGTGGATAAAAAAACAAACATACATTTTCATCTTAAAGCTGCACTATGTAACTTTCTGTCCACTAGAGGTCGCCTATTCAAATCAAAGGCGTAGTTTGATGACGCCACGTTTGAGCGCAGAATCTTGGGACATGTGGTCTTAACATCACAGCCGATGGAAAAGAATCGGTATAGGACTCGGCCAGAAATCATGTTCATGGATGCGATTATTAACATTACTGTAGTATGAAGGACCGAGTGTTGTGGGAGCTGAGCAAGGCCGCAGGAGCGATTGTTATTAAGAAGAGCAGAACACACGCTTCGCGAGCAGCGGGACTGTTATTATGGCATAGTTGCCGGCGGGACTTTTATTATGCCACAGTCTCCGGCGCCACTTCCGCTTTTTCCGGTCATGTGTATGAGGTAACGCAGCTCTGTTTATCATATTAGATACATCTGAGTGTGTTGAAAATTATGTTATGACGTTACTCTGTGCGTTCACTTGGCGGCTGCTATGACACTTGTTGCACACTGTATTAAGAGTAAAGCGTTTCTGCAAAATAAAACTGCAAACCGAGGGTAATGCAGATATGACGCAATTGACAGGCGACTTCCTCACGTCCCGGTTCCTTGGTTAAAATAGCAATTTTCTCACGATTTACATATAGTTGGAAACATTTGGGATATTGTAAGTACTCAACTGAACAAAATATATAACACTGGCCTAGTGGTTTTTGGATATTTTACTGAAAGAAATTTACATAGTGCACCTTTAATACGAATATAATAAATAGTTTCCCGATAATATTTTAATAATTACTTTTTACTTTAGTACAATGACATTATATAAGCCAATTACTAACATTTAAAAACAACATGTTGACTTATTATCACACTTATAAGTCTATAAAGGAGTCTTCGTGCTTGAAAATACCTAGCTGACTTTTTGTTGTAGGAAGGGAGTCCCTTGCAAAGGGATCATCCCATATATTTGGAAGCCTTTTAACATATGTAGTATGTCATTGAGCAGTCAGATTCTTTGTGTACATCTTGACTTCCTGAAATTCAACCAGGCAAGTGAACATCGGTCAGAACTAGAAAACTGCGTCCGAAAACCTAGGCAGCTGACTCGTTGCCTCGCTGCCTTATCAGACAGTGACTTGTAAGGCAGCGTTTGTGAATGAATGCACCTACCATCTACGGCAAAATAGAGAGAGTAAACAAATAAACAAATATTTAATTATTAGGGGCCAAGCACCGAAGGTGCGAAGGCACCTATTGAAACCGTTAGCGTTCCTATTCTTCTTCTTCTTCTTCTTCTTCTTCTTCTTCTTCTTCTTCTTTCTTGGAGTCTCTAACTTAATCCCTCTAGCGCCACCACCTGTCCAAAGTTTGACTCATGTTTATGCTAATAACTTTTGAATTCCATTTCGGATTCGATTACACCCTATGATGTCATTTTCCGTCATGAAAATTTTCCCGCCATTTTGAATTTTATGAAAAACCTACTTTTGCAAACTCGTCCTAGACGGTTCATCCGATTTGCACAAAAATTGAACCAGATCATCTTCAGACCATGCTGACAAAAAACATGGAATTCAAGTTGGTTCGTTAAATCGTTTTTGATAAACGCGCGAACAAATTTTACGTAGCGGTTGTGAAAATACACTTAAGGCTATATCTCCGCAACGCTTTATCGTATTCAAACCAAACTTGGTAGAAGTCATCACAAGCATGACCTGAGGCAAAATGCAGCGTTTCGGCGCAGCGTCACCAGCTAAACTTGGTATGTGCCATCACATCGGCACCATACCTCTAATGTACTTAAAAGGTTTCAAAACAGCACCACCATGTGGTCCATACTTATAATGAAAAGTCCTCTTGAGGCTATATCTCTGCAATGACATATTGACACTATATTGACAACCTGCTTTGATATATTGACACCAATCTTTGCATGTGTCATTGTTCCCTTATTCTGACCACACCACATCAATTTTGTAACTGTGCCACCTATTGGTTGAAAGTGATAAATCATTAAATCATTATTATTGACTGTATTTATCATTTTACAGCTATTTTGCCTAAAATCACCTTAATAGGTCTTTAATTGCTCATTGCTAAAGTTGATCTGACATTGTCAGCCATTTTGGCATGTCTTGTCTTCTTCTTTGCGCTTGGCCCCGATAATGGCTACTTGCAGCTATATTTACATTTGTAATTTCTCGCTAGAAATGACATCAGAAGTGGAAAATGTTGGTAAAAAAAAAAACGTACATTTACACACAAACTGACAAGCAAACGCAACTTTCGGACTGCATATTTTTTTTCCAGCTCAACTGTCACAGAATGGAATGCACAGGATTGTGGGATATCAAAGGCAGTGAAGGATACATATATGCTGCCTTCAAAAATCAATCAGATGAAGTAAGACAGGAAGGGAAGTTAAAATTAGATTCGGATGTGCCTTGATGCCTTCCTAGCTTGAAATGTGTCCTCCAAAGGCAGCATTTTCCAGGTTTTGGACGCAGCGAAGGTGTTGACACTGAATTAACAATGAATGCCACATGGCAGTTTCCTGTCTTATCGCTGGTCTTCCCCCTCGGTAGAACTTCTAGGTCCTCTGCAGAAAGAGAGCCTGAGGCGCCTGAGAATCTGTTACTCTTTTTAAAATTTCCAAGGATATCTGGTAATGTCTTTCACAATCAGCCCAAGGATGTAAAACATCTAGTCCAATTAGAGCAATACAGTACACTGTTATTAATATATAAGAGTGATGGGATGATAAGTGGCAGGCGCTTGGGATGTGCCTTTTCCTTGTGTCATTGTAGGTCCTCCTTGCTCCACAAGGATTCTAATGGCCTTTTAATCAGCAATCATTTCTGTATCATTGGTTTATTTATTGTGAAGCAGAAAAGATGCAGTGCTTTGGAAAAGAAACAACACCCTCAATAACTTAGTGCTATCCAAAAATTCAAAAGGACAATATTAGTATGGGAAAATTACATTTTTTTGGAGTTGCCTTAGAGAGCCATTAAACTGATTCATTTTCTACTGGCTGCTTCATAAAGATGGCTGTTGCGGTCTTCGCGTACATTCTTTCCATAGTCATAATCTGGGGAAAAGAACATACCCTTGAGCCCACACTAATTCAAGGATTTTATGCACTAGTACAAACAACTGCAGCCCCAGCCTTTGGGAATAGCTCATCAAGGACTGTGTTTAACTAAACACAAAATAAATACCACATTGTCAGGAGCAGCCTCGTGTATTAAGAAAACAAATTAACATTATTCGAAACACAAGTATATTATGCTGTGAGATGGCAGCTCTAGTCCCAAAATAGTGCATCAGAACAACAAAAGATGATGTTGTATGGATCTTTGAATTCTCTTTGATTCCACATCCTCTCCACCCCACCCAAATATTCTTATTGAATTCATTTTCAGTATGTTCTGAACATGAATACAGATTTGTTGCATAAGTAATTAATATAAGAATATTGGTTCCTAAACATTGAGATAAAGAAGAGCATGCTTTAAATGCCACATTATCCACTAGATCTCGTTTCTCTAGATATCATAGATATTTTTGTAACATACATAAACATATGTACACTATATGTTCAGTCTGCATAAAGGGCCATACCAACAAAATGACTGAATATGTGTAATGACAAAAAAGAAAAATCCAGCCACTTTTGTATGGCTGAAATCACTTGGCCTTGTCTCATGGTGAGCTGTAATTGGTTTTTAATTCATTAAGTGTCTGCTTAAGGCTGTGCCACAATGACCACTCTGATGGAGCCTACCATCAACATTTGAGGGATGCCCCTCACCTTAAAAACAACAACAAACGCTGTGGAATCTGTTTTACACCTGCCTCGCCAGCCTGCTGCAGATAAACTTTTCTAAGTTTTAGAAGTGTTTCTAAGCTATTTGTGATGGTTTTGTGGGTCTTATTAATCTAATTATAAGTGCGGCTCTGCTTTGGATTGAGAGATGTTTGAAGCGAAGAAAATGTGGACTGAGTGATGCCATTTTTACCACTTCATAATCTAAGGTCTTTTTTCAGGAGCACTATTACCAGACTCCTCTTATGTCAAGCAAGCGCAGTCATCAAATATCCAGCCGAACATGAACTCTAAAGAGCTCTAAAACAATCCTTTTCTCCTTGAAAGCAATGAACAGTTAGAAACCACGACAGTGCGGTGACCTCTCGCACAGCACAATGCATTTGATCCTGATGTTTTCCAACTCAACTGATTCTGTCGTTCTAATGAGAAGCTTTTTCTGCCCTTTTAGCTGTAATCTGTTTATTTTCCTTTCCGTCTGTATCGCCACACTTTGAACTTAAATCTCAGAACAGTACAGCGGCACAATATAAAAGCCAGATTAGAGTAAAAGCCAAAGCTGTCAACTTTGTCTTTACCGTTGTCAATCTGTCCAGATGTCATGTCGGGACATTTCCATAAACCTCCGCACAATGCAAAACCGACTTGGTTAACTAATCTGATGTGTAAATAATCTTATATATCAAGCAAATAATAGATGGCTTAAGAGCAATGAGCAATGAGCAATGGCCATTTCCTGGTCGTGGTACATTGAGAGGTCTGTGCTTACATATTCGCTTCCATCCATGCTATTGCTTTGTGTCCCCTGTCGCAGTGATCATTAGATTTAATTGAGAGCTGTCACGGATGGTCAGCATCATTATGAGTCCGTAATCACTTCCCGTCCAGTCGTCCCCATGGCTGGATGCTGATTGGCTGACCCCCTCAGGATCTCGTCTCTGACTGGTTCACATCTTTTATATTAGAAGTAAGGTGTAAAAGTGAAGGCTTTTCACATCAACACAGCTCAAGGACACTTAATTAAGCAAATCTGCCAGTAAACGTTTGATCTCGTTTTTCGAATGGAGGGGGAATTTCATGGCTGCTGGTTCATTTAGCAATTTCTTCAACTCTCTCCATCTTTTCTGATCTTCCTCTCCTTCTCTTTCTCTTGCCGCGTCTCTCTCTCTAAATTGGGGAGAGGCTAAGCTGGATGATAGCTTGTGTTATTGCTGAGCTTGAGTGACAATTGACAGGGGGAGGATTATTCTCAACTGCTCAACCCCTACAGGCGGCTAAAGCCCCCTAGAAGGTCAATGATGGTTTCAGCTGTCAAATATTCAGCTTTCGTATGTTTGACGTTGCGCTCCCCCACCCGTCTCTCCTGTTTTCTGCTTCTGGTGGAGGCCGTTTTTCTCCCTGACTCACATATCAACATTTTCATAGGACCTCGTCAACACCTGCTCAAAATAACCTCTTCTAGGACATCATTAAGAGGCTAGCTGACCTCACAAACTCTTTATTCAGTTCCCTTTTGGCATTATTCCAATTTTTGCCCATTACCAACATTTTTGGTTTTATACATGGAATTTCAATTTTAACTTGTTTTAAACACACAATATTTAAAATTAAAAAGGAATGTTAATCTTGAATCCATAAAATGTCACTGTCATATAGGTACACTAGCATTCAGAAGTTTGAGATCCGTATTATTATTTTTTTTATTGATACAAACACTTTTGAAGTTTCTATTCATCTATTTAAGAATCCTGGGAAAAAATGCATCATGGTTTCAACAAAAAAAAATTAAGCAGCACAACTGTTTTCAACATTGATCATAACAAGAAATGTTTCTTGAGCACCACATCAGCATATTAGAATGATTTCTGAAAGAGCATATGACACTGGAGTAATGGCCGCTGAAAATAGTTCTTTTTCATTTTCATAGTTTTTACAATATTACTGTTCCCTTTCAAATTAGAACTTGTATTGCGTACTAGGACACTGTTATGTGCAACAATGTCATTGGCTGGCAACAGCGCTAGACGGCACTAACGGTGTGACCGTCAGTATAAGAGGGTGCCTGAACACGTCACCAATTTTGTTTGTCTTCAGGATCCGTTTGTTTGTGTAGGAGATCACTATAGATTACAAAAGCATTTTAGGAAGTATGTGCCTCTGAATCAGAGACAACACCTGAGGACACACACAACTTGTGTTATGTGTTTGGTTTAGGAGCATGCGCGTTCAGTTCTCGAGGGGGCTGAATGTGCTCATTGTGAGGCATTTTTGTGATGCCTTCGTGAGACTGACTGAGAGAGACAGGTAAGGAGCTTTTACATCTTTGTTCTAACCTGAGGGTATAGTAGTTAGCGTTTGCACGAGGGAGTCAAAGACACTCACAGTGATGTGTTTGTGACTGTTCTTGCGTGATTCTTGATTAAATGATAAGAGTGACGAGTGGAGCACGTTCAGCTCTTGAAGGTTTTGAACGCGCTCTTTGTGGTGCGGCTAGTACTTTGCCTAGACCCCTGTATGCTTCCTTGTGGTCTGTTGACCAAGGAAGGCTCAAAGCTCTTCTGGTCTCTGGACCCCAACAGGAATTTGTTTGTTCACCCTGGGTCGTGTACCCCTCTTGTTGTATGGCACCTCTGAGAGTGCTGGAGTCTAGAGACAGAATCATACTACTTAGCAGTGGTTGTAGCTTGCCCTCTAGGGGTGTAACGGTACACTTATTCATGCCGAACCTTTTCGCTACAGGGCTTTCGGTTCGGTTTCCGAATGCAATCTTTAACAGTTAACTGTTGGCTTGTTTTAAGCGCGGAACACACTTCAATCCGAGTTCCCACATGAACATATTAAGTATTCAGTCCATTTTATCACGAAATTCAAACGATAAATGCCGTTTTGATGCTCTTTAATGTGGCATGACTGATCACTGTATAGACGCTGTGAATCATCTGTGATCATCTGTGAATGCGATCGATCATCTCTTCCTAAAGAATAAACATGAATGAACATCTGAAGGTATGTTGAGGATACATTACAACTTACTGTCACATATCATATGTGGTGAAATCGCTCAATCAGTGTTTCAACGGCGGAAAGACGTCAATATAACTGCTTGTAAACTAAACAATGTCATGTAGCATCACATTTACCTCAGGCAGTCATTCAGTGTCCACAGAATTATATTCACTAGAGAAATCAACTCTTTCACTAAATAAATGCACTATATTAGCCTATAATATATATTAATTATATTCTACTTTTAGTGATGTCTTGATTGTTTCATGTATGTTTAAATAAACCTGTCATTAGAAGTACAAAAACTGCCTTATGTGACGTTTACATGTTTATGTACTGTTATTGTTGATAATTATACCTAAACATAAATAGCAACTGAATTTAGGCTAATAGTTTGGGCTCTGTTTTTAACTTTTAATATTAATGTGCAAGTAAGGGCTCCCTATATAGTTTACAGCAATATCTTGAAATAAACTTTGTTATAATTTAGTTAATTTAAGGACAGACACTTTTTTTTCAGTAAACCACTGTTTAATAAAATAAATAAAAAGTAATTTTGTAAAACTGCTGTACCGAACCCGTACTGAACCGTGACTTCAAAACCGAGGTACGTACCGAACCGTCAGTTTTGTGTACCGTTACACCCCTATTGCCCTCTGTTAGCTCCCATTGGTCATCTACACCTCGGAACCCTCTTGGTTATGGGCATGTTTCGAGACAAGGTGCTCCGCTCTGTGTAGTGAGCTAGTTCTGACCCCAGTAATCATTCCTCTATAGAGGATGGCACCAAATGCGTGTGGCTCTCTGTGAGCCTCCTAGGTAGTGCTGTCCTTAGCGTAGAGTGTAGTTAGGCCTCGTATCATTTTAGAGTGTCGTCATTCTGAGGCCTCCGCTCTTCAGAGCTCAGTCTAGACTGTGTATGGCACCAAATGTGTATGGCTGTCTATGAAGTCTTCGCTCCCCAGAGCTCCGCCTTGATATCAAGTTATATGGCTCTTTGAGAACTTCCTTGATAGGGCTGTCCTTAGCATAAAGTAGGCTTCCTCTTGTTTTAGAGAGTCATTCTGAGACCTCCGCTCTTTAGAGCTCAGTCTAGACGGAGCATTGCACCAAATTTGTATGGCTGTCTATGAGCCTCCTTGGTGAACTGTTTTAGGGTAGAGTGTTGATAGATCTCCTCTCGTTCTAGTGTCGTTTTGCTGAGGCCTCCACTCCTCAGAGCTCTGCCTTGATATCAAGGTATATGGCTGTCTGAGAACCTACGGCTGTCCTTAGCATAGAGTAGGCCTCCGCTTGTTTTAGAGGGTTGTCATGCTGAGGCCTCCGCTCTTTGGAGCTCAGTCTAGACAGTGGCACCGATGTGTATGGCTCTCTTGAGCCTCCTTGGCTAGATGGTTTTAGGGTATTGTGTTGTTGGTCTCCTCTCATTTTAGAGAGTCATCCTGCTGGGACCATTGCTGCCCAGGACCTTGCCTGGATAACAGTCTTGAGTGTATGGCTGTCTCTGAGCCTCCTTGTTAGATCCGTCAGTAGCGTATAGTGTATTTGGTCCTTCTCTTGTTTCGAGATTCGTTATGCTGATGCCTCAGCTCTTTAGAGCCCTGTCCAGCTCTGTAAGCCTCCCTGGCGAAGCTGTTGTTAGGGTAGAGTGTGGTTAAGCCTCCTCCCGTTCATGCTGAGGCCTCCGCTCACCAGCAGTAAGCAGTTGAGCTAGAGTTCTCCCCTCACTCAAAGGGTTGTTATTCAGAGTCTCTGATTCCCAGTTTCTGTCTCTAGATCCAGTGTGAAAGGTTGTCATTGGAGGCCTCCTCATGGAGTTCTGGATCTAGGGGTGCTTTGTGCGGACGGATTGTAGGCCTTCGGTGCTAAGTTAGCAAAGTTAGCCTCCCTGGTGGTGTGTTAGGAGTAGTACTTTTTGTCCCCCAGAAGTGACAGGCCAGGATTTATTTTCTATTAATCCTTGGCCATATTCATGTTAAGGTATTCATAACATGGAATACCAAGCCCTTGAGCTGCTTTTGGGCCGAGACTTTTTTCTCAGCCCTGCAAGGAAGGCAGGAAGGATGTAAGCTGGGACTTTCCTTGTCAGTGTGTGCGCAGTCAGTGTGGGCTATGGCTGAAGGGAACAATGTCACTGACACCCACTCGTGCGTACCTATAGGATGGGAAAAGTGACTCCGGCAGCTAGTTCTATGGAGTCTAAAATGTTAGCACAGTAGGTTAACCTTAGTGCTGTATACAAGGACATTAACACCTTCAAATACATACTTGCACAACATTTGTATTTTTCTAGCAAAAATATCTAGACATCCTTTAAACAAGATTTTATTATATAAATTCATAGTTATATTATATATATATATATATATATATATATATATATATATATATATATATATATATATATATATATATATATATATAATAGTGTTAGTATATAAGTTTTAAGAGTTATTTTACTTTTACGCACTCTGTATAGTGTTAATTGCCATTGAAATTTACTTTCTGAAAGTTATAAATAATTTTTAAGAGTTAGCCATACAATAGGCTAGGAAACCTAAAATTTTAAATATAGGTCCTATATCTAGAGATTGTGTGTCCTTAAAAAAAGCCCATTACCTCAATAAATTGATGTGTTAATGATTTTTCACTGTAAATGCTTAGTGTATGTTTGTTTGTTTGTTTAGAGACACTCACGTAATCAATAAGTGAGGAACAAAGCCTGCTCGGATAGCAGGTAGTGAAAACAGAGCAGCCAGTGTTTCAATTGTTTTACACAAGTGGAGTTCCTCTGCCCTCCACGCACACACACACACACACATATAAGTTTAATCTGTTCCTGGAGAGTAACTTCTCGTCAGTGTTAGCTGCCAGCAAACAGCCGAATCAGCTCTCAGCGTGCTGAACTCTCATAGCTCCGCTGCCGCTCATCATGAATTTGGGAGATTTTGTCTAGAACAAAAAGCTCTAATATAAGAAATAGAGGCAGATTAAGCAGCCAAAGATATACAGGCCCCATGACACTCAGTAATATGATTTGTCACCTTCTAGAAACACAGATGTTCTTGGTCTTGCCATGGTTCACTTGAGCCCTAGAAGCACATGGGTCTAGCTCTTGACAATGGCATCCCATGCTTGTGACCTTGTTCTTTATTTGCTTGTAAATTTGAAGAGTGACAAGCCATTAAACTGATTGACAGTAGGGTCAGTGTAGTTTAAGAGGTTCTGGCTACAGGACAACCTTCCCTTTCAACATTCAAGTTCAATATTTGCAGAAAACAAAGAAAAATTCCAGCGTACATATACAGCAGATGCTGGCCATTAAACAGTAGATAAAGGCCTCATAAGCTGTGCAGTATTTCTGACCCTCTCGTTACTTCTCTTTTTGATCATTTTGGGGGTCTTCTCAAAAGAAGAACATTGAATGATAACCTAAAATCATACTTAATTATACTTATCTCAGTTTGCTGAGATAATTTGATCAGCAATCTGGCATAGTTTGGAAGGATTCTGGATATCTAATGTAGCAAAAGGAAAACTAAGTCAGCTTTGCGTGAATAATCAGTTTCTCCTAAAAAAGCTTTCACTGTAAATTCAGCGATAGCCGTCTAAATTATGTTTGCCGTATGAATAGTGTAGAGGTTACGCAGTAAGAATTTTTTTTTCGCTGTCCAAGTCAGGCCTATAGTTCTTTTTTATTTTATTATTTTATATTAGCTTGAAATAATATTTATATTTTTCATTAAATATGGAACATTTAATTTTTAAATAAGGAAAAATGCAGCATACACAGTATTTGGTTTACGTAATGTAACCATAATCAATACTGGCATTTATCCTTTGAAACATCATTACAAATGATTTGAGTGTATTCTTGCAGAGCCTGCTTATGTTTTATATCTAGCAAATCTCGTGATGACACATTGCTAACAGTGCGAGTGTGGTCAGATAGTACATCATGTTGTGTTGTGCTTAAATCAAATTTATTATTGTATGTCCAACAGTGCTTTTGTATTTGTGTTGTAATTTAGGGGGTGTTCTAGTATACAACCCTTCTAGAAAATGAACACATCAGCCAAGTTACACTCTTGTGAAATGTGAAGTGGATGGATGGATTGTTCAGTAACGGATGTATTCAAGGATTTAAGGAAACTGGAGAAGTTGTTTGGGATCACTTGGGACACTTTGGAACTTCCTGTCTTTTTAGGAACTTGAATATGATTCCTACTAGGAAAGAGGTTGAGTTTAAATGTAACTTCTGTGCCTGTTTCACGGAATGTGGGGCATATTTAATGTTATGCAGGTCCAACTTTCAATGAACTAGAGCTATTTGCGGACACTTTGCTGACACCTTCTCACCTTGTTGGTGTTGAGACAGAATTCCTATGCTCTAATTTAGCTGATCTCTCTGGTTAATGATACTCATACTCAAACCTTGTGACAGGTGATCAATTGCATATTTTGGCACTGCATTTGTAAGATCTAAAATTGGTTGGTTATTGATGTAGCTGTGGGCCTCCGCAGTTGGTCTCTGGTTGCTGAATGTTTGAAAGTGTAAAGGTTAAAGGGCCAGTTTGACAGGGTGCTGGTAGGATGTCAATGAATCAGGTTTCACCTCTACCCCAACTTTCTCCTCTCTCCCTCTCTGTGGGGTGCTGCTCCCCAGACCCCCAACTTCTCCAGCCCACCCAAGTCCTGTCAGATATAATGGCACTCTAGTAACACTAAACTGTTCACCTTCAAGTTTGCAAGTTTCATGTCCTTGTAAAAAGTAACCCTTTTTCAGTCGTTATGTAATCACCAAACACATTGTCCAAACACAAGTGTTTATATATATATATACACTATATTGACAAAAGTATTGGAACACCTGACCATTACACCAACAGGGACTTTAATGACATTGCATACTAAGTGCATAGACATTATTATGCAGTCCCCTCTTTGCAGCTATAACAGCTCCCACACTTCTGGGAAAGCTTTCCACAATATTTTTAAGTGTTTGTGTGGAAATATTTTTTTGCCCATTCATCCAGTAGAGCATTTGTGAGGTCAGGCACTGATGTAGGGCCCTATGATTTCCGCGATCACGGAATCGCGGACGGAATCGCGGAATTGGCATATTAACGCGGAATCTATTGTTAACGCGGAATTTCCCGGAATTTTACATATTTGGAATGAAATGCGGTTTTGTGTGGGAGAAGAACGTATGTCTGGGGAAAATACAGACCGGGGGAAGCAAATCTGGGCGACACAACCCCTCCCGTCATTTAAGCTCCCCCTTCAAAACAATGAAAGTATGGCGAAGCGGCTCTCCACCGCTCTGCTCTCATCCATGTATGTAATCGGTGAAAAAGTTAAGAAACTCAACGCTAAGCCCTCAGTGCCGAGCAGCTCCCTCGCGGGGAGTGCTTGCTGTATTTTGCTTTTAATCTTGTTTGTATCTTGTTTTTAATGCACTTTAATGTACTGTATGGAAAATAATGTCTTAAATGAACTTGAGAGGAAATGAGATGCGCGGGACAGCGCGCCTGATCTGCGTCATGTTCAGCAGAGGTAGATCTTAAAGTGACAGGAGCACTGATAATGTCTGTCATTAATGTTCAAAGAACAACTGGAAGAGAGAAGATTGTAGCTTTAATGATGATTCATCCATATTTCACTTATTATTTATGCTGTTAAGAAAGGTGTTGATAATTAAATTTATTAAATTTCTGTGTAGACTATGTCTGACAGGGAAGGCCACAGGTAAATATAACATTTATTATAATGGGTTTTTGTAAAGATTTTTTTTAAGTTCGATTAAATTAAGTTATTTTTTTAAAGCCTAATAAATGTTGAAATTGGCAGCTTTCAGTTATACTGTAATGTAACGTCATTAATGTTTCATATAGACATTAATATCAGTGATACTGGCCTTCATTCATAAAAATGCTATTACAACACATTTAAAATATGCGGTCTTCAAGTTGTTTCTAAATTAATTTGGAGAGTAACTGAAATTATTACAATATCAAAATATTAAAAACTCCAATGTTTTTAATTGCAATTAATCATGATTAATTACAGAAAAAATGTGATTAATTATCAATTCACAGCACTAATATTTTGTTGTGACTTGAAGTATTTAGAGTGGAGTGTTATGTTGCATCATGCGGTATTTGTCCTGAAAAGTAAATGTGATGTTTGATACCTCAATAAATTTACCTCAATAAATTTAAGGTCATTCCTATTTTATGTTTTATGTTCTATTATATTAACATTAAAACACACACTCTTTTTATGACTAAAATAACAGTTAAGGGTAAAAAAAACTGAATTACCAAAAATTAAAACGGAAAAAAACGGAATTTGAGAAAAAATAAAACGGAATTTGGGAAAAAATAAAACCGATTTCATAGGGCCCTACTGATGTTGGATGAGAAGGCTTGGCTTACAATCTCTCTTCCACTTTACCCCAAAGGGTTTCAATGGGGTTGAGGTCAGGGCTCTGTTCCTCCACACCAAACTCATCCAATCATGTCTTTATGGACCTTACTTTATTCACTGGGGCACAGTCATGCTGGAATAGAAAAGGGCCTTCCCTAAACTGTTCCCACAAAGTTGGAAGCATAGCATTGTCCAAAATGTCAGTAAAACTTTTATTTTACAGTGTCCTTGTTACATTTGTTACATGTACTTACTCTAGAAATTATGCTTAATTACAATCAACTTTCCAAAACTAGACCCCAACCCTAATTAACCTCATGTAAGTACATGTTGTTAATTAATATTACTTAATATTACTAATGAATAAATATACAATTACACTGTAACAGGGGCACCTTAAAATAAGGTGTAACCAAGATTTCAGCCCCAAAAACAGCCCCACACCATTATCCCTCCTACACCAAACATTACAGTTGGACACAATGCAGTCAGCCAGGTAACGTTCTCCTAGCATCCGCTACACCCAGACTCGCCCATCAGACTGCCAATCAGAGAAGCTTGATTTGTCACTTCACAAAACATGTTTCTACTGCTCCAGAGTCCCATGGTGGCATGTTTTACATCACTCCATCCAACGTTTGCCATTGTAGGCTACTTGGTGATGTGAGGCTTGCATGCAGCTTCTCGGCCATGTAAACCCATTCCATGAAGCTACCGTTGCACAGTTTTTGTTCTGATATTAATGCCAGTGGAAGTTTGGAACTTTTCAGTTATGGAATCAGAGTTGGTGACTTTTACGCACCATGTGACTCAGCTCTAGATGACCCCGCTCTGTGACTTAAAGTGGTCTTCCACTTCGTGGCTGAGTTGCTGTTGATCTCAAATGCTTCCACTTTCCAGTTATACCACTTACAGTTGAATATATAATAGGAATGAAATTTCACAAAATGACTAATTGCAAAGGTGGCATTCTATCACAGTACCACGCCTGAATTCACTGAGCTCTTAAGAACAATACATTTTTTCACAAATGTTTGTAATTGTAGATTGCATGGCTAGGTGCATGATTTTATACACCTGAGACAATGGGTCTGATTGGAAAAACCTGAATTCAATGCTTGTCCGTGCCTCCCCAAGACAACCAGGACAGGTTTTTACATGCCCTGTCTGTAAAAGACAGTGTGCTTTCTGCTTCGGACTATACAGTTATCAAAGAACCCACAAGAACTGTTGAAGTTATCATCAGATGCTATTGACTACCAGAGAGAGAGAGAGAGTGGGAAAGAGAGATCATCAGCTCGTTAGAAGAGAGTTCCGTGAACTCGGGTGCAATCCCGATTGTCAAGGTACCTATGCAGTGTTCACTGCTCCCAACTCCCTGAGCACGGGATGTCTGTTAAAGTTCACTTTACTTAACAAAATGCGTTAATTCATAACACCTTGCAATGTCATCAAACACAGACGAAACTCAAGTAATGCATATTAGAGGAGTTTAATGTTTGATTCCATAATATACTTTTACAAATAAATAATATATAAATTACCATACTGCCAAGTCTCATGCACCTGCGAACAGCCTCATTCAAACACCTGCTTCAGATTGGAATCTCCCTTAAGATGGCAAAATACACTTTTAAAGGGGTCATGAACTGGCTTTTAAAAAAATGTTATACTGTTTTCTGAGGTCAACTTATGACGTTTGCATGTTTTTTACATTCAAAAACATCATAATGAATAAGTAATAGGTTATTTTCTACCCTGGTTTTTAGCCTCTCTCATGGAACGCTCGGTTTTTACGGGCATGCCACTGAAGACTTAAACACCCACTGCTATGATTGGATAAGCTTTGCATTTTATAATGAGCTCTGGCTCGCAAAATGTATTTATCAAACAAACACAATGATTTACACGTTCAAATGATAAAACACGTTCATTCAGATAGTCTTCAGAAAAGGAACTCTAGCTTAGTGAATACTTGTCTCACAAACATGAGACATATGTCTAAAGAAACGCTGAAATGTCAGGTTTTAAACAATGTAAACCAAATCGAAAACAAATGTTCTGTGTTTATGTAATCTGGTTGAAAAGCGATACATGTTGGTCACCCGCAATCCACTTTATTATCCGCTAATGCGGCCACACCCAAAGATAGCGCGCTCTATTGAGATTCAAATACTGACGTTCCCCGCATCAACGCCCACATCAACTCATACAAACACATCTAGTGAAGCGCTGTAACGTTACTTCAGATACATTGTTTTGAGACGTGTTTGAGCAATAATCCTGGATTTATTCTCCTCATGCAAAGTTGTTTATTTGGGAAAGCAAAGGACTCCGCCACTGATTGTAAGGTCAGTTCATTCTGTTAGCATCTGTGAATATTACATGTAAAAAGACTGTTTAAATATGAATCCTGTTGCAACATTAAATGTCATACAACAAGACTGTTTAGACAAGATTTATTTGGCTTGTTTTGGACAGATTATAATGTGTTTATTGTAAAAGAGCCTAGTGTCACATCAATAAGGTTTTATTCGCAAATGTCTGCTCATATGCTATAAATATAGTACCAGTCAAACGTATTTTGCTTCATATTAATGTTTTAAATATTATAGCCTAATGGTATTTTTTAATTTTAATATCAAAGTTTGTCAGAAATTATTCTGGAGTTTTGTTTTGTAGAAAGTGATTTTTTTTTTTTGTAGAAAGAGAATTGCTTTCTTTAAAGTGAATTTTGTTTTGTATAAATTAATTTTAATGCTCTAATGTTTCTAGTCTAAATATTTAAACATTATTGAATCAAGATGCATTTACTAGATAAGTACAGTTTTCAACTAAATAAGAAGAGCTTTTTTTTTAAGTGTAGTAAAAACTTTTGATAATTTAAAATATAATAGGCCTTTGTTGACTACATTCTAAATAAATTATTCTGGAGTTTGGTTTTGAAGAAAGTGCTTTTTTGTAGAAAGAGAATTGCTTTCTTTAAAGTGAATTTTGTTTTGTTTAAATTGTATCTTAATTTTAATTATTTATTTTTTTAGCATGACACTACTTCAAAAACATGTCACTAGTCTTACACGTCTTAGTCATTTTTGTCTTGTTTCTAGTCTAAATATTTAAACATTCTTAAATCAAGATGCATTTACTAGATAAGTACAGTTTTCAACTAAATAAGAAGAGCATTTTTTTGCTCTCTCAGTCAGGTATGAAGCTCATTCATTATGCAGCTCATTAATGCGGGCTATGATGTTCTATTGTGCTCTCAGGTGATCTCCATCAAAATTCATTAGATATCACGCCTCCTCGCATACTGGCTTTTTGAAGAAAAACTGTCTTACAAATTTTAAATCAGTGTATTGTTTTATGTGAATGAGTCGGATCAATGATTCTCACATCAGTTTGAAGCAAAAACTCAATGAAAATACACCATGGAGTCAAAAGTCTTGTGAACACATATGTATTGCGTGTTTTGAGGCCTTAATTTTAAAACAATTTTTTTTTGTTTTTTCAAAAATCATGCATAAACATTTTTCTCTCAAAAATACAAGCATTTACATACATGTTGCTTAGATATTATGGTAGCCCAGTTTGTGCTGAATACAGTGTAATTACACTTTTGCCATTAATATGTTTATAAGCAACTGAAAAAAACACAAATGTAAGAGCTTGTCAAAACTTCCAAAGGGCCACAAAACAGCTCAGACTCCAGAGGGTTAAATATCAAGTCAAGAGTATATTATATGTGACTCTAGAGCACAAAACCAGTCATAATTCATCATTTTCAAAGTTGAATAAATAATATTTCCATTGATGTATGGTTTTGTTGGGATGGGACAATATTTGGCCGAGATACAACAATTTGGAAATCTGGAATCTGAGGGTGCAAAAAAGCTAAAAATTGAGAAAATTGCCTTTAAAGTTGTCCAAATGAAGTCCTTAGCAATGCATATTTCTACTAATAATACATTTTTGATATATTTACGGTAGAACATTTACTAAATATCTTCATGGAACATAATCTTTACTTAATATCCTAATGATTTTTGGCATGAAAGAAAATTCGATAATTTTGACCCATACAATGTATTTTTGGCTATTACCACAAATATACCCATGCGACTTATGACTGGTTTTGTGGTCCAGGGTCACGTGTGTGTGTGTGTGTGTGTGTGTGTGTGTGTGTGTGTGTGTGTGTGTGTGTGTGTGTGTGTGTGTGTGTGTGTGTGTGTGTGTGTGTGTGTGTGTGTGTGTGTGTGTGTGTGTGTGTGTGTGTGTGTGTGTGTGTGTGTGTGTGTGTGTGTGTGTGTGTGTGTGTGTGTGTGTGTGTGTGTGTGTGTGTGTGTGTGTGTGTGTGTGTGTGTGTGTGTGTGTGTGTGTGTGTGTGTGTGTGTGTGTGTGTGTGTGTGTGTGTGTGTGTGTGTGTATTTTTTATATATTTCCACTTTAAAACTTTCATAAACTTGATATTCTGCTGTGGGCTTGTTCTTCGCATATCTGCTCTGTGAGAAGGAAACTCAGCTCCATATGGGCTTTTTGGAGGAACTTGAGGTCAGTGTCTGCACTGGCTAAGCATGGATGTATTTTAGAGGATCCAAACTGCTGACAACAGTACTGCTTGTTTCATTTGTCAGAGTGGGCTCTCTGTATATCAGACGGGCCGAGCCCTGTGCCGACCATTAATAATAAAGCACTGACACAATTCTGCTCCGCGGTCCTAGAGCGAGTACTGCCAGTGCAGTAAATTACAGTTCAGATCAATACTTCACCATCTCTTTCTGAGAGAGAGAACGTTGCTCTGCCAATCAATCTGCATCTATATTGTGTGTTTTGTTTGTCAGCAATTTCAGAATGGACCACAATGAGACTTGTAATCAGTTACATTATTACATACTGTTGTAGCCAAAGAGGTCCTCAGAGGAGCCAAGGAATTGCTATTGTTAAGTCAGGTTTATAGATGAGTTTAGATGCTGGGTGAAGCTTGTTCATTTATTCCTGTCAGTCACACCTGGCTTACGGTATATTCAGCGGGATTTCACAGTTTGAGGCAACACTGAAAATCTGGGAAATAAGATTTATAATAGAATACAAATATGAAAATTAATTTGAAAATGGCTATTCCATACTACAATGAACAGTTTAATAATCATAATCAATGTAATAATTTAAACAATATGCATATTGCATCATTTCCATCCTAACCAACAGTTTTGCCACTAATAAAGTCTTGTAAGAAGTTAGCGTGCTTGGTTACCAAATAGAAGTGTCAGTGAGGAGTATGCATATGATGAAATGAGAAAAATACAAATATAGGAAAATATTTTGAGTTTTGAGTTTTTGAAAAATATTTGCATTCATTTGCTCAAAAATACAGAAAAATAGTAATATTGTGAAATATTATTACAATTTAAAAGAACTGTTTTCTGCACTCTAATCATGTTTACTATGATTTACTCAATTTTTTGGGTGAAACATTTTTACACTAAAAAAATTGAGTACATTTTAAAGCAGTGAAATCAATTACATACACCGTATGAGCTGAGCAAATGCAAGTAAAACAAATTAAGTAGATCTGTGTAACTACATTTGGTAAATTTACAAATAAAATTGAGTAGAAAAATTTTGGGGAAAACATTTAAAAACCAATATATATGAGTAATATTAACTCTTATAGTATACCTTTAATATTAACTTTAATTTCCTCTAAACCTCTGTAAAATACTCCACACCACACTTATACATGACATTGGCCTTTATTGTTGATGAGTAAAGCAATACAGCATATATTACATGTATGCATATATTGCATACATGCACTCTTTAAAAAAAGGTTCTATATGGCACCAAAAATGGTTCTTGGCTCGTAATCATAGGGGAACCTTTTTAAGTGCTATATAGCACCAATTTTGGTTCTTCAGTGGTTCTTCAGAGGTTCTTTACCGGTTCTTTGACTAAGGTGCTATATAGCACCGCTAACTAAGGTGCTATATGATTACGACGAAGAACCATTTTTGGTGCTATATAGAACCTTTTTTTTTTAGAGTGTGTTATATTTACATATTTACAACATTTAAACTCATGTAACAAACATTTTAGAAGTAAAAATGAAACATTTAAAAGTAATTCAAGTGTAATCAACCTGTCTGTTATCCCATTTCCACCTTATCAGCGCCGTTTCTCCAGCCTGAGATGGACTCGCACTCTGCGGGTGGACTTTGAACTTCAGACTGCCGTCCTGCATTTCACTCGTAGCCGAAAGATGCTGCAACACGCCTGACTCCATAACCTGCCAATAAACAAACAGTGCACAGTTTTAAGTGAACATTTTATCATCCAAATTAATTATATTGTTATAATCAAGTAAACTTACAAAATTTCTTTAGTGCGTGTTAAATATTAATAATCTTGATTTTAATTAAGTAATATTTGTGGTTCTTGAAACAGATCGATTTATTTCTCCTTTCTCAAATATTTTGATAGAAATTTCACAAATATATTAGGTTTATTTGAAATAAATAATTGGTTATTCGAACACTAAATTCTTTTAGTGAAAAAAAACTTAAATATAACTGTAAATTTGAGACAAAATTAACTGTTGGATTTTTTGTCAATTATTTTGGTATGTTCAACTCAAAACATCAAGTAAATGATATTTAGAAATTATATTAAGTTAATTATTACTGTGATATTTACTAAGCCACTGAATTATTTTTTAGAGTGTGTTTTAATATATTTTAAAATATATATCAGGTCACATGATCCTTCAGAAATCAATATTTTGATTTGCTGCTCAATAAACATTTCTTATTACTATCAATGTCGAAAATAATTGCACTGCTTAATATTTTTGTGGAAATCCTTGTTTCAGGATTCTTTGATGTATTGAAAGTACTGTAAAACAACAAATCTTTTAAACGTTATAAATGTCTTTACTGTCTCTTTTTATCAGTCTTTTATCAACTTTTAATTGATAGTGTGTATGACAGAATTCTCCTGTGATGCATTTATATACACTGTTCATCATGGTTAGCAAATGAATTAAACTAGTGAGAGTGTGAAAAGTGGGTTTCAACAAAGTTTACTTTCCACAAGACGAAAAGTGCCCATACTTGAAGTAACATTATATCCTTTCGGCCGCGTGTGTATCAAGATTATTGTGTTTGGGTGTCTGGGTATACTGTATGCTACTGTACCATCCTCCCTGCATAACGGCGACCCCTGCTGAGCGGCATCTCTTACAGCAGGCTGTCACTTTCCAGCCCTCATCATGCTCTAGTTCCCCTCTGTGCTGTTGAACTGCACTGTTTTAATCCTTATTCTCTCATCACATTCTGTATGTGTGTGTGTGTGTGTGTATTGGTGCATACATGCAGACAGGAAGCATCAAGCTCGTGGCTGAGAGTTTTGTCTGTGGAGCAGATCATTTGGCGTGCTGGTGTTTGGACAGGAGATAACCTTCAGACACTCATTCAAATCATCTGTCATTTAACTAGAGTTTGCTGCCAGTCGATGGGAAGGATTCTCTTCATGCCGAGCAAATGATAGGGGAAGCCAGACCAGAGAATCACAAGGTTGAAGCGCACGAGAGAGTCAGGACATTGATTTTTAGGTGTGAACCGGTGTAGATGTTCATTACGCTCCCCGCCAGTGTTTAAATATAAATAAATGGCACCTTTACTAAAGGCAAGAACAGCATAACGACCGGCAATTACAGCCACGCTGAAAGAACATGAGAGGATGTTCAAATGTTTAGTGTTTTTTTGGGGCGTAATTATAGGTAAATATAAAAAAGAACAGCTAACTGTCACTTATGCTCCCCTCTGTGTGTTGAACCCTCAATGAACATCTCTTATAACCTGTACGCTACCTCTCCGTGTCTCTCCCTCTTCCTCTAGCTGGCTTTCTTCTTCCAGGGCCGCTCTTAGCACTTCAGATTTGCTCTTATCTGTTAGCACTGAGATATGTCAGTTCCCAAAACCTGACCTACTTTTATACACACACACACACACACTCACCTCCGTCATGCAGCAGGAGAAGCATCATACATTACAAGCTACATACCGGTACGTCAAGGCAAAAAACGGATTTTCTCTGAATGTAGCGTTTTCATATGCTCTTCGTGTCAGTGCAAATTCCAGTAGTGGAAGTTCCTTGATCTTTCTTTTTAATTATTATCAATGCCGTGTTTTTCTGTTCATTCAGCTCTCTGTCATCACAGTTTCTTTCTTCAGACTTGCCTGTTGTGTTTTTCCCTCTTACTTTTTAATTAGAGCTGAAAACAACATGACCCATTTTATGCAGAGGCAAATGTATACTTTCTGCATGTGTTTGTATTTGTGTTTGCTAGCTCCTCTCTAGGTGGCCTTGAGCTTGTTTTTGCCTCTGTTGTGTTTTCTTTGCTTTCTCCTGCTCTTCAGTAGCCAACTGTCCTTTGCAGGTGTATTTTATTTTTTTTATTTTTTTTTTGCACATATTCACTTATTGCCTCACCATAGAATTTGACAGATATTTGTGGTATGTCGGCATTCCACACACGACTTCACATCACCGTGTACCCACACGAACACACTGCACTATGATTCCAAGCAGTGCAACTCATTGTAAACAAGGTCTAAATGGCTGAAACACTGCCATCAAATCTGCAAAATGCTTATTTTAAATTTGACCATAATGCATTTTAATCTTATTTAATATAAATGACTTTGCGGCATTTATAAGGAGAAGTTACCTATTGTGGGACAGTATTAAAGGTGGGCCATTGAAAAGTGTATACGATAAAGAAAAAGTAGTTTGAACGTGTTCATTTTTTTGTTGGCTTCATGTGGTCTAAAAAAAAAGACATTTTCAAGAAAAGTTTGGATTTAGTATTTTACTAAATACTTAATTGGTTCAGTATTTTATACAGTACCTGTGAGTGTACCTTACATTTTTGTATCTTAATTTTTTTTCTTTATATATTTTTATAGGTATTTTTTCACAAATATCATGTAAAAAATAAATATATTGTAACAAAATATTATGAATTAGTATGCATATATCATGAGTTGTTCATTGTGAATTAATAATTAATAAATATTATGGTTTTGTAAGTTACCACATGCCAATTTAGAAATTGAACTAGACAAGCCTTCATTAAAAGTTCAAATTATTTGACAATTTATGAGATTTATTGACCTTGACACAGTCATGAGGGTCTGCAGGGGTTCTCTGTATGATATCATGTTGCTTGGACCACCTGATCGCAATATTGTTTGCAATACATGACTTTGACTAATAATAAGTTAATATTAGTAAGCAGGTAATCAGTTGTGTGTCTCTGTGTGTGTGGGTGTATATATATATATATATATATATATATATATATATATATATATATATATATATATATATATATATATATATATATATATATATTGTTTAGTAAAGGTGCTTGTTATATAAAAAGTATATTCAAGTTATTGTGTGAATTTCATTTTGAATACATAGCAATATTTAATTGTATAATTTCTAATATTTAACCATTATTATGATTTACTATGTTAAACCCTTAAAATTGCTCTCATTGTTTAGAAAAAAACTAAATTGCCTGGGTCCCTTGAATTGTCATAATACTCCAATGTTTTATAACGGCATCAAGTTGTGTCCTATGTCATCCTAGTTTTAAAAGAGTGTGTTTATCTTGCTCATTTTCTCATTCACTGTCTCCTTCTCTCCTACCATCCCAGTCACTTTCTCATTCAACACCCGTGATCATGTTAAACACCAGACATGAGCAAATAGAATGGTGGTGGCGCCTCTCATTATTGTAAAGGTCCATCTCTTTGTAATCCTCACACAGATGGGTTATAGCGAGAGATGAAAGAATTTTTTTTTTTTTTCGGGGAGGGTGAGGAGGGGGGTTACATTTAACTGTAGAATTTCTTTGTCAAGATATATGCTCAGTGATGCAATAAGTATACGTTTTGTGTTAAAATTTCATTAATAACAGTAGCCAACATGTTTCATTTTAGTTGAAAAAAATGTGGGTACATTTTAACAAATTGCTGGAAACCCCAAATACTAGCAGAAGGCAAAAAAGAAAGGAAGGTAGAAAGTATAAAAACTTTTTTTGGTTTGTTTCATATGTTCGTTTCCTGCTTATGAATATGCTGTCATGGAGAGCTAGAGAATGAGAGAGGAATTGCGAAATGTAGAAACTGATGTTCAGTGGAGGGTAAAAGCAGGTTGGTGCAGTAGGTGGGGGTTTGGGGTTGGTGTTTAGCCCATGGCCCCACTGAGCATGCTCCCTGTGGGGGGCAGCAGGTGAACACACACCAGCAATGTGGTGTCTAATGGCCCCTGACAGAATGCCGATAACCCAGCGTGAGAGTCGAGGTTTATAACCTCTGACTGAGTCTTCTCCTCATCCTTACCTCCTTTCCTTCACCTGTGCCCCCCTCTGGCACACCACCGAATCATTATACATCCCCTTTATACTTCTGCTCAATTCTAAACAGCCATTATTCTATCAGACTCCATCCATTTTGATGGATTTTCCTCACTGAAACATCAAGTTGATTGCATCTCAATATAGCACATTAAAGAGAAAAAAATAAAATTGACATTATTTGCTCACTCTCGAGTTGTTCCAAATCCGCATTATTTTCTTACTTCTTCATTGACCCACTTTCATTTGTTTGAGTCCATACAATAATAGTCAATGGTGTCCAAAAATGTTAAGCTCAAAAGTAATTTATACAACCGCAAGTGTGAAGTACATCACTTCAGAACACAAAATGTACACTTCTGGTCAAAAGTTTGGGGTCAGTAAGATTCTCAAAAGTACAGTAAAGACAGCAATGTTTTGAAATATTATTATAATTTAAAATAATTGTTTTCTTTTTTAATTACTGTACTTTAGAATGTAATTTACCTGTATTCCTGTCATGGCAAAGCTGAATTTTTGGCGGCATTATTCCAGTCTTCAGTGTCATATGATCCTTCAGAAATCATTCTAATTTAATAGAAAGTTCAAAAGAATATTCTTTAAAAAAAAATGTGTTACATTATAAATGTCTTTACTGTCACTTTTGTTAAATTTAATACGTCCTTGCTGAAAAAAAAGTATTTAAAAAAAAAAAATTGTAGTGTAAGTGGTTATTCATACTCAAATCAAATTAGAGCCCAAATCAAATATGGTGGCAAAAGTCAATAATGACAAGCCTAAATGTGATTTGATGAAACTGAAAGAGTGAATAAATAATGACAAAAGCTTCACTTTGGTTCAACTTTCCTTTAACATAAACTAAGGAAGGTGTAGCACAATATTGTCAGAGTGTACAGAATGTGTCCACACTGCATAATTAAAAGAAAGATTATCAGTCAGCTCTTATTAAAGGGGGGATTAGAGGATTGCCAAAAGAAACATTCATTGAGTATCTCTTCTTTAGATAACAATGTCCAATACAAGCCAGGGAAATCACACCTCTCAGAGGCACATGAATATCGCAATCATTTGTTCCTTTTGGAAGAAAAGGAGGAAATTACTCTTCAGGGAATCATTTTTGTTGAAGGGAACAATGACCTCATGCTCGCAGAAATGCAAACCCTAACCATGCTCTTGAAAGACCAGAGTTTGTGAGAGATGTGCTTTTACACTCAAGTGAGTATTTCACCCCACAATAGAGTGGCAAGACTGTAAGGCTTTATTCAGCAAAATTGCCTCTCTATTACTCTATTACCTCTTACCACTCTCACTCGTCTATCACTAGTCTATGCACTCATGTCTTAATTCATGCAGATGAAAGACAGGTTCATTCACTAAACGGCTAAAGTGAGCGTCACTTTTGCACATGGTACATCAATGCAAAAACATGTCTTATTCACTAAACATTCGCAATACACTTTTACTAGCCACTAAATGCAATGAAATGTCAGTCACTGGCCACAATTATATTGGACAGTAATTGAATCTACTCTTTCATACTCGTCCATGTCTTAACAATAATGCAGAAGTTTACTGTAAAACTCCAAAAGAAATGAATTCTTGCACAGAAATGTTAAGCAGCACAACTGTTTTCAACTGTGATGATCAGAAATCAGCATATTAGAATGATTTCTGAAGGATTATGTGACATTGAAGATTGCAGAAAATTTTGCCTTGCCATCACAGGAATAAATTACATTTTAAAATATATTCAAATAGAAAGCAGTTTAATTTCTAATAATATTTCACATTATTAATGTTTACACTGTATTTTTGATCAAATAAATACAGCCTTGCTGAGCATAAGAAACATTAAAGAACCTTACCAACAGTGTTGGGGGAAACGCATTACAAGTAACTTGAGTTACGTAATCAGATTACTTTTTCAAGTAACTAGTAAAGTAACGCATTACTTTTCAAATTTACAACAAAATTAGAAGTTACTTTTTCACATTTATTTGACTGACAGCTCTATTTATTTATTGATGTGAGCATTTATTCATCTCACTTGCACAATAAAGATTATGTACTCCTAAAAATGAATAAAATCAGTCAAATGCAAAATCAGAGTAATATGCAAACCTCAAATATATAAATATTAAATAAAACAAATATTTGTATGCATTTAATCTACCTTTATTGACTAATGTCTTGCTGCTGACCTTCAATGATTCAGTTAAACCATGAGCAAATATTACTAGATTTTTTGTTTTTATTGGTAAAACTTTTTTCTCCTGCGTCCTATTATCCAGAATGGCAGCACAGCAGAGCTGCGCCCTCTACTGTTCATGCGTGATTTAGCATTTTTACCTCAGCCTGAGGCTTATTATTTCAGTTTTGGTATGAATATTTTGGTCTTTACATTTGCACAAAAATTGAACTTTTTTTGCTATAAAAAAACTAAAAAAACAAGCCCAGCCCAGGTGAGAAAAAATAACGCAAAAGTAACGTAACGCATTACTTTTCTTAAAAAGTAACTAAGTAACTCTTTTTAAGGGAGTAACGCAATATTGTAATGCATTACTTTTCAAAGTAACTTTCCCCAACACTGCTTACCAACCCCAAACATTTGAACTGTAGTGTACTTTTGTTTGAACATGCACAGAAATAATAATAATAATTAAAAAAAACTTCAGTTCTGCAGGATATTCTTAACAAGGATGTTAACGTGACCAAAAATCGTCTGTCGTCTGCACCCTTCGCAACCTTGCACTCAGAACTGCACAGTAGGAAGATGGATCTATATGTTTTTCCACAGTGATTGTCTTACTTCTTATTTAATATGAAAATATATTTTTACAGCAGGGGATTCTTTGATTATAATGTCTTCATTAATTAGTCACACATGAAAAGGGCAGGATATCCAATGGGGTGTAAGTGTATGCAGACGTTTAATTCCCCCTTCCTAAGCAATGTTTTTCTATAATGCTAAATATAATGCTAATGGTAACATGTATAAAGAACAGTTTATTATACAAGTCATAGGCTACATAAGGAAAGATAATTACATACATCACTCTTTTTAATTAGTTGTTTTTCTTGCCCACAATAATCCACTGTGCCCACTCAGACTGTTAAATTACATGTCAAATTGTCATAAACCACATGGAGCGATTGAGAGACTCAAATAAGAATCCACACACATCGTAGTTCTTGAAAACATTGAGGCCCCTTATTCTGTGAAGGGGATCGGGGTCCACCTGGGTACCAAGACGCAGGTTAACGAATAGATCTGCAGAAAGTTTCCTGAGCACTCCTAGATTGTTTGCATCCATCCACAATATTCTGTATCCATATACGAGTAATTAACCCACAACATAATAATTAGCTGTCTGCATGAAGATATGCTGAATTAAAAGTTCTTTGTGTGGGCTTTCGACACATGAAAGTTTTCATCAGTTTCCCTCCCTCTGTGTGAGATGCAGTCATCAGCGCTGTGTCGTACTGACAGAACGTGTCTCACCGGCCTGACAGCATGCAGATTGGTGCAGGAACTTGTGACAAGAAATAGAACGGCAATAGAACTTGCCATAGAGGAAGGAACTGCATGAGTGGACAACCTAAAGGTTGATGAAGTTGTTACTAAACTGAGGCAGAACGAGTGTTTTGTGTCTGTTGGTCAGAGGGAGGAAACCAAAGGTTGTGATTTGTGACTGTAATTGGTCCTTTTATCTACACCCTTCTCATATTGGGAGATCCTGTGTTAACACCAACACCAGAAGCATCCTGACCTCTGGCTCCTTTTTTCTTTATCCCCGGTGATTTGCAGAACTGTCTTTTTGTAATTGAACAGGGTTGTTGATGTATTTTTGAAGCTATTTCCTGTTTGACTTTATTTTGCACTGGTAAATGGTCATTGTATGATCTTTAATGGTTTTGGATGGAAAACCTCTGACATTTGGTTAAAACTCTGGGTGTTTGTTTGTTAGTCTGTCTGTTTGTCTGTGGATTACCTGGCTTGATCCTCTCCCTTCCAGGCCAAAGAGGTGGTTTTGATCATCCAGTTATTCTGTGGTTAAATGAAACTGGAGAAAAAGTCATGATACATTGGGTTGTATGTATCTGATCCCAAATTAAAGCTGTTATATGTCATTTCTTCTCCACTTGTAGATCAGAACTTTTCCACTGTTGCTATTTCTCTCAGACATGCTCAGGCACAAAGAGTAAATTGTATCTCTTAAAGGATTAGTTCACTTCAAAATGAGAATTTCCTGATAATTTACTCATCATAGTCTCATCCAAGATGTTCATGTCTTTCTTTCTTCAGTAGAAAAGAAATTAAGTTTTTTGAAGAAAACATTCCAGGATTTTTCTCCATATAATGTACTTCAATGGCAAACAACGGGTTGAAGGTCCAAATCAATGCAGTTTCAAAGGGCTTCAGAAGGGCTCAGCATGATCCCAGACGAGAAACAGGGTCATATCTAGCAAAACCATTGACCATAAAAAAATAAAAATAAATAAATATATATATATATATATATATATATATATATATATATATATATATATATATATATATATATATATATATATATATATATATATATATATATATATATATATATATATATATATATATATATATATATTAGGGGTGTAACGGTACACAAAACTGACGGTTCGGTACGTACCTCGGTTTTGAAGTCACGGTTCGGTACGAGTTCGGTACAGCAGATTTACAAAATTGCTTTTTATTTATTTTTTATATTTAACAGTGGTTTACTGGGGGAAAAGTGTCTGTCCTTGAATTAATTAAATTATATCTAAAAGTTTATTTGAGATATTTCTGTAAATTATATAGGGATCCCTTACTTGCACATTAATATTAAAGGTTAATAACAGAGCCCAAACTATTAGCCTAAATTCAGTTGCTATTTACTTACATCACTAACAGGTTCAGTAGAATATAATGAATATAACGGCTAATACTGTATAGAGCATATATTTAGCGAAAGAGTTGATTTCTCTAGTGAATATAATTCTGTGGACACTGAATGACTGCCTGAGGTAAATGTGATGCTAACGTTACATGACATTGTTTAGTTTACAGCAGTTATATTGACGTCTTTCCGCCGTTGAAACACTGATATAGCGAATACACCACATATATACATGACAGTAAGTTGTAATGTATCCTCAGCATACCTTCAGATCGTCATTCATGATCGAGATGATCGATCGCCTTCACAGATGATCGCGTTCACGCGCGTGCGCGTCGCGCGGCCGCTTGAACTGTGATCAGTGACCAGTCACGCCACATAGAGGGTCAAAACGGCATTTATCGTTTGAATTTCGTGATAAAATGAACTGAATACTTAATATGTTTGTGTGGGAACTCGGATTGAAGTGTGTTCCGCGCTTACAACAAGCCGACTGAACTGTTAAAGATTACATTCATAACCGTTCGATACACGCGTGCACGTTCACAAATGATCGCGTTCACGCGCGCGGCCACTTGAACTGTGTTCAGTGATCACTGATCAGTCACGCACATTAAAGAGCATCAAAACGTCTTTTATCGTTTCGTGATAAAATGGACTGAATACTTAATATGTTCGTGTGGGAACTCGCATTGAAGTGTGTTCCGCGCTAACAACAAGCCGACTGTTAACTGTTAAAGATTACATTCATAACTGAAAATGAACTATGGATTTGCTAGATAAGACCCTATTCCTCGGCTGGGATCGTGCAAAGCCCTTCGAAGCCATTTGAAACTGCATTGATTTGGATCTTCAATCCGTCGGTTGCCATTAAATTACATTATATGAAGAAAAAATCCTGGAATGTTTTCCTGAAAAAATTTATTTATTTTCGACTGAAGAAAGAAAGACATGAACATCTTGGATGAGATGGGAGTAAAATATCAGGAAATGTTCATTTTGAAGTGAACTAATCCTTTAATATGTTATTTGTAATATCGTTAGCCTCATAGCATAATTGCCCAGATCATATTTGGGCAAACAATTACTTAGGCAATTATGCTATGAGGCTAACGATATGTGGTTTTATTAATCCTAATAAAAATTTGAATGTATCATTGACCCAAGTAACAATGTAACTAAGTTTGTTACTTTTTATAATTAATAAAATACTGAAATGCATTACTTTTATTAGTAAAGTTCTCCAACACTTCCATTTGTATAGTGCAGCCCACCACACTGCAAGATCAACAAATACAACACACAGCACTCCAGCTCCGCTCTTTTGCCAATAACAGTACATGAACATCCTGTCAATTAAAAATGATCTGTGGATGAAGTTAATAGAGTTCATCATGATAAGATTCTGTGTGTTTGAGTGCATCAAGAGTGTGTAGTTGTCACAGCCTTCACTTTAACTTCTGAAACCTCAGCATACTCAGTCTTGAAGTCTGAGTTATTTGTTCGAATGATGATCTCGTTAGGCTGGTGATCCTTCTAATTAAAAGATGCCTGTGTACATCCATGAATATCTGTTGCATCAACTCATTTAATTAGCCTGGTGTTATCTTGTTATCTTAAATGTCAGCGTGTTCTGTATAATGTTGGTGAGATTTGTGCTCTTATACATTTTGCCTACAAGCTGATTATTGTGTGATTGAGAGTTTGTGTATCTTTTTTGTGTTTTAGGGACGTCCTGAGGAGGAACTGGACCGGCTGACTAAGAAGATGCTGTTTGACATGGACAACCCCCCCTCTGCAGAATATTTTGGTACGTGAACAGTGCACATGGAGCTTACATTGATTTCTCTGTAAGCAAAACCTCAAAATGATTCTTATTTTTCTGCATTTTAAATACAGTGGTTCCAAAAAAAAGTATGTGGACACTTTCTGGTTGTCAGACTTTAGTAAAACATTGAGAAGAACTGACTTTCTGCAGCCTTTAAAGCATGTAGCAAAATAACAAATATAAAACATACACTGTAAAGAAAATCCTGTTGTTTTTACAAAAATGGCAGCTGTGGTTGCCAGAATAATTCTGTAAAAATACAGTAAAAATGTACATACAAACATATTTACAGAACAATCTGTAAATTTTATAGTATAAAACGGTAACTTACAAAAAAGAAATTTTGAATTCAAACATATACTGACAACCACCATAATAATGCAGGTGGTAAAAGAAAGTCACATGAAGAATCCTGAATAAGTTAATCACAAGTAGCTTTTCAAAAGGCGGAAGTCTATACTAGTATATAGAAGGTGCACAGTCATTCACGCAAACACAAAATACCATCATGGCAACACACAACACTTGAATAATGCAATAAACATTCATTAAAGGTCCCGTTCTTCGTGATCCCATTGTTCAAACTTTAGTTAGTGTGTAATGTTGCTGTTAGAGCATAAATAATACCTGTAAAATTATAAAGCTCAAAGTTCAATGCCAAGCGAGATATTTTATTTAACAGAAGTTCCCTTTCAAAGCCTACAGCGAACGGCTGGCTTGGACTACATCCTGGTACTTCCTTCATATATGACGCCGATAGAACAGTAGAACAGACTAACCTCCGCCCACAAGACTACGTGAAAAAGGGGGCAGTGTGTGTATGTCTCCGCGCAACGCGAGTGAGTGAGTGAGTGTGTGTGTGTGTCTGTGTCTGCGCGAGTGAGTGAGTGAGTGTGTGTGTCCGCGCAAGTGAGTGAGTGTGTGTCCGGCTGCCCGTGCGAGTGAGTGTGTGTCCGCCCGCCTGCCCGCGTGAGTGAGTGTGTGTCCACCCGCACGTGAGTGATTGAGTGTGTGAGTGTGTGTGTGCGTGCGTGCGTGCGTGTGATTTAATAATTGTGTTTGTTTTATATTTTGCGAGTCCTCTGAGCATTTCCCCCAGACGATTCCTGGGACTGACGGTAGCTGAAGCTCATTAAATATGCATTAAATATTATCCAATCCTAGCCGTGGGCGTTTACTTCCAAGTGTTCAGTGCAACATGCCCATCAAATCCGAGTGTTTTTCAGAGAGCCTCAAAACCAAGGCAGAAAATAGCCTATTACTTATTCATTATTATGTTTCTGAATGTAAAAACCACACAAACGTCATAAGTTGACCTCAGACAACAGTATAAAATTTTTTTAAAAGCCAGTTCATGACACCTTTAAACAAAATACCTTCAAATGTGAACTGTCACGTAGGCAATTCTTGGAATGCCAGTTTAAATTTTTTTACTGTAAATTATATGTTGATTTGTTACTTTTTTATTTCTAAAAACTGTACAAACGACAGTTACATTTTACTGTAACCTTCAAACCTACAACCCCTTCAAATGGCTCTTTTGCATCTTGCGCCACCTCCTACTCAGACATCACAGACAGCTCTTATGGGTGCTTGTGAAGGCATGTCTCAACAGGTAAAAATAGGCTAATTTCAATTAAATGTTCCATGTTAGGAATACTTTTACCTGTGTTGACATATGTTGTGTAAGCAATTGAGTCACTTTCTAGAGCGAACACAAGCATCTGCGTGCATTGACACTGTATGATATTTGAACTAAGCTGGATGACATCACTGTTTTCTCCAGAGCGGCTGTACGACCGAATCAAATTCTGTTGCATTATTTTCCTATTAACACTGTGAAACTGCTTTGAAACAATCAGCATTGTAAAAAGCACTATATAAATAAAGGTGACTTGACTTGACATCTTGCCATGTCAGCAATGGACCCAAACCAGTAAACACCCTCTGGCTCTGCCTGCTACAGTAGCCACACCCCAAACTCTCGCTATAGGTTGAGCTGGAAAAAGATTGACAGATCTGAAAGGACCACTCTCAATGTTTAGATGGTGCCTGGGGGTCTCAATGTTTACACTTTTTGGGGGAGATAATCCCATGAATGGCATACTAATAGTAGTCAATATAATAAACTGGGTTAAAATAATTTATTTTAACATACAACTCTTACGTACTTCACCTTTACAAATAACCAGTTGCAATTAATCCATTGCAAAACTGGCTAACTTAAGTGTCCAAATACATTTTACGGTCACTATATATTTGCAGAATGAGCTGTAAATTTGCGTGCAGCATACATAACATTGAATCATGTGGAAAAGGGATGTGGCTATTATGTAATCTTGGCCACATTGACCTTTATTCTGTATTCTTGAAATGAAGACTCGCAAAAATTATTTCTTGTATTTCTGGGAAGTAGTTGTAGACCATGGGTGTCCAGTCCTGTTCCTGGAGATCTATGCTGTGTCCGAAATCGCATACTATATAGTAAATTCTCTCCTGTGGCCTCATAGGTTTATAAAGTGTCCGTTCGAAAGTGAATACAGCAAAACACAAACTCCATCAAATACTGTTTTTCGCTGACTATATAGTATAGAATTAAACACAGACACAGCGCTAGCCTCCTGCAGTGTTCAGTTGCAGTTCTGCTCCAGCACACCTGTCTGTAATTATCAAATATTCCTGAAGATCTTAATTAGCTGGTTCAGGTGTATTTGATTAGCGCTGGAGCTGGAAGGCAGCTCTCTGGGAACAGAACTGGACACCCCTGGTGCAGACGATTTGTTGCCTTGCAGAAGTGTGAGTAACTCTAAAGTATGAGATGGAGTGTGTGTGTTTCATCTCTCCACCCCCAGCAGTCTGAGCTTCCCCTTTTTTACCGTAAGTGACAGAAGACATTCCCTGCACTTCTTACCATCAGCTCTTACAGTCAGCTTCTGTTTTCACTCTGTAGTGGGAAAATGGAGCGCTGCCTTCCGCATCTACAGTACTTCCTCCACTGTCTGAGAGGCCAGATGTTACAATATATAAATACACATTTTTAATATAAATGTTGCTTTAATATAAATAATAAATTAACATTTAAAGTCGTCGTCTTTAATTATATAGTACTTGTACACAAACGTATAATAAATATATATTATTGACACCCATGGTAAATATGATCAAATATGGCTGTAAAAATAAATCGGCATTATTGTTTATCTTTTTGATCTATCATTTAAAAAATTAGCAAAAACCTAACCTTTCATTGAAGTAAAATAATTGCAAGTGGGGGGTAAATCACATTACGATATAAATCTTTTTCTCCAAAACGTGTTGGCCATAATTATTGTCACCCCTATAATTGTTTATGAGTAAAATATCTCTGAAGTATATTCCCATTAATATAAAAAAAAAATTAGCACACCAGGGTAACTAGGAACATGAAATAGCTATGTATAAACACAGGAGTATAAACGGGAGGAAACACAAAGGCCAAATTCACTTAATCATTCATCACAATGAGTAAAACCAAAGAATATAGTGCTGATGTGCAGCAAAAGATTGTTGAGCTTCACAAAATAGAAAGTGGCTCTAGGAAAATATCTAAAGCATTGAAAATTCCCATTTCCACCATCAGGGCAATAATTAAGAAGTCCGAATCAACTAAAGATGTTCTGAATCGGCCTGGAAGAGGATATGTGTCTACACTCACCTAAAGGATTATTAGGAACACCTGTTCAATTTCTCACTAATGCAATTATCTAATCAACCAATCACATGGCAGTTGCTTCAATGCATTTAGGGGTGTGGTCCTGGTCAAGACAATCTCCTGAACTCCAAACTGAATGTCAGAATGGGAAAGAAAGGTGATTTAAGCAATTTTGATCGTGGCATGGTTGTTGGTGCCAGACGGGCCGGTCTGAGTATTTCACAATCTGCTCAGTTACTGGGATTTTCACGCACAACCATTTCTAGGGTTTACAAAGAATGGTGTGAAAAGGGAAAAACATCAAGTATGCGGCAGTCCTGTGGGCGAAAATGCCCTGTTGATGCTAGAGGTCAGAGGAGAATGGGCCGACTGATTCAAGCTGATAGAAGAGCAACTTTGACTGAAATAACCACTCGTTACAACCGAGGTATGCAGCAAAGCATTTGTGAAGCCACAACACGCACAACCTTGAGGCGGATGGGCTACAACAGCAGAAGACCCCACCGGGTACCACTCATCTCCACTACAAATAGGAAAAAGAGGCTACAATTTGCACGAGCTCACCAAAATTGGATAGTTGAAGACTGGAAAAATGTTGCCTGGTCTGATGAGTCTCGATTTCTGTTGAGACATTCAGATGGTAGAGTCAGAATTTGGCGTAAACAGAATGAGAACATGGATCCATCATGCCTTGATACCACTGTGCAGGCTGGTGGTGGTGGTGGTGTAATGGTGTGGGGGATGTTTTCTTGGCACACTTTAGGCCCCTTAGTGCCAATTGGGTATCGTTTAAATGCCACGACCTACCTGAGCATTGTTTCTGACCATGTCCATCCCTTTATGACCACCATGTACCCATCCTCTGATGGCTACTCCCAGCAGGATAATGCACCATGTCACAAAGCTCAAATCATTTCAAATTGGTTTCTTGAACATAACAATGAGTTCTCTGTACTAAAATGGCCCCTACAGTCACCAGATCTCAACCCAATAGAGCATCTTTGGGATGTGGTGGAACGGGAGCTTCGTGCCCTGGATGTGCATCCCACAAATCTCCATCAACTGCAAGATGCTATCCTATCAATATGGGCCAACATTTCTAAAGAATGCTTTCAGCACCTTGTTGAATCAATGCCACATAGAATTAAGGCAGTTCTGAAGGCGAAAGGGGGTCAAACACAGTATTAGTATGGTGTTCCTAATAATCCTTTAGGTGAGTGTATATCGTCCTAATGCACGGTGATAGGGAGAGTTTCAGTGCACAAAGACTCTCCAAGGATTACAGATGGAGAATTGCAGAGATTAATTGAGTCTTGGGGTCAGTAAGCCTTAAAAAAAAAAAAAATCAAACAACCCCTACATCACCACATGTTCTTTGGGAGAGATTCAAGAAAAATCCTCCTCGCTCGTCCAAAAACTAATTTCAGCATATTCAGTTGTCAGACACGACTGGAAGTTAAAACGGGACCTTGTTCTGTGGTCAGATGAAACTATAAAAAGAGCTTTTTTACAGCAAACACAGCAGAGGGGTTTGGTGCAAACAGGGATAAAAAGTACCCCATGCCCACGGTTAAAAATACAGCTGGATCTTTATTGTTGTGGGCCTATGTTTTTGCTGGAGGTCCAGGACATCTTGTTCAGGTACATGGTTTCATGGATTCTAGCAAGTACCAACAGATAAAAAATCAAAACCTGACGTCCTCTGCTAGAAATCTTATAATGGGCCGTAGTTGAATCTTCCCTCAGGACAACGATTCAAAACAAACATAAAAATCAACACAAAAATGTATCACTGAACAAAATGGAGCTTCTGCCATAGTTGTCTCAGTCCCCTGACCTGAACCCTATAGAAAATGAGTGAAAATGACTGAAGGATCTGGAGAGATTATGTATGGAGGAATGGTTTCTGATATCATCTCAGGTGTTCTCCAAACTCATCAGGCATTATAAGAGAAGACTCAGAGCGGTTTTCTTTGGAAAATGAGGTTGCAAAAAGTATTTAATAAAAGGGTGTCAATAATTATGGCCAATGTTTTTTGGAGAAAAGCATTTATTTCGTAATGTGATTTACCCCCCACTTCCAATTCTTTTACTTCAATGAAGGTTAGGTTTTTGCACATTTTTTGAATGATAGATCAAAAGGATAAACAATGCAGATTTATTTTTACAGCCATTTTTGATCGTATTCACCAGGGGTGCCAATAATTCTGACCACCACTGTATATATACACTGATCAGGCATAACTTTATGACCACCTTCCTAATATTGTGTTGGGCCTCATTTAGCTGCCAAAAGAACTCCACTAGACCCCTGAAGGTATGTATCTGGCACCAAGATGTTAGCAGCAGATCCTTTAAGTCCTGTAAGTTGCAGAGTGGGGCCTCCATGGATTGGACTTGTTTGTTCAGCACATCCCACAGATGCTCGATTTAATTGAGATCTGGGGAATTTGGAGGCCAAGTCAACACCTCAAATTCTTTGTTGTGCTCCTCAAACCATTCCTGAACCATTTTTGCTTTGTGGCAGGGTGCATTTAACTATTTATTTGTATGATCCAGCTGCAAATAAGTATTTGAACACCTGTCTATCAGCTAGAATTCTGACCCTCAAAGACTTGTTAGTCTGCCTTTAAAATGTCCACCTCCACTCCATTTATTATCCTAAATTAAATGCACCTGTTTGAGGTCGTTGGCTGCATAAAGACACCTGTCCACCCCATACAATCAGTAAGAATCCAACTACTAACATGGCCAAGACCAAAGAGCTGTCCAAAGACACTAGAGACAAAATTGTACACCTCCACAAGGCTGGAAAGGGCTACGGGGAAATTGCCAAGCAGCTTGGTGAAAAAAGTTCCACTGTTGGAGCAATCATTAGAAAATGGAAGAAGCTAAACATGACTGTCAATCTCCCTCGGACTGGGGCTCCATGCATGATCTCACCTCGTGGGGTCTCAATGATCCTAAGAAAGGTGAGAAATCAGCCCAGAACTAGAAGCCTAGAAGGAGCTGGTCAATGACCTGAAAAGAGCTGGGACCACCGTTTCCAAGGTTACTGTTGGTAATACACTAAGACGTCATGGTTTGAAATCATGCATGGCACGGAAGGTTCCCCTGCTTAAACCAGCACATGTCAAGGCCCGTCTTAAGTTTGCCAATGACCATTTGGATGATCCAGAGGAGTCGTGGGAGAAAGTCATGTGGTCAGATGA
This sequence comes from Romanogobio albipinnatus, assembly GCA_023566225.1. Classification (NCBI taxonomy): domain Eukaryota; kingdom Metazoa; phylum Chordata; class Actinopteri; order Cypriniformes; family Gobionidae; genus Romanogobio; species Romanogobio albipinnatus. The sequence continues at coordinate 25,564,344 of CM042250.1, read as the reverse complement.
GACCAAAATATAACTTTTTGGTCATAATTCCACTAAACATGTTTGGAGGAAGAAGAATGATGAGTACCATCCCAAGAATATCATCCCTACCGTGAAGCACGGGTGCGGTAGCATCATGCTTTGGGGGTGTTTTTCTGCACATGGGACAGGGCGACTGCACTGTATTAAGGAGAGGATGACCAGGGCTATGTATTGCAAGATTTTGGGGAACAACCTCCTTCCCTCAGTTAGAGCATTGAAGATGGGTCGATACTGGGTCTTCCAACATGACAATGACCCGAAGCACACAGCCAGGATAAAGGAGTGGCTCTATAAAAAGCATATCAAGGTTCTGGCGTGGCCTAGCCAGTCTCCAGACCTAAACCCAATAGAGAATCTTTGGAGGGAGCTCAAACTCCATGTTTCTCAGTGACAGGCCAGAAACCTGACTGATCTAGAGAAGATCTGTGTGGAGGAGTGGGCCAAAATCCCTCCTGCAGTGTGTGCAAACCTGGTGAAAAACTACAGGAAACGTTTGACCTCTGTAATTGCAAACAAAGGCTACTGTACCAAATATTAACATTGATTTTCTCAGGTGTTCAAATACTTATTTGCAGCTGTATCATACAAATAAATAGTTAAAAAAATCATACATTGTGATTTCTGGATATTTTTTTTTAGATTATGTCTCTCACAGTGGACATGCACCTACGATGACAATTTCAGACCCCTCCATGATTTCTAAGTGGGAGAACTTGCAAAATAGCAGGGTGTTCAAATACTTATTTTTCTCACTGTATATATATAACGTCAAAATCCTGGCCTGTTTTGAGGCATGGCAACAAAAGCTATGACATCCTATTTCTCTATAATGACACACACTTTCATTCCCTTGAATGTAAAAACCTGGTTTGCTAGAAGCAAGGTTTAAGGGTTAAAATAAATGAGAGAAGGTGGGTTGGCCTGATGTGTCCTGCTGTCATCAGTGCATGTGTCAGCAGAGAGTGGCCCAGAGTAAACGTGTGCCACAAGTGCACATTGCACGGTCACACGCACACACACATATATGCACAGTGTTTGCAAACTGCTTTAATGGCTAGAGGGAGGTTGAATGCAGGCTAGTCAGCCTGTTAATGGGTCTGCAGTGAACCCAGGTCAGCCAGGCATACCCAGTCACTGATAATGTCACATACATCCACAGGATCTAACCAAGAGCACAGCACTCCTGGGATTAAACAGAGGGGCTAAAATAGGAAGAAAACCAGTGGTGTGATGAGGTTAGAGAATGTGAAAGAGAGAGAGAAAGAGGCTGCATTGAATGTGAAGGTCAAAGACCCCATGAAATTGTGGCTTTTAGTTCATATCTGTTAGCTTAGAGGCCATCTACACTCACCTAAAGGATTATTAGGAACACCATACTAATACTGTGTTTGACCCCCTTTCGCCTTCAGAACTGCCTTAATTCTACGTGGCATTGATTCAGCAAGGTGCTGAAAGCATTCTTTAGAAATGTTGGCCCATATTGATAGGATAGCATCTTGCAGTTGATGGAGATTTGTGGGATGCACATCCAGGGCATGAAGCTCCCGTTCCACCACATCCCAAAGATGCTCTATTGGGTTGAGATCTGGTGACTGTAGGGGCCATTTTAGTACAGTGAACTCATTGTCATGTTCAAGAAACCAATTTGAAATGATTCGAGCTTTGTGACATGGTGCATTATCCTGCTGGAAGTAGCCATCAGAGGATGGGTACATGGTGGTCATAAAGAGATGGACATGGTCAGAAACAATGCTCAGGTAGGCCGTGGCATTTAAACAATGCCCAATTGGCACTAAGGGGCCTAAAGTGTGCCAAGAAAACATCCCCCACACCATTACACCACCACCACCTGCCTGCACAGTGGTAACAAGGCATGATGGATCCATGTTCTCATTCTGTCTGTCTGACTCTACCATCTGAATGTCTCAACAGAAATCGAGACTCATCAGACCAGGCAACATTTTTCCAGTCTTCAACTGTCCAATTTTGGTGAGCTCGTGCAAATTGTAGCCTCTTTTTCCTATTTGTAGTGGAGATGAGTGGTACCCGGTGGGGTCTTCTGCTGTTGTAGCCCATCCGCCTCAAGGTTGTGCGTGTTGTGGCTTCACAAATGCTTTGCTGCATACCTCGGTTGTAACGAGTGGTTATTTCAGTCAAAGTTGCTCTTCTATCAGCTTGAATCAGTCGGCCCATTCTCCTCTGACCTCTAGCATTAACAGGGCATTTTCGCCCACAGGACTGCCGCATACTGGATGTTTTTCCCTTTTCACACCATTCTTTGTAAACCCTAGAAATGGTTGTGCATGAAAATCCCAGTAACTGATCAGATTGTGAAATACTCAGACCGGCCCATCTGGCACCAACAACCATGCCACGCTCAAAATTGCTTAAATCACCTTTCTTTCCCATTCTGACATTCAGTTTGGAGTTCAGGAGATTGTCTTGACCAGGACCACACCCCTAAATGCATTGAAGCAACTGCCATGTGATTGGTTGATTAGATAATTGCATTAATGAGAAATTGAACAGGTGTTCCTAATAATCCTTTAGGTGAGTGTATATTGTAGTGTACTCCTAAAAGTTGACAAAACATCTTTTAGAAGATATAGAATTAAAATCTCAGCTGGGAGAATGGACCAAAAGGCACTTTCTCTCATACTTTTTGTAAGCATTAGAAAACACAACACATTTTTGTTGTTAGAAATATTATATATTTTTAACCAGGGGTTTTCAAATCTGTCCCAAAACTGCACATTTTGTATAGCCTCGTTCAGACTGTCAGACTTTTTGTGCAGATCCTTTTGGAATCCAATCATATTTACAGCAAAAAAATCACATGAAATGGGATTTTTACAAATCCGTTTTGAGCTACATTCATATGTGGTTTGAAATGCCACGTAAAATTTAAACGTGTCAGATGTTGTTAAAGAAAACGATGACTCCAGTGGGTCAATAAAGGCCTTCTGAAGTGGATTACTTTTATCATGGATAAATATGCTTTTTGGGCAAGTATTACTCCTATTATAAAGCTTGGAAGAGCCAGGATAACTTTTTTGATATAACTCTAACTGTGGCTGAGAGAAGAAAGTCATATACACCTAGGAGGGTTTGAGGGTAAATTATGGGGTGTTACCCAATTATATTTTTGGGTGAACTAATCATTTAAGCATCCTCTTTTACTAAAAAAAGAGTAAAAGAAAAGATTTTCATAAAAGGTGCTCATAACTTTTATCCAATTGAACATTCTCTATAATGTCCACTCTTACTGCCATCTAGCAAGTAGCAAATCATATTGTTACCAGACTGATGCAAACCGATTCCCTTTTTTACAAAGTCTTGATTTAGTTTTTAGTGTCTACTAGAATAGGTTTTCATGTTTGAATGTTAAAAACACTCATTATTTTTCGCATATTTTACATTGTTGCACCACCTCTCTTTCCAGTCTCTCATTCATATTTTGTTTAGTTTCTGTCTCTATTAAGCCTTTCCTTCCTCTGATTTTTCAGCTGGACCAGTGTATTGTGATTGGTCAACCGATTTGAGCATGTTTCGGAAATATCACGGCCCCCTTACTATAACTGTGCGTTTCTACACACTACTAATGCAACTCAACCAGACATTGTGCCCTTTTTTTGCTTATGTCTTGGGCGTGAAATATGTTCCCAGGAAGAAAACCCAATATTACAATCGAGGCATTTCAGGGAGTTCAGAAACGGTGCTTACTGATATAGAGAATACGTTCCCATTGCAACACACTAATGAAAGTTGAAAATGTAAGAAAAAAAAGATAATCCATAATCCTCTTTAAAAACATCCCTTTGGTTTGTCCCTATTTCAATAGAAATATGTCAAAAAGAAACAATTTGTCAACTAATTCATGGGGTTTTGCAGAGATAAAGAGATCACTTCCTTTCTTACCTCTTCCATCTCTGCCTCGCTTCCCCACACATCTCCTTCACTTAAGATTTGTCTTATGATCCAGCAGGAAGTCACCCAGAGCTCCTCTGAAGATCTGGGCTGAAAGATGAGGAACCCTTTGAGTATAAGAAAGTCTGTAATTGCTACCCATCTGATTGCTTGTTCAAGGCCTCCTTCCTTTTAAAAGAGCAGGATGGGGGATAGAGCGGGTGTTGTGAGTGACTGCTGAAGTGGAACCCCAAGGCTAATAATTAACTAAATTAATCAGAGTCAATGCCATGATCTCTCCCGGCTGGACGCTTAGCGCTCCCTCAATTGGGGATATTGTAGTTTGCACTGCTGGAACAGAGGACTTGGCTTCTCCAGAGACAGACATGATTCAGTTTTCTTCTGTTTCTCGTCCTGAATACAACAACCCTTAAGTCTGAGAAAAGCATGAGGCTAGATACATTAGCGTAATTATTATCAGAGATTGGTTAGATGGTAATTCAGTTGTACACGGTGCTAGAACATAATCCGTCATAAGACAAGGAACACATAATAGTTTTCACAGTTGGCTGCATTCATCACAGTTCAAGCCAACACACAGAGTACTTCCTTCCTCCATTATGTGGTATTTTCATTTCTAAAGAGCACAAGCGGGACACAGAACTGAATAATGCAGACTTTGAGGCACACTGTATGTGTCATGTAAGTGAATTGCTACCAAAACTGTCTCTGAAGCCTGATTAATTGATATTTCGGTCTCACTGTACTCTGCAAGAGATCCTGTTCTTTTTTGTGCTCAGAGAGATTGAGTTTGTGTAACTCATTAGGGAACTCTCAGAAGAGTTGAGTTGAGTAGCAATTCCTTAGCTCCGCAGTTTGGCTCTCCAAAAACTTCAGGGGTGCAAAAATGCATCAGATCAATTTTCAAAGATTTCCAAAAATCAGATTAAAGATTTTGAAAGGCGAACGAATCAACGGTCAACCAAAACTTTTTTTCTTTGTGCTGTGATTAGGAGTCGGGAATTGCAGCGTTTTTTTCTAAAGTCAGTTGGAGATGCTCTCATAATTTATGAGACATCTTGCCATGAAAACTTGATGAAGAAACTTGGAAGAGTTTGAGGTTTTTTTTTAACACATAGTATGTGAGACCCCAGACATTGGACCGTAGTAAATGGGTCAAGTGGCATTCAGCTTTGTGTTTCAAACGCAACATTATCAACACTTCTGTAAAGGGCTAGTGTCCCAGAGTGTATTAATAGAGCTTTCTATCAGAGAGCTTTGTGCATTGTCCTAGATACTCTGGTTGAGGATTTGCATATTACGCACTTGCCCTTAGCGAAGTCTCAGGAGTGTGCTTTAAAATTCACTCCCACTTGTGTGTGTGTGTGTGGGTGTGTGTGAAAACATGGGATTTGTGGCATGTTAAAGTGCTGTAACCCTAAAACAGTTCAAGAACTACAGTGATGTTTAAAGTGGCACTTAAAAGGTATTAATAAAGGCCCTGCAAAAAAGGCGCATGCTCTTTATCATCGTCTGTATTTTTTAGCACCCAATGCGCTGAAGGAATTCAGGTACAGTGCAAACAGGCCGACAAAATCAGTTTACACTATTTTAGGGAATTTAGTTAAGAGTGGATTATGGGCAATTAATGAATAAAACTGATTTACAGAAAGCAAAAGTGTTACAACTGTTCCGTTTTATGTTTGCAACATATTTACATATTTGTAAATGTTTTAACATCAAAGCATTTCTAACTACAAACATGGGACATAACTGAAAATGTTTCATTTTTTAATTTGGACATTTGTAATTTTTCACAATGGACAGCAAGAGTAGCTTTGCTGAACTGCAAGAAGCATCCTTTGTTTACAGGCTGCCAATGGGTTCCTACAGTGATGCTGGGGAAAGAAAGCTTGTGTAGAATCAAAAGGAAAAGATCCAGACCTTTCCTGCCTTGGGCAATGTGAAGTCTCTGGTTAATTAAATAGACAAGCTAGCTGATGCTCTAGACTCTACAGTTGCACATAGGTTTTTCCTTGTTCATTAGCAAGAGTAAGAAAAGTGATTTTGTTTTTATGAATAAATGGCATGGCCTATGACATTACAAGGTTTCATGACCCAGTGTCAAGCTACGTACTACTTGAAGAAATAGACCAAGCTTAGAGGGCTTTGCAAATGGGATATGTTCTGTAAGGCAAATGGTAAGTACATCAATTTAGACTTAGAAGACTAAGGAACAGTTAGTAAACTCACTGAAAGATGTTCTATGGTAATAAGGTGCTAGACCATTTAAAGTTTTAAAAACAAGCAAGAGCTATTTAAAATCAATTGTATAATGAACCGGCAGCCAGTGTAGAGATACTAAGACAGGAGAGTAATATGTTCACGTTTGCAAAGACCATGTTAAAAGTCTTGCAGCCACATTTTGAACCATTTCTAATCGAGATAATGAGAGAGGAAAGGTTGATTCCCAAATACAGGGAATTGCAGTTATCAAGTCTAGAGGAAATAAAATCATGAATTTCTGTTTCAATGTTCTTAAAAGAGATGAATGACTTCACTTTAGCCAAAGTTCTCTGTTGGTAGAAACTAGTTTTGACTAATAAAACTAATAACTTGCTCACAAATGTTTCACACACGATTTAACATAAGAAAATAAAACCCCAAAGTTTAAATCAGGGTTTCAGAGAGGCCAAGAGCAATAATCTCAGTTTACTCTCATGTAAATTTAAGAAATGTAAAGACATCCAGGCTTCCAGGCAGACCGCGAGACAGTCTAAGCCATTCTTATGCTTTAGAGGCCAGATAAATTTGGGTGTCATCTGTATTAAAATGGTAACTTGCCATGTTTTCTAAAAATAACCGGAACCAACATGTATTTTATATGTAATACCCCACTCCATGTATCTACATTTGAAAGTGTAGTTCCATTATTTACTACATATAAATGTCTGAAACAACCCAGTTTTCATTTTAAAGGCAGTACATAAATTACAAAATAAATAAAAAACTGTAACAACCATGTTTTGACCACAAAAATTCAATGTTTAATGAGATTACTGAGTCCCGAGTGCAAATTCTGGGTGATTAGACAAGCATACTTTGTGATTACGTTCAGTTTATGATTGTATTGATTTGGTTAACTTGACCCTGTTATGAACACAAACTCCATTTTCCTCCATGTTCGCCCTCTAGCAGTTGAGAGGCTCATGAGCAAACATGTAGCAGCAGAAGTGGATTGTAAGTACTGCAGATGCATGAACACTTTTGCTGTATATAGTCTATATTGCTTGCCTGACTTTTTGTTTCCTTTTTAATATCCATTTACTCGTATGGTTTAGTATATTAATTTGGTTGGTTGACTTGAAAAGCCCCAAGTGCTTCTTATGTCCAGTTTATTCATGCCCACCATCAGCTCTGATGTCAACCTCTTATTCTCCTATACACTTACTCTTCACCACCACAGAGGTGCAACCTGGCGCTTGTTCACTTCCTTAGTACGCCGAAGATGACATAAATATTATGGAAATATTGGAATGACTGGTGCCGATATTGTCCAGTTTTCCCCTCATATGATCGAGGGACATATCCATCAATATTCCGATTAGCAGGTCACTGATATGAAGTTTCCAATAGTTGTTTCTTAAAGCATGTGTTCACTCAATTTGTTCCAAATCCATATGACCTTTTTCTGTGGAACACAAAAGGAGAGATTTTTATTAGTGTGGTCGCTCTTTTGGGGACTGGAGTATTCGATCTTCAAAAAGGACTCAAAAATAACATAAAAGTACCATAAAAACATCCCATACAACAGTGGTTCTTCTCCCCCATTGGCCAAAAGAAAATTTGAAGTCACCCCCATAAATACTGAAATATTTCCGGCATTTCTGCTGTTATTATGGCAAAGCTGTTTTTAAACTTTATTTACTGTGAGAGTTGACATTAAATAAACTAAATGTTTATTTTGAGAAGTTTCAGGAATGATTTGTTCTGCAATTGAAACAGTAACAAAAATACATTTTAATTTAGATTAAAGTTAGATTATTTAAATACATTATTATTAATAGATTGTTCATTTAAAGGGGTCATGAACTGGCTTTTTACATTTTTTTATACTGTTGTCTGAGGTCAACTTATGACGTTTGCGTGGTATTTACATTCAAAAACATCCAAAATAAGTAATAGGCTATTTTCTGCCTTGGTTTTGAGGCTCTCTGAGGCGCTCTGTTTTGATGGGCGTGCCGCACTGAAGACTTGGAAGGAAACACTGACGGCTAGGATTGGATAAGAATTGTATATTTAATGAGCTTCAGCTACCGTCAGTACATGTCGGGATTGTTTTGAAAGCGTCTGGGGAATCGCTCACAAAATATCTTTATCAAACAAACACAATGATTCATCTCTCATCCACCCGCGGTTGATTGGAATGTTATTTTTGTATTCCTTGGACGGTCCGATCAGTGAATATAACCACAAACCGTAAACACACACGCGCGAAAAGAAAGGAATGTTATTTCACAATTTAAGATAGCCTGTAGGCAGGCCGGTGATACATTTTGGTAGCCCGTCTGAAAAACAGATAGCCCTGGGACGTTGGGCTTTGCGAGCACTGGCGTTACAAAGTACGAGTCTGATCACGAATGAACCAATAGCACCTTCTCCAGCCTGTGACAGCGTGCTATGGTATGTTATCAGTAGATATCAAACGATCTGTAACAATGCAATACTAACACATATAAAAAAACATGTTTTACTCACATAAGTGTGTTGCACTGTTCCTTTCGGATCCAACATAGAAGGCACAGCATTGTGTTTTAATCTCAATATGTCTGCAAATCCAGTCTTGAACTGTATCTTGTTTACAATCGATTCTGCTGTGAAATTAAGCAAAAAACCGCGCTATGTCTTACGTGAGCTGGAACCGGCATGTTTATTGCTTGGTAGCGACCCGTTTAGCTCCACGAGCCGGTGAGCGGGCTTGAGGCAGTGCTTCTGCATTCTATGACATCAGTGGTCGACATACTGAGATCTCTCGTTTTCTGGGCCTGGTGTCAATAAAAGCTTTTCTTTGACTAACAAGGACGTTTTCAGCTCTGAAACTTACAGGATATTCTTATTTCACGATGAGCTTTTATATATCAAAGGCTCAAAGTACAGTTGATTGTTCAATTCATCACCCCTTTAAGTGCATTTAAGAGACCTTGAGGCCCCCTGGTTGAAAACCACTGCAATACAACTAAAAGGGTTATGTGATGTATATCAATATATTGATATTAATAATGAAGGCTTCAAAATACTAAATACTAAAGCACACAAGTTGTATGGACTACTTTTATGGATCTTTTTTGTCATTTTGGAGCGTGACAGGCCTCATTCTTTTTCATTATAAAATGCATGGGATATTTTTTTTAAATTCATATTTTTGTTCCATGGAAGAAAAGGTTACGTTTGAAAGAGCAATAGGGTTAGTAAATCATGACAGCATTTTTATTTTTAGGTGGACTATTCTTTTAAATAATTAAATTGGGTCCAGAATATATAGTTATATATGTTTTTTTTTTCTTCTTCTTCCAGACACACATGAGTATTGGGTGCTGTTTCTTTCTTACCTTTTTTATTCTTGTATGGCGTGTTTATGTTTCAGCTCTTCAAGACCAAGGACACACTGCTTTCTAGTCTTACATCAGAGTGTGGCGTGCCACTTAAATCTGTCTCCTTTCTCACTTTCTCTCTTGCTCATTTTCCCAGCACTCATTCTCTCTCCTCTCCCGGCTCCTACCTCAGATGGTCAGGGAGGGCCTGTTTTCCACGATAGTTCATATGAGGTGATATCATCTAACACGAACCTTCATTGTCGGAGAGCACGGGTCGGCGATTGTGCCTCGTTGAGACAGCTCCACTGAGGCTTGCAAAATTGTCTGCATTGCAGGCCTAGTTTAAGGAGCTGGAGGGCTTACAATGAATCATGTTGCTAGATTTCATTCGTGGGTGAGTGTTTGACCCCAAGAAAGAATGTTTTGTGGCACACAAACATGCAGTCCAACACATTCACTCACCTCCACACTCCAACTCTCTTCTTTCTCTCGCTTTTTCTGTTCACTCGGCCTGTTTACACCCTGGCACCTGTCCATGTCACAGTTCCCACCTACTTCCAGGACATGAAACCCATACGTTTCCCCCCACACCCTCTCTGTCATCTGCACGCTGCCCTGCAGGCCTGACACACTGAGAGGTAATGCATTGTGGCATGTAACCCCCCCTTTCCCTCTGCTCCGGAGTCACATCCCATTATGCCTCATCATCATTTGCTGATATGGGAATGAGATTACAGGGGGTTATGGGTAAGGGGCATTGAGAGATTGAAGCACATTGATGACACCCATTCCTTTTGTCATCAGAAGTAAAACCATCGTACAGCTGCGTAGAAGGCCTTTGGAATGAATGCACACAGAAAAGACAGAAGGAGTGAATAGGGAAAACACAAGAAGACGACAAAAATGTCCAAACAATACAAAGTGTACATTTGAAGCTTTTCGTGAAGTTCTTGAAAACCTTTTAACGCTTAGTTGTGTCATACTAAATAAGAGTGTCCACAATAAAGAAAACGAAAAGTCTTGTAAATAATCTATCTTAAAAACAAATGTATATTATTAGAAATGCACCTCTTTTATAATAATAATAATACCAACATGCCATTAGAAATATTGCATTTATGCTGGCTCATTTGGTAAAAAAAAAATGTATTCCATTTTCCAGAAAAGTACGTTTGAATGACTATAAAAATGGCATATTGTGTAAAGTAAAAATTAATAACATATTTGTTACATTTATAATGTGAAATGTAAATACAAAATCTTAAATGTAACTACATTTTAAATATATGAAAGGTAAAGTTTTACTTGATATTATGAATTATTTATTCATAAATATTATTACGCCTTTTGGGAATGAAAACATATGACTTGGATTTTGTGGACAAAAGTTTTTTTTTTTTTTATTAAAGCGGTGAAAGGTTTTTTTCATAATAATAATAATAATAACAATGCAAGGTTTGTGTTAAAGTCATTAGTAACATTTTCGGACCCACTTTATATTAGGTGGCCTTAACTACTATGTACTAACATTTTAATTAATCATTTGATACAGTGCACTTATTGTGTAAATACATGTTTTTACATTGTACGTACATTTAATAAAAAATACCTGCATGTAATTACATCTGTAATTAATTTCTGTAGTTACATTTGTAATTACACAGTTGACACTTCCCTTACACCTAACCCTACCCCTTAAACTTACCCATACCACCACACCTGTCCCTAACCCTACCCTTAAACTTACCCATACCACCACACCTGTCCCTAACCCTACCCTTAAACTTACCCATACCACCACACCTGTCCCTAACCCTACCCTTAAACTTACCCACATCACCACACCTGTCCCTAACCCTACCCTTAAACTTACCCATACCACCACACCTGTCCCTAACCCTACCCATTTCCCACCTCAACACAGTAAGTACATTGTACTTATTTTTTGATGTAAGTACATAGTACTTAAGGCCACCTAATATAAAGTGGGGCCAAGTTTTCTTTTCAAGTATTTCATTATTTTATTTTTTTCTTAGTTACACATGCTCATTATAGAAGAGGTGTATTAAACTCATTGTATGTGTGCATTTTACTGTATTTTTAATAAATTAATGGATAGGACAAAAACAATCGCATCACATTGACCGCATACTGTTTATTTTGCAATTTATTTTATGTAAACATTTTGCATGACTTTGTATCTTTTTTCGTTCTTTGCGCACAGAGCCTGTCACAACAGATGTTTTTTTTCCTCCCCAGCTTTTGTGTGGGAAAAAAAACACACAAAAAAACAAAGCGTGTGTTTGGTAACATTGCTCTGTAATACATTTGTGAATTAGAGCAGCATAATTTGCTGGAGCGGAATTTGCTTTTGAAACAGATGTTTTTTAAATCATTTCATTTTTTCACTCCAGCTGCAGGAATGTGTTGTTTGCTATTGTTCCTAAAAAACAAGATGAATTCCATCTGTGGGAATCTGTGTTGCATTATTGCTACTATTTCTGTCTAATAACACTCTGTTGTTTACACCACAAAATATTCTTTCTGAAGAAACAAAGTTCTTGCAAGCCCAGAATATGTGTTGTCGATCTGTTGTGTTTATTTGTTTACATGCACGTTGTCGTGATGCGCTTTGTCTTCCAGTACTGAGAAGGCTGTGCTTCCTCCTTTAAGAATCACACCTTCTTTTCTCAGCGAGTCAGGAAAGTTTGGCCTTCCACAAAAAAGTTCTTTGCGTTCCCTCTTTACACGCATGATCTTTGATTTCCGGCGATGTAAGATCAAAATTGCTGCTCGCACTCGCGCCGCCTTTCATGCACCTCTCTTGCATCGCAGCGTGCAAAAACAAAGAGCGGCAAGACGGAGATGTGCAGGAAATCTTAGCAGGCCTGCCACTCAAAACATCCACCATCGCCAAACAACTGCATCTGCCTGCCACCACAAATACGTTAGAAATCAATTATTTATGGAACGCAGTCAAGAACTCTTTAATCTTCTCCTTTTATCAAATTAAAATGCCTAACCAATTTAAGCCTTTCACTAGGCTTGTGAGCAACACACTCTGCCTCTTTTTTCTTCCTTCATTCCATCCTTATGATTTTTTTTTTTTTTTTTTGGGGAGGTTGCATATAAGAAAGAATGGAGGCTTCATAGAGATGGTGAAGACAGAAGAGAAAGTGTATAAAGTGTAAATGAACTCTTCCACTCCTACCCCTTCTGGTTACAAAGGAACTATTTGAAGTTTTAATATGAAGACTCGCCTTCCATTCCCAGAGCAGGGGACACAGGGGAAAGCAAAGGCTCTTTCATGAGCTCTCTCTGCACAGTTTTTTTATTATTAAGGGAGGGGGAGGGGGGGAGGGTGTTCAAAAGCAGTTGAGCTAGATCGAGATTAGGGCTTCACGATTAATCGGAATTAAACCACACTTGATTTGGCAAAGGCTGCGATTATTTTTTTATAAGCAGCTTGTCATTGTAGCACGGCTCTGTGATCAGTAGTAAATGGTGCTCCATCTGAAAGCCAGAGGGCGCTCTCTTGCAAACTCCAAATATGCCCCGCATACGTACGATAACTCACGGTATTCCAGGAAATACCTATGGGCATCATACTATTGCTGTAGCTGATTAAACAGAAGATTGAAAGGCTTTGATTGATTAAGCATGACTAATAAACACACGACTACGACAATATATGGTTTATAGTTCTTCAAGCCTTCTCGGATATTTTCATGATAATAAGTATCATTTTACTTCAATGCTAATAGAATAGAATATTCTATGATATATAATATCGAATACTATGAAATATGGTGTGTGCCTTATTCTGAAGCCACATCATCTCACAGAAAGACACTCAACTGTTGTTATGAAGTTTTATTAAATGTTGTCTTTTGTTGAACTAGAGGTTCATAAGTGCTTCTCATGTTTGGAAAGATATTTTACGCGTGTTGCTTTTTAAAATGCACGTTATAAACGACTCAAACTCACAGTGCTTTCAGATGTAGCAGCATTTACTGATCATAGAGCCGCGCTTAACTGACAAGCTGCACATAAAAAATAATCACACCTTTTTGCGATTATCGCATAATCGGCAAATCTGTTTAAACATGATTTCAGGTTAATTGCGATTTATTGTGCAGGAAATGAGCTGTGGCCTTTTGTTTCAAATATGATAAAGCCGTGCAGCAGAATTACTAATTTATGACAATTCTTCTTTTACATAGAATTGTACATACCTTTGCTATGTTAAACTTGTTCAAGTACTTTACCTGTGAATCCTGACCAAAAATGTATGCACATCTTGATGGAAATAGCATCACAGCATTTATTTCCATCAAGAGGTCCATCAATTTTTGGTCAAGATCTTGTATTGACAATGCAAGATTCAAGCACTCTGTAAAGTCTACTCCAGCACATCCCAAAGACATTCACTGAATTTAAGGTCAGGCTTCAGAGGTGCCAATTCATGTGTGAAAATGATTCTTCATGCTCCCTCCCAACCATACTTTCACAATTTGAGCCTGATGAATATTGACATTGTCATCCTGGAATATGGCCATGATGTGTCTTCTTACATGGTTATTTAAGAAATGAAAAGAATGAAATGAAAAAAACACACTGCATCAATTAGGGCTAGAAGAACTGTTGCCAAACGTATATCATTAAGCTCATATATCATAATAGACTCTTAAGCATTTGCCTGTTTAAATCCCAAAAAATGTTTGGGCCTGAGCTGTACATGCATATATACACACACACGTGCATATATATATATATATATATATATATATATATATATATATATATATATATATATATTAGTGGTGGGCCGTTATCGGCGTTAACGTGCTGCGTTAACACGAGACTCTTATCGGGCGATAAAAAAAATATTGCCGTTAATCTATTCTCAAAGTTGGGTTGGGAGCTGGGTCTATACTACACAAGCTATGATGACTTTCACCTTGATATTTTAGTGCGGATGTACACCTAGCCGAATTGCACTGTAGGGGTCGAGAGAACGAGTCTTCGAACCTGTGTGTATGCCTACTAGTGTTGTCAAAAATATCCATATTTCGCTATGTATCGATACTGAATTATCTGAAATTATACAATACTCATTTTCTACAGTATTGATATCAGCTGCGCTCTCCTCTCCGACCGACAGCGAGTGACACGCACCCGCCTCCTCTCATTCAGTCAGTTTAATCCTCTGAACATTGCGAACGGGTGTTCTGCTGGACTTTTGTTAGTATTGGTGTGACCAGTCTGAATTTCGCGCGGGGTTGCACATAACGTTAATTCTACTAATTCCTACAGATTTCGCGCTCGCATTTAAAGCGCACACATACATACCGTAATAAGCCGCCTCTGACATACAAGTGCAAAAATTAGCTCCTTTTTTCAGTTTATTAATGGTCAAATACACTCAAAAATGTCTCAATGCCCATCTTGGTGAGTTTTAACATAAACACTGTCGTAACCAGCTCACAGGAACATTTACAGTAGTCTTGGGTGGACATATACAGATCATTCCAACGCTCTCTCACGACCAATTCGTATGTATTTGTACGATGTGGCTAATTCGTACAAATTTGTACGACCTCACTCGTACGAATTTGTACGTTTTGTCTAATCCCCAGTGACGGTTAAGTTTAGGGGCGGGGTTTGAGGTAGGTCATTCGTACAAATTCGTACGAATTTGGCAACTCGTCAAATACGTACGATTTAGCAAAAATCGTATGAATTCGTACGACTGAGGTCGTACAGATTCGTACGAATTAGCCACCTCGTAAAATATGTACGAATTGCCATGAGATCGGGTTGATCATTCAGCAACACGTCTGTAGGTCAATTTTGTCATTGTTATTTAGCAGTTGTCCAGTTTTCACAGGCTTTAAGACATATTTCTCTCAATATTGGAGTCAGATTTTATTTTATATATTTTTTTTAATCAATGGCTGTTAATACATTTCTAACCTTTAGAAAGCAGAAACAATTATAATATGAATTTTGCAAAATATATAAAAATCAGTGTAACTTTTTCTCTCAAATTTTATTCAGACCCTCTGTATGTGTCTCTGGACTATAACATAACGGACAGTTATTTGTCTGTACATGTAAGCTTGTGGTCTAATGTTTTAATTGGTAAAAATTCTGCTCATTTAGTTTCGTATAGATCTGTCTAGTTGTCAACTTAATTATGGCAAAGTTATGTATCTGTAAACGTGAGGTTATTTATTAATGATATGGGGTATAAGGATAGTTAGTGCACTACTTAAAATGGTAGGTAATTGTTTTGAGGTAAAATAGTTACCACCAGATTTTAGTGTTAGGTGGTCCGGTTTTACTGCTGAACTGGTCCTTAACCTTACAAAAGTGACCTTATATGCTCTAAAGGCATTTGAGGATTTCTTCGTACATATTTGTACAGGCATTCCCACTCAACTAAGGGGTAAGAGGATTTCCGAACGTTTTCCTCCACTCAGGCTTTGAGGGTGACCTGCGCTTGGCTGTATTTCCCACTCTCACTTTCTCTCTACTCTTTTTCTGTGCTTGTCTCTCTCACACACTTGTTTGGCTCAGAGGGGCCTGTGATCCAGAGCCGCTCTTGTTTCAGCCCATCTGAAGTGATTACCTTTGCCTGGGATTCCACCCACCCCCACAGGTCCCCTGGGGAGCTGCGGCAGGCAGACGGCTCCACTTTATTTCCTCCGCCTGCTCTGTGCTGTTCCTCAGCGGAACCCTGCTGCAGGTACAGCTCAGCGGGGATGGAGTGGAAATTATCTAGAGATCAGCGTCAGTGAAGTAGCTCACATTAGTTTTAGTGACAGGTCAACATGGAGCCCCACAACATAGTGCTATGCTGTAATTATTAATCAACATGACATTCATTTTTTATGCTGGTGTTTCGTAGACAGGTGTGACAATTCATGGAAATCTTGTGCAGATCATTTCACAGTGCCTTTAATTGAAGTAATGGTCTGTATGGCTGTTATTCCGCTACCTACAGAATCGATCATAAAGTACTTTTGTCTTCACACACTGAAAACTACCTTTTTTTTAATGATAAAAAACTATAAAAAATCTTAAAACACGATACACTATACCGTTCAAATGTTTGAGGTTGGTAAGATTTTTTTTAAATATTAAAAAGTTTCTTATGCTCACCAAGTCATGTATTTAATCCAAAATAGTAATATTGTTTAAAAATATTACACTTTTAAAATAACTGTTTTCTATTTTAATATGTTCAGCAGCCAGTCTTCAGTGTCACATGATCCTTCAGAAATCATTCTAATAGGAACAAGAAATATTTTTCAGGATTCTAATGAATAGAAAGAACAGCATTTATGTAAAAGTACTGTCAGTTTTAATCAATTTAATGCATTCTTGCAAAATGAAAATACTAAAAAATATATATATATATATCGTACTGACCCCAAACTTTTTAATTTTAGTGTACATTTACTTGAGAAGCAAAAAGAGCTTAATATCAAGGATATTAATAATTAGAGAATATAAATTACATTTCCCCCCCCCATGTTTACAGTAGTACGAACTTAAGTAAATTTATCTTATTTAATAATGTTTCAATATTTATTTATTTTTACTGGAAACGAGATAAAAGTACTGATTTTTGCAATGCATCGATCAAACTGAACAGAAATCCCCATGCTAATCCACACACAAGGAGAATTATCTACAATTAAAACTTTGTTGAGAAGAGGTGCTCATATTCAGCTCAGCTTTGATATCTAATCTGAAGAGCGGAAAAGTTGAGTCTGTTTTGTTGATGGAGCCGACAGCTTCAGCAGTGAAAATGGGAGCGTGTCTGATATTTCTGCTGCTCACTGTTTCGCCTTTTGTCTGTGACAAGCTTGAACTCTGGCTCTCATTGCAGTCAGAGAGTGTATCATTTCTAAAAACAGGCTTAAATGAAGCACAGAAGAAAGAGAAAAGAAAGATGAGGAACTACACAACTAAAGTTAAGTAAATTAATTCATAATATCTCACATTCGCTCTTTTTTGAGATCGTATCTGTCCTCAGATGTGTAAAAAGGAAAACACCACAAGATATGGCTCTAAAGCGCATTATTTCCTGATACTGCTAATTAAACTGCTAGCGTCATTAATTGGTTTGAAGATATCTTTGCATTGAGTTGGAGACATCTTAAGCTCAATTAAAGATAGCTTCAACTCAATTACAGATATCCAAATGGCGTGTCACACAATATGCAATCAGGATCTTTTTTCGGTGCAATACCAGATGCCCTATAACACAAAGATTGTGCTCTTTCCACTTCCAAAGTTTAGTTTTATCATAAAAAGATTGTGTGTGTGTGTGTGCCAATGTGTTGTTTAATCCTATTCTCATTCCAGTGGAGATATTATATGTAGCCATTAGAGGAAGATTGGTCTGAAGAGAGATGCGATGGAATTTATTAGTGTTTGGTTTGAATATGAGCTATCCCTGCTCTTTACGCATCTGACATCGTCTGAGTGATAAGTTGCATGTGTTTTAGCATGTTGTGATGGGTGAGTTAACAGATGGTGGGTGGTATTTGCAGAAAGTGAAAGAAATCAGCCCAGTCTCTATTAAGTGACTGACCTTATTAAGTGCCTTAGATTTCTACAATTGTAGGGCAACCGATCACTTTGCCCTTTTTAAAAAGGAAAAAAAAATCCAAACACTTTAAAGGGGTAAATTCCCTGGAGATGGTATCAACCTAACTTTAGAAATGCTGTTTCTTTTGACATTGACTCTTTTAATTCTTTTTATCCACAAGACTTGCAATTACTCAGTAGAGTAATGCATGTTATCATTGGTTATCATTCGTACCACAAAGAAGAGTTGGCTTGAAAGAGGCAGCAGACACACTGTTTATTCAAGATTATCTCTGAACCTGAAAGCTGAAGTGTTAGTCAAAAGATGAATAACCCATATCGCCACTTGAAATAGTTATTCTTAATTAGAATAGTTTATTTTTTTTTGAAAATGGCAAATTATGCTGTTTACACTATGTATATTATCCATTTAACCTTCACCTCTTGTCTTTTTTAAATCTCTCTCACCACATGTGACCTGTGCTCGCAAAATGAGTCGGAATGCGCACAGGTTAATTACGAGCTACAGGCAAAACAATTGAAATGACAATTTTTGTAGAATGTGAGGTTTTTCACAAAAAGGTGTTCATTAAGCCCTCGTTCTAGCGATCCCAATGCTTCAAATAGCAATTAAACATCTAAAATGATCTTTATTTGTACATTTTCTGAGACTGGCGCTGCGCTTCCCCTCGGCACAAGTTTGGTATCGGTTTAAAGTGCAGCATTCCAACTCTGTGAATATTCATAGCGAAATCTTGATGGCATAGAGTCTGACCCAATAAAATGTGATTTTCAAACTCATGCTGATGTAAACAAAACTTGCTCGCACTGACTTACACATCTGAAGCGTGCTCGCAAAGTCACCTCAGACAGCGTCAACAGTCTTGGCGAGGATTCACGCAAACATTATCTGTTGTGTCTTCCATGTTTGGTTAACTGTTCTGGAAAAACAAGTATAACATTATATTAGATACGTGCGGTACAGTAGGTCTTAATATATAGGCTGTCTGTCTCATTAATGTTAATCAAAAAATTGTGGTATCATGGGAGAAAAAAGTTGAATATATATTTTTCCTGATATTTGCCAAATTTGGTGTTATTACGAGGGATTTTAAGCTTGGTGATTTTGCTTTGGAAGCTTAAGAAAACTTTAACTCGTTTTTTCTCAAAATGGACTTTGCTGGCTATATCTACTTCAAACAAGTGTAGCTCAGTCGGTTTTTGTCGGATTCCAACAAATCATACATAATTTTGAAGGTTTGTGAAATTAACAATAACTCATTTTTGAAAATGTGCTCATTGCGACTCATTTTGCCAGAATGAATCACGTTGTTTATTTTTTATTATTTTAAATAATAATGGTAAAGGTTATATAATTTGCCATCAGCATCCGGACAATAATTCCAATGATGTATTTTGCAGGTCGGTGTGCAAGCTGTGGGGAGAATGTGGTCGGTGAGGGGACAGGTTGTACCGCCATGGACCAGGTCTTTCACGTGGACTGCTTCATCTGCATGACCTGTGGTTCCAAGCTCAGAGGGAAGCCCTTTTATGCCATGGAAAAGAAGGCTTACTGCGAACACTGCTATATTGTGAGTGTGATCTGCTGAACACTCTTTATGCACACACTGGATCTCGTACTAGTTTAGTTTAAGTTCTTAGTCATGCAAAATATCTACTAGGTGCATAAAAGGTGCATACATACGTCTTTTTTCTTTCAAATGTTGATGAATGTTTGTGTGCGTTTTTATTATTTCTAGTTTTTTTGGCTGTATTAGATAGGATGGTGTAGATTTGACAGAATTCTTTTTTCCATCCAAAACATGACGCGGCCAGGACTCGCACCCGGGTCTCTTGTGGCACAACTGCTCCCTATGTGTGCAAAGAACTACCCTCTTTGACACAGCTCTGAAATAAATATTATATGTATGTATATGCATATGTATACACTACTATTCAAAAGTTTGGCATTGGTAAGATTTATTTGAATGTTTTTGAACATCTCTTGTGCTCACCAAGGCTGCATCTATTTGACTAAAAATAACAGTAATATTAGAAAATAAAATTACAATTTAAAATAACTTTAACTATATATATATGTGTTGATGATACTGTTATTTACTCGTCGCTCTGCAAATTTCTACACGCATATCTAAGAGGAAATACTTGAGCGGCACTAGTTTGCATGCTCTTTGAAGCTCTAGCTTCCTTGTCTTCATATGAAGCTAGCTACAGCTCTCATTAGCTCCATGTTCTGAGGACTTGTCTAAGATCTGCCAGGAGCATCTGGCTCTGTGTAAAACCTGGATTTAGGTTCTTTCAGAAATCTTACTCAAACCGTTGCTCTTTTCTAATCATTCACCTATTCCTGTCACACTGCTCATTCTTTCCTGATGAGCTGCTTCACACTTGTTAGCTCGGTAGTCAAATCCATAAGAGGCATAAAGATTAGACAAACAGTGGCCTCGCATGCAAAGGACCAAGCGTCAGCGTTCAACTTCATCTCATACATCTGATAAGCATTCACACGGGCAAATCACACTTGAGATGTAACGAGTATTAAAATCACATTAGAGTGCCAGATAGGATTACTTTCCTTTGTAGATTGGAAAGCAAATCAGGGCCTCCTTTTTCTCCCTCCTCCGTCCACCTTCCCTTTTTCTGTTGCTGAATATATCTGTTGAAAATTCTCTTATTTCTTCAGGCGAACGGTAAGAGAAAAGGAAATTAGTGACAGTTACAGTAAGACATGAAAATTAACATTTCTCATTGAACTAGAGGTTAGGAGTTTTTTATAAAAAGCTCACAAACTTTCTGGGCATGTTTTCCCACATCTGAAAGTTGTGCAACATCTAAATGTGCTGGTAGACATTAAAAGTTTTGAGAACCATATTTTGTTTGTCATTAATACAAAACACTTTTTTAAATTTGTTTTTGACCATCTCTGTGTGGGGAAACGAAAAGGGATTACATTGAAAGTATTAGAGTATTACATCAATTTAGTTAGCAGTTCTGCGTAGAGGTCTATAATGGATGGACTAGGCTGGATGTTAGCATTCCCATTCTAATTTTGTACACAGCTAATTTTGCAATGGAGAAAGATATTTTTTAGAACAGATTGTGTAGTTCTAATAAATACCATCACAAAGTGCTAAAGGCTGTGATGTCACAAACTCTTTCACACCTTTATGACAAACACATATTTGGAAGACCTGTCAATCAAATTAGTTCACACTCAGCCACCAATAACCTGGTCTGACCTTACTCAACCATGGCTCTTTATATGTAAGAGAGCAGGCTATATATATATGTTATAAAATAATTATTTATTTCATTGTGGTGTTTATATAGGATGGACCATATACTGGCCCACTTCTATGTTGACAAAAGCAAAAGTGCCGAAAAGTCCATTTCAGTTTGATCAATCTTTACTGTAAGTATAGCATTTTGAAACCCTGAGTCGGTAAGCACTAAAAATAAGCATTAGCCCAACTCACAAAGAAACCAGGCCATTCCTCAAACTGCCTTTTATTTCATCATTGTTTCCCGTTTGTACTTGTGTTATTTCCATTTCCACTGGCACGTGTAGCCTACTTACAATTCTGTTGTGGCCGCAGTGTTTCCCTATTTCCCTGTTAAGGAACCACTGTATTACTGAGCCAGCACTTTCTTTAGTGTTCTTCTCTTTTATACAGACAATGCAAATTAAAAGAAAATCCAGAATATTGTTAATATTGGTTAGATTTGTTTAACAAATTAAATGGTCTAAATCCAACTATTTATATTAAAATTCACATTGTTTTAAATAAAATTTACTTACAGTATATTCACTACATTTCAATTTTTTTTTTTTTTGTATATATCTTATTGTCCCCTCCTCTTGTGACATGGCATGGCGGGCCAAATTAAAGGTCATCACATAGGCCCTGGTTTTGGTGTCTCTGGTCTAAACAGATGCTTGACAATTTTTCTGATGATTGCCACATCAAAACAAATGCAGCTGCCAATGTGTAATTTATATTGATTTATTAGACAACTCTCTGAAATACTTGATTATGATTGGCCATTTGTGGCATTCAGCTGTCAAATAATTCTTAATAATGACCATTGACCAGGGTAACACTGTATGACTGACCGCACAATTTTTATTATTAGCTTAATACTTCATATTCCATGTCCAAGAATTCATTTAATTGGAAGTAGCCATGCAATCAGTGGGTTACTGTACAGCCAGTTGATCATTCTCTCAAAATAATGCCTGACTGGTTGATCGGGACCCCAACACAAAACTTCGGTCTGACTGTACGTTATCCCTTCAAATAAGGAATATGCCAGTCCATAAATCTAATATTTAACTTTCTACCTCACACTGGCTTTATGTCAGCCATTTCAGGGAAAACAGATGTTATGCTTTTTCATATATTGGGTGATGAAGTTTTTTTTGACTATATGACAGCCTATGTTGCATCATAGGTAGTTGATACTGTAGGAAATGTCAAATTCTCTACATTATAACCACTAGTCCTAACACTGAGGTTTCACTGACTTTCTTGGGTGCCCACTGCTCAAGAATGAATTAGAGAAACCCAGAGAAATTTCCAGGGCTGTCACCAAAGCCAAAACCACCTTTACCACTCCTACAGCTTTTCAGTAAACCCTAAACTAAATCATCTACACTTACCGCTACAACCGGGGCACGGTGCCAGCTTGGAGTTCAATAGAGGGCACAGTTTCACAGCATCACCACTGAATATTCAGGGGAGCGTAGGCAAATTGGAAATAATAAATCTTTAATAATACATTTTAACACCATAGCAGTGCAGGTTTTCTGACTGCTGCTGTTTTTTTCCCATGTATTCGAGGCATAGTTCGTCAAAAAAAGCAAACCTCTTCCAAATCTGTAGGCATTTTTTCTCCCCTGTGGAGCAAAAACTACGATTTTTTTTTGTCATTGTAATGATATTTTTAAAAATCTCTTTTTTTCTCCCACAGAAAAAAGAAATGTAATTTTATAATGACATGAGGGTGAGTCGATGACAATTTTTGGGTGAACTGTCTGGATGACTGATACCTGACTGTGTTCTCTCCCTGTACTTCAAGCCACAATACATTATACTGAGAGAGACACGGAGTTTGTTCATATATATTTGATTCGCCTGCTCTGTTCAGCTGAATTTAAAAATGATAGGAAATGGGCAGCAAAGCAATTGTTAACCTTTGTTCCAAACAGCATCAGACTATTATGTCTGTCTGTGTACTTCTTCAACAGATGAATCACTTGAACAGTTGAAGTATCGGTGACTCAGGCCATCTCTTGAATCACCCTCACTACACTGATCAGCTCTCAGAATGATTGTACTTGCTTCCTCTGGAAGTTTTCCAACTTGGATCCATGCGCTAAAGAGAGCCGGGATAATTTAAGAACTTTATTTATGCATTTCATCAGCATAAATGTTCTTCTGGCACAAGATCAAAAGGATGGAAGAAATCTGAATTTCTTAATGAAAGTAATTTCTTCTTCTTTTCTCCTCATCCTCAGGGTCCTACGCCTCTGTGCGATTAGAGAATGAGCATGAGACTTTGGTCTCTATAGAGACATGGCAGTCCCCCAGTGAGCTTGGGGAAAACTTCAAATGAGGCCAGCGAGTCAGTCTAGGAATCTTTTAAGATAGGAAGAATGCACATTGTACATTATTTATCAGTTTATTTATCTGCAGAGACAGGATCATAGCATTCATATTTTCATTGTTCTTATATAAACATCTAATTTGCTGCTCTGTTTGCCACTAGGGAGCAGAACGGGGGGGGGACAATACCTGTTATGTATCTAATGTCATTTACTTTCTTCTAAAGAAAAGAGCCTTAAACGTATTGAAATCTTCTTTTCAACCTTTTTTTTAAACTGGTCACGTCTTACTAAACATCTGCATTTTCTTCTATAAATACCTTTGATGTATGACTGTCAGCGTGTGTTCAAAGTGTTTTTAATACAATTTTCATTTTAACCTTTTGGATTCCGAGTTAAAATTATAATTGATCATAATGTTCATAGCTTCATTACAGGATTTCAGCTCTTCGTTGTAGCATTTAAAATTTAGATTCATCTCAACTTCAAAAGTCATCTTAACATCAAAAGATATCTTGACAGCATTCAGCAAACTAATTTCTCCCCTTAATTTAAGAGGAGCAAATTTCACCACTGCAACTACAATTATAAAACTAGAGTTATGAGCATTTATTATGTCAAGTTTTGGACCCACTTTATATTAGGTGGCCTTAACTACTATGTACTAACATTTCAATTAATCATTTGATACAATGCACTTATTGTGTACATACATGTTTTTACATTGTACTTACATAAAAAAATGTAATTACATCTGTATTTCATTTCTGTACTTACATTTATAATTACACTGTTACACTTCCCTTACACCTAACCCTACCCTTAAACTTACTCATACCACCACCTTGTCTAACTTTACCCGAATCCCACCTCAATATCAGCAAAAGTGTTTTGCAATACAATATGAACACAATAAGTACATTGTACAAATTTTTTTGATGTAAATACATAGAAGTTAAGGCCACCTAATATAAAGTGGGACCCAAGTTTCCCTTATGGTTGACTTTTTGAGTTGTTTTAAATTTTAATATTTCACAAGATGTTTTTAATGGATTTTTCATCAAATAAATTCAGACTTTCAAAAACATTACACAATCTTGCAGACCCCAAACTCTTGAATGGTAGTATAAATATTTGCATATAAAAAGCAAATATGTTTAACCCATTTAAGCCCACCGGCAACTATGGTTGTCGCAGTGTATAGTTGTCATTTTCCTTTTGTAAGTATTTTTCTAGATAGTATCCATGTTTTTAATCTCAATGACACGCAATAAAACAACCAAATAAAGGATTTCAAGAGAGAAAAAAAAGGTATTAACTTCCTTCCTGTCACATGAGACTGCCAACTTCCTACCCCTACTTCCAGGAAGCATAATGAAGGCAAACCCTCCCAAACAAAGGTTATTTTCATGTTACTAATAAGTATTTTTTGTTGACATATATATATATATATACAGTGAGGAAAATAAGTATTTGAACACCCTGCTATTTTGCAGGTTCTCCCATTTAGAAATCATGGAGGGGTCTGAAATTGTCATCGTAGGTGCATGTCCACTGTGAGAGACATAATCTAAAAAATAAAATCCAGAAATCACAATGTATGATTTTTTAACTATTTATTTGTATGATACAGCTGCAAATAAGTATTTGAACACCTGAGAAAATCAATGTTAATATTTGGTACAGTAGCCTTTGTTTGCAATTACAGAGGTCAAACGTTTCCTGTAGTTTTTCACCAGGTTTGCACACACTGCAGGAGGGATTTTGGCCCACTCCTCCACACAGATCTTCTCTAGATCAGTCAGATTTCTGGCCTGTCGCTGAGAAACACGGAGTTTGAGCTCCCTCCAAAGATTCTCTATTGGGTTTAGGTCTGGACTCTGGAGACTGGCTAGGCCACGCCAGAACCATGATATGCTTCTTACAGACCCACTACTTGGTTATCCTGGCTGTGTTCTTCGGGTCATTGTCATGTTGGAAGACCCAGCCTCAACCCATCTTCAGTGCTCTATCGGAGGGAAGGAGGTTGTTTCCCAAAATCTCGCAATGCATGGCCCCGGTCATCCTCTCCTTAATACAGTGCAGTCGCCCTGTCCCATGTGCAGAAAAACACCCCCAAAGCATGATGCTACCACCCCCATTATTCACAGTAGGGATGGTGTTCTTGGGATGGTACTCATCATTCTTCTTCCTCCAAACACGTTTAGTGGAATTATGACCAAAAAGTTATATTTTGGTCTCATCTGACCACATGACTTTCTCCCATGACTCTTCTGGATCATCCAAATGGTCATTGGCAAACTTAAGACGTGCCTTGACATGTGCTGGTTTAAGCAGGGGAACCTTCCGTGCCATGCATGATTTCAAACCATGACGTCTTAGTGTATTACCAACAGTGTGGTCCCAGCTCTTTTCAGGTCATTGACCAGCTCCTCCCGTGTAGTTCTTGGCTGATTTCTCACCTTTCTTAGGATCATTGAGACCCCACGAGGTGAGATCTTGCATGGAGCCCCAGTCCGAAGGAGATTGACAGTCATGTTTAGCTTCTTCCATTTTCTAATGATTGCTCCAACAGTGGACCTTTTTTCACCAAGCTGCTTGGCAATTTCCCCGTAGCCCTTTCCAGCCTTGTGGAGGTGTACTTTTGTCTCTAGTGTCTTTGGACAGCTCTTTGGTCTTGGCCATGTTAGTAGTTGGATTCTTACTGATTGTATGGGGTGGACAGGTGTCTTTATGCAGCGAACGACCTCAAACAGGTGCATCTAATTTAGGATAATAAATGGAGTGGAGGTGGACATTTTAAAGGCAGACTAACAGGTCTTTGAGGGTCAGAATTCTAGCTGATAGACAGGTGTTCAAATACTTATTTGTAGCTGTATCATACAAATAAATTGTAAAAAAATCATATATTGTGATTTCTGGATTTTTTTGTTTAGATTATGTTTCTCACAGTGGACATGCACCTACGATGACAATTTCAGACCCCTCCATGATTTCCAAGTGGTAGAATAGCAGGGTGTTCAAACACGTATTTTCCTCACTGTATGTATATATATATATATATATATATATATATATATATATATATATATATATATATATATATATATATATATATATATATACATAATTGTGACGGTCTCTAGAATCATCCAAACAAAACAAATCTTTCAACAGATCTATAGTTATTTGTACACTTAGTCAAAAGTCCAAGCGGCAACTATAGCCGGTGGGCAAATGACTTGTAAGTACATATAATGGGAAATGGGGTATACTATGTTAACAGGTTAATAAATCAGGATTTTTGGTCTTTAGTGCTTTTTGCTTTCATAATATCCCACCTAAAACATAACTTAACCATTTAACTGACATCTCTACTGTATAGTAGACCTTAATTTGATAGAGAAAATATCATATTTTATGATATTATGTCTTGTAATGACCAAAATATTGACGAGCCTTCATCCAGTTTGGAATGAATGCGTCTCATTCTAATCGTTCAAGGACCCTCATTCTTTTTATGACTAGTAGCTTATGATTCCATTATAATGTGGAAATTCAGACAAGTAATGAGTTTACATTTACATTATTATATGAAACCACCTACTACAGTCAGCCATTGAATACTATGGGACTATTTATTTATTTATTTTGGTATATAGATGTAATTTTTTCGTCATTATATTAATTTATTTTCATTTAACTTTTTGATACACAATGCCCTGTTAGGGCAACTTAATGGCTGCACTTTGTTCTGCACTATGTTCCACCACTTTAAGACAAATGTATTTGTTTGTTGTATTTTCATGTTCAACAGATTATAAGATAGATGCAGCTTTTTTGAGTTTGCATCGAATGTTCTTCGACTTTTATACACAAAAAAAATGTGTTTATGAATAAAGATTGATCTGTTGAAAGCAGTTATTTTGAGTTAGATGCCAAATGTTCTCCTCCTAGTCAAATTTGACATTGAAGGGGTGCATACAACATATTTGCCCACCGGCAACTATAGTTGCCGCACATTCAAATACAAAAAAAAACTAAAACCAGGGGAAAATAAATGCAGAACATGTCCACATAGGACACTATTAACATGACTATATGCATGAAACCATTCAGAAAAATTTGGGCACAAATTGGTTAAGTGGTGAGCAGTATTTTTCAGTTCTGTTTAGTTTGGGGGGGGGGGGGGGGGGTCACATAGTGACATCCAGTAATCTTTCTCTATAGCATCAAACAGGAAATACTAAGCCATTTGTTCAAATCTTTTATTTTGCATATTCTTTGGAACAACACTGATAGCGTTAGCATGTTTCCGCCTCTAGGCAATAGACAACACAGAACTTTTGAACAGTGCAACTAGATATCATTCATTCCTTTCAGTAATAGACAGGAAGGGCTGCATGCTGGAGATTCTCAGTTATCTCTCATCTGCTTCCTGCTCTCCCGTCATCTTATCACTCATGTGCTCTCAGCATCACAACTGACCCACAAAGCACAGTGGCAATAATGAGCCTTTGTGCACTGGCTTTCCCTGGCTCCACCCATCACTGACTTATCATTGCTTGTTTGAATGTGGTGCAATACAGATAAACTTATTCACAGCTCAATTAATCCCTCTTTTTGCATGAAGTGGTCTCTAATCCTGTTAATGTGACATCAGTGGCTTGTCTGTTGTTTTCACTTCTAACCCTGATGTGTTGTAAAGCAGCAGCTGTGGCATGCATCTGGTACCCGCTCTTGGACCTTTTTCGTTTTCAAACACCTAATGTAATCAAGGCTGCACATGCTTGCCGAGACTCAATCTCAGTGTTATCTTGCACAGTGGGAACTATTTTTATGCACAGTCAACAGCACATTAGTCATAGTTAGAGCACTAACGTGTGCCCAGGATTTACTGTACATTCAGTCTGCTGGCAAATGTTTTCAGTCAATTCATGCAAAAACAATATCAAAGTTTATAGACACTTGGTTCTGCAATGAAATGCAGAGCCTCCAAATCATTTTCCTCCTCCTTTATCCCTTTGTTAATTTGGCCTGTGAGGTTTTGACAGGGATTTTGAGTAGAAAGTTTAGCGCTTGAGGCTTCTCTGTGGAGCTATGTGATTAGTAGTGTTAGAGACAAATGTTCCTGTAAACTGCTATGGCGTAAAACACCGGAAGGAAAAAGGCACTACTTTTGGGGAGAACAGAAGTGTTTTTCTGGCGAATGGGAGAGTTTGTTCCTCTGTGTGGGCTGAGTGTTGTGTTTGTATGCAAATAGTCAGTGTAAAGCTTGTTATTTTTGCAGCACCAGTAGAATGTAGGTGGTAAATAGAATTAAATTCAAAAGAGATGTTTGTGTACATGGGTTAATTATTTAAGAAAATTATTTTCAAATGTACTTTAAAATACACATATGCCGAGTTCTTAAGAACTTTGTATTCGTGGTGGTTTCATATTGTTTTGAAAAAGTTTCAGTTTAATTACTATAAAAGTGTCATGTGGTCAAAAGAGTAATATGTTAAATTATTATAATATTGCAATGTAAAGTAACTTCCTGTGATGGAAAAGATGATTTTTCAGCAGCCATTGCTCCAGTCTTCAGTCAAATGATCCTTCGGAAATCATTTTAATATGCTGATTTGGTGCTTAAAAAACATTTCGGTAACACTTTAGAATAATGGTCATTAGTTAACATTAGTTAATGTATTAACTAACATGAACTAACCATGAGCAATACATTTGTTACTGTATTTGTTCATCTTTGTTAACGTTATTTAATATAAATCCAGCTGTTCATGGTTTGTTCATGTTAGTTCACACTGCATTAACTAATGTTAACAAGATTTTAATAAAGCATTAGTAAATGTTGAAATTAACATTAACAAAGATTAATAAAAGCTTTATAAGTTCAGTTCATTATTAGTTCATGTTAACTAATGTTAACTAATGACCATTATTCTAAAGTGTTACCGCCATTTCTTATTAGTAGTAATTTTGAAAACAGTTGTGCTGCTTAATATTTTTGTAGAAACTATCATTAATTATTTTTCAGGATTCTTTGATGAATTGAAGGTTCAAATTGCATCTCTGCTGAAAACATTTATTAGTTTAAAAAATATTTTGAAAGGTAGTGTATATATTGAAGGTAATATGTATTATTTGTATTACTGGTTTTATTTGATTACTTGTATTAAATCCTAAATATAACTGTGGCGGACAACGAGGCTGAGGGACCGCGAGAACGGGACGAGGCCGCGCTCATCAGGTGGATGGGCGCCAGCTGCGCGCTGCAGTGGTCTCGTCCTTCACTGTCGTCGCTCCTCCTTTATGCTCCGTCACTCCTCCGTGAGACACGAGACCGCTGCAGCGCGCAGCTGGCGCCCATCCACCTGATGAGCGCGGCCTCGTCCCGTTCTCACGGTCCCTCAGCCTCGCTGCCCGCCACAATAACATACATATAATAACATTTATTTTAGGGGGAGTCACACCACATGACACCTTGAAATTGTCACATCAATTGACCCATTTTCTGTGTAGCATGGCAGCAGTTATTCATCACTGGATACAGTTGAGTGTACATTTGTTTGATACATTTTGTGAATCGGTTCAGGTGTCTTGGATCGCAGTAATGGAGCATTGATGTAAAACATGCCACATTGCAATAGTCTGCTGCATCCCCCAAAACCTAGCAATCAGAATGGGCCCACGGATACCCGATTTGCATCATTCCTTTTAGTGATTCGGGTGCTAAAGCAAGACGTAGCATGCAAATATACGCCTCTATCAGTGGACAGAATGCATTCTCTGAATTCCCCTTTAGAACTTTTGTAATGACACAGGTCATACCTTCCCCATGGTTTATGAACTCACAGTACAGAAGACTGCACAGCTGAGGCTAAATTTATGTGTCCTCTCTCTGAGTGAGTTTGTAGGATGATGCATATTATCATAAATTAAGAGCTTTGTACAGAGAGCTCTAGTGGGGGAAGTGCAGCTTGTGGCTCTTTCCCCCAGTGCAAGATCAGTTTTGACATGTGTTTACTCCTCTACATAAATATTTAGGAACACAAAAATTCTCTCTGGCTCAAATATTTAGCTCTCTTTGGTCAAGTCCCCCATGGGCCAGTGTCTATGTCAAAAATCCATTTTGTTCGGTTCAGCCCGATTCCTTATTTTGGCCTTTGAACTGATCCGCTGTTTCAGGCAGCAATGGGGTGGTAAACTGAACTTATGGAGCTGTGACTACCTACAATTGAAAGTGAACCGCCATGAGAAGTTATTAAGTAGCCTAAGTCTTAGCATAAAAATATGATTTTTTTTTGTGTGCCATTTTTAACTCTTTCCCCACCAAACACAGAATTTTCCGTTATTTGTAAGAAAATGCTTCCCCGCCAAACAGGGAATTTTCCAGGTTTACATGTTGTCACTGTTATACGCTAGGGGGGTGCTATTACGCATCTTCTGAATGAGTACAGAATCTCCTGAATCTCCAAAACACAGGCGAAGAAGACGGGAAAAAAACAAGTGATCGTATGTAAGCATATGCATTTGTAAAATAATTTGATCATCAACATTAAACAGCATATACACTCACCTAAAGGATTATTAGGAACACCTGTTCAATTTCTCATTAATGCAATTATCTAATCAACCAATCACATGGCAGTTGCTTCAATGCATTTTGGGGTGTGGTCCTGGTCAAGACAATCTCCTGAACTCCAAACTGAATGTCAGAATGGGAAAGAAAGGTGATTTAAGCAATTTTGAGCGTGGCATGGTTGTTGGTGCCAGACGGGCCGGTCTGAGTATTTCACAATCTGCTCAGTTACTGGGATTTTCACGCACAACCATTTCTAGGGTTTACAAAGAATGGTATGAAAAGGGAAAAACATCCAGTATGCGGCAGTCCTGTGGGCGAAAATGCCTTGTTGATGCTAGAGGTCAGAGGAGAATGGGCCGACTGATTCAAGCTGATAGAAGAGCAACTTTGACTGAAATAACCACTCGTTACAATCAAGGTATGCAGCAAAGCATTTGTGAAGCCACAACACGCACAACCTTGAGGCGGATGTGCTACAACAGCAGAAGACCCCACCGCGTACCACTCATCTCCATTACAAATAGGAAAAAGAGGCTACAATTTGCACAAGCTCACCAAAATTGGACAGTTGAAGACTGGAAAAATGTTGCCTGGTCTGATGAGTCTCAATTTCTGTTGAGACATTCAGATGGTAGAGTCAGAATTTGGTGTAAACAGAATGAGAACATGGATCCATCATGCCTTGTTACCACTGTGCAGGCTGGTGGTGGTGGTGTAATGGTGTGGGGGATGTTTTCTTGGCACACTTGAGGCCCCTTAGTGCCAATTGGGCATCGTTTAAATGCCACGGCCTACCTGAGCATTGTTTCTGACCATGTCCATCCCTTTATGACCACCATGTACCCATCCTCTGATGGCTACTTCCAGCAGGATAATGCACCATGTCACAAAGCTCAAATCATTTCAAATTGGTTTCTTGAACATGACAGTGAGTTCACTGTACTAAAATGGCCCCCACAGTCACCAGATCTCAACCCAATAGAGCATCTTTGGGATGTGGTGGAACGGGAGCTCCGTGCCCTGGATGTGCATCCCTCAAATCTCCATAAACTGCAAGATGCTATCCTATCAATATGGGCTAACATTTCTAAAGAATGCTTTCAGCACCTTGTTGAATCAATGCCACGTAGAATTAAGGCAGTTCTGAAGGCAAAAGGGGGTCAAACACAGTATTAGTATGGTGTTCCTAATAATCATTTAGGTGAGTGTG
Organism: Romanogobio albipinnatus; assembly: GCA_023566225.1. Taxonomy (NCBI): domain Eukaryota; kingdom Metazoa; phylum Chordata; class Actinopteri; order Cypriniformes; family Gobionidae; genus Romanogobio; species Romanogobio albipinnatus. Next base: position 25,531,798 of record CM042250.1, on the reverse strand, counting down.
TATATATCAAATCAATCTACTAATGTTACTGAATGAAATGTGGACACAGGACAAGCTATAGGACTGTGCAAGCATTAGGGGTGTTGATGGATCTACTCCATCTGGGTTTGATCATCACCCTGAATCTGATCTGGATGTAGTCTTTGACAAAAACTTGATTTTCTCAGATTTTTGTTCAAAATGTCTCATTTTTTTATGAATGAATATTTAAGTGTTTATAAAAAAGGAATGCATGAAGCTAGAGTAAAATTATATATTTTGATATATTGCATGCTTAGATATTCATACAACAAAATATTCTATGGGCCATTACATTTTTGTGAAAATGATCAAAAACGCTGGCGCTGGCTGGCAACTTAAAAAAAAAACTGTGGTGGGGAAAGAGTTAAAAGAACTTTGTTCTACCTGTGAGGTAGAAAGGCACATTTTTAAAAAAAATCAGTGTTACCTGACTAGGAAAAATATACTGAGAAAAGGGGCTGTTGTCTTCCCTTTTGCCAAACAAATAGGAAAACTTCAACACCCATAATACACTGGGCATGTTGCGTCCAAGGCCACTCCCAGTCTGCTCCTATTGGATAGGCTTGGCCAGATTCAAATACCGCCTTGCTTGAGTATGAAATACCTCTTAGCAAACTTATATTCACAATCGATTGTCGATTTCTATTGCTCCCAGATGCAAGAACTACATAGAGTAGAGTAAACGTTTAACAGGAATGAGTTATTTTTGGTTTCCAGTGAAGGATCCAGAGCATTGTAGGCAGTGAAAAAAGGCTGCAAAGTATCCTAAATATGGAGAGAACACTGCTATGGAAAATCTGAAAAACAACCCTGTTTCGTAGTCTCCATTTTAAATGACTTCAAAAAGAGATTTCAAAAGTCCGCCGGATGATGCAGAATTTTTTTGCCGACAAATAAATGGGAATTTCTTGTTCCAGGCAACACAGAGGAGGAGTAAACATTGTTAATTTACATATACTACAGACACTGTAATAATACAAAGCAAAACTCTGCAAACTTACACTTTAAGAAAAAATTTACACAACCACAAACAATTTTGGCGCCCACTTTATATTAGGTGTCTTTAATTACTATGTACTAACATTTAAATTAATAATTTGATACAATGCACTAATTGTGTACATACATGTTTTTACATTGTACTTTTACATTGTAAAAAAATACCTGCATATAATTACAGCTGTAATGAATTTCACCTACCCATACCACCAAACCTGCCGCTTACCCTTACCCGTATCACACCTCACTAGCTCAAAAGTGTTTTGCAATACAACATAAACACAATAAGTAAATTTTACTTATTTCTGACAAGTTATAAAGTATGGAGTTTCGGCTTAATTTGAGATTTGATCAGATTTACCAAATTAAGGGTTAAGAAGATCACTCTTGACCTTATTCACACAACTAATCCTTAACCACATACAACATCATTTTCACAGCCAATAAATTAGTTCTTAATCCAGGATCAGTGGAGGAAATGGCCACCTGCTGAGCAATAAGAGGTAAATGCCATTTTGTTCCATGTAAGTTGCCCACTGCTGATCAGCTCAACAAGACTAATGGCTGAGACTGCTTTCATTTGCGAGATAGCCCTTTTTTTTAAAGCAAGTGGACTGCCGGGCTGAATGGCATTGAGGTTAATTGTGTTAGTAAGGTGCTATGTTTGTGGCACCCTGCAGATCTCTTCCCTGTCGAAACTGCTCTCTTCCTGCTAGGCTGCTCGCGTTACTACTGTCAGAACACTTAATTGCCTGGAGCACTTAATTAATTGGAGATCATAATTTCTGGTAATCGGGCGTGTTTAACGTGGTCCCCCTTCCCCATCTTTCCTCCTGGACTTTTACTGCATGATTATTCAGATCCATACAACTTGTTGGATGGAGGATGGTTTAGATAAATGGCCAGGTCCCTATGGCCTGCTTCATTACTGCCTGATTTACTGCACACTCTCTCATTGAAAATATGGGGAGAAATGCAATCACCATTATGAGATTGCGCATTCTAGAGAGTTTCATTTTATTATTTGGGTCAGTGACAAATATGAGTGCCCACAAGACAGGAAAATCTTTTAAAAAAGAGTAAAACACACGTGCCAAGTTCTTAGAAATGTAGAACTAGAATATGTATTTAATGGATGAATGGATAGTCAACTTATCAGATTTTTTTAAATAAACTTATTGAACTTATTGACCTTGAAACACACACACACAGAGAGAGAGAGAGAGATGCAAGTATTTTTGAATAAATTCATAATTTTTTGACCATCAAATCTCAAGTTCCCATATACGATAACACTAGCAAATCTCACATCAGATACATGAATAATGCTTTTGTGACACATCCCTTTTATTTTTTGCAATACTTTAGTTTTAGTGGTCCTAAGTATAAGAACCTGCCATTTCCAACAAAGAGACCTGTGTACTAATATAATACATACTGTATAATGGAATCACAATGTCCAGGTTCCAGGCTGTTCTGAGACATTTTCCCAGGGTGGCCTAATAAGGGTACATTTTTTCGGTGTGCAGCGGAAGCTTCTGGTAACAGATGTCCTCTGTTGCATGATATCCACATCCCATCGGCGAGACTGTGCCTAAGTGCAAATTTTTACCCACTTGGCTGGGCCAACAGCCATGGCTGTCATTGCTTTGGAGGAAGGTGATGACACACTAGAGTTTGTAAACAAAGCAACAATTATACGTGCTTACAATAAAGTATAAGCATGGTTTATTGACCAAAAGCTTCACCCAAGTTCATTTTTAACAGAATTAAAAGAGCACTAAAGTTCAAAAACAGAATGAATGTCTTTGAGCTTTCTTTTATACCCTGACTGCGCTGTGTGATTGCAAGTGACATTGCTTCCCACCTTGCCTTCAGCCCAAGCTGGTAGATGTAAAGTGTAGGGAACAGGCAGCAACTCACACCAACAACTTTCTGGAGCTGCCCTCACAACGGCACGTCTGCCATACGTCTTGAAAGAGTTAGCGTTGCCCACGCTCTGCTATCACTCTGAAGTACAGAGGGTGATATAGACAGGTGAATCCACCCTGCTTGTTTTGCTTGATGTTGGAAGTACAGCAGCAAAGCACGCGTTCGAGGCTTTCTGCTGTCTTTTTCTATGAAATATTCATATCTGTCTGCATTAGCATTAGCAAGCTACTAATTGAGTTCTGTGTATTCAGACATGATTAACTGGCTGGCATTCCTCAAAGGAGAGACCCAATTAGATAGCACTTGCATGAATTGCCTTGCGACTTCCCTCTTTGCGCTGTTGTCCCTGTTTGTGTGTGTGCTTGTGTTGCATGTGTGTATCTATTGAGCTGGTTACAGATTTTCATTACTTGCCTAGTGCACTTGTAATATAAAGTAGGTGTAACCAGGCAGAAAACATGACTGTTTGAAGCCTGTTTGGTAGCTTCTTTCTTTCAGTCAAACTTGCATCACTTCCTTCAAGGGAGGAAAATATGTGACCCCAACCTAATGGAGTGTTACTTCAAGTGCTGCCTGCTGCATTTTGGCTCTGTTATAAGATGGGTCTGGAGTCATGTGTCCAGAGCGGTCAAATTCTGCTTCCGAGCTGATGTTAAGGAAGGCGGACAGCATGAGAAGGGGAGGCAAGGTTCATAAGCAATGACACGATGCTCTATTCATTCAGAACTATTAATTTGTTAAAAAATACATATGAAACCAACATGAATACAAGTACATTTATAAGAACTTGTCACATGTGTTTTAGTAAAAGTTAATCAAGGACATCTTTTACTTTTAAATTTACTCTTGATAAATAGATGTGCAAGTATAGTTTATAAATTAGATTGATTTATGGTCTTTAAGAAATGCTGGGATATTCTACAGTTACAGCGAAACCTTCTGAGGTAACTGCCATAGTAGAGTCAGTACTCCTGTATCTGAAATGTAATGACAGGGTGATGTCTTGGGAAAAGACGTTGAGAGTTCTTGGCTCAGTGCCTTTGCATTCATATCCAATCCCCTGTAGCTCTCTTTCCTTTAACTCTCTTTATTTAAGTAGCTCAAAAGATAGTTTCCCTGAGTGCTTCACAGTCCCAGGGATCCAAAGCAACAGTTTGGTTCTAGTCTGGTTTTCAGTCCACTCAATGCCAAGGACCTTCTGTTGACCCATTACTATTTATCAAGACCAGTTAAGAGCCTCAAAGCTGTCCTCCTTCTCTTGGACTATCTATGTCTGTGCTGGTAATTTAACATTAGTTTAAATTAGTTAACTTTTTTTAATAATATGATAAAAATAGTGCAATTATTCATGTCTCCAGATACACATTTAAAGGCCAAACCACACTTACCAAGTTGTGTGTGTGTCATGTATATTAATCATGCAGTTAATTTAAAAAAAATGTTTTTTTTAAATGACAGCTCTAGTAATTTTGCATACACACACAGGCCATTCAGCTGAAGGAATGTGAGTTCTTTAGTCAATGATTCGTCTATTCAGAGCATCCAACTGACCTTTGACCTCTCAGCTACAGTCAGAAATGTCTTGGTTTTCTTTTTGATTACTTGATCCTCACAATCCTCTGAGGGATTTAGTTTGGGCGTCTGCATATTATTATATTGTAGAGAGGTGCTCTAATGTGAAGTTGTCATATGTACATAAATAAATATGTAATTTTGGTGCTGACAGACATTAAAAAAGTTTTCTGTAAAATACTAATATTATATATTTATGATGACTTTAAGAATAAAAGCCCTTTTTGGTTTTAAACTATTTAGATTTCAGGAGCTATTTAGATGATATTTTTTAAGGTAAATGCAGTTGGCAGAGAGACATTGAAGGGTATACAGGTGTTTTAATATTCTGTGCAAAACAATTCCATGCCACCAAGCTAACTGAGAATCATGTAAAATTGATAAAGCCTCCTATCAAAGAAGACATCCAGTAACTTAAGAGTGTTTTGCTTAAATTCACATTGAGCGCTGTGAATTGGCAGTTGATGGATACAGTATATACAGACCTTGTGATTTATCTTCATAAATATCGGTTTCATTCTATCCAGTTTGGTTTCTGTTTTCTTTGGACCAGTCTTAAAATAAGTATCATCATTTGTGAAATTCCAGGCTGAATGTGTCACTTTTTAGTCATTCTTATGGACTGAAGGTCCTCTCAGTGATGTACAGACATAAACTCTACACTCCACACTGTTGTCCAGCACTATAAGAAGTTGTCCTGCTACAGAATTGTGTGTTGTGTTTGCACCCACAAAAAGAAGAGTGCCTGGAAGACAGAGAGAGTGTTGGAGCACTTTGTCAGGAAATTGAAAAAGCAACAAGGGAAAGAAGAGGCTACGATTGACTTCAGTGCTCTCCACTCACCCTTTCGTTCAAAAAGAGGCTGTCTGACCTAAATTCGTTTTACCTCATCTGCCTAGACGTTTGTTTAGCCTTCTGGGCAAACACTTAGAGAAATGTATGAAGTTGAAAAAAAGAGGAATATATGTGAATATATTACATTCTAGCAGAAGAGTAAACTGAGAGCATGAGTAGACGTCTAGTGCCCTCTAGTGGCTCTCTGAGCCATTATTCTTCCACCAGTGAAGCCATTAGTGGTGCTCTGCGCAGATTTTCCTAAACCATCTTTGAAAGTTATTACCGGACAGTAAATCCAAAGCATGTAAATCAAAACTGCTTTGACGTCAACATAAAAGCTGCAGAAAACTGAAAAGCTGTGCTAGGGAAGAGAGGTCTGACTGACCGAGACTTCACTGTGACAGTTTTCCTACGATGACTCTGGCACAACGTATTGTGTGAAATCTGCTCTGAAGTGTAAAAACATACTGTTTTTGAATGTTTCTTCAGAAAACTGTAAGCAGCAGGGAATGCAGACCACTGGTTCAAGCGCAAAGGTTAAACATTTGACTGTGTTCCTGAAGGCTATATATACAGACTGCCTGTCTTTCTATATTTTCCCCTCCCCCTCTTCCTCGCCTCAGAGTTATGAGACAAGCCTCAAGGGTTCTCAGCAGCAAGCTTATTAAAGGCTTTATCCGTTTCCAGGATTTGCAGAGGATTGTGGCACGGACATTGTTTGTACACAAGTGTTGCTCTGGGAAATAATGTTAATTTCTGTTATACTCACAGAAGAAATCTGACAAATTAGACACTGGTGTACTTATGGCCTTTTTGAGCCTTGACGATCCCTCAGCATTCAGTCTTCTCTGGCACTGTGATCTAAAGTCGAGTTGATCTAAGAATGATTAGCGGAACGTAGGAGCTCAGGGCCAAGTCCTTTGACCTCCACCTCAGCTTGCTGGTGAATCGAGAGCATGGGAAATGATCCCAGTGCACAGGCAGTGCAAACAGGATTTGGCTGTGTTGATACATGGGACTCTTTCCAGTAAATTCTGTCCATGCAGCTGAAAACTCTATATACTATAGATCTGTTCCAAAACCAAGTCAGTTGCCTTCTAAGGCAGCTTCCTAATGTCATAAGTGACTGATTTGGAACTGTACAGTACATTGGCAGGAACACCATGTGTCACGTTGTTTATCACAAAGCACACGGGAGACTCACAGTTCATTTAAATAGTTTGATATTAGCATGTTGCGAAGCTAACAGTGCAGTACTAACATTGACACACACAAATATCAAATGTGTTATATAACAACGATATATATATAACAATATAGTTATCTTTGATTTAAATAAGGTTTTTATGATATCAACATTTTTGATACGTTTTGAAATGTCATAATTCTTCACCATTTTCGATATCATTAAAAAAACTAACACTAGCCTTAAAAAAAACTCCCAAGCTTACTGAAGACAAGTAAATTCTGACAAAGAAAGAGCAAAGAAAACAAACTACAATAGAACAAAGACATAAATGAAAGAAAAACTTCAAACACTAGAAATTCTACATAAAATGTATAAAGTAATCAAATAGTAAAACAAACAAAAAACACTGCATTGTCTTTAAATATAAATGTATTCTTATTAAAGTTTCAAACGTGATTCAGTCAAGAGCAGTGAGAGATTTTCTTCTTGAGAGATTACGTTCATGTAAGACTGTGTTTTACTGTGTTTACTTGCAAATACATGGTCACTTTGACACATGGGTATGTATATATAACCGTTCAAGCCCACCCCATCATTTAATGGCGGCAAAAGAAGTACCCTAGTCCCTTCCAGTTACATATAAAATGTTTATGTCCAGAAGACTCTGGGCTTCTTTTTTGTCTCTCATTTCATTCTGCAAATATCTTATTTTGGTCCTTTCTTTCTCTATACTCTGATCTACACAAACATCATCTGTTAGATACACTACTTTGGATTCTATATTATCTAATGAATAAGAATTATCTTTTTATCTTGAAACTTTTTTTTTTTTATTCAAAATTTAATCTCTGACATAATCATTGCTTGTCTGCCTGGATCACACTGCAATCAGTTGCTTAAAATGTTGCATTTGTAGTTTGTGTAACAGTATATATATGTTTGAGCTAGGGGTGTATGATATAATCTACAGTAATATCGCAGTTGTTATTTTAATGATTTGCAAGCTGACATTAGAGTCACTTTGCAAAAAAGAAAAAAGAAACGCCTTGAGAGTGCACGCTTTCACTTTCACGCTTCCGAATTTCATAATTTTTGTTTTGATTGGTAACAGCCCTATAGTGTCATATTATTCTAATTGATAATTAATTGATTAAATGTAAGAATAAAAATAAAAAAGATGATGCATACATTTATTAAGTTTAGAAAAAATGCCCTTATAAAGGTAAAAATGTACCTGTAAATCAATTTAAGAGGGCAATAATCGGCCCTTAACGGAAATGTTAATTTCTTTCACCGCTGTGAACTAAGAACCGCAAAGAAAATGACAATCTTTGGTAGTCAGCTATCCACATCAGGCCTTAACCAGCCAAAGTACCAGTGCAAAAAAAAACACTTTATTGTTATCAACAAAATCCCATAAAATAGAGAGATCTTTTTTTTTGCTGTCAATATCGCACTCCCTTACTGTGAGCAGATATCCATACCCACAGCACTGTCAGCCCTAATCATCAGGGCTCATTGGCGCAGAAAACGTGATGGCTTACAGTGTTGCCACACATGCACATAGGCATGGAAGTCTGTGTTTGAAAACAGTACGGAGTGGCTGTGCCAAAGAGACAGGCAGCCAAAGAGGACAGCTGTAGCCTGGAGTCCTCACACATACTGAGATGTGTCTGGGCCACCAAATCCCGATTGGAGAAATCCAGGAAATATTTGTGCATCATAGCCTCTCATGCGAAGACGGTCTCACACATGCTTTCAAAGAGAAAGTCATCCTATAATTGATCACACACAGATGATTTTACCATCCTTTGCTGTAATTGCATGGCTGGAGGGGAGGGTGGGGGATAGAAGATTCTTTTATATGAAATATCGAAATAACAAATCCAGGGCTCGGGGTGGACATTAAGAAGAGGAATGTGAACGAAAAGTCATCAGCTGGCCCGCGGCCCGGTATCCGTGGCTGAGGAAAAGCCTGCAGTCATCAGAAAGTGGACGTATTTACTGCTGCGCCTCTCGCAGAACGAAAGCAAGAGTGAAAAATGACTTTGTTTGTGAATCAGAGAGTAGCTAATCAGATCTTACTCTCATTCCATTGCTCACTATATATACTTTATATAAGAACCTCCCCCATTTTCCCTCAGGCATTGAGGACAGAGATACACTTGTGACAACCATTTGGATGCTCACATTATCCTACAGAAATCCATTAAATGTTGATAGATTATGGATTTAAAGGGTCCAAAATGTAAATTCTGTCATCATTTACTCAGTTGTGCCATTCTAAAACTGTTTGACTTTGTTTCTTGCGAGGAACACAAAAGTAGTTATCTATCAGAATGCCTAAGCTGCTCTTTTCGTTACAATGAAAGTTAAAAGGGTTGTTCACCCAAAAGTGAAAAAAAATTCTGAAGTGCTATATACAGTATATAAAAGATACTTCAGACAGTTCTGGCTATGACTCAACGACAAATGCCAGACTAAAGGCCCGTTCACACCAGCGGGCGATAACTATAATGATAAAGATATAGATCTAAAAATTGTTTTAAATATAATAAAATAGCAGAGTCCTTACCACAACTATAACGATAACAGCATAGACAAACGATATTGTTAGAATCACTTTCAGAATGTTTTCTCCAGCTGATGAACAATAAAAACAATGGCAGCCAATCAGAATCCACCAGATTTTAAAGAACTAGAGCATTTATGGCAGATGTCATAACTGTGTTTCTTGAGTAAAGGGGAGTTTTAGTCACAAGCTCTTTTTAATATGTTTCATTGGTTAAATATTTGCAAAACCCACAGCCAGACGTAAAGGGTGACCAACGGTGATTTATGAAAAAATATGGAGGAAAGATGTTTTCACCCGACAGCAACTATGACAGCCTGATTCATACAATGTCTTTATGAACTTTTTGAAGCATCAAAGATCTGGGAGGATTGATTTTCAGGGACAGAAATCATATTTCATAAAAAATATAATTTGTTTTTTGAAGATGAAGAAAAAGCAGCTTGGACACTTAAAAAATAACAAATTGCTAAATATTTCCTTCTCAGTGAAAGAAAATAAAAGTCAAATGGGTTTGGAATGACGAGTGAGTAAATGATGACAGAACTGTCATTTCTATCATAACAACTCTCGGGAAGATTTTTAGCATGGTAATGATTTTGAAAATGTTAATGTATTTGGTCTTGGTGGAATAGATCTGCTATGCTGCTGCTGTTGATTATTTCTGTTGTTGTAGATTGCTGCTGCAGACCAAGTACACACGACACACTGCTGTGAGCATGTAAGATATGCTGCTGCTGCTGCTGCACAAAAAGCATATATCAATTATCCCATAGCAGATCTATACAGGTGGAGCTGGGGAAGGTGGAAGGTTTTAGACAAACTCTGAAAGCGTGCAGAAAACTGCTATAGAGAATGTTAACCTGCCATTTAAATGTTGAGCAGCAAGCTCATTGGCTGCAGATGCAGCATAGACCAATCAGCTGTGCCAAGTAGTTAACATTGTAATTATCATCAGCTTGCGTTAAGGACCCATCAGCCTGCGCCATCTAGAGTTTCATGACAGAATTAGGCATTTCTGGCTAAACTAACCCTCTAAGAGTGGGGTGTGTGTGAGTGTGTGTGCTTGAGTTTGTGAGATGATTCTTCAATGAAGTTGAAAAAAGGAAAGTAGCCTTTTTTATCTGTCTATTTCTTATCACTGTAAATCAAGCATATCTTCACTTTTGTTTAAGGTTGAAGGTTATTATGATTTCCAAGCCACGTCTCTCACTATCAGAACTTGAATTATATGCTGATAAGAATCTCAGTTGATTTTTTTTCCAAAGTTTGCTTTGGCTGAGCTTGTACGTTATGTAAGATCTTTGTTTCTCTATGTGTTTGATTTTAGAACACCCTGGAGGCCTGCAACATCTGTAGTAAGCCCATAATGGAGCGTATCCTGCGGGCAACTGGGAAGGCCTATCATCCCCAGTGCTTCACCTGTGTGGTTTGCCATCGGAGTCTGGACGGCATTCCCTTTACCGTGGACGCCTCCAACCACATCCACTGCATCGAAGACTTCCACAAGTATGACCAGACACACATACATGCTTGATTCCACATACAACATTCAGGAACAATGTAAAGATAAGGGATCATCTTTCCTTTACATATACAGTGAGGAAAATAAGTATTTGAACACCCTGCTATTTTGCAAGTTCTCCCACTTGGAAATCAAGGAGGGGTATGAAATTGTCATCGTAGGTGCATGTCCACTGTGAGAGACATATCTATAAAAAAAAAAATCCAGAAATCACGATATATGATTTTTTAAACTATTTATTTGTATGATACAGCTGCAAATAAGTATTTGAACACCTGTCTATCAGCTAGAATTCTGACCCTCAAAGACCTGTTAGTCTGCCTTTAAAATGTCCACCTCCACTCCATTTATTATCCTAAATTAGATGCACCTGTTTGAGGTCGTTAGCTGCATAAAGACACCTGTCCACCCCATACAATCAGTAAGAATCCAACTACTAACATGGCCAAGACCAAAGAGCTGTCCAAAGACACTAGAGACAAAAGTACACCTCCACAAGTCTGGAAAGGGCTACGGGGAAATTGCCAAGCAGTTTGGTGAAAAAAGGTCCACTGTTGGAGCAATCATTAGAAAATGGAAGAAGCTAAACATGACTGTCAATCTCCCTCGGACTGGGGCTCCGTGCAAGATCTCACCTCGTGGAGTCTCAATGATCCTAAGAAAGGTGAGAAATCAGCCCAGAACTACACGGGAGGAGCTGGTCAATGACCTGAAAAGAGCTGGGACCACCGTTTCAAAGGTTACTGTTGGTAATACACTCAGACGTCATGGTTTGAAATCATGCATGGCACGGAAGGTTCCCCTGCTTAAACAAGAACATGTCAAGGCCCATCTTAAGTTTGCCAATGACCATTTGGATGATCCAGAGGAGTCATTGGAGAAAGTCATGTGGTCAGATGAGACCAAAATAGAACTTTTTGGTTATAATTCCACTAAACGTGTTTGGAGGAAGAAGAATGATGAGTACCATCCCAAGAACACCATCCCTACTGTGAAGCATGGGGATGGTAACATCATGCTTTGGGGGTGTTTTTCTGCACATGGGAAAGGGCGACTGCACTGTATTAAGGAGAGGATGACTGGGGCCATGTATTGCGAGATTTTGGGGAACAACCTCCTTCCCTCAGTTAGAGCATTGAAGATGGGTCGAGGCTGGGTCTTCCAACATGACAATGACCCGAAGCACACAGCCAGGATAACCAAGGAGTGGCTCTGTAAGAAGCATATCAAGGTTCTGGCGTGGCCTAGCCAGTCTCCAGACCTAAACCCAATAGAGAATCTTTGGAGGGAACTCAAACTCTGTGTTTCTCAGCGTCAGGCCAGGAACCTGACTGATCTAGAGAAGATCTGTGTGGAGGAGTGGGCCAAAATCCCTCCTGCAGTGTGTGCAAACCTGGTGAAAAACTACAGGAAACGTTTGACCTCTGTAATTGCAAACAAAGGCTACTGTACCAAATATTAACATTGATTATCTCAGGTGTTCAAATACTTATTTGCAGCTGTATCATACAACTAAATAGTTAAAAAATCGTACATTGTGATTTCTGGATTTTATTTTTTAGATTATGTCTCTCACAGTGGACATGCACCTACGATGACAATTTCAGACCCCTCCATGATTTCTAAGTGGGAGAACTTGCAAAATAGCAGGGTGTTCAAATACTTATTTTCCTCACAGTATATACTTAAAGGGATAGTTCACCCAAAAATGAAAATTACCACATGAGTTCCTCACCCTCAAGGCATCCTAGGTGTATATGACATTCTTCTTTCAGATGAATTTAATCAGAGTTGTATTAAAGTTTGCCCTGGCTCTTCCAAGCATTATAATGGCAATAAATGGCAGCCCAAAATTTGAAGCCCAAAAAAGTGTAACGATCCATTATAAAAGTACTCCACACGGCTCCGGAGGGTTATAAAAGGCCTTCTGAAGCGAAGCGATGTGTTTTTGTAAGACAAATATCTATATTTATTAGGACTGGGTAAAATATATTGATTTCTCGATTTTAATCGATTCTCATTTTAATGAACCGATATAAATTCTTAAATCATCCTGTTTTCAGTTGATGAATGAACGGAGCATAGTAGCGTGCCTCCCATCCAATAAATCACAATAATCGTTGTGCTATGTTACAATTGATATAAAACAAAGTCTCAGATTTCAAATTACATCCATTTTATTACAAAATACAATTTTGCTCAGCTCAAGAGAAGCGGCGGCGCGGAGTGCACATAAACTGATCTTCTCTTCCGCCTTAATAATACCAGTTACAGCGCAAAATAAACATGAATGAGCATTTGAAAGTGTGTTAAAAGAGAGAGTACAACTTACCGAAATCCTTATCATGTCATATGGAATCGATCAATCAGTGTTTGCTTGTAAACAATGTGTCACTTAACGTCACATTTACCTCAGAAAAAAATATATTCAGTGTCCATAAACTCGTTAGTCAGCTAGAAAAATGTACTCTAGAGAGGAGCATTTTGTTAAACATATGCTCCATATTACATATTCATTATGATTTGTAATGTTCTTCAATATTTATACGTTTGAATAAATCTGGTAAGTTTTTATGACAGCCACCATTTAAATGTTTTTTTATTATTTAAAAAACATAATTGAGTGTAATTCAAGTGTTTGGATACAAATCACTAAATGTTTACCTTCAATATTATAGTAGGCTAATGACTCCCATTGTTTACAACTCCCATAGTTGACTCCCATAGTTTACAACAGAGTTAAGAGATATGTTTTCCTTGAGAAAATGTGCCATGTATTGTACCTGATATACAGTGGGGCAAAAAAGTATTTAGTCAGCCACCAGTTGTGCAAGTTCTCCCACTTAAAAAGATGAGAGGCCTGTAATTTTCATCATGGGTACACTTCAAAAAATCCCGAAAATCGCATTGTCTGATTTTTAAAGAATTTATTTGCAAATAATGGTGGAAAATAAGTATTTGGTCACCTACAATAAAGCAAGATTTCTGGCTCTCACAGACCTGTAACTTCTTCTTTAAGAGGCTCCTCTGTCCTCCACTCGTTACCTGTAATAATGGTACCTGTTTGAACTCGTTATCAGTATAAAAGACACCTGTCCACAACCTCAAGCAGTCAGACTCCAAACTCCACTATGGCCAAGACCAAAGAGCTGTCAAAGGACACAAGAAACAAAATTGTAGACCTGCACCAGGCTGGGAAGACTGAATCTGCTATAGGTAAGCAGCTTGGTGTGAAGAAATCAACAGTGGGAGCAATTATTAGAAAATGGAAGACATACAAGACCACTGATAATCTCCCTCGATCTGGGGCTCCACACAAGATCTCACCCTGTGGGGTCAAAATGATCACAAGTGAGCAAAAATCGTGAGCAAAAATACCAGAACCACACGGGGGGACCTAGTGAATGACCTGCAGAGAGCTGGGACCAAGGTAACAAAGGTTACCATCAGTAACACACTACGCCGCCAGGGACTCAAATCCTGCAGTGCCAGACGTGTCCCCCTGCTTAAGCCAGTACATGTCCGGGCCCGACTGAAGTTTGCTAGAGAGCATTTGGAGGATCCAGAAGAGGATTGGGAGAATGTCACATGGTCAGATCAAACCAAAATAGAACTTTTTGTTAAAAACTCAAACTCTTGTCGTGTTTGGAGGAGAAAGAATGCACCATACCTACTGTGAAGCATGGGGGTGAAAACATCATGCCATGGGGCTGTTCTTCTGCAAAGGGACAAGGACGACTGATCCGTGTAAAGGAAAGAATGAATGGGGCCATGTATCGTGAGATTTTGAGTAAAAACCTCCTTCCATCAACAAGGGCATTGAAGATGAAACATGGCTGGGTCTTTCAGCATGACAATGATCCCAAACACACCGCCCGGGCAACGAAGGGCCCCAAAACATCACTGCTCTAGAGGAGATCTGCATGGAGGAATGGGCCACACTACCAACAACAGTGTGTAAAAACCTTGTGGAGACTTACAGAAAACGTTGTACCTCTGTCATTGCCAACAAAGGGTATATAACAAAGTATTGAGATTAACTTTTGCTATTGACCAAATACTTATTTTCCACCATAATTTGCAAATAAATTATTTAAAAATCAGACAATGTGATTTTCTGGAATTTCTTTCCTCATTCTGTCTCTCATAGTTGAGGTGTACCTATAATGAAAATTACAGGCCTCTCTTATCTTTTTAAGTGGGAGAACTTGCACAAAATACAAAATACTTGGACCAAATACTTTTTTTTTTAGACTAAAAGACTAAATACTTTTTTGCCCCACTGTATATATCCAAAATAATCAATATTGAATCAAATCGATTCGAATTGCAAGCTTGTGAATCAAAATCAAATTGTGAAATTTGTATCAATACCCAGCCCAATATTTAACACGTTATAAAGTAAAATATCTAGCTTCCGGCAGACCGCCTTCCATATACCCGCCTTACAAAAAAATGTGGGTTTTTATTTTTGGGTGAACATATAAACCTTTCTTCATCAGGGCTCAAATATCCCATTCAAAACCATTTATAATCTTATTTGCAAGAAATGTATGTCTTTTAAATATATTGTTCAATTCTGTCGCCATATTGAAAGCAGCTTTTTTTGTATGTATTAAGGAACTGAAAGATTTCAGATGGAATCCGTGATTGTGAGAATGTGATCACAACAGAAATGCCATTGTGTCGAGGAACAGTTGTGCCATACCTAGACTGTACTCATTGTTACCACTGTGGTTTAATTAGGCCACCATCTGCTGAACTTCCTCGTTTTTGCTGTTTGTTGGTAAAACCCAGTGAAGAAGTTGAATTGCCTGATTGTGTTTTGCTTTGTGTATACAACCTCACCTCCTCTTTCTGGTATCTCTGTTCCTGTCCTATGTTCTCAAATTGCTGAACACACTAATGTATTTATTTTGGAGATTTCTAAAATATCTGTGTCTATGAAATCAGTTTAACTGGGTAGTAATATTAGTTTATTGATGGCTGATGGGCTGTCAATTTGGATTAGAGTTATATTTTATACAACGCTTTCCAATATTTAAATGGGATAACATTTTTAAATTATTGATTTATTCTTAAAGAATGAGTTCAACAAAAAAAGAAAATTGTCATCATTTACTCACCCTCATGTCATCCCAAACCTGTACGACTTTCTGTCTCTATTCACTAAGGCTACATTTAAAGCTCTTTTTAAGTTTCCATGACATTGTTAAAAAAACATTTGTTCAATGTAAGGAATTAAGTCATACAGGTTTAAGGGTGAGTAAACAATGACAAAATGAGTCATTTTAGAGTCATTTTAGAGTAATAATGCTCAACGACTGTTACCATCTTGAATCTTTTGCCTCAGATGCAACAATACAGGTATCTTCAAATTACCAAATGTTATAGAGCAGAGAACTTTCTACTACGAAGGCCCAAAAAATCTAATTTGATTGATGGGCCGAAAATAATTGCTGAATTTTATTCAACTACATTACCATTCAAAAGTTTAACCTTGGTAAGGTTGGTAACATTTGCCAAGGCTGCATTTATTTGATCAAAAATACAGTGAAATCAGTAATATTGTGAAATATTGTTACAATTTAAAAGAATGGTTTTCTGTTTGAGTATTATGTTAAATTCCTGTGATGGCTAAGCTGAATTTTCAGCAGCGTCAGTGTCAAATGATCCTTCAGAAATCATTTTAAATAATTTAAATTCTCGTTAAGTGAAAATCTGTCTTGCGATATCGCCATGAAGGAGCGTGAGGGTGAAATTAGCGTAGAATATGCCACCGCTGTGTTTACATTACATCTGTGTAGTTGTAACCACCTCTTGGCACTGTTCTCTGTTTTACTCTCTGTTTGCACTTTGAATACTGAGAGATTAATTTGATTATGGTTGCACTTATTGTTTGCAGTTAATAAGACTAAGAATTAGGTGTTGAATTAGGAGGCCACACAAAGCCTCAGTCAGAAGTTCTGGAAGCACATAATTCATGTACAGTAAGGTCTCAAAGACTTTGTTTGTTACAGTGTGTGTATGTTGTTGTATTTCAATGCATATGATAATTCATTTTCAGAAAGTAGAACTGAAATGACATTCATTACAAGATTAGATTAGTTAAAGCATTTCAAAATGTACCTGCAGACTATTTTTCCAGTCATGAATTTAGTCATTGAGGATTTCTTAAAAATACTGTGCCAACATCTTGTCTCGTCTCATTCTCGTGATCCCAATCTCGTGTCTTGTCTCGTCTCGTGAGCTAAGTGTCTCGTCACACTTATAAAGTAATAACTATGTATAGTACTGTAGTAATAACTACATGTAGTTACTTAATATTACTACTCAGTACTTAAATGTATAATTACAGTGTTACAAAGACACCTTAAAATAAAGGGACCCACTTTATATAAGGTGGCCTTAACTACTATGTACTAACATTTTAATTAATAATTTGATACATTGCACTTATTGTGTACATACATGTTTTTACATTGTACATACATTTAAAAAAAATACCTGCACGTCTGTAATTAATTTCTGTAGTTACATTTGTAATTACACAGTTGACACTTCCCTTACACCTAACCCTACCCCTTAAACTTACCCATACCACCACACCTGTCCCTAACCCTACCCTTAAACTTACCCATACCACCACACCTGTCCCTAACCCTACCCTTAAACTTACCCACATCACCAAACCTGTCCCTAACCCTACATTTAAACTAACCCATACCACCAGACCTGTCCCTAACCCTACCCTTAAACTTACCCATACCACCACACCTGTCCCTAACCCTACCCTTAAACTTACCCATACCACCACAACTGTCCCTAACTTTACCCTTAACCTTACCCATACCACGACACATGTCCCTAACTTTACCCTTAACCTTACCCATACCACCACAACTGTCCCTAACTTTACCCTTAACCTTACCCATACCACCACACCTGTCCCTAACCCTACCCTTAAACTTACCCATACCACCACACCTGTCCCTAACCCTACCCTTAAACTTACCCACATCACCACACCTGTCCCTAACTTTACCCTTAACCTTACCCATACCACCACAACTGTCCCTAACCCTACCCTTAAACTTACCCATACCACCACACCTGTCCCTAACCCTACCCTTAACCTTACCCATACCACCACACCTGTCCCTTACCCTACTCTTAAACTTACCCATACCACCACACCTGTCCCTAACCCTACCCTTAAACTTACCCATACCACCACACCTGTCCCTAACCCTACCCTTAAACTTACCCATACCACCACACCTGTCCCTAACTTTACCCTTAACCTTACCCATACCACCACAAATGTCCCTAACTTTACCCTTAACCTTACCCATACCACCACACCTGTCCCTAACCCTACCCTTAAACTTACCCATACCACCACACCTGTCCCTAACCCTACCATTAAACTTACCCATACCACCACACATGTCCCTAACTTTACCCTTAACCTTACCCATACCACCACAACTGTCCCTAACTTTACCCTTGCCTTACCCATACCACCACACCTGTCCCTAACCCTACCCTTAAACTTACCCATACCACCACAACTGTCCCTAACTTTACCCTTGCCTTACCCATACCACCACACCTGTCCCTAACCCTACCCTTAACCTTACCCATACCACCACACCTGTCCCTAACTTTACCCTTAAACTTACCCATACCACCACACCTGTTCCTAACTTTACCCTTAACCTTACCCATACCACCACACCTGTCCCTAACCCTAACCCTACCCTTAACCTTACCAATACCACCACACCTGTCCCTAACCCTACCCTTAACCTTACCCATACCACCACAACTGTCCCTAACCCTACCCTTAAACTTACCCATACCACCACACCTGTCCCTAACCCTACTCTTAAACTTACCCATACCACCACACCTGTCCCTAACCCTACCCTTAAACTTACCCATACCACCACACCTGTCCCTAACCCTACCCTTAAACTTACCCATACCACCACACCTGTCCCTAACCCTACCCTTAAACTTACCCATACCACCACACCTGTCCTTAACCCTACTTAACCCTTAACCCAAATAAAGTGTAACCTAAATGTCCTTGTTGAATATTAATGAATATAATGAGTATTAATCTTACTGACCCCAAACTTTTGAACGGTAGAGTATATTAAGCATTTTTTTTATCGAATTCATTTACATTAAAAATAACGGGCCAACTTTAGGCAGCCCTGACCTCAGGATTACTTTGTTCATAATCGCTTTTTCTCTATTTCCCCCCTCCCCTTTTCCAGGAAATTTGCCCCTCGTTGCTCTGTGTGTCAAGAAGCCATAATGCCATCACCTGGCCAGGAGGAGACTGTGCGTATTGTGGCCTTAGACCGTGACTTCCATGTGCAGTGTTATCGTTGCGAGGTGAGCGAAAGCACATGGGTGTGGCTACAAATTGACAAATATATTTGTAAACAGACTATTTGTACAGAAAAAGTTAATATACCATTTTGTGTGTGTGTGTGTGTGTGTGTGTGTGTGTGTGTGTGTGTGTGTGTGTGTGTGTGTGTGTGTGTGTGTGTGTGTGTGTGTGTGTGTGTGTGTGTGTGTGTGTGTGTGTGTGTGTGTGTGTGTGTGTGTGTGTGTGTGTGTGTGTGTGTGTGTGTGTGTGTGTGTGTGTGTGTGTGTGTGTGTGTGTGTGTGTGGTGTGTGTGTGTGTGTGTGTGTGTGCTCTCAAAATAGGACTGTGGCTGTCTTCTCTCTGAGGGGGACAACCAGGGTTGCTACCCTCTGGATGGCCATGTTCTCTGCAAAAACTGCAACACCAGTCGCATCCAGGCCCTCACTGCCAAGGCCACAACTGACCTCTGAGTCACACACATATGCACATGCAGGTCCTTAATATCCCTGCATTCATCAAATCCTGAGAAACACCATATCCTGTCACATCACTGCACACAAATATTTATGCCCAGACAAATGCACATGTACACATAAAGCTGTCATTCCACTTAAGGGGCCACGATTTGTCATGTCGCTCGTGCACCACACACTGTGCCTTGTATTAAAATTGCACTCATTTAATCTGCCCAACCATTTTAATTAGCAGATATGTATTCGCTACAGCTGCTTATATGCACCTAAACAAAGTAGGCCTTAACATGCATGTATAGACAAGACTGTTAGATTCTAACTCCGATGTTCACAGAACTGTAAAAAGAGAGATAATGTCCTGTTCATTTGGGAAGTGGGTCGTTGAAAAAAACCCTCATAGAACATCATAGAATCTACCTCTAAAAAGGGACCATGCTCTCTGATCACTAGGAATTTCAGTATGTATCCGACCTATGGCTTTCATCTTATTTTTGATCACTGCATCATATTACTACAGTACTCTTTCAAAGAGAGCTACTAGTCGTACATGAAGTCACACAAGTACACATTCACTGCAATGGCTTTATCGAATAATGCAGATACAAGTTGTAATTACGCATCATTCAAACATGGCTATGGAGCATTTCGGAGATTTCATGTTTGCTAAGGTACACAAGGTATGCTGGTGTATATATAGTACGACCTGGACCTTGACTCTTGATGCATCACACCCGCTTCATCAGCATGTTTTTGAGTACATACAGGTGTGTGTTTGTGAATGCATAGCCTTTTGATTTACATTTCTGAATTCACCCTTTGAGATGAAAGTTACCAAAGAGCTACGTTTACTTTCTCTGGGACAGCGTGTATGTATATTATTGTATGCTTATGAAATCTAATGGCAAGAGTATTTTATCCTTTAAGGACTGTGAATGACCTGCAGTAGCTCAGAAGCCTAAATACGTGGTTCATTCAGTGCGGTTTCCTGTTTCTTCTTCAGTGTACCGCTCCAATTCAAGTGAATTTAGTAAGAAGTATTCTGCGCTTGGAATTTTTTTTGTGGTTTGGTGTTATTGTGCTTTTAATTGCGCTCAGTTATCGCATCTATTTTTATATCAAGAGTGAAAAAATGGTGAAAAGGTATAGGGATAAATTGTATGTATTTTCAGATATGCACAGTGAATTATGCAATAATGTCACAGCAGAAAGAGAACTATTTGGTTTTAATTTAAAATTCTCAGAGGAAAAGCCGTCAGATTAGGTTTAAAGTGTGACAATCAGGGCTGAAAGGATGTTGTATTTGATCTAAGACTTTAAGGGCTGATGTGATTTTAAATATCCTCAAATTGTGAATTTATTGTAGTATTAGTTACGTAAGATAGAGATAGATGCAAAAGTATTATTCAAAATAGGACAACCATTTAGGAATAAGACATTTTCTTTCGTCATTTTGTGGATGATATCATTATGCAAATTTCTTCTTTGTTTTTGCATTGACACTTTACCAAGAAGAATATGCAGACGTGTTTTTAATTAGACGAGATATTCTTAAAGCTACAGTGCGCACAGTTTAGAAAAATCTGAAACCATACATGTGTATCTGCAAGGTGCCATTATAAATGTTGAGGTTTAGAGAGTTACATTTCCAGTCATATCAGTGTGCTGCAGTGATGCCCCAGGGAACTTCCCCTCCGGTTGAAGGGTAAATTCAGATGTGATATATATGCAAACCGGATATAAATAACCGGCTACATGCCCCCTCTTGATTTATTATGGCAGTTTGTGTTGAGTTTTCAGTCTGTAAAATAAAATGCACTGTAGCTTTAAGCAATGAGAGCTTCATTAGTGCTTCAATCTATACCTCCTTTTCTTAGTACCTTCTCTATATGTGCCTTTTTTCAGCCTGTGTGAAACTGAGGTGGTGTTGTTTGAGCACAAACACAGATGTGGCTTGTGGCTGATGTTGTGTGTTGAGGGATATGATGTTTGAATGCTCCGTTTTGTTTTTGTTGTGTTTCAACACCACCACCCCCCCCCCCCCCTTCCCTGTTCACACTACCTAGAGGCTATGCATGTTTGCTACTTGAACTGATCTTTATTTCCAGTTTTTAAATATAGAAAGACCGAATATTTGACGACTTAATCAGACATTAAGTGTATTATGTCTTTAAAAACATCAAGAGTGTTATTGGAAAGAGAATTATTACTGTATTAATTTTCCGGCGCAATTTGGTTGTCCTTTATTCCCAAAACCCATCTCAAGTTCTTTTTATTCAAAGCGATTTGATTTGAATTAATGTAGGGCTTCATCTTTTAAGCATTTATTGCTCATTTCAGTTTATTTGTTCTGTTCTAGTATTTGATCAGGATGCGATTCAAAACACATTGTACTTGTAAGTTTCCATTACAGTAATAAATTGATGATTATATGAAACTGTCATTGCATCAAATGCTGAATACCAGCATTCAAGTGCATTGAAATATATGATATAGGACTGGTGGTAAGAATATTTGAGCTGTCATAGATAAGGCACTTTGATGGTTTTTTTTTTCCTTCATGAAGAAATGATAACAAAAAACCTAATCTGTGCTCTATTGACATTCTAAGTATATACTTGGATTCTGTTCTTACACTCTGATGTTTTTTTCACATAGAACCTCCTCTATAATTAATAAACCTTTTGAAAAAAACTTTTTTTTCCTGTTGTCTGTTATTTTGTTCTCCATGTATACGTGTGTGTGTGTGTGTGTGTGTGTGTGTGTGTGTGTGTGTGTGTGTGTGTGTGTGTGTGTGTGTGTGTGTGTGTGTGTGTGTGTGTGTGTGTGTGTGTAACAATGCTGCTTTTAATTCATATTTCAGCTCTTTGCAGAGTTTGGCAGGTTTCCCAGGTAACAGAGACAGATTTCCATTGTACTCTTTGCACACCCTAAAGGAGCATTTATCACGCTGCTTGCTGGTATCAGTGGTACTGTACATACAGAAGATTTACATTTACATTTATGCACTTAGCAGACGCTTTTATCCAAGGCGACTTACAACTGAGGAGTACAGGAAGTGATCCATCATGAGAAGGCAGCAAAACACAGAAAGTGCCTGAAGTACTTAGTTTTGGACATCGCACAGAGCATCACACACTAGGGCAGGGAAGAAGTAGAGGAAAATAGAAGGAAAAGAAAAGTTTTTTTTATTTATTTATTTTTTTAAGATAAGGTTAACTGCTCGTGGAAGAGGTGAGTTTTCAGCTGTCGTTTGAATGCTGTCAGTGATTCTGCAATTCGGATGAAGGTGGGAAGATCGTTCCACCAGCAGGGAACGGTGAATGTGAATGTTCTGGAGAGAGATTTTCTGCCTCTCTGTGATGGTACCACAAGCCATTGCTCCTTAGCTGAGCGAAGGCGTCTGGTGAGGGTGTAGACTTGTAGGAGCGAGTCAAAGTATGCAGGAGCGGAGCTCGTGGTGGATCTGTAAGCGCCTTGAACTTGAAGATACTTACGTAGCTACTTTAGCACTTGAGAGACGATCAGCACAGAATCACAATTTAGATTAGCTCAAACTGCTACTGTCTGAGAGCATTTTTCCTCTTTTCTTGCTTAGATATTTAATAGAGTGAGATATAAAGTGGGTTTGGTGCTGGAATGAGGATGAAGGAGTTGTTAAAATAATTTAAGAGACTGAAGAAAAAAAAATCCTGTCATCCTGCGTTCCAGGAACCGGCAATTTTTTTTATTCTTTCCAGATTGCTGAATTGGAGCAGCACATCCACAATATTGGAGTTGAAAGCGATCCCAGAGGAATGCATAATAAATTAATAAATGATAGTTTAAAAGAAACAAATACTACAAAACAGTATATTTGATTGCTTGTTTATATATATATAGCAGGCAGAAATTGCAGTCCTTGACGGTAATATTCGGGTCTTTAGATACCACCTCTTGCCACGACTTTCAAATAATATTATGGTATTATCTCTCTAGGATTGGGGTCACAGTGCAACAGTTTTTTGATCAAATCTCCCAATTCTATATATTTGCATTTATATATCCGTGACCTCTCATTTCCCTCTTTAAGCATGTGATTTAGAAAAGAAGATAAGGTTGTTATAGAACAAAATTGTGTACTTCCTCTGTATTGTTAATACTGAAGAGAGAGAAACTGCAAAACTGAGCTAAATCCGTGTGTGTGTGTGTGTGTGTGTGTGTGTGTGTGTGTGTGTGTGTGTGTGTGTGTGTGTGTGTGTGTGTGTGTGTGTGTGTGTGTGTGTGTGTGTGTGTGTGTGTGTGTGTGTGTGTGTGTGTGTGTGTGTGTGTGTGTGTGTGTGTGTGTGTGTTGTGTGTGTGTGTGTACCTCTTCTCTCTCTTTGTATGTCTCTTTGTGTGTGTGTTCCCTTCAGGGACCCAGCGTATGACTTGGTTTTACTGCGTGCTAATCTGCTGTTTACAAACAAATTGATGAGTGTGTGTCCCTCTGGCTAACATGATGTGGCTGCTAATCTGTGTGTTTGTGCAAGCATGTTTGTATGAGTGCATGTAAAAGAGAAAGCCAGGAGGGTCCCTCCAGGAGCCATGGCATTTCTGAATGTCTGCTTCTAAAACTCAGGAAATGGAAGCTCATGAAAACGTCGTAACAAGCCACGATTATGCACGATCTGGCTCGCTAAGCGTTGCTCCTTTAAAGAAAACAGTTGTTGGGTCAGATTTACATAACATTACAATATAGGTCGACATTGTTGTCTTGGTCGTTTAATGCGCTCTGAGCTTGCTGTCATCATTAGTTTTCAAACAAATCGCCCCTAGTCGTGCGCTCTAGTTGGAGGCCTGATTTGGCGGGTCCCTGGTTTCCACGAGAGATGTGATGTAATGGCTGAGTCAACTGAGCCCTAAAGAAGCCTCGCTAAAGAAAGGACAGCACAGGAGAGGTGCCAGAGATTTCAGGGAGCTAAGCTTTTAGAGTATTTTTAAAGGTGAAATGAGTCATATAAGTAACCAATTCATTGATTGATTCTCCCAATAAGTGTACATACTGTAGAGCTATCAAAACATTATTCTGAGGATCTTGCCCAGACCAACAGCCACATATGACAACAGTCACACTATATAAAGTTACATTGCACGATAAAGTTACATTCCATGATAAAGTTACATTGCGCTAGTGTTATCAAAAGTACCTCTGATTGCCCATTGTGCCCACACGCTCATCAAATATGTCTGTGATTGGCTACAATGATCAGCGCTTCAAAAACGTGTTGTAAATATACATCAATGATGCTTTTTACCGATCGCTTACACAGATACACACTGGAGCGTTTGAAAGCGGGCATCTGTCAGTTAAAAACGCTTTCAAAACACTTTCAATCACTTCCGTGTGCTTTCGAACGCTCCCGTGCGTTGATCATATGGCTAATCAGAGGTGTTTACGATTCCGCTCAACAGCACTCAAAGTGTCAATTTTTTACATTTTAGTACAGACTTGGTACCGAAGTCTGTACTTTTGACTACACTACATTGTGCGACATAAAGATACATTGTGGGATATAGTGAAATTTTGATACATAAATAAAAGACATAAAAGGCACCTTGTGTGATAAAGGAACAATGTGAGATATAAAGTTGCAATTATGAGAAACAAAGTTGTAGTTGCAAGATAAAAAGCACATTGTGAGAAAGGCACAATGACATATAAACACGATTACAAGGAACAAAGTCAAAGTTGGGAGTTAAATTGCGCATTGTGAGACAGTCACACTTTGAGATATAAAATCACAATCACAAGAAAAATAAAGTAATGATAAAGTTACATTACACAATAAAATGTCATTGTAAAACCTTGAGATATCGCAATTGTGATAAAAAGTTACTCTGTGATCTATGAAGTCGTAATTATGAGAAACAATGTTGTAGTTGCAAAAATAAAGAAGCACTGTCACATTGTACGATATAAAATCATATTTTGCTATAAAAACCTCACAATAAAAAGTCACAAGTGAAATATATAAAAACGTTGTAGGATCAAGTCCCATTGTGAGATATGAAGTTGCAACTATGAGAAACAAAGTTTCAGCTACAAGATTACATTGGGAGATGTACTTGAGTTACAAGTACATTTTTTGTACTCTGGGGGGAAACAGGCTTCCATACTATTGCCCTCCGGTCTATGCTGGGTGAGAGCTGAGAGAAATGCAGACTGCAGGGTATGGAAGGAAAAGGAAAAGCGAAGTAAAGGGCACAAACTGTTTTCTGTGTAAATAACGTGCAAAGACACTCAGAGAACGTCAAAACATGGAGGCCAATGTTGGGGCAGCCTGTCACCGCAATTCACCATCACACATCGCCCAGAGGGGTTCGTCATGCTGTGATGCATTCGTAGTGTGTGTGTGTGTCTATTCAGATGAATTTTTTTGCCAAAGTTCCTTAAAGCATGGCACCATCACATTCACTGCATAAATTGAAAGCTCTAGCCTTGGACTTCAAGCAATGCGCAACACTGACAGATTCCTGGTGTATCGTTAAGAAAAGTGATGTCTCCTGATAGCATTAGAAAGCATGTGTTCAGGCTAGCAAAAAGATTCACATACTCTTTCCAGCTGTTTGGTGGAGGCAAGCTGAGGTCAGCTTTAGAATGTTCACAGTCTGCATTAGAATTCCTCGAGTTACAATGTGGAATTCCGTATACAGCCGCACATCTGTAAAGCTCTCCATATCAGTGGGCATATCACAAACACATTTGGTTTCAGTTTGTGTTGTGATTCACTGAAGCATAGCGAGATGGAGCTGTGCTGCTCTAGACAACAGTGTCGCTCTAGGCGAAGATGTCACCTCTACCAGGGTCCACCAGTGACTACAAATGTAATGAACTTTAAAGTTTTTTTTTTTTTGAGTGAATACACTCGCTAAATGGGAATGGAACATGTGTACTGGAAGGGAAAAAAAAAAGCTGGACACGGGTAAATGGAATGTATTTGTCACAATTCACCAGTGTGAGGGCCCGTGATCACCACCAGATGGCACTCCAACCCGGACTGTCATTCCATTAAAGACTATATTACCCATAATCCTTTGCCCGTACTCATCATCAATCATTGTTTGCACCTGTCTCTCATTACCTCATTACCTCTGCCTATATATACCATGTTCATTCTGTAATTCACTGCAAAGTCTTGTTTGTTGTATATACTGCATTTCTGTAGCTTGACAAGATGTTGGGTCTGGAAACTCACCATTGACAGATTAGATTCAAGATTCATTAGATTAGATTCAAGAGGTCTACAGAGAGTTGCTAGACTACACTTTCAGCAAAATACATTTTCTGCCGCTAGGTGCGTCTAGATTTCTAGGCTAGCATTTCTGAGCATTCTCCTTGGTTTCTTGTCTCTTGGTCTTGGATTACTCACCTGTTCTATGAATTACCCTTTTGCCTGTCTCTCCTGCCTTGTTTGCCTGTTTGGACTGCTTGCCTGTGTATGACCTGTTGCCTGTTTTGACTACGATTGTGGATTACCCTTTCAATAAAGTTGCATTTGGATTCTCAACCTGTTAATTCTCGGAGCAGTACGTTACAGTATTGACAAACAAACTGCAATAATCAAAATTATTTTGTCACAATTTAAACCGTGTATACACAGATTAACACATTCCATTAACAGCATCATATTTGTCTCCCATCTGTGAGCTACATAGCATGTTGTTGTTTGTAGTAACAAATGTTCTTGGACTGAAACATTTTAAACATTTATTTCAGAGAATAGTAACAGCGTAACAGTTCTTTCGTCACATGGAAACTGATTTTTACCTATAAATTATAAACCTTTAAAGACAAACCTATTGTTTATACACCAATCAGACATAACATTATGTCCTAATATTGTGTTGGTCCCCCTTTTGCTACCAAAACAGCCCTGACCCGTCGAGGCATAGGGGAGAGCGGGGCACAACCTAACGCTTTTTGACTTTCTCAGTTTGTGTAAATCCACTTGGGGTTCAGAGTATTAATTTTTTTCCCACATTAATTGCACACGTCTAGTACAATTATGTGGTTTTGTTTAATTAATACAGTGTATACTTTTTTTCTTGCTTTACCCCGAAAGAATGGAAGTAAAATGTGACAACATGCCCCATAGGTGGGGTACATTGTAACATGTGATGGGGCACAATGTAACCATGTAACAATGTAACCATGTAATGTATGACCAAATAACAGCTTAAAATGTTACCTGATATAATCAAAAAATATATACAAGACAAACTAAAATAAAATATTAATATTAATTTTATATAAATAAAATAAAATTACTCCTAAATTATTAACTTTTTAAAATAAAATAATGGCATTTTTTAATCATTAAAAATATAAGCATTTTTTGAATTTGACTACAAACACATCACTAAATACAGATAAACAGCATAGTTCAAAACATAATAATAATTATTACTTTCTGGACATTATTCACCCTTTTCTCATGGTTTCTCAAAAGAATTCATAAAAGTATAGAATCTAATGGCATTTTTCTAATAGGGGCTCATTGTAATGCAGTGTTACAACGCACCCCATCTGCGTAACTGGGATTTAAACCGCGGCTCGTGTCTTCTGCTGTTAGATCAGCATTAAAGAACGATCTCAACTGTTAAATAACAGATATAAGATTAAAATAATATCAGATTTGTCTTATTTTAAATAAACACAAAAAACAGGGATGAAAACTTAAGTAAGAAATTTACTTTTGCTATGGTTAAATACATGTTCAGTAATATCTTACAGAGATTTTTTAATTTTGGCGCATTTTTTTTTCTCTAAATAATGTTGATATGGCAACTAATAAATACACTACGTTTTGTCATTCTGGCATGTGTGGAAAGGGTTAAAACTAACCACACGAGGTTGTGCCCCGTGCTCCCCTACTCCACTAGACCCCTGAAGGTGTGCGGTATCTGGCACCAAGATGTTAGCAGCAAATCCTTTAAGTCCTGTAAGTTGCCAGATGGGACCTCCATGAATCAGACATGTTTGTTCAGCACATCCCTCAGATGCGCGGTTGGACTGAGATCTGGGGAATTTGGAGGCCAAGTCAACACCTCAAACTCGTTGTTGTGCTCCTCAAACCATTCTTGAACCATTTTTGCTTTGTGGCAGGGCGCATGAAAGAGGTCGCAGCCACCAGGGAATACCTTCTCCATGAAGGGGTGTACATGGTCTACAACAATGCTTAGATAGGTGGTACTTGTCAAAGTAACATCCACATGGATGGCAGGACCCAAGGTTTCCCTGCAGAACATTGCCCAAAGCATCACACTGCCTCAGCCGGCTTGCCTTCTTCCGTGCCTCCTGGGGAAATGTGTTACCCAGGTAAGCGACGCAACCAGCCATCAACGTGATCTACTCAGCCCACTGAGGGTTAAGTTTAGATGTAGATTTTTTTTTCCCCAGGGGTGTGCAGTAAGCTGTGAATGTATACTATATTTATAATAAAAGTATTTATTACATTATAAATATACAACCCGTTCTCACTCCCAAGGCGTCAAATTCCGAAGCATGGTCAAGTGCTTTCCGCGTCACAATAAAGACGCTAAAGGCACCCCTAGGCGCTGAGTGCTCCATTCATTTCAATGAGAAACCTCAAAATAGTGACGCCTAGGGGTGACTTTAGCGTCTTCGTTGTGACGCAGAAGGCACTTGACCATGCTTCGGATTTTGACGCCTTGGGAGTGAGAACGGGTTGCAACAACATAATATATTGTTGTAACAAATACTGTTGGAACTCCACTCTGCCAATCAAATACGAGGACCAGAGTTAACTTTTAATACAACAAATATAATTAAAGTTAACTTACTGTACTGTATGTAATGTATTGTTTTTAATCGAAAAAAATATATTTTTTGTTTTCACTTTGTTGTGATAGTCAATGTGCAGTAAGAAAAGAGAAAAAGGTCAGTGATGTTGGCAGAAATGCTGATTTTCTGCCTAAGGGTTGATATTTCAATTCTGTTGTGGGCCTAATTTACCCTCTGCTGTTGGCTTTGATTTTCCTCTCAGTGACTCTGTCCTCGAGAAATGGCAATTAGACGTGCACAGCTAGCAGGCTGTTCAGTAGTCTGTTTAGAAAACAAAATAATGAGATTACGCTATGTAATTAAACCCCCGGTTGTGCTTATCTTTAGCGTAGGTGGACTGGGTTGTTGGTTGGTAATGCAAGGTCATGAGGTGCCATGTGTCTGTGTTACTTCATGCACCCTACAAATTTACAAAAAGGTCATAAAAGATGCTGTTTAGCTTAAAGGAATAGTTCACCCAAAAAATGGTTAAAATGTTAACTTTGCTTATCCTCATGTTGTTCCAAACCTGACTTTTTTTTCTTCTGTGTCTGTGGAACACTTTGAGTCTTTCTATGCTATTCCAATGAATGTGCATTGAAACTTTCAAGCTTCAAAATGCACCATAATATTTTTATAAATCCAGTCCATACAATGTTTGTACTATATTCCAAATATACTTTATCCTTTAGCTTTTTATGAGGAACAAAACAAAATTTAAGCCAATACTTAATAATTCTTTTGAGTCTGATCTTTTCGATGAATCAGTTAATCCAGTTAACAAAGCGAAACGAAGCGGGTCTAAATGATTTGTTTACAAATCTGACATTACATTTCAGTGAATAATGATTTAGATATGTTTCATCTAAAAAAAAAATACATTCTGTTATTATTTATTAACCCTCATGTTTTTTAAA
Organism: Romanogobio albipinnatus; assembly: GCA_023566225.1. Lineage (NCBI taxonomy): Eukaryota > Metazoa > Chordata > Actinopteri > Cypriniformes > Gobionidae > Romanogobio > Romanogobio albipinnatus. The sequence goes on along the minus strand of CM042250.1, from coordinate 25,501,573 downwards.
ACCTGTGGAACATAAAATATATTTTGAGAAATGTCTTTTTTTTGTCCATACAATGGATATCAATGGTAACCAAAATAATGGTAATAACATTTTTCAAAATACACCATATTGCCAAAAGTTTTGAGACGCCTGCCTTTACATGCACATGAACTTTAATGACATCCCATTCTTAATCCGTAGGGTTTGATATGGAGTTGGCTATAACAGCTTCAACTCTTCTGGAAAGGCTTTCCACAAGGTTTTGGAGTGTGTTTATGGGAATTTTTGACCATTCTTCTAGAAGCGCATTTGTGAGGTCAGGCACTGATGCTGGACGAGAAGGCCTGGCTCGCAGTCTCCGCAATATGTCACAATATGTACACATTCATTACTAATCTTATGCCCAATACAAGCTGAACAAAGCTTTTTTATTTACTGAGAGCTACAAATGGAATTATTAATTTCCAATATGCACACATTCATTACTATTAATCTTATGCCTAATCTGAAGAAAACGGCTTTGTTAATATTTCTTGTTTGTTAATTATATTATAAATGACATTACATGGTCTATTTCAAATCAAAATGGCGAAATTAGACAAAAGTTTATTAATTTGGCTGAATATTTTTGTAATTTGTTTAACATTTCTGACTTAAATATGCAGCTGTCAAATATGAAACATTTAGTTTAGCTACATATCTCGCACTTGATGTCGAGTCGCACTGCTATTCATGCTCTCAGCAGCTTCTGTGTGAACATAAAGCCCGCCTACTCTGATTTGATTGGTTTTCTCAAATATTTTGACATTGACGAGCGGTGACAGACCAATGAGGCTCAGATCAACGCACACACCTCTGCTTCTGATGTGCGCTCTAGTCGCCGCCACAGCGGTTTGAACAACACGCTGATTAACGCAGATTAAGTGACGAAGCCAAAGCTTCCCGCCAGTTCCATCTGAAGCCCAACTAAAAAGGGCCTAGTGACTCCTATGCTCTTGAGAGTGACCTATTCTTTCACAAATGTCTGTAGAAGCAGTCTGCATGCCTAGGTGCTTGAATTTATACACCTTTGGCCATGGAAGTGAATGGAACACCGAAATTCAAAGATTTGGAAGCAATATAGTGTATCTTCTTATGTGTTTTGCAGAAAAAAAAAAGAAAGCTGTACTTGTTTGGAATAACCATAGACAGTAAAAGAAATGGACAGAACGACCCCGACTCTTGCAGAGACAGAGAGGGTGAGCAGGAGCAACTTTTTATGAATAAAGCAGGATCTGCAACATCTCTATCGGCGTTTATGCCTCCACGTCCCCCCGATTGTCTCATAGACAGTAAAAGATTGCCTATGAGCTTCTCCTCGGGTCTATACGGTCATTTGCTCAACATTGCAACACAGTCGCGTGGTTATGACGCAATCGTTAGCCTATATTTTACAAAAACAGCTTCTACAGGGCGATAGTGTAAGATACAAGGTAATGGAGCCTTTTATACATTGTCGTGTTTGTTTAGAAATAAACAATGGACAAATGGAGTCTTTAAACGCCTCAGATGTAAAGATATTCACTGTCACAGTGAGGCCAAAATGAATGGGAGTCAATGGGATGCTAACAGCAGGTGATGGCTTGGTAGGCAATGGCTGCCCCTATGGAAGGTACGCTTTCCGGGGGCTGGATTACCCCCTTGGGAATAACATCAGGGTGAGTAAATGATGACATAATTGTTTTGGGGTGAACTGTCACTTTAAATGTTGGTCTATTCCTTACAGAAATCTATCGTATTACTTCAGAATATTTGGATTAAAAATGTTGAAGTCAAAGGCACGACTTTGTGCTTGTGAGTTTATGGTGCTTTTGTGTTGTTTGAGTTTTAATTCACTGTATTTTTTAATGGAAGATAGCCACCAGAGCAACACAAGGGTGATTAAATAATGATAGAATTTTATTTGTGAATTGAGTATTCCTTTGTGAAAAAGTGTAAAAGTGTTTTATATGTTATTTTTGTTCCACTTAATTTTTTGTCAATCTCTTGGTAAAACTTTTCATATTCCAAATTGTAGTAGACGTAACATATTGATGTAGCCTATGTCTGAACAAGGAGCTTAGAGCTACCCATGGGCTATCTAGAGAGATATACTAAATGTATCTCAAGAACTGTCTAAAACGATTATGTCTTGGCTATAAGGATGTTGCTGTCAGCAGATACATTTAATGCTTGACAAAACAAAAAAGACTCAAAAACCTACAGATGTCCCTGATGCAATTGAGAATCCAGGCCACTGCATTGGCAACAAGGCCCAAAAAAACGATGTGATTTCTCTCATCAGTTTCCTTCTCTTGGCACTTATGAGTAATAAGCACATGAGTGTTTGCTCTCGCTAGCTATTTTAGAAGTTCAAGCTGTCTGCTCTGCATTGACAACCATTAATCAATTATGAGCCCTGCTAGTGCCCCTCATAAAGATTTACTACCTCATGTTCATTTAATTCAGTCTGGCTGCACACTCTAACATCAGTGTCCAATGAAAGCAAGAGCTCTTAGTTTTATGGTTTCGCAGTAACTTCAAACTCTTTTCCCAAAACTCAAAACAAAGCAACAGAGAAGCACCCACTCAGGGACCATTAGAGGTTGAGATATGCAAAGAAATTTAGTTTTCCATGCTTTCTTAAAAACAGTTCCCTTTCAGTCGGTCACGTTCGACGTACGTCGGAACTGACCGACGAATTGGGATCTGTTCTCAGAGACCAATCTACTTCGAGTGTATTAGAAACGAGCCAATGAAAATTGGCATGCGGATCACGCATTCCACGCACCGCCCCGCGTCGCGGGTATAAATACGGAAGTGGAAGTGCCGCATACCGCTTTCAACTTCGGAGCCGAGCATTACATACCTACGATGCGTGTGTGTTCTACAAGAGCAACAAACGAGTCTACGAGAAGATCAGCTTACCTGTTCCAGTGTCGGTGTGATGGTGCTTTACAGCGGTGGTCGCGACCAGAAGAAATTTGTCGGTTCGCTGGGCGTTTCCTCTGAGTGCTTACAGTGGGCTTGCACCTTTAAACCACTGTAAGCCGCGGCTATTCCCCTGTGTGCCTCGGCACTTTTGGAGCGGTTCTCTCTTCTCTCTGTCACTAAAAGAGCAACACGGTTTGACCCTGCGTCTTTTTCAAGATGTCATTCAAACCGTGTGTTTCTGGATGCCGTCGGTATCTATCACCAGTTGACGGGCACGATCGCTGTCTCTCGTGTTTGGGCGTTCAGCACGCTGAGGCGGCTTTCGTGGATGACTCCAGTTTCGGGTCTGTGGACGGGACCTCAACTGCGTTGGCATATCGGAGGAGGCAGACCCAGCCCTGGCTTTGTTATGTCTTGGCTTACCAGTCCCAAGACGTACCTTGCCCGTTCGGGGTGCGAGCACACTCAACAAGGAGTGTTGCTTCATCCTGGGCGCTGGCTCAAGGTGCCTCGCTGACAGACATTTGTAGAGCTGCGGGCTGGGCGACACCTAACACGTTCGCTAGATTTGATAGCCTCCGTGTGGAGCCGGAATCTTCCCGCATCCTCGCCCCCCGTGGCCAGTAGCGCTAAGTACCCGTTCTAGTGTCGGCTTGCAACACCACTCCCGCCCTCTGGGCCAGATACGTGCGTCCATTTTCTCCAGTTGTGTTCCCCGGAAACGGCTAACCCTGTCGAGTTCCTCCGTCACCCCTGTGGTGCCAGATGTTGCGGCCGTATGCTTGTGGAACGTGTCTGTAGGCTGGGTTCCATATGTTGCGGTCCCCTAACAGCTACCCCATATGTGTATTCTTCCACGGTACCCGCTGCCTACTCGGCTAGCCCCGTGTCTTTCCCTTGACAGAGCCCGCTCTGTCGTCTCTGGGCGTGTTCTTCCCCCCCTGGGACCAGGTTGGGTCCACCCCAGAGACTTCCATAGTTGCACTACCCTGCTAGGTTAGTCCTGATGCGTATTTCCACCTCTCCTTCCATGAAGGATGTGGCTCCGCAGCTTACCATCTCCCGAGACGGGCACGCATTCCCAGCGTTATCCAATAGTCACGCTGAGTGGGTCTTGCAGGAACAGCAAGTGACTGTCCTTCCCTGCCGGGAGCCCTTCCAGCGAGCTCAGGCAGGGTGCTGGGAGGGCCAGCATCCCTGCCGTTTTGGGAGGGATCCCAATTCGTCACTCAGTTCCGACGTACGTCGAATGTGACCGACTGAAAGGGAACGTCTCGGTTACGTATGTAACCCTCGTTCCCTGAAGGAGGGAAGGGAGACGTACGTCCCGTCGCCAGGTGCTGTGCTTCAGCTGAAGGCCCGAGCCACCTATCTCGGCTCCTCAGTTGAAAACGGTATGCGGCACTTCCACTTCCGTATTTATACCCGCGACGCGGGGCGGTGCGTGGAATGCGTGATCCGCATGCCAATTTTCATTGGCTCGTTTCTAATACACTCGAAGTAGATTGGTCTCTGAGAACAGATCCAAATTCGTTGGTCAGTTCCGACGTACGTCTCCGTTCCCTCCTTCAGGGAACGAGGGTTACATACGTAACCGAGACGTTTTCCACCCTGTGAGAACCTCTACATTAACGTAACAATGTCCTTCAGTTAAATTTAATGGCTGGTGTTCTGATTGGTATCAAAAATTTGAAGGCCTAATTTAGGTTTCCTTTAGTAGAACTTAAGGCTAAGCACCTTGTCAGCTTTACACCCTTGCCGTTTTAGTCATGCAAGCCCTGACAACTTTCCTGAGTTCATCTGGACTATGTTCAATAGAATATCATACTACCCTGGGAAAATCCAGGCCATGCCAGCTTATGGTGGTCAAGCTGTTTTTTTGAACATGGAAGCTGGTTTAATGTTGGTCCAAGGTGGTCTGTAAGGTCAAATAGGTCCATCAGCTGGTAGGTCATTTGATCGACCAGCGTATACCATTGAGAAACAATGTAAAACCAGCCACAAACAGACCAAAGATTGTGTTGTTGTTTACTCAACCTCATGTCATTCTAATCGACGAATTAGTTGAACCAGTTCACAAAAACTTGATAAACGATTCCGTTCTTGACGCAATTAGCTCTTAACAGCCCACCACAGTGTTACATTATCAGTGCAGAATGGCTTAAACTTCATCCAAGCTTAGTTGGAATGTGGTGCATAAATTGTATGGACTGTTTTACGGCATTTTTGCATTCTTTTTGAAAGCCCCAGTCCCCGTTCAAAATAAAAACAAATGTCACATGGGTTTGGAAAAACATGAGGATGAGTAAATTTCCATTTTGTGATGAACTATTCCTTTAAGCTGGGTTTGCATTTTATTTATTTATTTTTCAGAAGAGTAGATTGACTTTTTTATCTTCTTTGCTGTGTAAGAAAGGATAGCAGACCATTTATGTGAAGGCATTAATCCTTAGTCACTGCTTCTTATTCAGTGAAATGTGTTTGACAGCTATCTCTTCTAACCTGACCTGCTCAGAAAAGAAATGCCTCTGCCCTTCAAAGCAGCTCGATGTGCTTTCCCGTGTCACTCAGTTATGTCCTTACCTTTGATCCTTAATCACATCATCCATTTTCAGCAGCGGCCTGCACTGCACTGTTAAAATATATTCTCAAGCATTTACTTTATTTCGCTTGATGAGATACAATCGGTAAAAAAATCCCAGCCTTTTACAACGACAGGAGTTCGTGAGCAGTTCCTCGTTCTCTTCCTGGATCAGCGCAGTCTTTGTGTAACCTTAACTAGTAAGCCGGTCTTGGACGCTGCCTGTTTTATATGCACCTCAAACGGCCCCTTAGATCCTTCTAAGTCCACTGACTTTACCCACCAAAGCACCAGGGGCCTCTGCTCCAGCCTCATCTAAAGCTAATAGAGTCTTCGTAAGTTTAAAGAGATCCTTCACTCCATGACCTTCTAACCTTTAAAGAGAGCTGTGCAGCTCAGTGTATGTAGTGCTTCATAGATTTCCCACCCCCTCTCTTGAAAATCCACATTTATTAAGCATATGAATATTGAATGACCACAGATAAATATGGTGAATAATTTAACGTGGCCGCATGGCACGCACGCTTGATTTAGATGAACTCAGTCATTCGCTGATGAGGTTCACGACACCCATGTGAGGATGCTGGTTGCTGCTGAAATATTCATCCCTTCCATGAAGTGCAATTAACTAAAGTTTCTAGATACTTATATGTTTGTGTATAAGTAATGAGATCATAAAGCCTCTTTAGCTCTGAGCAGACATATTAGTTATTATTCACTGTAGCACCGTACTATTTTTCAAAACATTAACATGCATTTGATCACTCTTGGTTAATTCAGTCTTTTTAAAATTACAGTGCCTTTCAATATGCATGTAATTCATGAACAAAGTGTGTGATTAAATCTAGGCCAGGTTCCTGGAGACCCTTTATCTAATAACCTTAAATAAATCACAGCGAGATTATTTTAGGCCGCGCCACTGTAGTACGATCGGATGCATGCATTTATTGTTGGGAGAATGTTCGCTTTGATAATATGAAATTCTAACAAAATAAATGTTTAACGCTATGAATAATTTAGGCCTTTCTTATGAAGAGCTGAGTTTTTAAACACCCAGGACATAGTTATATATTTGTAATTTTGAAATGAGGAAGGGATAAGGAGCTAAAAGATAGCATGCCCATGTGGCTTGCATACGTTCTGACAGCTGAGAGTACTAAAACAAGAAGCCTTCTTTGAAAATCCCTGGACTGAGAATTATTTGATCACGCATAATAACTTCAGCCATAAATGGTATTAAAGCTTAAAATGCATATCCTTTGGATAGAGAACAAAGCGCGTCGAAACACAGGCGTGATAAATTATTCAGATCAAACTTGTCGAACTTTTCTCCCACCCCATGTTTGAAAGTGCATTGTGCAGAGATGCTTCAAACTCTCATTCTCCTCCCTTCTCTTTGTCTCATATACACACTGTCTGCCCAATTGCACGTCATTTAGGGTGATGCACATTGTAATCCCTAAAGAGAGCTTTGTTGTTAATACTGTGCATATGCAGAGACTTTTGAGACTCTCAAAAGTCAACAACATGCCGAGGATCACGATTAATATTTGCATTTGGCCAGATTGGTTCATTTTCATTTTATTTCATTTTCATTAATATACATACAGTGGGGAGAACAAGTATTTGATACACTGCCGATTTTTTATAGGTTTTCCCACTTACAAAGCATGTAGAATTCTGTCATTTTTATCATAGGTACACTGTGAGTGACGGAATCTAAAACAAAAACACATTGTATGATTTTTAAGTAATTAATTTGCATTTTATTGCCTGACATAAGCATTTGATACATCAGAAAAGCAGAACTTAATATTTGGTACAAAAACCTTTGTTTGCAATTACAGAGATCATACGTTTCCTGTAGTTCTTGACCAGGTTTGCACAAACTGCAGCAGGGATTGTGGCCCACTCCTCCATACAGACCTTCACCAGATCCTGCAGGTTTCGGGGCTGTTGCTGGGCAATACGGACTTTCAGCTCCCTCCAAAGATTTTCTATTGGGTTCAGTTCTGGAGACTGGCTAGGCCACTCTAGGACCTTGAGATGCTTCTTATGGAGCCACTCTGCCCTGGCTGTGTGTTTCGGGTCGTTGTCATGCTGGAAGACCCAGCATCCCCAAAGAATGATGTTTCCACCTTCATGCTTCATGGTTGGGATGGTGTTCTTGGGGTTGTACTCATCCTTCGTCTTCTTCCAAACACGGCGAGTGGAGTTTAGACCAAAAAGCTCTATTTTTGTCTCATCAGACCACATGACTTTCTCCCATTCCTCCTCTGGATCATCCAGATGGTCATTGCCAAACTTCAGATGGGCCTGAACATGCGCTGGCTTGAGCAGGGGGACCTTGTGTGCTGCAGGATTTTCCATGACGGCGTAGTGTGTTACTAATGGTTTTCTTTGAGACTGTGGTCCCAGCTCTCTTCAGGTCATTGACCAGGTCCTGCCATGTAGTTCTGGGCTGATCCCTCACCTTCCTCATGATCATTGTTGCCCCACGAGGTGAGATCTTGCATGGTGCCCCAGACCGAGGGAGATTGACCGTCATCTTGAACTTCTTCCATTTTCTAATAATTGCGCCAACAGTTGTTGCCTTCTCACCAAGCTGCTTGCCTATTGTCCTGTAGCCCATCCTAGCCTTGTGCAGGTCTACAATTTGATCCCTTATGTCCTTACACCGCTCTCTGGTCTTGGCCATTGTGGAGAGGTTGGAGTCTGTTTGATTGAGTGTGTGGACAGGTGTCTTTTATACAAGTAACGAGTTCAAACAGGTGCAGTTAATACAGGTAATGAGTGGAGAACAGGAGGGCTTCTTAAACAGGTCTGTGAGAGCCGGAATTCTTACTGTTTGGTAGGTGATCAAATACTTATGTCATGCAATAAAATGCAAATTAATTATCTAAAAATCATACAATGTGATTTTCTGGATTTTTGTACCTATGATAAAAAATTACAGACTTCTACATGCTTTGTATGTAGGAAAACCTGCTAAATCTGCAGTGTATCATATATATATATATATATATATATATATATATATATATATATATATATATATATATATATATATATATATATATATATATATATATATATATATATATATATATATATATATATATATATATAATATGGAAATTATAATAATAATACTCAACCTAAATTGGATCAATAAGAAAAATGTATGTCTTCTCTGTGCCTCTGGTTCCCTCCTACACCCAACAGTGACAGTCTTGGTAACAATTTTGTCAAGGATTAAGTGGTCCTGCTTAAGGGGATTGTGGGATTTGGCAGATTACTGCTCTGACATTTGTAAATAAACAGTGGAATTTCAGTTCTTCAGATCCTGACTTGAAATCAGCTGGATGGATTAACCGAGATGCACTAATCAATTAATTAATAAAAACATGCTGACTGGTGGTACTTTCATTGTCTTTTTTTATTTATTTATTTTTTTAGCACATATCCTGTTTTTAAGGCTTATGGAATAAAGGCTGTGGGAAAAGTGCTGTGTACAGTATATTGCCTTATCATTGCATCATGAAAGAACAAGGTACAGTCTCTGTATGGGTGGTCGCCCCAGTTTTAAAGAGTTTTAGGCGAAGGATAAAAACAATCTCGGGAGATACAACTCTGGCCAGTTTGACATCAAATCCTTGGCTGATTTATCAGCTAGTTCAAGTACAGTGGCTCTTCCCTGCCCCCAAATGACTTATTGAACTGTTAGTGCAAGCGAACAAAGTGGGAATACATGGTAGATCAACCAAAAATCACAATGGAGACTATCAAGTGGAAGCTAGTTTTCTAATTTGCCTCTGCCAAGAGGTTTTTTGGTAACATTTTATTTTACAGTGTCCTTGTTGCACATCTTACATGCACTTAGTAATAACAGTAAATTATGCATAATTACAAGCAACTAACCTGCCAAACCCTAACCCTAATTATGTTGTAATGCTGCGTTCAAGACCTCTTGGGAAGTTCGTATTTATGAGTTGGGAAGTCAGGTGCACTTTCATCAGTGCAAGGTGGCAGTGTACCTTCTCTTAATTAACTACACAAAATGTTTTGTTTTTTAAACTCTCCTTTGAGAAAATAGAGAACAATCAAGTCAAGTCAAGTCAAATTTTATGATTTTTACAGATGGCTGAGACACACCAAAGTGCTTCACAATAAAGTGCTAAGTGCAATATGCAAAGAAAGGCAGAGGGGAAAAAGGAAAAAAAAAGAAAAGAAAGAAAAAAAAGTAGTAATAATAATAAATAATATTAACTAAACTGATCAAAATAAAATGAAAAAGTGCAACAAGACAATGACTGCAGGAATTAAAATAATGTAAAATAGAACATTTGAAAGGGTAGCCAGGGTAGCCAGGGGGCACTATGCACTGGCACTTAAAACCGAGACACTAATCAAAGGCAAGAGAAAAAAGGTGGGTCTTTAAAAATGTTTAGAGAGTCGGCTGCACGGATGTGGAGGGGTAGGCAGTTCCAAAGTCGGGGGCCAGCTACTGCAAAGGCTCTGTCTCCCTTGGTTTTTAGCCTGGACTTGGGCACTTTCAACAGCAGTTGGTCAGCTGACCATAGTGCTCTAGAGGGGATGTGGTGGTGGAGAAGATCAGTTAGGTACGTGGGTGCCAGACCATGGAGGGATTTGTAGACAGTCAGTAGCAGTTTAAAATCAAAGCGGTAGCGGATGACCAGCCAGTGGAGCGAAGCGAGGACCGGGGTGATATGTTCTCGCTTTTTTGTACAGGTGAGGAGTCGGGCGGCTGAGTTCTGAACCAACTGCAGGCGGCGGAGCTGGGAAAGGTCAATGCCAGTGTATAGAGCGTTGCAATAGTCCAGTTGAGAGGTTATGAACGCATGGATAACTCTCTCTAGATCACTCTGGGACAGGTAGGCTTTGGTCTTAGCTATGGTTCTCAGGTGGAAAAAGCTTTTCCTGACTACTGCACTGACCTGCTGCTCGAACTTGAAGGCACTGTCAAAGATCACCCCCAGATTTCTGACAGAGGGCCTGAAGTCAGAGGCGAGAGGACCCAGGGCATCAGTGGAGAAGGCCGGGGAAGTTTTGCCAAAAATAATTATTTCGGTCTTACTCTCATTGAGGTTGAGGAAGTTTGCACCCATCCATGCCTTGATGTCAGACAGACAGTCAAGCAACGAATGGAGTGCAGCCTGTCCATCAGCCTTTAGGGGGAGATACAGCTGGACATCGTCGGCATAGCAGTGGAAGGAGATGTTGTGTTTGGCCAGAATTTCCCCCAGGGGTAAAATGTACAACAAAAATAGGATGGGACCTAGTATAGAGCCTTGAGGGACCCCACAGATGAGGGGGGCAACAGAAGATGTGGAATCTCCCAACTGGACCGAGAAGCTCCTGTCGGCCAGGTAGGACTGGAAAAACTTCAGGGCTGTGCCTTTGATGCCTACGAGATGCTCAAGCCGAGACAGCAGAATCCTGTGATCCACCATGTCAAAGGCTGCTGTGAGATCTAAAAGCACTAGGATCACAGGGCTACCTGCGTCAACCGCTAGGAGCAGGTCGTTAAGCACTCTCAGGAGAGCTGTCTCAGTGCTGTGGGCTGTTCTAAAGCCAGACTGGAATTTCTCGTAGAAGTTATTATGAGATAAAAACGAGTGGAGCTGGATGTAAACTAGCGTAAGCTAGCAAAACCAGCGTGCTGAATCTGCCGACAGTGAAACCGCGACTTGTAAACAGAGGCGACGCCTCCCCCTCTCCCAGTCGCTCGGGGGGAATTTTAAAAGTTACAGTCCGGTGGAAGGAGTTCAGAGAATGGCGTGTTTTCGCCGTTGGAGACCCAGGTCTCACACAGAAACATAAAGTCTAGCTCCCGGGAGACAAAGAAGTCGTTGAGCATGAAAGTTTTGCTTGCCAGGGACCGCACATTTATCAAGGCCATCTGGAGGGTTTGCTCGTCGTTAGCCGATGGTCCAATGCGCTTCAACAGGCGCAGGCTAGAATGGTCAACGCCACGGCTGGACCTGAGCACGGAGTGCCGTCGCGTGGGGACTTGAGTGCGATGCGGTCCGGTTTGCGCTGTCGGGACAGCATGAGGGGCTGGAAACAGAGGTGGACGAGGCAGCTCAGCAGCATCACGGACAAGGAAGGCTTCGGCAGGAGCAACCAGTGAGACATGACGAAGCCATCGTACTGGACGCTGAGTGGCCGCTCGATATGAGGGCAGTTTGATCCTGAGTTTCACCAGCAGACCTCCCCTCCTTCCTCGTCTCCTGGGGCGCTTCTTGTGAAGAGGGGCCGCGGGCGCGCGGTGCAGGTAAGCTGGGATACCTGACAGCACGGGAGGGGGAGGTTTGCTCCAATCTACTGGTTCAGGTCTGGCTGCCCGAGCCTCACAGAGATATAGGTCGCGGATGTTAAGCAAGGCTTGTCGATCATAGCACAGTAGAGCAGACACATCCAGATGGATGCATAAAAACAGGGCTATAACAAACATCAAACAAAGCGGCCGTGGAAGACGAATTGCCGAACAGACTGGCGCCATCTCACTGTAGACCAAATCAGGAATGTTTTGCTTTTTTATGTTTTTCATTAATTTAGGTAGCCACTTTAAACTTTATAGTACTGTTATATTACAATACTATCATATTTTGTGGGGGCAATTAGCTTATTTTGTTGTAAATAAAAAAGCCTGACAATGTCACTGCTAAATACCTGTAAGTATAGGTTTCTCGCAAACACGCCCCCAACTCGTACAGATCGGGGCATGACTTGAACGCACCATTTGTACATGTTGTTCATTAATATTACTCAGTACTTAAATGTATAATTACACTGTAACAAGGATACCTTGAAAAAAGTGTAACCAGAATTTTTTTAAAAGCAAGTTAACCTTCTGTGCATGTGTTCGGTGTAACAGCTCCTGCAGTGTTTTTCCTTTGCTGTTTAGAGAAGATGTGAAACATGAAACATGAGTGTTCAGAAGATGAACATCTGGTTAAGCCAACCCACCAGCAATTTGTTCAAAGGTATTCTCAGCTGCAATATTCATCAAAATCTTTTTCTCACCATGCTATCTCCCAGCCTTTCATAAGACAATTGTTATATATGCAAGACAGGATTGTAAGATTGTCTGTTTCATGACCCTCTTCTGCTGGTGTGAGGGAGTTGCCTGTGGCTTTGTTACAAAGGAATCTTTTCCTGAGGATATATAAATCAGCTGTGTTTTACAAAGGCTCCGTTCTTCAAAGTCTAGAGAGCATTGGGTTGTTTTCCCTCTTTTTCCTCATTCTTATAAGATTCAGATGCATGCATGAAAGTCTGTCTGTTTATGATTGTACTTTATTAATTTGAAATATAATCCATACAAATGCTTCCTGGCACTAGGAACCTCTATATGTAGTCACTAAATAGTAAGCTGTAGAGGTGATGCTTTTTATAGTCTCACATTAATGTTTAACTCTCTAGCCTTATGAAACACTCAAACTTGGCTCTTGTTTGCTTCTGGAAGTCTCTTTTGAAATCTGAATTTGCAGATGATTGAGCTGCTGGGTTTTTTTTTTTTTTTTAATGAAGGATATTTATGTTTGCATATTTCATATGATTTTTCTTTTCTGATCTCATTTTAAAATTGCATTTTAAGCACAGTCCATCTGAACTACTTTCTGTCACAATACTGGATCAATCCTGTCTGATAAAATCTTCATGTTCCTAGTCCATGTGTTTGTCAGTCTTCCCTCTGACAGAAGATCTACCCTCTCTAAAATAATTAGCTGCGCTCCGATTCACAGGGTCTCTATACGCTGTGTACACAGCTCCCTAAGCAGGGGATGTATTTACTAGTTCACTTGACTTGACAAAATGTGTTAATTGAAGGTAACAGTAGCATAAAAAGGTAGGGTTTTGAGTATAATGGCATAATATTTGTAAAAATATAAATAAATTGATTACACTGTAAATTAAATGATGGTCATTTATACATTGGGGTTTAAGAAATTTGGGGTCATTTACATTTTTTATGTTTCTGAAAGAACTCTCTTTTCTGCTCACATAAGGCTGCATTTATTTATTCAAAAATACTGAAATTTTGAAATTATATTATTATTATTATTTTTAAATTAGTTAATATATTTTAAAATGTAATTTATTTTCAGCATCCTTACTCCAGTCTTCAGTGTCACATGATCTTTCAGAAATCATTCTAATACACTCTAAAAAAAGGTTCTAAATGGCACCAAAAATGGTTCTTGGCTCGTAAAATTTTTCGTAATTTTTTAGTGCTATATAGCACCAATTTTGGTGCTTCAGCGGTTCTTCAGAGGTGCTATATAGCACCTTAGTCAAAGAATCGGTGAAGAACCGCTGAAGAACCACTGAAGCACCAAAATTGGTGCTATATAGCACTTAAAAAGGTTCCCCTACGATTACGAGCCAAGAACCATTTTTGGTGCCATATAGAACCTTTTTTTTTTTTAGAGTGTATGCTGATGGTACTCAAGAAACATGTATTATTATCAATGTTGAAAACAGTTGTGCTGCTTAATATTTTTGTGGAAACCATACTTTTGTTGATGAATAGAAAGTTTAAAAGAACAGCATTTATTTAAAAATATATTGTTTGTAACAATGTGAAGGTCTTTACAGTCACTGATCAATTTTAATGCATCCTTACTGAATAAAATAATTAATTTCTTTAAAAACTTGACCCCAAACTTTTTAACAGTATTTCATAAAACAAATTGTTATTTAAATAGATAATATATCATATAAATAGATAATATATTCATATATAAATACATATTGAAATTGATATGATGAGGTATACATTTCTCCACTGTGCCATTTACAGTGCCCTTTGGACTGAGAGTAAATTCTCCCTCTGATTAAAGTCAGCATGAAACGGATGTTTCAATAGTCTTTTCTTCTCTATTGTGACGTATATCAGAGTGAAACAGCTTGTGGAACTCGATAAAATGTAGGGCAGGATTGGATTTTATCCTCAGGAATTAATTGGATCGTAGGAAGTTGGCCATTGCTACCTAAATGGAGGCAGATCTAAATGTCAGTTTGCAATCAGTTATGGAGGATATTTAGCCCCATACGTTATGAAGAGAACAGGGCAGCGTCCGAAATCCTAGGCAGCTGACTTGTTGCCTCACTGCCCTATCAGGAAATTACTTTGCATCAGGCAGTGTTTGTGCATGAAGGTACCTCACTAAACTGATTTTGGACATGACTTCTGAGGCAGTGTAACGGTTTAATGATCTACAGCAAAATAGAGCGAGATTTGGCGATAGCTAAACTAATATTTAATAGCTACAATAGAAATTTCTTGCTAGAAATTATATCGAAAGTGGAAATCATTGGTCAAAAACGTACATTTACACACAAACTGAGCACCAACCACAACTATATACCCTAATCATTGTTAACAACATGTATTCTTTACTTCAATGAGCCCATTGTTTCTGCCTTAAATTATTACATTGTTTATTAATACATTGTTAGCTAACTGTGTGATTTGCATATTTTCTGAAATCCATAACTTGGACACAGTCTCCTCTGATAACAAATCACTCTAAATTGTAATGCAGACGCATGCATTTTGTGTAAAGCTGCTTAGAGATGATGTGTATTGTGAAAAGAGCTATACAAATACACTCATCTAAAGGATTATTAGGAACACCATACTAATACTGTGTTTGACCCCCTTTCGCCTTCAGAACTGCCTTAATTCTACGTGGCATTGATTCAACAATGGCCCATATTGATAGGATAGCATCTTGCAGTTGATGGAGATTTGTGGGATGCACATCCAGGGCACGAAGCTCCCATTCCACCACATCCCAAAGATGCTCTATTGGGTTGAGATCTGGTGACTGTGGGGGCCATTTTAGTACAGTGAATTCATTGTCATGTTCAAGAAACCAATTTGAAATTATTCGAGCTTTGTGACATGGTGCATTATCCTGCTGGAAGTAGCCATCAGAGGATGGATACATGGTGGTCATAAAGGGATGGACATGGTCAGAAACAATGCACAGGTAGGCTGTGGCATTTAAACCATGCCCAATTGGCACGAAGAGGCCTAAAGTGAGCCAAGAAAACATCCCCCACACCATTACACCACCACCACCAGCCTGCACATTCTGTTTACGCCAAATTCTGACTCTACCATCTGAATGTCTCAACAGAAATCGAGACTCATCAGACCAGGCAACATTTTTCCAGTCTTCAACTGTCCAATTTTGGTGAGCTTGTGCAAATTGTAGCCTCTTTTTCCTATTTGTAGTGGAGATGAGTGGTACCCGGTGGGGTCTTCTGCTGTTGTATCCCATCCGCCTCAAGGTTGTGCGTGTTGTAGCTTCACAAATGCTTTGCTGCATACCTTTGCTGCATACCTTTCTTTCCCATTCTGACATTCAGTTTGGAGTTCAGGAGATTGTCTTGACCAGGACCACACCCCGAAATGCATTGAAGCAACTGCAATGTGATTGGTTGATTAGATAATTGCATTAATGAGAAATTGAACAGGTGTTCCTAATAATCCTTTAGGTGAGTGTAAATGTGTTGAATTGAATTTAACTTTTCATCTTTATTTTTTGGAAAGCACAGGATTGTGGGATATCAAAGGAAGCGAAGGATGCCTTCAAAAATGGATCAGATGAAGGTTTCAGCAGACATCGGATTCGGACGTGCTTTGGTGCCTTTCTACCTTATAAGAATGTGTTTTTCAGATTTTTCAGATGCAGCCCAGATGTTGTTTTGAGGGGGAGGGAGGTTAGCTTTTGGTTAAAGATTATGAGTGCACACAAATGTAAACAAAATAATGTTCATGGATAAATCATTTATTATAAACATGGCAATATTCTGTAACAATAAAAATTGTCATGGTGATTAAAAATGCAACCTAAAATACCCTGTGAATTCCACTTTGCAGGGCACAACTGGTTGATTGAACATATCTATTGTGTCCCTGGCCCTCCATATCCAGGTTCAAGAAGGGATGTGACAACAGCACTGCCGGCAGTGCATGATAAAGTGCACCTGATGCTTGTTCTGCTTCGTCACCACTGCCATAAATCCAGCATTGTGTCGGTCCTTTGCAGAGACTTGTCCCAGGTGTTGTTGAGATACATACTAGCATCAGGGGCACAAATTATATCAATATATATATATTTTTAATTATGATATTAATTCATAATATTAACAAATATGTTTGGCCCCCTGGAGTACCGTTCCTGCACAACCCAACATCAACATGCCAATTATTAATGCTAATTATTGGGAATAAGGATGGTGTTTTGGTATCCACATGCAGTACTTTTGGTCATATAGTGGTTATCTATCTATAAAATGATATCTGGTAAATGGGCTCATAGCACTGATCATACACAAGTCTCACTAGTTCAGAGAATATTTGTATTTGAAAAATGCAATTTTTAACGTCAGATCAGCTGGTGAGCATAGACAGATGCAGAGGCCACGTTATGGTTTAATTAGTCTTGCTTGTTTTTGCCACAGACCAATTCACGCTCATTATTGCACTTTTAATTTCATAAATCCTTATGTGGCTGCACATAACGGTCAGTAATTGTGAACACAAACTGTGCAAGTTAAAGCCCCCTCTATGTCGAACAGCAGTCAGGTGTGCTGGGGGAATGTGGTTATAAACGAGAAAACATGTTCCTACAAGAAATCTCATCCGGACATGAATTGCCTTGACCTTTCAGTTGCTAGGGTGCACTGTTAATTCTAATATGTAACTATGACAACCCCCGCCTCTGCGAGCTGCTATGACGCACTGGCCAAATCGATAGCACGTTGTTCGTAAATGTGCCCTGGCTTAACCTCTGGGTTCTTCAATTTATTTTCATTCACACTGCCTCACATACACACACACACACACACACACACACACACACGGAGCCAGGCAAGTCATCACTTAGCAGTGGCTTGCTTTTCTGCTTATCACACACATTATCTGAAGGATGTTTTCTGCAGCAATCAGAGGCACAGTGTGCGATTGGTTCAGTCCTATTATTCGGCGACACAAGTGTCATCCTTTTATTTAGGCTGTATGGGGGATCCATTCAGGAGCAGAAATTCCAGCCACAAACCTTGATTGTTTTTATGTCTCAACGCTTTGAAACTGAGTGCATACCAATGATAGTGAGTAAAAAAAGATGAAAGAGTGTACGTTTTTAATATTGGAATCTTGACTGAGCCCCTTCAGTGACACAGCTTTAAAAGATCCAAATCGCTTCATGCCTTGGGGGTCACGCTGTCAACATTTCAGAAAAGAAATGCTTAAATATTCCCGACACCTTTTATCCTCTAGAGTAGAGTGCATCTCTAGGTTCTAAAAGGCTAGCTTCAGATGCGTTACATCAGCTTTGTGGGAACACATCAGATCTTGTCAAGTTTTGTTAATTATTCAGCTGACGAGTGAAACAGCATCATCTCGGTATCATCTTCATATCTTTCCGTAATTTTTTCAGTTACCTTCATCCCTGCGTCACGTGAGCAAAGGTTTGTCACTTCTGTCTTTTATGTAATTATATTACACATGCATGAAGTTGTTTCTCGAGTGTAGATGGATCATTTGATGGTTTAATTGGACATTCACTGCTGAAAATCGACTTGGCAGCCATAAGCCCCCTGAACCCTATGCCCTGTTAAAGTTTAATGGTGTCTCTGGGGGCGATTCTGATTTCCGTGTTGTGCTGGTTACTCGTATCCCATGCTGGCCAAGCATGTTTGGAATGCTCCTCATCTTCATGGTAAATCATTCAGAAGCTACATGATCAAAGACATCTGAAGATGTTGATAGCGGTTTGGGGGGTGTGCAGTAAAGTGTTTCGTTCCTCCCTTTTCCCAGCCGTGTGGCAGACTCCATACTTTAAAAACCAATGGTGTGGATGAATCTCTACATTACACCTTGGAAGTACTGTACATCCTTAACTCTTTTTTTTTCTTGGTCTTGGGCAACCCTTAATGTGTTTCCTCCAAAACTATTTGTGGCATAATTTTTCTAAATACAAAATTGTGCCACAAATGTAGCTACATCACATTCAGTCTGGCTCAATCCTGATATATAATGGCCACTTTTTCCAATCAATTCCCAAAGAATAAGGTAAAAGGCCCACCCTTATTTCTCATTGAATATTATTTTACAGTTTATTTCTCTTTAGGTAATGCATTTAGAAAGTTATGGCACATATAACTATCAAAGAAACATGTCATGGGTTTCACAAGATTACATTTAGTGATTATTTTTCACGTTGTTCTTAAACATTCATTCTACAGAAATAGCAGATGTTTCACAAAGTCAGACAAATAAAAATATATATATATATATTAATAATTCATAGCTCATGCACATAGATGTATGGAATATATCCCATCTGTTCAGAAGGTTGTCTTCTGTGTAGTCGCACCAATTGATATAGTATTTCAACATATCCAAAGTTCCAAACAGATCCAAAAATCATGCATTCACAGCAGGTCGGAACTCTTTTTTCTCATTGAATATTTTCAATGAGTTTCTCTCAGAAACCCATCAAATTATAGAGGTATATTTGGTTGCATATGGCAATTCACATTTAAACTTGTTTTTTGTCCATACAATGTAAGCTAATGGGCACCAGTACTGTTTAATTGCCAACATTCTTAAAGGGTTAGTTCACCCAAAAATGAAAATTATGTAATTAATTACTCACCCTCATGTCGTTCGACATCCGTAAGACCTCCGTTCATCTTCGGAACACAAATGAAGATATTTTTGTTGAAAGCTGATGGCTGAGAAAGGCCTCAGATAGGCCTCCATTGGCATTCAGTACATTCACACTCACAAGACCCATAAAAGGCACTAAAAATGTTGTTACAAATTCCACCTCACTACAGTGGCTCTACAATAATTTTACGAAGCAACTACAATAGTTTTTGTGCACAAAAAAAAAATCAAAATAACGACTTTATTCCACAAGTTCTTGTCTTCCGTGTAGGCCTCACGGAGAATATTATGCAGATCCGGCGTTCGGAAACATGACCCTAAGATAGGAGGAGATTTGTTTACAAGCAGAGGAAGACGCGCCATATCTAAGCTGTTGAATTCTACATTGATGAGTGCTTTAGATCTCTATGTGCTCAAAATGGGACTAAAGTGTGCATTTCATGGATTCCTGAATGCCGGCGCTACGTCATATTCTCGCGCATGCGTCATGGTGCTTCGTGAGTTCACGGCAGAGGCCAAAATGGAAAACGTGGACGTGTTGACGTGTTGGACGTTTTGAATAAAGTCGTTATTTAGATTTTTTTTTTTTGCACACAAAAACTATTGTCGTCGCTTCGTAAAATTATTGTAGAGCCACTGTAGTGAGATGGACTTTGTAACAAAGTTTTTAGTGCCATTTATGGGTCTTGTGAGTGTGAATGTACTGAATGCCAATGGAGGCCTATCTGAGGCCTTTCTCAGCCATCAGCTTTCAACAAAAATATCTTAATTTGTGTTCCGAAGATGAATGGAGGTCTTACGGGTGTCGAACGACATGAGGGTGAGTAATTAATGACATAATTTTCATTTTTGGGTGAACTTACCCTTTAAAAACATCTCCTTTTATGCTCCACACACTCTAAACAATGCTGGGTTAAAAATAACCCAAGTTGGGTTGAAAATAGACTAATCCAGCAATTGGGTTGTTTTAACCCAGCGGTTTAGTTAAATGTTTGCTTAAAACAACCCAATTGCTGGGTTAGACCATTTTCAACCCAACTTGGGTTATTTGAGAAGAAGAAAGGAAGTCACACAGGTTTGGAATAACATGAGGGGGAGTAAATAATGGCAGAACTGTTTATCCCTTTTAAGTGAGGTCAAGGTACTAACTAGAAATGTTCAGTGGCGGAGCCAGAGAAGTGTCCGTGGTGGCACTGGACACCCCTGACATCTGATTGGCCACCCCGGGTGCTACCCTGGAATTGAATTGGCTATACGGGCAGTTTGATGCTGATTGAAATTTAATTTTACCTCTTGTTAAAAGAAACAGTTATTTTGACATGTGGCGGTGTGGCACATTGATAATGTATATTAACGTTGAATATTAAGAGAAAATGAACCTTAGTTGCAAAATACAGAAGATTAAGAATCAAGGAGGTTGCACCCTGTACGAGAAGAGCAGAGCTGTTCAAAAACCTGCCATGCCACAAAGCGTCATGCACTCACATAGTTTTCCATTATAGTGGTCCCAAATCATTGTAAATGTGCAGGAAGAGTGTGTATAGACAATTTTCAATAATATGTTTTAATGTGGATTGTTTAAAATCATATAATAATAGACTAAGATCAACGTCACCATTTTTTGTGGTTATAGCTTCTACCTCTAATCAGCAATTATATAATTTATTCATGCATTTTGCCAGGTTAGGGTTAGACAAAAAAATTATTTCATGGTCTCTGGACTCCCTGAAGTAGCCTTGGCCACTTGGCCACTCCATGTATAAAACTCTACACCGATGAGCCATTACATTATGATCACCTGCCTGCCAAATAACCTGGGACCTCCTTTAGCCGGCAAAACATTGAGGCATTGATTTGACGAGGTGGTGATACTCCTGGGGTATCTGGTACCATAATGTCAACAGCAGGTCCTCCAGTTCCTATACATTGCAGGGTGGTGGTGATGTAGCAAAAACCCGCTTTTCCAAGTCAAACCACAAATGTTCAATTGGGTTCATGTCAGGTGAATTTGGAGGCCAAGGCATTAACATAAATTCACCATTATGTTCCTTGAACCACTCCTTGACGATTCTGGCAGTGTGGCATTGCGCATGAAAGTGTTGCCATTAATGAGTGCACTTGGTCTGCAACGATGTTCAATGGAGGCTATTGTATAAGTAGTCCAAGAAAACAGTGTTCATATCCCCCCAACTGTGCATCCAGGTGCCATAGCCTCTGTTGGTAGTTGTCATATCTGCGCTTGGCCCTCAATGTGATGCACCAGGAATCTTGATTCGTCAAACCATTTCATGCATTGCTGGCGATGGTGTGCAGTTAGCATGGGGTCCCAGCTCAGAAGGTTGCGATAAACTGTGTGCTGTGACACATTGCCCTGGTCACCACTGTTGTAGCTGCTGGTTATTTGTCGCACTGTGGCCCTGCGTTCACTGTGAACAATCCGCTCCCCTCTGGCATCAATGAGCTGTGGACGATAAGCGACTGGACGACATTTCGTTGTTTGGCCATCCGTGCACCACTTTTGATCCATAATCACTACAGCGTCACGTGAACAACTCACAAGTCACGCCGTTTCTGAGATCGAAGTTCTGAGGCGCAGTGCCATCACAATTTGTCCTTTATCAAACTCTGAATAATCAGCAGCTTTTCCTATTCTGACAGTGAACACTCTACTGACTGAAAACCGGTCCTCGGTGGTATACAGTGCCCTCCACTAATATTGGCACCCTTGGTAAATATGAGCAAAGGCATTTTTGTGTTGTTTTAGATGTTTGTTTTGGATCACTTTCCTGACGGAAGATCCAACCAAGGCCCATTACAAAATTTCTAGCAGAAGTGGTCAGGTTTAGATTTTTTTATCTGTTAGTATTTTCTAGAATCCATGATACAATGTATCTGAACAAGGGACCTCCAGCAAAAAAATAAGTAAACAACATTAAATATTCAACAATATATTTAACTGTGGGCATGGGGTACTTTTTATCCCTGTTGGCACCCAACTCATCTAGTGGGTTTGCTGCCAAAAAGCTATTTTTTTGTTTCATCTGACCATAGAACCAGGTTTGCTGCAAAAAAAACTATTTATTTAGTTTGATCTGACCATAGAAACAGGTCCCTTTTGAAGTTCCAGTCGTGTCTGACAACTGAACATGCTGGAGTTTGTTTTTTAAATGAGCGTGGAGGATTTTTCTTGAAACCCTCCCAAACAACTTGTTTGATACGTTTGATACCTTTTTTTAGGCTTTCCGCCCCAAGACTCAACTAATCTCTGCAATTCTCCAGCTGTGTTCCTTGGAGAGTCTTTGGCCACTCATACTATCCTCCCCACTGTGCATTAGGACAATATAGACACACGTCCTCTTTCAGGCAGATTTGTAACATATTTAGTTGATTGCAACTTCTTAATTATTGGCCTTGATGGTGGAAATGGGTATTTAGCTATTATTTTCTATTTTGTGATATTCAACAATGTTTTGCTGCACACCAGAACTATATTTTTTTGTTTTACTCATTGTGATGAATGATTAAGGGAATTTGGCCTTTGTGTTTCCTCATATTTATAATCCTGTGGAACAGGAAGTCATGGGTGGACAATTTCATGCTCCTAGTCACCCTAGTGTACTAAAAAATATGAATGGGAATATACTTCAGAGATATATAAGAATGTCTAGGGGTGCCAATAATTGTGGCAAACATGCATTGGAGAAAAACATTTATTTCATAATGTGAGTTTCCCCACACTTTCAATTGTTTTACTTCAAAGAAAGGTTAGAATTTTGTGAATTTTTTTGAATGAAAGATCAAAAGTATAAACAATGCAGATTTATTTTCAAAGCTGCCTTTGCTCATATTTACCAAGGGTGCCAATGTTAGTGGAGGGCACTGTATATACTGCTCTGTGAACCTCACCTGTGCCACCATTCGGTTGCCAGGTGCACTTATTGATCTAGGCTGGGGTGGTCATAATATAATGGCTTATTGGTGTAGTTCCGCAATTGGAACTGTGCCTATGTTTATTTGTCTAATGTTTATGTGTTTTCTGTGAGTATTGATTTACAGTTTAGTTTCTCACAAAACCACATTTTGATCATGAGTGCTTTAATGTTACACAGCCTTTGTTTTCATGGAAGGGTGTTGCAGAATATTTCTGATGTGAACTCAAAGTTGTGTTTTCTGTTTGAAGTTGCATTTTTGTCCAACAGGATGAGAAAAGTGCTTCAGGCTCCTAACCCGGAGGAGGATTTAAGTAAGGGGTGTATTCCAACACACGCTTATACACGTGTTTGCATACTGTCTGTACAGTATGTGCCCTGGCATCTTAATTTTTGGTCTTAGCATTTAGCAATCTGCATAAACATCTTTACGTTTTCAGAAGTTAAAGAAAGAGAGAAAAACTGTTGCTCTTGTGGACAGGGAGTGAGCTGTTGAGTAACGGTCTAAAGGTTAAAATAATAAAGAAGAATTCATACTTTTTTAAAGCTTAATTTTTGTGAACCAGTTTATATGCCAATGCACTTTTCTGTTTCCATACATGTACGTGTATATTTATTGCTGGTGATTATATACCTGTTGTTATTGTCAGAGTGCTAATTCCTCCCATTTGGCCCCTTTTCATGTTACTGTGCTCAGTTCTGGCCTTGCTCCAGGGTACAACTAGTACTTGGCTTCAAACGATGGCCAAACTATGACATCTATAAAACACACACACACACACACACACACACACACACACACACACACACACACACACACACACACACACACACACACACACACACACACACACACACACACACACACACACACACACACACACACACACAGGGGACAGGGGTGTTTTTGTGAAATGTGGGGACATTCCATAGGCGTAATGGTTTTTATACCGTACAAACCGTATTTTATATCCCCCTACACTGCCCCTGCCCCTAAACTTAACCCTCACAGGAGACTGTGCAGTTTACTTTCTGTGAAAAAAAACTCATTCTGTGTGATTTATAAGCATTTTGAAAAGTGAGGACATGGGGAACGTCCTCATATTTCACCCTCTTTTTGTAATACCTATGTCATCCCCATGTCATTATACACATTTGTGTCCTGATATTTCACAAAAACATGCCCCCCCCCCCCCCCCCCCACACACACACACACACCACCCAGCCAAAATAAAATGAGAACAGTAAGTTAAAAGAATGCTTCACCCGAGAATGAAATTTCTGTCATCGTTTAATGACTCTGATTCATCTCTTCCTCCTCTTTTTTGCAGCTGGCCAGTGCTGGAAGTTGAGGACATTTTTGCAAAGGTTATGCATCACATGGTTTGCTGTTCGATGCTTTATTAGCCAAAACTTCAATACTACAATCAGATTCACATGAGGGGCTATAACAGGGGCTGCTAAGTGTCAATTTGTCTTAAAGTCTATCTCAAAGAGGTTATATATACATGGGCTTTTTTTTTTCTTCATGAAATTTCTGAGCTCAAGTTCTTCTGTTTGTGTGTTGTTGTTGTTTTTTTTACCATGTGAAGCTTTTCAGCAACTCTGTCATCTCTGTAATTGTTTTAAACATCTTTATGAGTTTGTGTGTGTGTGTGTAAATGTCATAGAAAGCCTCTTTCCTGTTCAATTCCTAGTCTATTTGCAGCAGACTTAATACAATTATTCCCCTGCCGTGACCTATTTAAGCCAAGACTGCTACCAGCCATTAGTTTTGTGAGAATTCACTAAGTTGCTACATTGAGAGGTTCTGAGAGGTTGTATTTTTCAAGTACACACGTAGGTGGAGGTTCAGAGACCTACTGTTTGTCATAATTTAAACTGTATATTTTTTCTGTTGCTATGGAAACATGCTTCCTTTTTTACCCTTTTATGAAATGGATTTGCTGCACCTCAAAGCATCCTTGTTGTTGGAAACAGGTATGAATTAAGTCTGGTGGTTCAGTACTTGTCCTATGCTTTTATGCAATATTATCTGGTTAATAGCCAGTTACCTAGGGGTAATGAAGATTAATTACCTGTTTAAGGCTGAAATGATAAGCCATAAAAGCTTTCCAGTACTGGAATGTGTCTACTACAGATCCACAGACACACAATCCTAGGCCTTGATATGATATGACTTATGATCCTTATGTGTATAGTCATTTCTCTGTTAATGTCTCATTAAATGAAACTAAGTCTGTATAATATAGTGCCAGTTATCCATGGAAATGCGGATCAGCTCACAATTGAATATTTTAAACTGCTTTAATCATTTGATTGCTGTTGCTATAATTAAACAGAAATCAGGCTCTCCGTTTTACTTTTAATGTATCTTTATTAGGGTTTTCAACTTATTAAGATTGCTCTAATTTCACAGGGTGTCATTCTTGGGACTCTCTGAAATCTTGAATTAATAATGAATTATGCTTCAGGAATTTCCCAGTCCTTTATCTCCTCCCAAAAGGGCAGAAACTGGTCAGCAGATGGTTTCAAATATAGCAACATGAGCAGATTCTTGGTGTATTGCAGTCATATTTTGATTTAGGGTTTGCTTTGAATAAAAAAAAAGTTATGACTGCTATTGAATACAATTTTGAATATGTGTTGTTTGTATGTAGCCACTGTATTTTCTGTATCAAGCAGACTTGAATACCATTGGCAAAATACAACATGGTGAAATGAAAATACACTATATTGATAAATGTTTTGGGATGCCTGCCTTTACATGCACATGAACTTTAATGACATCCCATTTTTAATCAGTAGGTTTTAATATGGAGTTGGCCCACCCTTTACAGCTATAACAGCTTCAACTCTTCTGGGAAGCTTTCCACAAGGTTTAAGAGTGTGTTTGTGGAAATTTTTGACCATTCTTAGAAGTACATTTGTGAGGTCAGCCACTGATGTTGGATAAGAAGATGGTGACCCGGCTCGCAGTCTCTCCGTTCTAATTCATCCCAAAGGTGTTCTAACAGGTTGAGGACTCTGTGCAGTCATGTACCTCCACACCAAACTCGCTCATCCATGTATTTATGGACTTTGCTTTGTGCACTGATGCGAAGTCATGTTACAACAGGAAGGGGCCATCCCCAAACTGTTTCCATAATATTGGTAGCATGAAATTGTCCAAAATGTATTGGTATACTGAAGCATTAAGTGTTCCTTTCACAGAAACTAAGGGACCAAGCCCAACCCCTGAAAAACAACCCCACAGCATGTTCCCCCCTCCACCAAACTTTTACACTTGGCACAATGCAGTCAGGCAAGTACCGTTCTCCTGACAAAAGCAAAACCCAGACTCGTCCATTAGATTGCCAGACAGAGAAGCGTGATTCGTCACTCCAGAGCTTTTGACTCTGCAGAAAATTGGCGACTTCTGCGCACGCATGCGCTGACTCCGCTCTGTGATTTTATGTGGTTACCACTTTGTGGCTGAGGTGCTGTTGTTCCCAATTGCTTACACTTTGGTATAATACCCCTAACATTTAACCGAGGAATATTTAGTAGTGAGGAAATTTCACGAATACACTTACTGCACAGATGGAAACCTTTCACGGTATCATGCTTGAATTCACTGAGCTCCTGAGAGTGACCTATTCTTTCACAAATGTTTGTAGAAGCGTCTGCATGCCTAGGTGCTTGATTTTATACACCTTTAGCCATGGAAATGATTGGAACACCTGAATTCAATGATTTGGAGGGGTGTCCCAATACTTTTGGCAATATAGGCCCTGTCCCAAATGGCACCCTTAACCCTCACGGTCTTCCTCCGAGTCCGCACTTTCACGACGTAATGCCACTTTGACTGCCGGGAAGAAGTCCGCTGCGTAACCTGCACCAGTGCGGGCTTGGCAGAAGTGCGCATCGAGGGCGTATATCGACCTCAAAGGGGGCGCTCGCGAGCACCCTTCTGAGACCTAAAATGACAAATGGGACACCCTGCAGTCTCGTGGACTTAACGGACACGCACACGCAGTGGCCATTGTAAGTCCACAAGACCAAAAGTGCACATGAAGTGTGTCATTTGGGACAGGGCCATAGTGTACTTCACTTTGCTTTCTGTAGTCCTCTCATCAGATGTGAAATGTTCAACTTTACCCATAGATAATTATGTTGTGCTGCTGAATTAATTAAAAATCATTAACATACGTGTGTGTGTGTGTGTGTGTGTGTGTGTGTGTGTGTGTGTGTCTTTATCCCTTGTCTTATGGATGACGTTCAATGAAGAACAAAATACAAATAGTAAACTAAACAATAGCTATGCGTAAGGAATATTGCACAAGAAAAAGTGTTGTTTTCAGGAATATCGGGGGGGGGGGGGGGGGGGGGTTATTACATTTACATTTAGCAGACGCTTTTATCCAAAGCGACTTACAAATGAGTGCAATAGAAGCAACTAGGACAGTCAATGGCAACAATATGCGCTAAGTGCTGTAACAAGTCTCAATTTTTTTTATTTTATAGACTCAATAGTCTTTTTTTTTTTTTTTAAACAGAAAATGAATAGAGTGATAAGTGCTATTCTTGATTGGTCAGGTGCTGCTGGAAAAGATGTGTTTTTAGATGTTTCTTGAAAATGGCTACAGACTCGGCCGCTCGAATTGAGATAGGCAGGTCATTCCACCAAGTGGAAACGGTCCAGGAAAAGGTCTGTGAGAGTGATTTCATGCCTCTTTGGGATGGCACCACAAGGCGTCGTTCATTTACAGAACGTAAGCTCCTGGAGGGTGTGTAAGTCTGAACAAGCGAGTTTAGGTATAATGGTGCAGAGCCAGTGGTTGCTTTGAAGGCGAGCACCTTCATACCTTAATACCGCGGAGTATTAACATCCTTCCTGTCACATGAGGCTGCCAACTTCCTACCCCTACTTCCAGGAAGCAAGGAGAAGGCAAACCTTTTGTATAGTTAGTCAAAAGTCCAAGCGGCAACTTTAGTTTTTTAGCGATCTTGAAGTAATTATCAAAATAAGTACCTATGCGATTTCGGACGCAACCCCTGTCACATAAGATTTGTGTGCCTTTGGCACTGTGAATCATCAGATCCTTTTGTCCACCCTCTCATCACTGGGCATCACAGGAATTCCACTCCACTGGTTTGAGTCCTATCTTACAGGTAGGTCTTTCAAGGTTGCCTGGTATCCAAAGCACATCAACTGACCACTGGGGTTCCTCAGGACTCATTGCTTGGACCTCTCCTCTTCTCCATTTATATATCACCGGGACCCATCATACAGGCACATGGCTTCTCATACCATTGCTATGCTGATGACACATATCTCTACCTATCATTTCAACCAGATGATCCCACAGAAGCTGCACGAATCTCAAGCTGTCTGGCGGACATCTCGGCATGGATGAAAGAACATCACCTGCAGCTCAACCTGGCAACGACTGAGCATCTCGTCTTCCCTGCCAATCCGACTCTACAACACGATTTCACCATCCAGCATCCTTGATTATCCCTTCAAGGTCGGTCAGAAATCTTGGAGTATCCTTTGATGACCAGCTGTGGTACCATCACAGAGAGGCATGAAATCCCTTTCCAGAACATTTTCGTTCACTGTTCCTTGCTGGTAGAACGATCTCCCCACCTCCATCCGGGATTAATAATGAATTAATAAATAAAAAAATAATAAATGTAAATGTACATTATTTATGTTCGAGAAGTGGTTTCACTCTGATAATATTCCTAGTGTTCTTGGACTGTGTATTAGCATCTTGGAAACACCAAGTGGCCAAACACATTTGCGGAACTGTTCTATAAGGCTACTATTTCTTGAATGTTTGCAAACTGTGTATGTTAAAACCTCTGGGCCTTATTCCTGAAATGTTTGAAACATGTCTGCATGTACATTTTGCCATTAATTAAATGGGACAATTTATGAAAGACAATGAATTTCTTAATTTCCACAGAAATGTATTGTTTATGTTTCATAAATAAGACCTGTAAGTCCCAGCATACACTGCAGTTGTGTTACTGAGAGGTACTGAACGTACCCTTGGGGCTGTGTGTAAACACACATGTCAGAGTATCTAAGCGCAGAGGGGCAATGAGCCTCCCGCTTTCCTGACCTGCCTGTTGAATTTACTGGTTTCACTATCAAATCACATGAGCGAGCAGAATAAGGAAAACTACAACAGGAAACCGTCCATCTTCTTGGAGATTCTTCGAATAAGAAGATCATTTCATGCTTGAGTCATTTAAAATGCAGGGTTACGTTACGTTACATAAGCCCACGACTGATTCCTAATTTCTTAGGTTTCTTCTTCATCTCCACACCCTGAGTTGCTCAGGTTGACAGGTTGCATTTATTAACAACAGGACTAAGAAAAAGTGTGGAGAACGGAGGAGACCGCAGGAGGTGTCATTTTTCATCGCCCGAGGTAACCTCATCGGTCAGAACAGAATCCGACAAGCATGTCAGAGCAATCTCCTCAGTGCCGATATATCCGACTTCCCTTTTACTGCTGCCCTGCTCCGCGTCTCACTGCGCGTCAGGTCCCAGAGGGCAAAAAAATGTGGAAACACAACAACAGTCAACAAACACAACCCTAGCTGGCTGATACCCTCCTTACACCTGTCACAAAACCACTCCACCTCCTGTGATTCTTTATCATGAGCAAAACAAGTTTTAAGTACCCAATCTGATTTCCCAAATAAACGCTCAGAACAATTGTGAAGCTTTCTCGCCTTTCTGTTCATTTCAAGCAAACAATACACATGAATCCTAAAGGAAAAGTAGGTCACTGGAAGGTTATTTTTAGAGCCTAACACACACTCCTTACAAATGGGCAACTGCAGATGCGGAGTTTCTGTACGAGACATCAGCCGAATATATTAGGCAAACATACACAGTCGAGATTTTCAATTTGCCAGCGAGTCGAGTTAGCTATTAATCCGGTTTCAAACTTTAATGCTCTCCTGCGGGGATGAGAGGCCATGTCAGAGCATAGAGCGCGTGCGTGTACGTGTGAGGGGAGAGCTGCGTGGATTGTCTTTGATGGTCGAGGGACGTGTAGGATTTGTTCAATCCTCAAAGTGGACCCCTGTTTCATCAGCCTCTTGGCTCTTTTCCTGCTGAGGTGTTGTACTTTCACTTTGCTTTAGAAGGATACGCTCTCATGTTTGCTGTCAGGTTTTTAGCTGACTGATTAAGGATGATGCAGGAATGAATCAGGGAGACATACCCTACAATTTGGCTGCCCAAATGCAGTTAGGCCACACTGTCAGAAATATATACAGGCCTACTAGTTGAGAGGATCACTTTGTTATAGTGCGTTACTGCAACCTATCCAGTCATCCAGCACACTGTCTGCAACCCCACGCAGTTACATACTCCAGTGCTCCAAACACATAAGGAGCCCAGACCCAGTAGAGCGGAATGCAAGTGGGCAACCAGGCTGAAAATGTACTGTAATCCTATAGGAATTGTGCCTACAACACAAGCATCTGCCGTTAACCCCAGAGATGCCGAATTAGCCTTAGTCTAACAATTTGGAGAATTTCTTGGACTGCTGAGCATTTACATGTGTCTGTGTCGACTTCCTCATGTTTTGGGGAAATTCATATTTGACTTCAATAAAAGAAAACATTGTTCTTTTCACCATTATTTACACACGGATCACCTCAGACGAAGCAGCGAGCATGGAGAAAACCATGTGAGATCATTTGCATGTTGTTCACAAGCTCCACAAAGAGCAGGTGCAGGTATCTTTGTAGTTTTCCACCGCCGCCCAAAGGGATGTGCGGTACCTCAAGGTAAATACATATCTCACAGCAGATCACTCGTGAAAAAAACTTCCCTCAAAATACACTGTTGATAATTACTCTTTGACCTCAATTTGTTTACAACACCTGATAAGCAAGAGAGATATTTTTTTGTTTGTTTACTTCAGGCCAAAAAAAGTCAAGTGAAGTGGGGCAGTGCAATAAGGAGGCAGCCTGAGTGAAATGAGGCAGAAATGCTCAACCTTAAAACGGATTAGAGCAGATCTGATCAAAGTTTCTGGACTTCTTGAAAAGGGTCAAAATGTCACTCCCTCACCCAGCGGTGACCTCAAAACAGGCCGGGGTTACAGCAATGATGTGTTTCAAACAAATCAGATAAACCGTACAACATAGCTTCATTTTCTTGTGGACTTTTGGGACAGAAGCTGCCTGATGTTCAGCACAAGGTGCACAGCCTGATATTAAATCAGTTTATCTGTTGTATATCTGTTGTAACAGATCAGCATTTGGAGGATGAGATGTTCTTTGTAATTTGTCTACCTTATCAAAGCTTATTTTCATCATTGGATATTTTTAAGGGCAGGGATTAATCATCATGAGGGATTTTCATTAGGAATGTAAAGATATCGTGGATAGATTTATTTGACCCATGTCCCCCACAGCAGAGTCCATTCCAAACTTCTAATAGTAATCAGACCAGATCATCTCAGCGGAGGCCTGATCCATTCAGGTCAATGAGAGTCAACAGTGTTTAAGTAGTAGCACTGTTCCTCTCTCAGAGGCAGAGCGGAGCGCTCCCTCTCCAGTGTCTGGATGGTGTACGAATTAAACTTGAGAGAACACTGCCACCCTGTGCACAATGCAGGAACGACTCTCAAATCTGCTTCTAATGTGAGTTAGAATCGAGACCATGCAGCTGCAGTTTTCTGACACTACACATATTTTGTCTTTGATGAGTGCTGGCTTACTGGGGTTTTGGCTAGAGGTCAGTGTTTAGACGACAATAAATAATACAAACCTTGAAGTCTGGGTTTTATTCACCACTCATGTTTTCGGTTTCTATCTATGGAAATGCTGAGTGAGGAAAAGTATGTCAGGGTTCTCTATTCTTTAATGGTATAAATAGTAACAGATGGTTCTTTTAACAGCTTAATGCCTTCTAAGGAGGTTCAGATTTGACATGTAATATTAATATGAATTCCTATCCTCTTTATTAAAAATAATTCAAGAATATAGAATTATTACAGTTCATTTAAAGATTCTACAACACTTTGCAATAAGGTTTGATTCTAAGGTTTGATTAGTTAATGCATTAGGTATCATAAACTATAATTTTACAGAATTAATTAATCTAGGTTAATGCTAATTTCTATATATACTACTAATACATAGTTGCATAAATTAAAATTTTAATGTACTGTATTATGAATTAATGACTTCAAGTCAAGTCACATAATTTTTTTTAGAACTTTATACAATAGTAAAAAACAACATTGTTAGTGTTGTAAAATTAATCAATTAGGAAATTCATTCCATTTCAGCTGTAAAGAAGCACTACAGAAGATAAGTGTCATTTTTCAGCTCGATTTAGTTCAGTGTTGTTTCAAATCAGTTCAATATCTGTCTCAAATGTTGCAAATAATGAAACAAGTCCAATAAACACCTCTACAGAAGGCAAAAGTATCAGTGTTGATTCAATTTAGTACAATACAACAGAGTCGAAGTTAGTGTCATTATCCAACTCAGTTAAATCGATAATATTACTGAATATTAGTAATATAATATAATATAATAATATTATCTTATAACAACCGAGCAAGCGACAATGAACAATACGTTAAATAAATGACATAATCTAAATTCGTAAATAAAAATGGTGATTAACTGCTGTCTATTATTTATCAAATGTCACCGGTGATTCACAATTTAAAGATTTGTTGTTCATTTGCAATCATTTGTCACATTCTGTCACAGTGCAGCAGACTAAGTGCCATCACATCAGCTTGTGCAACATTGTTTACCTTCCTGGACATACTGGCTGACTCTGAGGAGCTGCTTTCAGGAGAGGTAGCTGTCAGCAGTCATTTGGAAGAGGTCTCTCTGGACTCTCTGGTCAAATGTTCTGGCTCTCCGTGTACAGGGATACTGCCGCTGTGCACGGTAGCTTGTCTGCCCCTTATATGTTTTTCGCTCTAGTGTTGATGTGATAGTGGAATACAGATGGATGAGCATGAAACCATACCCTCCGACATATCAGGGCAAGAGCAAGGTGCTGAAGAGGCAAGTTACCGTACGGTCAGAACCCTGGGAGCAGCGATGATATGGGTCAGAGTACAAGAATAATTAGCTCTGACTTAGACGAAATTGTTCTGAAATTTAATCCACATGCAGTTTTGCTCCCCTATACTCAATTCCATATTGTCTGCTTTTTGATTAATAGTCCACATAGGTTTACACAACATTGGCACACTTAATGATTATATAAGATTATTTATTTTATACTACACTTTTCTCAACACTCAAAGCACATTATATTATATTATATATTATTATATTATTATTAAAATCATTAAGTGTGCCAATTTCGTGTAGGCCTATGTGGCCTATTCACATAATCTCACAATCATAATCACACCGTGTTCGTTCGTTGCCCATTTATATGTTTCCTGTAAAGCACTTTCCTGTAAACACTGCTTTTCAAGGTTACTACTACTTTACTTAAGCAGACTACTTTTCCTAAAAGCAACATATACTGTGGAGGCAGTTAATGCTGAATCATGTTGGAATACACTCTCAATCGGGAACCCAGAAGAACGTCAGAAATAAAACAGCACCTCCTAAATCATAAGCATAGGCAGAGCTAGAGTTACAGGTCGAGCTGCATCACAGATAAAAAATGTGACGTACTGCTAAAGAGTGACTGATTGCTGCATTGCGCATGGTGTTATTGCTGGATATCATCCAACTGAATGGTCAAATGCTAATTTAATGAGGCCTCATAACCATGCCTTTACGCCCCTGCACAACATAAGCAGTTGCAAGGGTCACTCTGCCTCAGAAACCCTTTACAGACACACACACACGCAAGCTTATAATCTTCATATCAAACAATAAGTACAGTCGCACAAATGCAAACAACACACATTCCCACCACACTCATGTATGCCCATGAATACACACCGAATTCCGCTCATTCTTGCTCAGTAAACACAGCTGTGGACTCCCCGGGGCATTTAAGGTTGTACAGCATCTGCTGATCAGGCACACTGTCCTGAACTTCATTTAAGCTTCACTGGCATTTGGCCCAACAAAGATAAACTTGCAGTCGTATAATTTAATTACAGCGTCTCCGCCCGTACAGGGAAGACAGAAGATCGCCACATGCTTAAACTGTGCAACGAGGCATTTGAGCAGCAAGTGAACACATGGCTTTTGCAAAGGTTTGCTATTGCCAAAACAGCAGTTGTGCACGGTGAACACAACACAAAACATGTGCAGTGTGCACACATATAAATGATTCTGCAGTATCTAAAGGGCACATAAAGGGGTCATGTAAACATGCGAAGGTCTTTTTTGAAGACGCATATGAGGCTCCATTGTTTTCTGCTCTGAAACTCTACAGCCTCATTTGTCTATATACAAACAGGTTTGATGTAAATAATGATGCTGTAATGGTATAGGAAAATTAACAACTGTGTTGAGCAGATGGTAAAACATGGTTCAGTGTTTTAGTTAGAGATTATTATTCAGCTGCACTGAGCCTGTTCTTTTCAATTAAGCTGAATTTACAATGTCTGACAATTCAGAATGAGATGTCACATTTCCTCAAGTTCCCTCTTGCGAGCCGCTGTCATTTACTTGACCAAATAAGCATCATTTATAATGTTTCTCCATGGTTAATAAACTTATTTTATTCCTAGCTCCCGGGGAAATTTCATCGCTTTATGGGTCATCAAATCTTACTCGGTTTAACATCACACATATGGAGGATGCGCATTGTGGACACACAAAATACAGATGTTATGTTCCCAAATATCAGGGTTCAAATAACATAATATGACAAAGCATTGGGTAGATGTGAATACCCTAGTTCTCAGTGACCCATAAGATCTGTGTTATAGGAACACAACAAGAATGATACAAGATTTGATGTAGACGTTTGAAGAATGTGCCTTCCTAGAAAGCCATCTGCCTTAGAAGACTCAGGTTCTATTATATTAGAGTAATAAGATAATTACTGACTCAAAATTTAGTTTGCAAGCTAATAAGAGTTTGTGACAAAGCAATTTGGACTTGAGCTGAATGCAAAAGCTGCTCTGTGGTGGCTCCCGAGTGTATTTACTTATGATCCATTTGAAAATAGAATCTTATTGTATCATGCGGGGGAGTAAAAAAAACAAAACATTACAAAGTGTCTCTCTCACATGCACACAGTTAATATGCTTTTGAAAGGGAATTGTTACTGCACAGATTTCATTTTCTTTTTTCCTTTTTTTTTTCAAATTCCCATCATGCAAGTTGAATAGCTTTCTCTAACAGGCCAGTTAAAGAGCGGCGTGTGGCCTGGAAGCGTGTCACGTCAAAAGCGATTAGCAGGAATGAATGACACCAGAATGGTGAAGCCTTTTGATGCATTATGGGAGACTCTAATGCTCAAGAAAGCAAACCCCAAACATCCCACTCAAATAATTGTTTTACTGAATATCGGCTTCGATTGGCTTCTTGAATTGGTATTTTTGGTAGGACACGTCTAAGGTGGAACATAAGCGTAAAACAAGAGTAAACTGCACAATGTATCAGAGGCCAGTGTGTGTGAAAAGCATGCGGGACAAATTGTAGCTACCCATGCACCTCTCTGCCAGAAGATTAAGCATAAGTGTGAAATCCTAAATGCTGTCGAGAAAAATACAGTTGCCAGTTATGTCTTATTGTGTATCTGGAGAAATGTGGGTGGTTTGGGCTAGTTGAATTATTGATGTCAAAGATAGGAAAGAAAAAGCCTGTGTTCCCACAGTCTGATTGGTTTTTCAAGGTGTCCAGATTTAGATATTGAGATGAAGAGATTTATGTACTAATTAGTTCCACATAAAAATCCTGTTACTTGTGGTTTAAATGAATGCTTTAGCCTACATACTGAATAAGACAGTTGCTGTGGTCGAAGGGAGGTTCTATTTTCTGTTCAACGCCCATTTCTTCAGATCATCACGAAATATCACGGAAGCAGGAAATAGTTTCTGGTGCACCTGACGCAGAGTCAAACCGTCTAGTAAAAACAGCAGTTTGAGTTCATTCTTGCAGTCATCGGTAAGGTACAACATTTCTTGCCCGCATTTTATAATACATCTATAGTAACTTAAGCTGTGTCATAGGCTACTTTGAAAAATATTGTGTTGTTACAGAACAGAGATGGAAATTATAAGAATTAGGCCACTGGTGTCGATTGCGAACATAACGATTCTTTTAATACTGTTGAGGGCGGGGAAAAGCAGCTGTTGCCAGAATTAACAACAGAACGGAAATAAAAGTAATATGTTCTTGCAAAAAAATTGTGTACCTAGACGTTTAATGGGTTTTTAACAGCATGACAACATCACACATTTATTGGTTTATTTATATTTCAGACATGACGAAATTGATTCTTCTGTAAGTGAGTCGCACCTCGCCAAATGATTCATAAGTGAATTGATTTATTATAAAGAATCGGCTCATAAGAGTTTGAATATCTGACTACACTATTGCTTATTCACTAAAATAAAGAACAGACAAAAATATAAATTGTTTGGGAATCGAACTCTAGTCGAAATGCATGTTCCATGACGCTGAATGCAGATGCTTTTTTCGGTTACAAAAAGTTTAGCTTCTTAAAATTATCAATTCTTATTTATTCATCGTTAATGTTTTTAATGACAGCTTAATTTTAATGATCAAATGAACTAGCCTACTCTTTTTAGGTCACTATGTCAGAAAAAGACGAGGAGACATTCAAGTCTGTGGACTTGGAGCAGCAAACCCAAAAATCTCCGGAACCAGACATCCAACCTCAACAATCTCCTACATTGAAGTCTGTGGACTTGGAGCAGCAAACTCCAAAGTCTCCAGAACCAGACATCCATCCTCAACAATCTCCTACATTCAAGTCTGAGGACTTGGAGCAGCAAACTCAAAAGTCTCCAGAACCAGACATTCATCCTCCACAATCTCCAAGTGAAACAGATAAACCTACACCTGCAGAGGCCAAGGCAGAAACCACTCCCTCTCCACGCGCCTCAGCTATCAAAGCTAAATGGAAATCATCTGCAGAACAGTTTAAAGTCAAGAGATTTTTTGTCCTCAGGGTAACGCATATACTTTTTTATAAGTCTCAATCACCTCTTTGACCGCAAATTGATGTTCTACTGTTTTTGTAGACATTCTGACACATAATCTACACTTCTTTTGAATGTTAAGTGGTGTGGTGCAAACAAACCATGGTTGCTCTGCAGTACAATAGAGTGCTGCTGGCAATACCTTTTTATAAATACGAATATCCTCAATCACCTATTCAACAAACAATGATAGTCCTAATACTCTTCACTCGTCCAGTACTGACTATTGTCTTGCAGTATACAGAGTCAAACATGTATTCCTCACCTGCAGAGATCACTGAAAGTTGTCTTCCTGTTTCCTCAGTCAACCTGAGGACATTTGATTAGCAAATATATTGGCCAGCTCAAAGACCAGACTTTGTTTTGTGAAAGTTGAACTTTTCAGTGTGCATCTGGCATTTATTTTTTATTTTATTAATTAATTTTCATTGAAAAGCACATCAAGGTTTACTTTTTTTTTTAAATGTTTTTTATCCATTACAATGTTTCTTTCATTTGGACACAATGTGCAAAAGAACATTATGAAATGCTAATATTTGGTCAGTGTATGTGAACATCGGAAGAAAGGGGGTGTGACATTCTCTACTTCTGCAATGATTTACCACAAAAATATTGAACAGTTATATGGCTTCCTTCAACATCACAGACATTGTTTATGTCAATAGAGTTTAACAAAAAAATCCAACTGTCTTGTTTAAGGAACTCAGAACAAGTTTAGTTTGCGGTCTTGTTTAAGGAACTCAGAATTACTTTGCGTAAAAAAAATATTTGAATTAGAGTACTCTTTAGTGGTAATGTACAGATGCCACTGGTTGTAATATGACTTGATGAAGTTGAATTATTGTGCTTTGTCACATTTTAGCCTGGAACATTGGACCAAGCCATTGAAGATGTTAAATCTCTGGTGGATCCCGCAGAAGATGGTGCTGTCAAGAGTGTTTGGCTCATGGCTGAGTAAGTGTTTTTTTCTTTCTCTAAAAGAAAACATCCTAGTTTAAGAGCACTTTTGAAGTAACCATATATTGACTGTTCTGCTAATGTGCAACATTCACGTGGAATAAGAGAATCTCATTTAGTTCTTCCATCACATGGCGCTCACTTCATGCTGCAATCCATTATCTCACTCTGTGTTCCGTAAATAAGTAAAATGTACAGGAAATAAAGTGAAATAAGCAGCAGAATGGGGCTGCTAAAATACATTTTGATAAATGTGTTGGCAGATGTCAACTTCTATCTGTCTGTGAGCAGGCTTTCAGGAAACCTTGCTCAGTGATAATTAATAATATATATTATATTTCCAATGCTCCGGACTGGTACCCAGAATTGCGGACTCACAATCGCTTATTTCCAGCAATGCCTGAGCAGCTCTGTGGTTTAGCTCAGTTTAGGCCTGAAACAAAAGATGAAGTTCATGGAATTCATTATTTTTGACTGCTATTAATTTCTTATGGAAGACATTGTAGGAAATGGCTTTAGCTGTACCATGCGTTTTTGTGCTGTCAAAACAAAGACTCTTGAAAGGCAAAATAGGTTAGTAGCGTTAAAATTAAGCTTAAAATAGTCTCATATTCCACGTGTTCATTATCGCAGACATTAAATGCATTATCTTGCCCTGTGCATGCCCTCACATCATGTACATAATTTAAAATAAATGTAAAATAAGCTCTTTACAGTATCATATAAAAGTTTGAATTACTGAATTATTTGAAGTTGAAGTCGTCACTGTTACTGTTACTTCCTCGTGTAGTAATAACATTTCATTGCATATTTAATAAAAAAAAAGTTACAAAATCATTATTTGAGGCTTAATCACAGAGCTTCGTATGTGAACAGCCGTTAGTGATAAAGGAAGACTGTAGAGTTTAACAAGCCTTGTGATGTCAAGGACAGCTATGCTTACAGTATTATATCTGAAGTCCCTGGGGCGCCGCTGAGAGCCAGAGGTGTCTATGTGGTGTGTAAATGTTTGTGGTCTTTCACACCTACTGTACGTCCCCAGGCCCACATACTGAAATTATTCCCTTAGCCTAGCTAGAAATTCCTAAACAAGCAAAAAGTACCTAAATAAGACACCAGGGTGTATAAAGGCCCTGTATTTTAGTAAGATTCTCATGTTCTGTTTCTGTTTCTGTCACTGTCAAGATCTGATGTTGTGAGTAAGAGAAACATGCACATAGAAGTATTCACATCTGGATACAAGTCCTATGTATTTACCTTTTCTTCACTGAGTAAGTTTCACAGTTCATTGCTGGGAGAAAGTTTTTAGAAATGCAACATGCACAGCCTGTCTCTGTCTCATGGGTAAGAGCCCTCCATATATGCACTTTTCACTGGCCAATTGGGGCGAAAGCACTGACAAAAGAAATGTGCTTTGGTGTTTTGGCAACAAATTTTTTTTTACTTCATATAAAAAGTAGTTTTATGTATCAGTTATGCATTTTTCAAGCACATATCTTTGTTTTGACATAACATCTGGGATCTAAAAATGTGGGCATGCATATTTCAAGAAGTTTGCCAAAGGCAATTGCAGAAATGTTGAAGCTTTTAGAATATCTAGGCCTACATAATTGACACCCACATGCTTATAGAAATCTTTGTGCGGAGGAATTTAAAATAAAATAGTTAGGTCACTTTTTCTTACTGAATAGGCTGTAGATGACAGAGACAATATAAAAAAAAATGTTGGCATCTATTTTAAACAGTATAAATGGGTCTTTATATATGAAAACACAAAAAGCTGTCTTTACACTTTAGGCAAGGGGTGCTTCACAAGTGGACCATCATACTTGACATGAAAAAGCTGAAATAGAAACAATACTGTGACAAGATTCATACATCTACATGTGCTAATCTAATCTGTCAAACTCTAAATTAACATATGTCCAAAAACTTGTTTTAGAATCCTTCTCTGCTTGATCAGAGCTGTGGAAGAATTGTGAGTGACAGATTTATGAGAATGTAGGCCAGTGCTGGTGTAGTTACACAGTACTGTATGCAACACAGCAGAGGTCTGCAGTCGGGCCCAGTAGGGGACCCATGCTAACATGTTCCAAAGAATTAAACTCATGTTAATTAAAGATGCTGTAAACTATTAGCCACAGTGAAGTTCCTGTCAGACTGCCACAAACATACCATTGAGACCTATTTCGGTGTGAAGCAGAAGAGCAGTAGCACGTCATCTCAGTGTTGTCAAAGTAGTCAAAAGCAACAGTAGCAGAAAAGCATTCTTCCATGAAAAACTAACACCTGCTTATGAAGTTGAGTATGGCGCTTGAACAATTAATTCAACTACCAGGTGATATTTCAGAGCACTTTAAAATTACTCTAACACCCAAGTAATTAAAGATGCACAATATACACTATATTGCCAAAAGTATTGGGACAACCCTCCAAATCATTGAATTCA
The DNA here is from genome assembly GCA_023566225.1 of Romanogobio albipinnatus. Classification (NCBI taxonomy): domain Eukaryota; kingdom Metazoa; phylum Chordata; class Actinopteri; order Cypriniformes; family Gobionidae; genus Romanogobio; species Romanogobio albipinnatus. Next base: position 25,460,874 of record CM042250.1, on the reverse strand, counting down.
GGTGTTCCAATCACTTCCATGGCCAAAATTTATAAAATCAAGCACCTAGTCATGCAGACTGCTTCTACAAACATTTGTGAAAGAATGGGTTGCTCTCAGGACCTCAGTGGATTCAAGCGTGGTGCCTTGATAAGTCCATTCGTGAAATTTCCTCAAGCCTTATATCACCAAGTGCAATGTAAAGCGTAGGATGCAGTGGTGTAAAGGACACCGGCACTGAACTCTAGAGCAGTGGAGACGTGTTCTCTGGAGTGATGAATCACACTTCACTTCTGGTAGACTGCCTGACTGCATCGTGCCAAGTGTAAAGTTTGGTGGAGTGGGGATTGTGGTGTGGGGTTGTTTTTCAGGGGTTGGTCTTGGCCTCTTAATTCCAGTGAAAAGAACACTTAATGCTTCAGTATACTAAGACATTTTGGACAATTGCATGCTCCCAACTTTGTGGGAACAGTTTGGGGATGACCCCTTCCTGTTCCAACATGACTGCGCACCAGTGCACAAAGCAAGGTCCATGGATGAGCAGTTTGTGTGTGGAGGAACTTGACTGGCCGACACAGAGTCCTGACCTCAACCCATAAAATCACCTTTGGGATGAATTAGAGCGGAGACTGCGAGCCAGGCCTCATCATCCAACATCAGTGCCTGCCCTCACAAATGCGCTTCTAGAAGAATGGTCAAAAATTCCCATAAACACTTGTGTGTTTAAACCTAAACCTTGTGGAAAGCCTATAACTGCAAAGGGTGGGTCAACTCCATATTAAACTCTACTGATTAAGAATGGGATGTCATTAAAGTTCATGTGCATGTAAAGGCAGGCGTCCCAAAATTTTTGACAATAAAGAGTATCTGTATCATACTAGTTAAGCTATTTTTTATTTATCAATGTCAGTCAATATTGGATGTGTACAGTAGTGGTATGCTCATTTCCAATATGTGTATAGATTCAGATTACTTTTACCCTCATGTTATGATGTTAAAAAATTGAATAATGTTGGTAATCCTCAAATTTCAAAATAAATATAAATTTTTCACACCGTACATTATAGTGTGACAATGCAATTAAGTTATAGCATTTAAGACAATTGAATTGTTATTGGCCATAACATAAAAAGTAATTATCCGTATATAACACATCACTCATCCAAAGTTTATTTTTGTGGCATTTTTTACATTTTTTGCCTTTTAATAGAATGAAGTAGAGACAGGAAGCAATGAGAGAGGGGAGTGAGATTGCCTAAGGTGCTACTGCATCATATATCAGAGTACCAGAATTTGAATGTTGTGCATCTTTACATGTAATACCCATATTTTTAATGCTTTCTTCCTTTTCCTGTGTAGGGTCGATCATTGGAACAATGAGAGAGAGCGTTTGGTGCTCATCACAGAGAACACCCTCCTCATCTGCAAGTATGACTTTGTCATGCTTAACTGTGAGCAGATCCAGAAGGTTCCACTCAACTTCATTGACCGCATCTGCCATGGTCCCTTCTGCTTTCCACCACATTCCCTCCTGAAGTGAGTAACACCCTTTACTTTATCAGTATCAGTTTATTCCTTGTTGAAAAGATCACAACTCCCTAATCAGTGGCGTAGGCAGAATTTTATTTTTGGTTGGGCCTGGGCAAAAGTGAGCGGGCACTTTAACGCGGGGGGGGGGGAGCCTGACACCTAATTGCCTAACACAGCTGTCAATCAAACTCATCAAGCATTATGCAAAAACCATAGACTGTAAAAAAAAGTACATTTTATTTATTTTAGTATTTGAGATGCTATAAAAAAAATTGTAATTACGTTAAAATAATTTAAACAACTGTTATTTAACAAATATTATTATTTTTGTATAATAAACTGGGGGGGGGCCTAGTCATCATAGTGGGCGGGCCTGTGCCCTGTCCCTTATGCAACAAAAAGTCTATGAATGTTGTTCATTTTCCAGCAGTTCCATAACTTTTAACTGTACATCATAGTTTCTAATCAACTGTGACCATCAGAAACAAAAATATAAGCACAAATAATTGCCTACACTCTACTGATTGTTATTGTGCCACCTGTTGCCATGTGTAATGAAGCCTTCTATAACCATCAGAATTTTTTTCCAAAGAAGCCATGCTGGCTTATTGCCAGTTCTGTTAATCAGTTGTAAATTCCTCCCCACCTTTTTCATGTCATGCTTAATTGCATGATAAGAGCAAAGTCTGGGGAGAGATACAGCACAAAGAAGTGCTCCCTATGTAGATGACAACCTGGCAGGGCTTGTCGAGAATGAGAGATGGACTTGTGCTCTGCTTCAGTAAGGACATTGTGGATGTGATAACCGCAAGTGAACACAGGGAGAAGCCAGTGTTACCGTAACTGCTTGGTGGTCTTAATAATAGCTGGACACCTGGTTGAAAATAGTTAGTAATTGAAACAATATATGAATAGAAGGCACACTACTGTTCAAAAGTTTGGGATCAATAAGATTGTTTTTGTCTTTTGAATATTGATAATAATAATTATAATAATATTAAATGTTTAATGAGCACCAAATCAGTACATTAGAATGATTTCTGTAGGATCGTGTGACACTGAAGACTGGAGTAACGGCTGCTGAATATATAGTTTTGCCATCACAGGAATACATTACATTTTAAAACAGCTAAAATCTAAAATACAGTAAACACTGTGGCCCCACTTTATATTAGGTAGCCTTAACTACTATGTACTTACATAAAAAAAATAATTGTGTTCGTATTGTATTGCAAAACACTTTTGCTGATATTAAGGTGGGATACAGGTAAAGTTAGGGACAGGTGTGGTGGTATGGGTAAGTTTAAGGGTAGGGTTAGGTGTAACGGAGTGTCAACAGTGTAATTATAAATGTAAGTACAGAAATTTAATGTAAAAACAACATGTATGTACACAATAAGTGCATTGTGTCAAATTATTAATAAAAATGTTAGTACATAGTAGTTAAGGCCACCTAATATAAAGTGGGTCCAAAACGGTAATATAGTGAAATGTTATTACAATTTAAAATAACTGTTTTCTCTATATATAACATAGAAAAATTGTGATAACATTTCACAATATTACAGTTTTTACTGTGTTTTTTATTTTTTCTGTATTAAATGCAAAAATTATGAGCATAAGAGCATAAGGTCCTCAAGGTCCTGAAGACTCATACCTTTGAGTTGCCACTGAAGTGCCCAGGTGTTCCAACTGGGATCAGTAACCTGTAATATTCTCATATTAAAGCACTTTGTATGTTTGTGAATATTTCAGCTAATGGCTTTTGACTCATTGCATATCTATACTTTTCTCCACGAGGACAAATGAGTAAAATCTGAGACCATGAGTCATTTTTCCTAACCGTATTAGCAGTTTTACAGGGTGATAATACCCACAATGCAGCAGGATTTAACAAATGGTATCAGAGGGGAAGGAGGCCAGAGCGTCTTTTCTTCTCTTAATTTTTGTGTGGAGGGATTATGTGAATAGAAATGCGATGTAAGGAGGACTTTATAACGCAGGGAGGGGAGAGCTGTCAGTATAGCTCTTGTGTAACCGATTAGTGGTAGAAATTAATGTAGTCCTTTCATCCAAACCTTTTAAAGCTGGCTCAGGGGACACCAACCCAAGTAAAACTAATTTGATGAATAAAACGTAATGTGGCGTGAAGTGCTTAGGAGAGGCAGGCCGTATTGGGCTGACTTTATCTCCGTACATTACATTCAATTATAAATAAAATGCCACTGAAAACTACCCTAGAGTGCTGGAGGAGAAAGGCAAGCTTTAAAGCCACTCTCTTTCTTTTTCCGTCTCCTTCCATTTTTGCTTAATAATTTCTTTCCATCTCCTTCATTATTTTGTCTTTTCTCACTCTTAATCTCATGCTCAAGCTGTCTGCACTTCTCTTTTTTAAACAACTGTGCATGCAGTTCTCCGCTCATGCTCTCATTTTACTCACAACACAACACTTAAAAATGATTCCCTTTCAGTCGGTCACGTTCGACGTACGTCGGACGTACCGACGAATTGGGATCACTTCTGGGAGCCCCTATTAGCTACGAGCTATATAGAACCGGCCAATGAACTATTGGCGTGCGAGATTTGCATCTCGCGTTCCGCCCCGCCGCGCCCCGCACCGCGGGTATAAACGGAGCCGAACGGCGTATGAAGAGGACTCTCGTCATTGAGTTTAAAGCTGCTATCAGCAACAGTTATAGAGAAGACCGGAGATCGGGGATCAACACGTGTTGGAGAGACGGCACACTTCAGCGGGATCGCGGTGCTCACTGCTGCTCTGTATAGAGAAAAACTGCTGTTTTCACAGCAACCTGTTGGTCCGACACCATTCTTCCCGGAGGTGCATGAGGAGCTCACAAGGTCGTGGATGGCACTATTTTCTGTCAGAAACCGGCCGAGTGACACCTCCCCCCTCACTACCCTCGACGGTGGACCAGCCAAGGGGTACGCGGGGATCCCGCCAGTTGAGTGCGCCGTCGCAATGCAACTGTGTCCGGCGACCGCCTCTAACTGGCATGGTGACCCGCGTCTCACGTCCCAAGCCTGTAAGTTCTCCTCTGGTCTGACTGGGAAGGCTTACAAGGCTTGCGGACAGGCTGCGTCTGCCTTGCATGCCATGGCGTTGCTTCAGGTCCACCAGGCCCAGGCACTCATGGACATGCACGAGGGTAGGCGCTCTGGACGGCAACGGACCTCGCCCTCCGGGCCACGAAAGTCACCGCCCGTTCCATCGGTCAGGCGATGTCCACGCTTGTGGTCCAGGAGCGTCATCTCTGGCTCAACCTGGCCGACATGAGGGAGACAGACAAGTATCGGTTCCTGGACTCCCCCAATTCGTCGGTCGGGTTGTTCGGCGACGCGGTCGAGAGCTTTGCCCATCAATTCTCGGCCGCCCAGAAGCAGACGGAGGCCATCAAGCACATCCTGCCGGAGTCTAGTTCGGAGTCTGGGAGCCTGGCTCGCGCTTCCTAGCCCGTCTCGGCAGCTCCTCCGTACCATCAGACTCGGCTATGCGATTCAGTTCGCCCGGCGTCCCCCCAAGTTCAGGGGCGTTCAGTTCACGACAGTAGTGGAGGCGAACGCCCCCGTGCTCTTTTATTTTCATGCATTCTAAGGAAACTTAGGATGTGTTCACATTTGTAGTTCGGTTCTTTTGGTCAAAGAAAATGATACATTTAATGTTGGTTCGCTTGGCGTTCACACTGTCATTTTTAAGGCAGAACCTAAAGATACAAAACAAAAAAAAACATATTTTATGACATTTTTACCAGTTGAGAACTTGTGAATAGCTTATGAAAGGCGTCAAAACAGCACTAGGAATTCCTTCATCACACACACACAAACAAAGATCTGCTGCAAGGAGATGGCCTTTCTGGTGTCTGTACTGAACTGTAATGGGCAACACAGCTCATAAAGCTATGAAGAAAACAAAGCTGTGTCCAAAATTATATGCAGCGTAGGTATGCTTGAGAATTCTGTCCTTTTTAGGGTTGTATCTTTTGATTTCAATCCTGTTTTTGGTTCATTTAGTTGCATTCATATTTCAGTCAAACCGCACCAGAGTTTGTTTGGAAGCGGACCCTTTTCACTGGTCTTGGTCCGCTTGTTTGAGACACACCAGGGTTCGAACAGCAGCATTCACGCTTATTTAAATAAACCACACTAACAGAGCAATCCCACCAGATTCCATTTTAATTGAACCAAACACACTCTTAGTGTGTGACTTTTTGTGCAACTGTTTGTGTTGCTTTGAGTCATTAGACGTTGACACTGGGAAATTATTTGGTCATTCGTTTATCAGAATTATTAGCCATGTAGTAATTGGGATAAAGTATCAGCTGAATATTACTGTAATACCACAGACAGGGTGATCAGGACCCCAGGGGTTTTATATGATCTGACTAATTTTCTGCTAAACATATTACTGGAATATATTACAATTTTGTTACTGATATAATTGTTCTTTAATAATACATTAGTATCAGTCAAGATTAGATACACTATGTGTATTATTTTTTTGAAATATGTATCTTATGCTCACCAAGTAATATTGGGAAATATTACAATTTAAAACGGCTGTTTTTAAAAAAAATTTAAATGTAATTTATTTCTGTCACATGATCCTTCAGAAATCATTCTTATATGCTGATTCTGTGCTTTAGAAACATATCTTATTATTATCAATGCAAACAGTGATCTTTCTTTCAGGATTCTTTGATTTAATAGAATGTTCAAAAGAAAACTATTTATCTGACAGAATTTTTAATTCTCTTTTGGTCAGTTTAATGTATCCATGCTGAATAAAGGTTTTCATTTATTTTAAAAATCAACTTTTAAATGGTAGTATGATAGTTTCTGCCAATATTGTATATTTATGTCCACCTGTTTTCAAATTTAAATTACCTTTATTGTCACCTCTACTCTAGTAGCATTTTATGTGCCGCATAATGTTTTAGAAGATCTCAATATGAATATGAATTTTTCATATTGTACATCATAATGTTGTGATGCCTAAATTCAGATGTAGAATTTAAAACTATTGATTTTAATTTATTTATTTCATTTTCTTACTTTTTTCAAAGTAGTATAGAATTTAATTAATAACATGAAAATAATGAACTGTATCGTTATCAGCCAGAATTTGAATGTGCATTCCTATATTCTCAGCTAATTTTGCCATATATAAAACCATCAGATTTCCACAGAATTTTCCAACTATCAGCGTAGGAAAAAAAAGTATGCTGAGTCTGACTGTGTGTGGGCTTTTGCCACGAGTCATTACAGTGATTAATGATTGGACTACTGCCTTTACTGAGAATGAGAGAGACAATTCTTTTTGAGACTCTCTACCCTTTCTGTTTTTAATTTCTGAGCTTCAAAGAAAGAGCACTAATCAGATTTATTTACAGTGCAGCCAAAAAAAATACAGTGCTTCAAGCATGGCCAAGTTATATCATGGGTTATAGTAAGGGTTTACTCGTCTCCAGATGTCTGTAGGCCACTGATAACTTCCCTTAACTGCAGTGAGAATGGTTCATGGTGGTTTTGAATGAGTCTTAGCCCCACTGTGGTGCAAAGAGAGTTCATTCACTGTGGCTGTATGAAGAAGTGTGCAATGCTTTCAAAAAGTGCTTTTCACCCAGACTGTCTAGACAAGGTAATTACCCATCTACCCTGCACATCACTCATGTGTCTTCAGTAGCTCGTGCTGACAAGAGCTTTTTTTTAAACATTTTTACGGACTGTTGCTATAAAAAATATATTCAGCATTTCGATTGTAAAGAGGATGTTTATAAATCATCAAAATGTGTCAGATATGGAGGCAATTTTTCAGCTTTCTGTCAAATGAAAACATACAAAGTGTGAAATATTCAATTAAGCAAGGAAGGTTGTCATTAGAAAACTTGGATAGGCAAAGCGGTTGACACAGAGAAGACATAGAGAACAACTAGTTTTCTATGCTAATATAAATGTAACTGACATCTGTCAGCCGTGGTACCCTTATTTACCAGCATATGGCAGCCTCATTTCCACAGACTCTGTTATTCTCTGACTTAATTTCCCAGTATCCTCTGCTCATTATTAGTTAACCTGTTTCACCTGTGTCTTGTTTTCTTAGTTTATTATCCTGTCTATTTAAATGCTGTTTGCCCTGCATTCTTTATGCAAAAATTATACAGCTAAGCTGAGTTTTCAACAGCCATTACATTAGTCATCAGTGTCAAAGGATCTTACAGAAATCATTCTAATATGCTGATTTGGTGCTAAATAAAAATGTATTATTATTATTATTATTATTATTATTAATAATAATAATAATAATAATAAATGTTAGACACAATTATGCTGCTTGATATGTTTTGTAGATTCTGTGATTGTTTTTTTTTTTTTTTTTTTTTTTTTTCAGGGTTCATTGATTAATAGAAAGTTCAAAATAACAGCATTTATTAAAAATAAAAATGTTTTGGTAATATTTGTAACATTTCATACTGTCTTTTTTGATAAATGTAATGTGCCTTTGCTAAAAAAAAGAACAAGAAAATGTATTTCTTTCTTTTTTTTTTGTTGTAATCTTTCCCCCAACTTTTGAATGGCAGTGTATCATTAATTTATCATTTTAAAAACAAATTAGCAGCTAAAACTGTTCTCAACATATAAGAAATGATCTTAGAATGATTTCTGAAATCAGGTCATGTGACACTGAAAATTCAGCTTTGCCATCACAGGAATAAATTACATTTTAAAAAATATTACAACAGAAATAAATTGTAATACTATTTCATAGTACCACTGTTTTTACTGTGTTTTTGATTAAATAAATGCAGCCTTGGTGAGATTAAGAGACATTAAACATTAAAAACATTTTTAAAAAAACTTACGTTTCCAAACTTTCCCAGTATCTGAACTAATCCACACCATCACATTACTGGACACTTGATTATGAATAATTGTGCAGTTTGGTCAGCAGAGGGCGCAATTTCACACATTTAGACCAGCTGTGCACAGCGTCCACATTCAATACATATCCTCCCACAACTGCACTGTAACCAAAACCACCTTGCACACATTACCTGATTATGAACTGCATTGCCGATATAACTTCTGAATTACTTCAAGCTTTTTTATTTTTGCAGATTTCCTAGACCTTGCAATCAATCTGAGCTGTTTCCATTTAAGTGTTCTGGGTGGGGTAAAAACTGCACAAACAACAGAACTGTATTGCTGCATTCATTGTGATTGACTTCCTGGGAAGGATTAGCTAAAGTTTACATAGGGATTTGTTAACCATTTCTTAAATATGTGTCAACATGCTAGAGCTTGCCAGGTCATTTACTGTATTGACTGTGTCCACTGCACTCATGTAGAATAATGTGTCAGCACTGTTTGGACCTGAGAGACTCTGGCCTGATTTGTCATTGTCAGGAAGCATAGCGCTAAATCTCTAAATCTCTAAATCTTGTGGTGTTATATATGTAGAGCGCTGATTTGTGCCTGATTGCAATAAAATATTGCCTATATGAAACAGAAGCATTATGATGCATCATTTCTTGGCATTTACTTTCCTGGATCTTCACCTCCTGAAGGAAATTAGTCACAGGAAAAACGCCCCACCTATTTCATCCTCTCGCCCGTATTCTCTTGCTCTGATATTTGTGCATGAATTTAGTTTTTCTATCATGTCAAGTAAAAAACTGGCTCATGGATGGCCATGCTGCTCAATTGTATGATCTATTGAGCAATCTGGGGATTTGTTTGTTGGCTCTGGCCCTCTGCGAGTCACTTGCTCTCACAGCTGTAGCAAACTACTGTTATTCTCTAGTGTGTTGATTTACCAATCCTTAGCCATACATAAGTGCAGTCGACCACTACAGGAATTTCAAGACGCTGAACCAAAGATTAACTAAGAATACATTTGAGTGTGTGTGTTTCTTGTTGTGTTTATTTTTGAGTCATTCTACAATTGTAGTGACATTTCAACCAGGAAATTGTTACGTTTAATAAAATTAAACTCATCAATCCTCAATTAAACCAACTGTGCTATTTGAATAACTTTATCTTCTTTCTTGTGTCATTCGAGGTTATGATAAATTGATGTTGAAAAAACAAATTACCATTGACTGCCATGTTCTTGTCAGTAAAATTGCTCCTTATTAAAGCTAATAGCAACTTTGTGAATTCTCACAAAAATATTTAACTCATTGTCCGTTCGATGGCACTGATATGATGAGGATTTTTTTTTTTCATATTTACATAAAGCACTACTGACATTAAAAGGAGTGGCAGTTGCTTTTATGTAAATATGAAAAATAAACAAATATATTTTATAAATTTATTTGACCTTTTTACAAAAATTAGATATTTTACAACAAATCTGTTTATTACTTTCTTTAAAGCTGCTGTCCGTAACTTTTTTTTGTGTTCAAGATTTACAAAAAATTATATAATAAGAATGTACAACATGAATCCATTTTCCAAACTGTGTTTTTGTCTGAATCATTATAATAAGTGTTTATATTGGGACTATTTCAGACCGGTCTGGTAGGAACCGCTGCAGAGGAGCACAGTCCCTGCGTGACTCGCCATAGACATAAACAGAGAGTAGCAGCTTCGGCTGCAATGTTCTTCCTCAAGATGCATGCAGTTCTGTTTATTAACTGCTAGAGCACCAAAAGTTACGAACTGCAGCTTTAAAAAATATGGAACAATAACAAATTTGCATGCTTAAAACAACTTTCAAAATTAAAATAATGAGTAACACTTTATTATTTTAGGGTTCAATGCTCGCAATTAACTAGTTGCTTATTAGCATGCATATTACTAGGATATTGTCTGTTTATTAGTACTTATAAAGCACATATTAATGCCTTATTCTGCATCCTTTAATCATACCCAATACCGAAACCTAAACTACCTTAATAACTATTAAGAAGCAGTAAATTAGGAGTTTATTGATGCAAAATTCGTAGTTAAATGTGTATATGTGTTCCCCATACTAAAGTGTTACCAAATAATGTCATACAATTGAATAATAATGCAAAATATTAATACACTTAGATATAATTTTATAAGATTGTTGACATTTTTAAAAATCACTATTTTTCATCCTTGTTTGAGAAAAGTACTGTACATTTTGTGTACTGTACACACGTACTGTACAATAAATGTAATGTTTCCTGCTGGCTATTATTCCAATTTTATAGCCAGCAGGAAACCTCAAATTCGGTGTGACTTTATTTCTAGGAATGCACTTCTGTGTGTAACGCGTCTCGGGGAAGCTTGTGCGTCATGCATGACGGATCTTGGCATCCATTTTTCACCTTCTCTTTTTCACCTTTTCTTTTTATCCCTCCCTTTCCCTCCCCTTCTCAATCTTTCTCAATCATGTAGAGTGATGGAATGAAATTGTCTGTGCATATGTGTGTGTGTGTGTGTGCGCGTAAGGGAGTGAGTGGCAATGATCAGTGAAAGCTCAAGCCTGTACCATAAACAGTGAATGTCCCTGCCCGTTGGCTGCTATAGCCCAGCCCTCTGCCTGTCTCAACTGGCCCTTGCGAACTGATAGCTTACCTCTGGAATCATCTGGATCAACTCACACACACACAGTAAAATACACAACTGTTTTGGCACAAACAGTGTGTGCGTGTGTACTTGCTCATGTACACACAAAGCACACTTAACGCTTTTAAGCAAACATACAAAAACCTTACATACTCAACAAACAGTCACATTTTCAACCTTTTTTCTGAGTCTGTCTTTGTGCCGCCCCATAATCACCTTTCCTCTCTTTTTCTCTCAACACAACAGTTTATTCAGCAGGGTGTAGCCCGCGAGACCTCAGCAGCCATTGTCAAGGTCTGAGAGTGTTAGTGTAAACATAGGCAGCATCGGGAGAGCTGTAGACACAGCCTTGCCCTGTAGTTATGTTTTTTTCCTATCTGAAGAGTCGCTCTTTCTCTGTAGCTTTAAGGTATGTGTGTTTGGCAGGAACTGGTCCTGCTTAAGGTGTGTTCTGGAGTCTGTTGGTTTTTGCCAAAATATGACACACCTGGAAATGCAACACGCACGTTTTAAGGAACTGTGCACATGTTTGGATCGAATGTCTCGTGTTGAAGATATGAATCTGAATATATATTTATGTAAAGATTCCAAGCACTGACACCTCTGTGTACACTGAAAACCAAGGGTCATATACTCAAATGAAAAATCACAAATTACACATACTTAAAGGAATCCCCCACCCCAAAAGAACATACATTTTATTTGTTGTATCATTTATATACTCAATATTTTAGTCATGATTTTTCCCACTCTCATTTGATTCCATACCTGTAAGCCTTTCATTTTTTGTTTCTGTGGTACAAAGTAGCAGACTATTGATGATAGTTCTTACGACCATGTTGTAGTCCATATTTGTGCTCTATAGTTTCCTTAAAATAGTAATGCCTTTGGTTTGTGTCATAACCAATCACGACGTGCCAGTTGGAAGGAAAATGGCATATACGAGCTGCAGTGGAAAATTTTCAGTAAATAATTAATTGTTTTGAATGTTAAAGGTGCTGTATGTAAGTTTTTGACTGTACTAAAGTAAAAAAAAAAAAAAATATATATATATATATATATATATATATATATTTGCAGATATTTAGGAAACATGCTGTTCACATAATCGTTTCTCTGAAAAACAATGCTACGGCCCGTTATTTTACTTTGAAATGTGCGTTCCATGTCGGAATGTCTGTTTTTGTTTTGGTCTGTGCAATAAAGCACGTTGCCAATTTACCCAATAGTATTTCGACAACACAGGTTGCCAGTTGGCAGAAAACACTTATTGCATATGGCTGCCATGGAGGCAAACAAACTGGGTCAGAGATCACAGATTCCACCCGACATTAAAAGCCTCGGCATCCATCTCTAGGAACAGAAGATCTCTAGGAAATAGAAGCACATTAAAACACGGATGATCAACTCATCAACTTAGTGTGCAAGTCTCCTCGTCTTCCATTGTTAATTTTGCTCGTTCCTGTTGCGTGTCCTCAAACTGGCAACCTGCGTGAGCATCAAGTCTGAGGAGGAGGGGACGGGGCAAACAATATTTTGAATTTGGACTGCAGTACCCATTTCAACCACTAGCTGTCATTCTTGCATACAGCACCTTTAAAGTATTAATGAAAATGAAATTATTAGCTCGCCCTCATGTCGTTTCAAACTGTTATCCATGGATGTCCAAATAAGAATAAAAATATAAACATCATGCCATACAATTAACTACTTTAAACATTTAAAAGTTAAATACATTGACATACAAAAACTAAGTTTTGGGACGCCTGCCTTTACATGCACATGAACTTAAATGACATCCCATTCTTAATCCATAGGGTTTATTATGGAGTTGGCCCACCCTTTGCAGCTATAACAGCTTCAAGTTTTTCCACAAGGTTTAGGTTTAAAGTTTGGGAATTTTTGACCTTTCTTCTAGAAGCGCATTTGTGAGGTCAGGCACTGATGTTGGGCGAGAAGGCCTGGCTCACAGTCTCCGCTCTAATTCATCCCAAAGGTGTTCTATCGGGTTGAGGTCAGGACTTTGTGCAGGCCAGTCAAGTTCCTCCACACCAAACTCGCTCATCCATGTCTTTATAGACCCTGCTTTGTGCGCTGGTGCACAGTCATGTTAGAACAGCAAGGGTCCAACCCCAAACTGTTCCCACAACCCCCCCTCCACCAAACGTTTACTCTTGGCACAGTGAGAGACGCCTTTTTTAAATGTTTTCTATTGGCAGCGAGCGATTTGCACGCTGTTTGTGCGCCCCGCACAAAGGATCGCTCAGCACTTGAAGTTGAAAAAAAATCAGGTCTTCCATTGTGGTGACGGTTACCTTGATTAGACAGACAGGACAGCTGATTTGGGGGTTTCCTAGCAACAAAAAAAACTGCAGCACACTACTCTTTTCTAAATTAAAAAATGTCAACCAAAAAAAGGCGGCAAACCTGAAAAACATGCTCTATCTGATCGGGGCCTAATATACCTGCTGCCAAATTATGAGATGCTATTAGGAAAAAAATCTATACTATTAGAAAAAAAAAATCTATGTGGCAGTTTTCCACATGGTAGCCTATCAATGTGAAAATACTGAGTGGCTAGTAACTTAGGAAAACCACTAGCCACAGTGGCTGATGAGCAAAAAAGTGAATGTCAAGCCCTGCATACAATGTCTTTAGAATATAACATTTAGAATAAAAAAGGTAACAGTTTAAGGTTTTGAAAATAATTATAATAGTTGAGAATAATAATTTATTTAAAAATGTCTAGAATGCATGCTGTCAGTAAATAAAGGTTGTATTACGTTTCTTTCTCATGTATCTTCCCTTAATATATATGTGCAACATATATTATCATAACTTAAAATCATATGATTATGACTGTGGTTCAGAGGTGGGTAGTAACGAATTACATTTACTTCGTTACATTTACTTGAGTACATTTTTTGGGTACTTTTAGAGTATATTTAAAGATGGGTACTTTTACTCTTACTCAAGTAAATTTCTTGTGAAAAAACTGTACTTTTACTTAGTTACATTCGTTGGCGTTCCTCCGCTACTGTCAAATTGTAATAATTATATTATATATTTTAAAATAAGTTAATATGACTTTCGCAAGTCTCGGGAAAAGTTGGGCTGCTTCGCGAGAGGTGGCTACGCATCACCCGCTTATAATTAGCGCGTGTTTAGTCGGAAAATGATGGCTGAAGCAGAGGAAGATGTGTGTGAGCTACGGGAGGCAGATCACCCGTGGCCTCAAGTTCAGTCTATGTTTTCCCTCCAAGATGTCAAAAAGAATAGTTTCATAATGCGATGCATGCTGTGTGCACCAAAACGATCTCAGCATACAAGAATCCCACCCTGAAAAGAACATGTAGCGGTAAGTGTCACAATGATGCCTATATTTGAACACTATTAATGGTCATTTGGTAACTATGGGACATTTTCCCTTATTGTAATACTATTTCACACACTGTCCGAGTGTTTTCCTCACAAGCTCTCTGCAAGCAATGACAAATCGTTTGAAACCTCCAAACAACACACGTCCATGAACAAACGTTCACATCTGTATATTTACATATCCGTTTCTTCACAAAACGAAACAAATTGAATAGCTTAATGTGACGTCTTCCATTTATACACAAATCCGGATAGACACCTGTCTGAAGTGTAGAAAATACATAAAAATAAAAACGGTATTGTATTTTATTCCTACCTAAAGAATAGCCTGTATACTTATAAAAATATAAGAACAAAGTATGTTTTAAGAAGAGCTCTGGTTAGCCCAGCACACCATTAATTTACACTGTTTAACCATTAATCACACACACACACACACACACACACACACACACACACACACACACACACACACACACACACACACACACACACACACACACACACACACACACACACACACACACACACACACACACACACACACACACACACACACACACACACACACACACACACACACACACACACACACACACACACACATATATTAGGAACACCATACTAATACTGTGTTTGTCCCCCTTTCGCCTTCAGAACTGCCTTAATTCTACGTGGCATTGATTCAACAAGGTGCTGAAAGCATTCTTTAGAAATGTTGGCCCATATTGATAGGATAGAATCTTGCAGTTGATGGAGATTTTTGGGATGCCCATCCAGGGCACGAAGCTCCCGTTCCACCACATCCCAAAGATGCTCTATTGGGTTGAGATCTGGTGACTGTGGGGGCCATTTTAGTACAGTGAACTCATTGTCATGTTCAAGAAACCAATTTGAAATGATTTGAGCTTTGTGACATGGTGCATTATCCTGCTGGAAGTAGCCATCAGAGGATGGGTACATGGTGGTCATAAAGGGATGGACATGGTCAGAAACAATGCTCAGGTAGGCCGTGGCATTTAAACAATGCCCAATTGGCACTAAGGGGCCTAAAGTGTGCCAAGAAAACATCCCGCACACCATTACACCACCACCACCAGCCTGCACAGTGGTAACAAGGCATGATGGATCCATGTTCTCATTCTGTTTATGCCAAATTCTGACTCTACCATCTGAGACTCATCAGACCAGGCAACATTTTTCCAGTCTTCAACTGTCCAATTTTGGTGAGCTCGTGCAAATTGTAGCCTCTTTTTCCTATTTGTAATGGAGATGAGTGGTACCCGGTGGGGTCTTCTGCTGTTATAGGCCATCCGCCTCAAGGTTGTGCGTGTTGTGGCTTCACAAATGCTTTGCTGCATACCTCGGTTGTGACGAGTGGTTATTTCAAAGTTGCTCTTCTATCAGCTTGAATAAGTCGGCCCATTCTCCTCTGACATCTAGCATCAACAGGGCATTTTCGTCCACAGGACTGCCGCATACTGGATGTTTTTCCCTTTTCACACCATTCTTTGTAAACCCTAGAAATGGTTGTGCGTGAAAATCCCAGTAACTGAGCAGATTGTGAAATACTCAGACCGGCCCGTCTGGCACCTACAACCATGCCACGCTCAAAATTGCTTAAATCACCTTTCTTTCCCATTCTGACATTCAGTTTGGAGTTCAGGAGATTGTCTTGACCAGGACCACACCCCGAAATGCATTGAAGCAACTGCAATGTGATTGGTTGATTAGATAATTGCATTAATGAGAAATAAATCTATATATATACATTATATATATATAATGGTTAATTAGCTTACATTAGTTAACATGAACTAATAATGAACTGCACTTATAAAGCATTTATTTATCCTTGTTAATGTTAATTTCAACATTTACTAATGCATTATTAAAATATTGTTAACATTAGTTAATGCACTGTGAACTAACATGAATAAACCATGAACAGCTGTATTTTTATGAACTAACATTAACAAAGATTAACTAATGCTGAACAGAGGTGTTTTTCATGGTTAGTTCATGTTAACTAATACATTAACTAATGTTAACTAATACAACCTTATTGTAAAGTGTTACCGAGAGGTGTGTGAAAGCTCTCCAAGTAGTCTGAAATTCAGGGTTTTCGCTTCTTATCAATCAGATTGAAAGTAACTAGTAACTAACTACTTGAGTAGTTTTCTCATCGAATACTTTTTTACTCTTACTCAAGTAAATATTACGATTTTTACTTTTACTTGAGTAAATATTTCCGTAAGTACTTGTACTTTTACTTGAGTACAGATTTTGGCTTCTCTACCCACCTCTGCTGTGGTTACTAAACTGCAAAAAATTATAACCTACAATTGTTGCCTTAAATAGCTATTTATACCTGATTTAGCCCATAAATATTAGTTTTATTTAGATTAATTCAGCGATATTATTCAATATTTTTTAACTTAACAGTTATTTAGATGTGGCCATTTTTTCAGAATGCAAGAACTGTCATAATTTTGCAATATTTAATTCAAGTGGAGGGGAAAGTGAATTCAGAGAAAAGGATGGATCCATCTGTCAGCTTAGAAAAACAAAGAAATACCTCCTGCGGTTAAACACTGAATGCTTTGTAGTGATTACAGTAGATGCTTGACATTACCTGGAGCCCAGTCTGTCTGTATGAGAGTGAAAGAGGGCTGCTAGGTCACTGGTTATGTGGTTACGTTTAATGGCCACGGTGGTGTTGTGCTGAAGGGCATATCCATCACAGCGAGACACACGAGAAGTGTTTTTCTCAGGCCACACGTTTATCAAATGTCACTAACGAAGCGCAACTTCTTTTACTTCCATTTCGAAAACTTTATCTAGATAGTTCCTGAAGTTGAATTTATACCAAGCTAGCTTTCATGAAGTTAAGGAAACTTCTTAGATTTCACAGATCTGTCTGGTTATTAATCATTCTCTAAACAAGTAAAAGACGGTGTAATGTTGTGTCAATGACATTTCACTGTGGGCGGGGCTACCTGGAGCAATGGCACAGAAATAGAAACCAAGCAGGACAAAAACTATTTATTTCTTGTTGATTTATTTTGTTGCACCAATACATGATGCAATACTTACAAATCGGTGATAAACGAAGAATGTCTCTTGGTGTGACTGCATGGACAGTTGCAGAAATCACAGCCTTTTATTCCATGACTGATGGAGAAACAGTCTATTGTCTATTGTGAAAGATGCTTGTAAAATATGGAAGAGTGCCAACGCATTTCAAAGAGCGAATGTTTGGAGGTTTTAAAGCCCTGTGTTTGCTGCCAAGCGCTCTCTTGTCTTCTGAGGTTTCATCAGCCTGGAAAATAAAGACATCCCCTCTAGGCTTTTCATTAAAATCTATTTGCTTAAAATGGCAAAAGAGAAAGGCAGAGGGGATGAAAGAAATCTGATGAGCGGAGGGAATTGCCTCTAAGCTCAGCAAACATTACATTGGCCTGTGCAAAAAGGAGGCGACCTGAAGAGAAATGGTGACAGTTTTGGCAGGGAGGGAAGCCCGGGGGGTCTGGGGTCAAGCTGACCTAATTGAAAGCATGAAATTGTGAATCGATGAGCAGATAATGCACTTGTTAGTAGTAAGGGCTTACAGATGCAGCATCAAAAGATGTGTGCCACTTGTTCCTGTTTTTGTGCAGTGCTGTACAGTGAGTGCTTTTTGTGCATGTTTCAGCAAACTCGTGGAACTAATTTAGTTTTTCTTTTGTAATGCAGTTTTCAACAAAAAAAAAATCTGCGTTTTCATAGTGTTTTTCTCTGCTCTCATTGAATTCTTCCACTAGACCACTATCACCTAGACATGTGGTGATAACCTCGTCCTAAAATAAAAAGACATGAATATTTTCATATATTTATACTGTGAGAATTTTTCTTTTTAGAAACTGTCTGTCGTCTGTCTTTCCTAGTTCTATTTATTTATTTATTCATTTCTATTTTTATAATGAGAAATATATATTTTT
The DNA here is from genome assembly GCA_023566225.1 of Romanogobio albipinnatus. Classification (NCBI taxonomy): domain Eukaryota; kingdom Metazoa; phylum Chordata; class Actinopteri; order Cypriniformes; family Gobionidae; genus Romanogobio; species Romanogobio albipinnatus. The sequence goes on along the minus strand of CM042250.1, from coordinate 25,442,449 downwards.
AAATAAATGAATTGAAATGAAACAAACAAATAAATAGAAATAGAAAAATAGAATAAATAAATATAGAAAAAATAGAATAGTTAAATAAATAGAAAAATAAATAGAAAAAATATTATAAAAATTTATGAACAATTTGTCCTATTTATTTATATATATATTTATTTATTATTTTTATTTATTTTCTCTTAACGTTTCTGTTTTTATTCTGTAATGAACGTTTCCCTATAGCATTTCCTTGTAAAGTCCCCTATAGAGTTTAGTGTAAATGTAGATTTCTCTAGCAATGCTATCGTTTATCTGTCATTGTTTTCCAGCATACAAGCATTACGATATGTGTGTTTTTTTCAGGAGAGAAGGTGAGGGTGTGCGGGTGTTTTGGGATAAACTCAGAGAACCATCTTTCATGTCCCGTTGGAATCCTTTTTCTGTTGACTATCCTTATTCTACATTCACCTATCACCCTGTCAAGAGTAGCAATGAGCAGCTGGGTCACCTGTGTGAGGTGAGTATTACAATGCAACACACGGAGCACGTTTATCACAGTCAGGTCTCATTCCTTACCTCAGACATATTTTCTCCTTTTTTAGTCAAACTATCAGACTTAATAACAGCAAAACCCTACCATTAAATTAGCTCACTTAGCCTTTTTCAAATGCTGTTACTCACAAGCGTTACAGAAGCTGCCAGAGGACTTGCAGAGGTGGAGTAAGAATCCACAATTTCTTGGAATTCGTCTAAGGAAGAAATTACGTGTTCAGTTAACATTAATTGTGCAATATTTATTTCACTACATGATAAAGATTTTAAAGAATGACTACTTGAGGCTTGAGGCAAGGTTACTTAAGGCAGCGTTTCTCAAACTGGGGTCATTCAAATAACAGATGGTGTCAGTGGAAATTTCCTGCATAAATAAATTGACTTAAGTTACTCACTATAAGTATTAATGTATGAAAGGCTCACTAGTTCCACCTGGACACTTTTACAAAGGGGCTTAGTGATGCATCGGCAGTGACGTGTTAAACTTGGGTGAGCCAAATTCAAGTTTATAGTTCATCTGTCTATATGCATGCTATTAAGTAATTTCCTGACAATAAAACAGTCATAATCCAGGTTTTAAGAGGCCAAGCACTGAAAGTTGTTAATTTAGATGTCAGTATGGCAATAATTATAGTTTATATGCCATTGCAAAAAAAATATCAGCCTTTCGTTTTTTTAGTATCTGCTTAACAAATACCATTTCTTTTTTCTTTCTTTTTTTGCAGGGTTTTTTTTTTTTTTTTTTTGCTCCTGTTTGTATGCATATAACATCTTTTATTTCTGTCTTTCCCTTGCTAAAAAGAAGTACACTTTAGATAAAAAAAAAAATCTTGAAATAATAATACACTTTAAAAGAATATACTTTAGTGCGAACAGAAAGTAATGTTTTCAGACACTTAATTATATGTTAATTGCAATAAATGAAAATGTTATAATTAAAATTATATTAAATGCAATTAGCTGAACTAGAGTGCTTTTTTGACCAACTTAACTAGGACTTAAGTACATTTTTATATGTAATTTCATAATTTGTCTTTGAAATATATTTAAAGTTTACTGCTGAAAGTATTGACAAGCATTTATGGGAAACTCAAATATACAAGTTTCAATACAAATGACATCAAAGCATGTTATGTATTTAAATATAATTAATGTATATAATTAATTTGTAATTGAAATGATGAATTTGCAATTTAGTACATTTTTAAATATATTAACTTTAAATATTAAATTATTAAAATAAGTGCACTTCTTTAAACATGCAAACTTTACTAAAACGTATTGATTTAAAATGATAATAATTTAAAATGTTATTACATTATCAGCAAGGATAAAGATTTGAAGTTCACTACAAGTGCACATAAATATATCTTAGCTCTTCTTTTTCACAAGGGATATTGAGATAAATAAACTCTTTTTTTTCATCTTACTCGTTGCACGCACAAATTCTGACTTGCATTAATACAAAATCGAAGTTTTGTATTCACAACTATGTCTCTATTTGTACAAATAGCTGCACATTCATGTAATTCTGTATTTTGCACACACAAGTTAAAAGGCATTTGTTTGTGGATCGTAAAATATGTCTGAAACATTTATCAAGTTCATGGATAATTGTGTGTGCATTTATTAATCATTTTGAGTCTAAAATCATCCCATATGTTGGTCCCTGGCTCACTCATCGTGGCTGTGTGGGTGGGGGGGCCCAGGACAATCTGCTGCCCTTTAAGTATATATATAGTTCAAGGTGTGAGCGAAGGGTCTTATGCAGGTGACCTCACAGATCGCATAACCAGTCATTTGGACTACAGGGGTGTCTAATCCCACAGCCTCATTCCCATTCCTCACATTCCACTCCGCCTACTGAGGTGAACAGCAGGTTCAACAAAAATGAAGAATGGTTGATAAAAAAGAGAGAACATAAACACAAAGGTTTTGACAAGCAGAAACCGCCAACCTGGCAAACATGAGTCAAATAAACATTTAAAATATGTTTTTGCTGTGTTTTTTAGTACTGAATAAATTACTTCTCCATATTTTTTCTTCATTATTTAGATTCAGAACTTCAGGGACGAGCTGACTTTGGCAGCACAGAAAGCCCACAGTAAGAATCCTGTACCTGGGAAAGCCAACGGGGTTCTTGTGCTGAGTCAACCCATTCTAATCGAAGCATACGTGGGTTTGATGTCTGTCATAGGCAACCAAAACAAGCTGGGCTATTGCTTAGCACGGGGCAATATTGGTTTCTGAGGGCACTTTGAGTCTACCAATGATTGTTTACACTAAGTAATTCTCTTGCACTAGCTGAGTAATTTATACTTATTTTAGATAATGGAGTATATTTTAAATATGCGGGAGGTATGTATAATTTTTGTATTCTTAAAGTACATTTATCTATACTAAAGTTCATCAAACCTTTGAGTTTCATCTAGTTACATTAGCTCCACTTTTGTTTTATATAACAATGTCAATCATACATTTCCTTCAGGTTGTGTCATAGCATACAAAGTATGTTGTCTCTGTTCCTACGACTTCCTGTGTAGAAATATCTTGTGTTTGGTGTGTGAAACTTTGCTATGTGTCATTTTGGTTTTATTATTACAGCTGAACGCAGTACTGGATTTCCCCTGATTGTGTAATTACTACATTCACTCAGTGGCCTTGATATGTTTCAAAAACAGAACAAACATGCTTGATTAGTGCTGAAACAGTCATTTTTGTTTACTGCAATTAGAAGTAATTTAAACAAAATTGTGCCTTAGCTGTGCTTCATTTATCTGACTAGTTTGAAATGTTTTGATTTATTGGGCATCTCTAAGGTGGGGCCAGTTACCCCATGTTACAGTTTTTCTCGATTGTTTACACACATTTTCTGAAAGCATGCCTCATGTTCTCAGAACTCTACACACAAATCAAAAAACACACACACAATGGGCAAAACCCCTCAATTCTCCTGCAAAATGAAACTTTACATTCAAAACAATGTTATTTCTTCTCAAAATGGTATTTTGATTTCAAATGACACACACAAACCATCATATGAATAGACTTTTATAAGAACCAGTTGAACACTGATGTACCTAATGTAAAACATTATGATGAATGGAAAACACTTCTTCTCCATTCATCATAATGACTTAGGTCTTTTTTTGGTTCAGTGTTACACTTACTACAGACAGACAGTACATACATAAGTGTGTTTTAAAATATTTGAGAATATTGCTTTTATAAACAGAACACACAAATACGGTAACAAATATATTTTATTTTTATACTTTATATATTTGTATATTTTATACATACAAACACGGTAACAAATATATTTTATTTTTCCCACAAAAACAATGTACACAGTGTACATCCCAACCAACACAAAGTTGCACATACAGTGGTCTACATACAAAACAACAATAATTGACTGTATACAGTAAAAAAAAAAAAAAACACAGAAGAGCTCATCTGTTGCCCTTTTTGCTAATCGTAAAACTGTGTGACAGGTGTTTGCCCATGTGATTAGTCATTGTGCATATTGTGTTCCTTGTGAAAACTAGATGGAAATTGTGCCAAATGCAGAGAATTGTGTGTAGTGTTTTGAAAGAAAGTGTGTTTTAGAACTGTAATTTGAGTGTAAAGCAGGAATTGTACTTGTAGTTTAGCAGAATTGGTTCAGGGGGTTGGTGCATGAGTTACATGTTGAGGTCATTGTGTCTCAAGTACCTGTATGTGTGTGTGTAAACTATTGAGGAAAAACTGTAACAAGCTTAAAATAAGTATAAAACATGTACATTTTACATTTAAGGTAAAGACAAAATGTTCCCTAAAAACTGGCTCCAGTGTGGCCACCCCAGTTAAAGGGTTGACAACAGTCACTGCATGTGGATGCTTTTCAGTTGTTTCATTAAATTTTTTCTTGATTGCTAACACACAATTCACCATTTTCTCTTAACTATAAACACAATCTCGTAACCACACACCAATTTGTACAAACCTCAAACTTCCACATCCAACTCAAATATTTCAGTCAAAAACCAATACAGCCCCACTTTATATTAGCTGGCCTTAAGTACTATGTACTTACATCAAAAAATAAGTACAATGTACTTACTGTGTTCAAATTGTATTGCAAAACACCTTTGCTGATATTGAGGTGGGATACGGGTAGGTTTAGGGACAGGTGTGGTGGTATGGGTAAGTTTAAGGGTAGGGTTAGGGACAGGTGTGGTGGTATGGGTAAGTTTAAGGGTAGGGTTAGGGACAGGTGTGGTGGTATGGGTAAGTTTAAGGGGTAGGGTTAGGGACAGGTGTGGTGGTATGGGTAAGTTTAAGGGGTAGGGTTAGGGACAGGTGTGGTGGTATGGGTAAGTTTAAGGGTAGGGTTAGGTGTAAGGGAAGTGTCAACTGTGTAATTACAAATGTAACTACAGAAATTATTTACAAACGTAATTACATGCAGGTATTTTTAAAAATGTAAGTACAATGTAAAAACATGTATGTACACAATAAGTGCATTGTATCAAATGATTAATTAAAATGTTAGTACATAGTAGTTAAGGCCACCTTATATAAAGTGGGTCCTACTTTGTCAGAATCAAACTTTGGCCTCAGATGACACACAAAACCTAACAAATACACAGACTACTTCCCTACCCCTGAACTGTGAGATCAATTCATAACACTGTAACAAAAACCTATTGGGATTCAGCAATGATTTTGCAGCTCAAAGCCTATTACAGTATACAACATAAATTAAAGAGTGAAGATACAGTAAAATACAACAATGAGTTTTAGGAAAAATGTATTTTAATCACACTACTGTAAAGTGGACAGTTCTACTTACAGTAGATGAAAAGCATTAGAAAAGAACATTTCAAATACCAAAGAATTGAATATGAACTCGGTATGCAACACAATAGAGCATTCTGTCAATTACAGTACAGTAAAATATAAATCAATACATTCAGCATCCTCTGCACCTTTGGACACATTTCATTACAGTACACAGTACTATTGGTCTTCTGATAACTTCCAGACCCACTTTATATTAGGTGGCCTTAACTACCATGTACTAACATTTTAATGAATAATTTGATACAATGTACTTATTGTGTACATACATGTTTTTACATTGTACTTACATTTAAAAAAATGCCTACATGTAATTACGTCTGTAATTAATTTCTGTAGTTACATTTGTAATTACACCGTTGACACTTCCCTTACACCTAACCCTACCCTTAAACTTACCCATACCACCACACCTGTCCCTAACCCTACTGTATCCCACCTCAATATCAGCAAAGGTGTTTTGCAATACAATTTGAACTCAGTAAGTACATTGTACTTATTTTTAAATGTAAGTACATAGTACTTAAGGCCACCTAATATAAAGTGGGGCCCAAAATACAGTACATGTAAAAAATAATTGGTGTACAACGTTCTTCAGTTTACTGTACAAAGTGAACTACGAAATTTTCCTCATCTAAAGTACTGTTAATGTACTGTAATTTATACTGTATGTGTAAGTAGTATAAAAACCATGTAGATGATTTCTTCAGCTCTCTCTCCAGTGTTAGGAACATTTTCTAAAGCACATAATCACCTGTGCTCCTATTTATGCTAACCCGAGTTTCTGATTGGTGTGTCATCAGTTTTGCTATAATATTTACTCATGGATAAATGTGTTTTTTGAGTTGATTCTTGAATGAATTAATTATATTTTATGTTTTATGAGTCATATTTGAATGTGTGCGAAAACTAAACGTGTTACAGTTTTTTTTACGATTGCTTAAGCACAATTTCAAAAACAAGTGTCAATTTGTCAAAACACTACACACAATTCACACATCCACATACACAAGTAGCAGAACACCTCAGTTCTTTTGCAAAACGAAACACTCCATTCAAAACTAAACCCAATTTTGTCACCGTATGGCACACACATGGTTTATACAATCTGATTCTGTTTGAACCTCTTACACACTGCTGTGCTCAATCTTAAACTCTTAACATTTCTACTTTTATAATGATATAGTCTGGGTTCGATTTTTTTTTCCCAGATATATTTTTAATAGTAAAGTACTTATATTGACCAAACACAACACAAGACCAGTACTGCACAATGATGAAAATCTCCACATTGTAAAATACATCCAAGCATTTCCAAAAGTGGCATTTTGTACTGAAAATCAGAACATATTCTAAATACAATATAGTATAGTACAAAAAGAAAGCAAATAAATCTTCATCTGTCCATAGCACTTCATCCACATCACAGGTGATGTCCTCTCTCGCAAGACAGCGAGGGAAGAATCTTCTTAAATGGTGAATCCATCCTTTCACAGAATAACTTGCACCAGTTAGGTCACAGGTCTCCTACATGGTGTGAATGAGGGATATCCTGAGTGACATAGGGCTGGAGATCTTAAACCTTCCACGCAATGCCGAAAAAAAACTCCCTCAATGGGGTTAAGGAAGGGAAAGTATGGTGGAAGGTATTGGAGTGAAAATTGTGGATGTTCATGAAACCAGTTTTGGACCAGAGCAGATCGTTGGAAAGATGCATTATCCCAGATGAGAATGTATCCCATCTGCTCTGCATTCATTTGGTGGTCTGCTGTGACGATGTTGTGTAGTCAGTCTAAAAATGTGAGTATGTGGGCTGTGTTGAAAGGACCCTATTGATTTCAGCGCACAATATTCAAAATAGCTCTGTGGCCAATGATGCTTCTCCCTCTTCCTCTTACTGTAACATTGCCTTTCATTTTTGTTGAAGACAGGGGAACTCACCTGTTGCCTTTTTATAGTGCTTACAATGATAGTTGAGTTTACAGTCACAGCAGACGGCCATGTTTGAACTGGTTTATAGGGGTGGTATTTTGGAAAGCCGTGCCTTGGAATGGCAAAGAAGTGACATTGTATTAGATTTCTGTCTAATGTAGAGAAGTGTGTTTAGTGTTTTGCAAAAAGTGTGAGGCTGAGAATGTGCTTATAGTTGTGCAATTCTGGGCTGAGGTTTTGCTCCTTGAGTGTAAGGTTTCACTAACTGTGTTCATTTTAATTTTAGTGTGTATGTAATCATAAAAAACTGTAAATGTTTTAAGAAATGTGTCTGTTTTGATAACTGAATGAATGGTTTGGGAAATATATAAACTTTATTTATACAATAAAATATATGTTATGATACAACTTTATTGAGCCCCTGGGAGAAAGTGGAAATGAAAATATAGCTTCAAGCAGCAATTATCAGGGCCAAGAAAAAACACAAGATAGGTAAGTCATGCCAACATGTCTGTGAGCATCAGACCAACTGCAACAATGAACAATTAAAGATATATTAAGATAATTTCAGGCAAAATGGCCATTTGAATTAATGGTTTATCACTTTTGACCAATAGGTGGCGCTGTGACCATATTGATGTGATGTGGTCAGAGCAAGGTGACAATGACACCTACAAAGGTTGGTGTCAATATGTCAAAGCATTGCAGAGATACAGCCAAAAATCGAATTTGCTGCCAGGGTAGCAACTCTCCGTTGGCTTGCGAGCTGGAAAAACCAAACTCTGGTCAGGCTAATCACATCGTGTAGAGTTGGTGGGCAGGCTTACCATAATGACGCCATAGTTGCCACGGTTCTGCATGCTACTTGTAAACAAAGAAGTTGGTGAACAGCGGTCTTTTGAATCGGCTTTGGCCACAACTCTGAAAGACTTGGAGTTAAGCTTTTCTTTGAGAAAAGAACAAAGAACGGAACTGAAGTCATTCTTAAGAAAGGAAGATGTGTTCAGAGTTTTGCCGACCGGATACGGCGAAAGTTTAATCTATCAATTTAGCTCCATTTCACTTTCTTCGTTGCTCTGGTTGGTTGTAGCGCTATCATATTGCATGCAGAGGGAATTTGAAAGACAACCGTTTATCCCGCCCCTCGGATTGAGCCCTGCCAATGGTGAATTCCCAGACCCAACATCTTGATGTGGGTCTGGCTTCGTAGGCTAACAATTTGTTCCTTCAGAATACGAGAACAGTTTCATCTATCAACAAGAAATCCATTACTTTTTGTCAGCACAGTCTGAAGATGATGCGATTTGATTTTGGTGAAAATCTGACAAACAGTCTAGGAATTAGAAAAAGTATGTTTTGAAAGAGAATCAAAAAGGCTGATAGGAAGTTTGGCCAAATATGGCCAAATAGTTATCTATGTTCTTGACCCAAGGAATCTAGTAAGTTCAATTTCAATAGGCTAATTTAGTCAAAAGTTATTAGCATTTTTTGGAAATTTCTAAATCAAAACTTCAGGGCATGGTGCCAAAGACACATAGCGAGTTTCGTAACAATACATCAATGTGTTCATAAAATATAGCATTTTGCGACAAAATTCAAAATGGCCGACATGGGAAAATGTATCATTCAACTCTGCATGCTGCACCGAATCTAAAGAGACCAGGGGCCTCCTTTATAAAAATCAATCCTAAATTGATCTTACGATCATTTTCTGAAATGTGCGTACGTGTGATTCATAGAATGAATGTACGCACAGAAAACGTGCGTACACCTCTCTTTCAGATGTGAAATCTATAAATCACAAATGATCTTGAAATTGCGCACAGCTAAATGGTTTCAGTAAAACAACACCTAATTAATGTCACTTACATATAAAAGAGCACCATCATTGTCCAATCCTTTCATTTAAAAGGATTTACAAAACCCTGCACTGCAGTACCCCGACAAGGACAAGTGCGTACGTCTGCTCAGACCCTGACGTGGCGCTAAGCACTTTTCCACGTCAAAGACAGTTTTTATAAATATGAGCATTGCTGTGGATTTGCACGCACTAAGATCAAATCTGTGCATATGCACGCTTTATAAATGAGGCCCCTGTTTTGTACATTTTGGCCAAAGCGTCCAGAAGTTATAAGCAAAAATGACAATTTTTCATTTCTCTTTACCACTGCCGAAACTGTGCAGGTATCCTCAGGTCATTGGTTGTCATAACACACACCAAGTTTGGACAGAATACGCTAAACCGCTGCAAAGATGTAGCCTCGCATTCATTTTGGTGGGCACTTCATCAAATTCGTTTGCACATTATTCGAGAACGGTATGACGAATCGACTTGAATTTCATAACTCTTTGTCGGCATGGTCTGAAGATGATCTGGTTCAATGAATCGTCTTGAGAAAAATGATTTGGTTTTTAGCCCTTAAGGTTCAAAAGTTATTAGCATAAATGTGAGTGCAACTTTGGACAGTTGGTGGCGCTTGAGGGATTGAGTTAGAGACTCCATTTTGCCCTCTATCTGTGTGCCAAATCTCAAAACTTTCCCGCAAGCAGTTATAGTATAACTGTATAATAAGTACACCAACGATTACAATAGGTGCCTACGCACCTTCCGTGCTTGGCCCCTAATTAAGGGTCCTTTAAGAAAGCAGTCATAGAATTGAATTAACTGCAATTGCACTGGTCAGTTTTTTTTATTTTTGGCAATTTAGCTTCTATTCCATGTCTTGTTTCATTGAGTGATAAAAAGAGATGTCCAAAATCCCATTTGTAAAAACCTTTAACTCGAATATGTCAGCAAAATGAAACACGAATTTTAGTTTTATCCAGTGTTCAGATTTCTGGTCTAGAAATGTATGCAAATCAGTGCATATTTACTAAGATAATTCCTTGTTTACATATTTAAACTTGAAATACAAAACAACTAATATTATTTTTTTATATTGATATTAATTGTTTTTTTGTTGTTGTTGTTGTTTTTACCTTATTCAGCTGTGGTGTCTTTTTCCTTAAATTTGGCATGAAACTGAAGTTGCAGTAACCTTTTCCTCTCTATTGTGACATATGTCGAGGTAAAACGGCTTCTCGAACAAGAAAAAAATATAGAGAAGAGAAGAGAGCCAAAAGTGGCTTACACAGTGCACATTGGATTGTGCAAGAGAACATGCAGAATGTTTTTTGAATGCAGACTTAAAGAATGTACACCATAACTCTGGTCTGGCAGATGTTACGTGTTAATCTCTTGTTTATCTGATTATATTTCTGTAGGCTGCACAATGGCACAGTGAGTCTGCTACCAGATCCCAAACCAGAAGCTCTGTCAATATGTGCATTCTTTCCATTCATCAACCTCCCACAATATCCATTTACAACTGAACAAGCTTATGGCTTGCTTCTCAACCTGTTATCTACACTACACTGTTAGTTTTGTACATGATACCAACCTTTTCTCATGTAATGATGCCGGGTTCTCACCATGAACATTTATATTTTTGTCTTTAGGCACAGTATGTAACTTTCACTGCAAGAGGTCACTTATTCAAATCAAAGGCGTAGCTTGATGGCGCTGTGAATAAGCGTGGAATCGTGGGATTTGTAGTCTTGACTCTTCACTTGCTTGGCTGCCCTACGAGGCCACTCCGTACACCGTCGTTTTGATCTTCATAGTAATACAATCATTTCGTTCTTTTAGAAAATACACATTACAATTAAAAACTGAACGTGTCTTTTCAATAAAGTGTGAATGAGCCAAATGAAAGTCACCGCACAGGCGCAGCAGTGTCAGATTTCATTCCTCACGAAGAGCTGAGCAGAGCTGAGGTAACGTTAAGCGCCAGTCTGGCACGTTTTCAGATCGCATATGGAAGCTAAACTATCACAGGAATTCATTGAAAAGTTGAAACACTCACTTTACTCTGCACCGTGTGTAACCCCTCCTGTTCGTACCGCCCTGCTCCAAGCGGGACTCGAACCCGGGTCCGCCGGCATGAGAGTCGGACGCTCTAACAAGGAGGCTAAAGGCTGCAACCTCTAGCGTCAGTTGCTAGAGCATCTCTTGAGATCAGAGGAGTGAGGTTTACTCGCACAGCAACTACTAGCTGGCCTCCGTTACACTCACCCACCTAAACCTCACTCCCATCCGGGTCACGGCACCAATGTAACCCCTCCTGTTCGAACCGCCCCGCTCCAAGCGGGACTCGAACCCGGGTCCGCCGGCATGAGAGTCGGACGCTCTAACAAGGAGGCTAAAGGCTGCAACCTCTAGCGTCAGTTGCTAGAGCATCTCTTGAGATCAGAGGAGTGAGGTTTACTCGCACAGCAACTACTAGCTGGCCTCCGTTACACGTGCTCCGTTATGATTGTCCGTGCAGCCATCTGGGGGAGTACCATCATTTGAATATACTACCGGGTTTCTACTGATACAGAGCCTAATGCTAAATCACTGAAGTTACCCTTTAATGTTATAGTGGTATGAAGCAGGACGTGTCGAGAGCCCTTGGGAGGTAATGCTAATGAGAGAGGCCAACGTGAAACACTGGTCTCAGAGATTATATTATGCTTATGCTGCAGTCAGCCGATTCCGCTGTTTTTGTTGCATATGTGGGGCAACACAGCACTGTTTTACATGGTTAAACCAATCATACTAAATACATTTGAGTGTGTTGAAAGTTATGTTATAACATTTGCTCAGTAGCCGGTATGAGAGACGTGTTGCACTTTGCAGTAATTTAGATCGATATTAGAATATCATATTAATAAAAACAGGATGACTAAATGACTGTTGCTAAATTTCATGCAATTCATTTTAAAATATATTGTATGATGGAGAAAGCTCTCTCTGATTATGCTATGTTAGCCACTTTACAAAATAGTGTTGTCTCTGAGGCATGGTAAACAAGCGAATCTAACAATAAGTCTAACCGTGTTGTGCAGTATAACTGATTCATTTTCTGTTGATAAATGTATCCAAACAGTTCCTTGTCTGTCTGATAAAATACATACTATATTAAAGCGTCTTTGGTGTTTCCGTGGTTTTTACGGAAATCAAGGGTAGCGCAGATATGACGTAATTGACAGGAGACCTAAGGACACACTCCATAACACTGGTTAAAATTGCTGATTTCTCTGGATTTAAACATTGTTGGAAACGTTTGGGATAATGTAAGTGCACAAGCCAACAAAATATATAACATTGTTCTAGTGGTTTTTGGATATTTTAAAGGTCCCATTCTTCGTGATCCCATTGTTCAAACTTTAGTTAGTGTGTAATGTTGCTGTTAGAGCATAAATAATACCTGTAAAATTATAAAGCTCAAAGTTCAATGCCAAGCGAGATATTTTATTTAACAGAAGTTCCCTTTCAAAGCCTACAGCGAATGGCTGGCTTGGACTACATCCTGGTACTTCCTTCATAAATGACGTCAGTAGAACAGACTAACCTCCGCCCACAAGAATACGTGAAAAAAGGGGGCGTGGTCTTGTTGCTGTCCCACGTGGAGAAGAGGACGTGTCGCGTGGAGAAAAGGAAGTGCTGCGTTTCAGTGTGTTTGTCGCCATGTCGTCGAGACGCTGTCATTTTCATCCCGGAGTCAAATCACCTTTGTTTGGCTTTCCCAGGGACGCTGTAGAGATCATTAAGCGCATACATCTCCCCGTTAAGAGGCGTGACCTTTCCACGTGCGCTAAGCTGCTGTCGAATCACAACACGGGAACCGCTGGCACAATCAGAACTCGTTACGTATTTCTAAAGGAGGGACTTCATAGAATAAAGGAAGTCATCAGCCGTTTTTAGGAGAGTGAAAACAGCGGCATACAGATAAGTACATTGTGTTAAAAATACTGTTGTTTTTTACACGCGAAACATGAACACATGTTATATTGCACACTGTAAACACAATCAAAGCTTCAAAAGAACACGAAGAACGGGACCTTTAATCCAAAAATCGTACATATTGTGCCTTTACAGACTCAAAGGGTTAATGCTTTTGCTACGAATGTGGGGACGTGTCTCTCAATCCAGAATCAGGCTCTGCTGTCCCCTCAGGCCATGGCTTCTTATCCATGGTATCTCCACCTCTGCTCGTAAAAGAGCTACAGAGTAAACCTTGGATCTTATGCCAAATAAACTAAGACCATTTAAAACTAAATGGAATAAAACAGAGTGATGACACTGTTCTGTGAGTTGGATTTCACAAGAGGATAAGTGAAAGATAAAATAATATTGCTCTTTTTGATGGGATTGTCCATATTAGCAATGAGCCTTGTTATTATTGTTGTCATGGTGGCAAGATATATCATCTTATCTTCACTATAGTGTGCAGAATCTACTTGGGAATGATGAGATAAAGCAGACAGACCAGTATTGTACCATACCGCTTTTCATAAGTGCCTTTTTCACAGATTGACTTCAGTAAATTGAGCTCTTTGCGGTCTGCTTTCTGTTTTTCCTTGTACATTTTGTAAGCACATTTATGTCATCCCTGTAATTGCGGTGTTGTGTTGTAGAGCAGTGTTTCCATGAGGCTGAACTATAATTGCTCTCTTTCAGGTGTCTTTTGCTACAAAATTCAGCCAATAAACAAGAGCGGCAAATTTGCCACCCACAAGAAACTACTTGCATATCTAGCCTGTTGCATGATTTGAGAAAATGAAAAGTAGTATATTATTCTAAATGCATGATCTAATTTCTGTGGATTTAAACACTTCTAAAAGTTGTAAATACATTTTTTTTAAAATAAATTCTTAGATTGTTATCTTGTTGCTCCAAGACATTAAAGACATTTGACAAATAAGTTATTATTGTAGCTTGAGGCCATCAGTGTAGCCCTTAACTGGCCTTATTTAACCTTATCAAGAAACATATGATTCATGAAAAAGTAGTAGCTCTATATATATTTGAATAATACAGAATGATAGTTTTGGAGGTGAATATACTGGATGCATAAACATCCGCAGTAATCCCTGTGCTTAGGTGTGAGGTACTTCACGGGTAACATGTAGCACACAGAGTTCCTCAGTTAATCATCATGATGTTTCATAATGAGAGAGGTTCAAGCTGCATTCTTCTCTGAAAAGGTAAGATGTTGCCCATGGCTATAGAATCTTTTCCTTCCCATCATTTTTTTTTTACTGAAGCAGAGCCTCTAACAAACCGTCACCCTTTTGTTTGTTTTTTCCATGTTAAGTAAATGGGTAAAAGTTAAAAGGCTTTATTTTTATTTCTATCTGCCTTGAGTTCCTAGTTCATATTCACAATATTGCTGTTGTACTGCATTTTTGATCAATTAAATGCAGCCTTGGTGAGCATAAGACACTTTTCTTTTTTTTTTCAAAATTTTTTAAAAGTTTTGGGTCTGTACATTTTTTGAAAGTTTTTAATTGTTTTGGCAATAACTTCACCATTTTAATATATTTTAAAATGCAATTGATGCCGAGTTTTCAGCATCATTACTCCAGTATTCAGTGTCACATATATTAATATTTTTATATAGATATTTTTATATATAGATATTTATATATAGTATATATAGATATTTTTAATATGCTGATTTGCTGCTCAAGCAACATTTCTTATTATTATCAATGTTGAAAATTGATATCAAGTGCTGCTTAATATTTCAGTGGAAACTGTGATAATTAATACACTGTAAAAAAAAAAATCAGGTCTCCAAATGAAAATTTTTTAGTGACTGATATCTAATTTTTTTAGTTGGCCAAATTGAATTTCTGTGAATTAAATTGCATCAATTCACAGAAATTCAATTTGGTCAACTGAAAAATGTAGATGTGATCAGTCACTAGAAAATTTTAAATTGGTGTCCTGCATTTTTTTTACAGTGTACTTGTATTGAGCAATGACACAATTAATTAAAATTGATTGTTCAAGGAATTAATTAAAATCGAAAGTTCTTTGATGAATCGAGAGTTCAAAAGAACAGCATTTATTTGAAAATGAAAAAGTCTTTAGTTTCACTTTTGATGAATATACTGTGTCAACGCAAGAATACATTTCTTTAAATCTAACACGTCTAACAATAATCTAGAACATGAACATGCCAAAGAAGTTAAACCAAACACCTTGTAATCGCTGTTGACTTTGCTTACATGATGGAATATCATACATCTCGCAAGTTATTTTGGCAAAAACGACATGTAACCAAATTCAAGGTTATTTTGGCTAGAAGTGGGTTACTCATAGCCGGACTATATTGGATAGTTAACTGAGATGGTGAAACTTGCTGGGCCATAGTTTGTATATCGTTTAAGATGAGAGACAGTGTGTTTGTGTGGTATATGTATTGCCTTGGAGGGTTTCGTGTCTTCTCATAGGTCAAGCATTAGCGGAAAGGCAAATCTTGTCCTTTAGACAGCTGCTTTAGGTTTTTGTTGTGATATGAAGAGAGACTCCCCATTGCCCTTGAGTGGAATTTGATTGGCAAAGTGGCCGAGGGTGGAGAAGAGTTGAGAAACTTTCAAGACACCCATGACCCCACATGACCCGTCTAACACCAGCACAACATAGCATGCCTGGAGCGAGTAATACTATACAAACAGTCAATCGCCAGCCTGACGTTGCACATTGCCTGTAGTTTCCCAGTCTCCAACAAACACTTAGGTCACCTCTGAGGTTAAGAAATGATATGTGCTGTATGTAAAGTTCAGAAAAAAGTTCAAAAAGTTCAAAAAACAGTATAACCACTCAAATAGGCACTCATACACACCACTCAAATTACCACTCAAATTACCACTCATTTCTGTATGGAAGCCAGTTTCTGTTGCAAGATTTAAAGTCGACATGAAACAGAAGTTGCGCTAGTCTTTTCTTCCCCATTCTGATGTGAAATGGCTACTTGAAGACATTTTTTTGGGTGTGACTTTATTTTGTCCATTGGGAATTGAGTAGATCATCGGATCGTTGTGGTTTGCTATTGCTGTGACCTCATGGGAGTGATAGGTTGTCCGGCTTCAAAGAAGAGAAGAGATGATTAGAATTTGTTTTGATTAAAGATTACGAGATCAAATTAATATTTAAAAAATATATATGTATGGATATATAATATAAGAAATACTGCAATATAAAATATTTGATTTCATGCATGGTGAATTTAAAAGTCACAGTGTTAAGTGGTCTAAGATGCAGTGCCTCAGGTCAGAGACAGTGCCACTCCGTCTCAGTGTCTCTGAGCATTGCTTGTTTGTTCAGTAAACACGAGGCACCTGTTTGCGGAATTCTGGTTGCCAACTAGACCAGTCCAGTGGCATTTATTATGCCTAATGACCCCAGCCACCTTTTCCTTTTCGCTTTCTACACTTTCCATCTGTCAGCCATACAGCTGTGTGTTAGCATGTACCGGGGCGGGCAACGCAGATAGGGATACTTTGTTTTTATTTATCTCGTCCTCACCAACTCCCCCACCCCTTTTCTGCCTCAGCTGTCAGTGTTGTGTCTGGAGTGTGGTGTTAAACGTAGCGGGGAATGGGACACTTGGAAAAGACTCAACTTTGCTAGCCCTCTCAGCTATGCAGAATGTAGAGGGGAGAGAGGCGCACGCCCTGGATTCAGATCCTGGAAAACAATAGCTATGGCAAAAATGTCAGGACACCATTGCTGAGTTGCTGGTTTGACGTCATCACTGCAAAATAAACGCCCCTGTCATTTTGTTTACAACCATGATTTATTTTGATTAATCTCTAAATGTGAAAAGATGATTTAAGATTGTATACCAGGTTTTTTTCTTTCAGATTTTTATGTTGGAGAATTTTTCCGTGACACGCAAAGATTGCAGACAGCCCCATGTTAGTTAACATACAATTAGACGTTCAAGATCTTACATTTAAAGGGATAGTTCACCCAAAAATGAAAATTACCCTATGATTTACTCACCCTGTATATGCCATTCTTCATTCAGACAAATACAATCAGAGTTATATTAAAAAATGTCCTGGCTCTTCCAAGCATTATAATGGCAGTAAATGGCAGCCCAAAATTTCAAGCCCAAAAAAGTGCATCCATCCATTATAAAAGTAATCCACACGGCTCCGGGGGGTTAATAAAGGCCTTCTGAAGCGAATTGATGGGTTTTTGTTTTTTTAAAATCCATATTTAACACGTTATAATGTAAAATATCTATAGCTTCCAGCGGACCACCTTCCATATTCAATTTACAACCAAAAAAAAGCAAAAAGAAATACTACAATATGAAATGTTGAAAATGGCGCAACAACGACTGCGAGAGGCATTACACTTTCTTCATAATTTGAATACAGAAGTAGATATTTTTTACTTTATAAAGTTTTAAAAATGGGTATTTTTCTTACACAAACCCGTGTAAGAAACTTACTGAACATGTCGATAATATAACTCCGATTGTATTTGTCTGCAAGACGAATGTCATATACACCTAGGATGTCTTGAGGGTGATTCAATTATGTAATAATTTTCATTTTTATCCCTTTAAGGAGAACATAATTTCCATAAAATATATTGGGTTTACTCACCCATAATTCTAAACCAGTATGACTGTCTTTCTTCTGGTGAAGACAAAAGGTAATTTTTGTTATAATATATTATCCATTTTCTTTTCAGTATAATGAAAGTGAACAAAAACTGGTGCCGTCAATGTCCAAAATGCCACATTACCTGAGTGCTATATTTCTAACTTTTCAAGACTTCTGAAGCCACGTGAGAAACCAGGAAGTATTGATGTTGAAAAATAATTATTTTAAGGTAGATTTTTTTAATGAATCGGATGATCCAGTTCACAAAACAACTGAATAATTTTTTTCATGATTCATACTGATTTAACTGTTTCTCAAGTTAAACTCACTATCTCAACGATTTGGTCACAGCATTTACCAGTCCACTGAAGAGGGAGATTTTCAATAAATAATGATGACTAAAATTTGGGTCTGCTCATCACACAAATCTATGACTTTAGTAGATTAGGAATAGAGTGCATGAGTCAGGCAGAGTACTTTATTATGGTTTTTGCATCATTTTTGAAAGTTGAAAGGTTCCCAGTTATTGTCATTGCATGAAAAAGAATGTCCACAATATTATTAAAAAATTCATAAAAAGTGATAATAGTTAACAATGGCGTGAAGATGAAGAATTGTGACAGAAATTAAATTTTGGGTGAATAAAGCCTAGCATATCCAAAAGAAAAAAATAATATTGATACATTTTTCCCCCAATTTTTTTTTTGATCAATTGCATATTTTTTTGTTTTGTTTTCTATATTTACTCACTTTACCTTTTCAGGACATTTTCTATCATTTAAATTATAACTGCACTGGGAAGAAATGGTGTAGGATTTACATTTTCACAAATTGGAGTAGGATAAGAACTCTCTGACAAACCAAGCATGGAATTCCATTTTATGACACCTTATTAACTTTCACAGGAATTCAAAACATTCTTTACAGTGTGTGAATAAACTAGAGTCCCATGGGACTTCACAGAAATCATCTTGTAATCAATACCCACGAGGAGACAGCCCATCCCGTGAATAATGGCCACTTGCGCAACCTGTTATTTTAGCAAGAAGAGGGAAAGAGGAAAGAAAAATAACACACCGTGATATGATAAAGATCTTTGATCCAGAAAGACATTAGTCATTGCATTTACAAGAAGATGACAACCGAGGGTTTTCTTCTGTAATTTTTCTCATGAAAAACCGACATATTTATGTCCTCTTAAGCTCCCCTAAGTATTCTTGGGACAAGGAAAGCTCGTCGTTAATAGATGTATGTTTCCTTTAGCCCTGAAAAAGAAAAAAGGAAAAAATCCTTATTTGCTTTTGACTTTTGAATGAATTAATCTTAGATTTGGCATTTTTATGCTTAGTTTATTGCACAAAATCTTTCACAAAAAACAGTCATTTCGGCAGATTAATACCGTTTTATAGACCTTATTGATATTTGCTGATATCAAAGCTGTTGACTGCAGGGGTCCAGCATGAGGCCTGCTGACAGGCACTTTAAGGGAGCAGATCAGTAAGAGATAGAGCAGACGCTGTTCTGGGGCCCACCCTAAGCCCTGAAGGTGCGTTAGTGCACACTCCATCCCTCCTGTGACTCCAAGGAATCTCAATCTTTATGCCCCCCAGTGTAACCGAAGCCCCAAAAATGCACCCGCAAAAAACCCCTACGTGCCTCTCTGGTTTGAGAGTTTAGGATACCACAGCTAGCAAGCAGGCTGCAATGCAAATGCATTCCACCACAATCTTTAAAATTTTTGCTGAAGTTCTGTGTGGTAAATATAGTGTAAGAATTGTAGAGTTGAACATATCAGATATTTAATTACCTCTTGTTCTGTCATGCAATGTACCTGCATGTTTCTTTGACACCCCTGCAATTCATCATCTGTTTTTATCCCACTTGAAGTCAGCATGCCACATATTTAAATTTCATGTGATTGTTTGCCAACAGGGGGCAATGCATGCCTTTATCCAATGCAATGGAATGGAATCCAGTGCAATGCATTGTGGCAAGTTTGTAGTCACTGAAAACCAAACAAGCAGTTGGATCAATGACACTCACTCCATGACACCACCCCTCCCCCTTCCCCAATTAATTTATTTAGCAATAAAAACATTAGAAATAGTATGCTTTTAATTTCTTATAAATTACAAAAATAATATCAGGTTAAACTGTCCAAATATAATGATAAAAAGGAGAATTACATTCTTTGGGAATAAAAAAACAACACTGAAAAAAAAGGTTGCTTCCTTAAATTAAGTACAATTAACTTGCATGTTTAAGTCAATTCAACTTAAATTGCATTACACTGACTTTAAAAACTGAGTTGAATCTTGTATAACTTATAAAAAAAGTTGAAAATTGCTTAACTTATTTTGATGAGTTAAAGCAACGTAAAAACGTATGTTTATATAACTTATTGATCAAACAATTTTTTACAGTGGAAAATTTTAGCATAGTATTTTTGACATTTCTCGGACATTGTCTCATTGTTTATTAATATTTTAATTTAATTGTATTGTTATTTTTAATGGTGTCAGCTAAATAAAAGTCATGTGGTGTGACCATGGATATATATAAAAAAAAATGCATGTATTGTAAAATAATAAAATATAAAACAGGAAATTATTATTTTACAAAGGATCCCTGACTGTGTCTGTATGGGAAAATATCAGATCATTTGACCTAACCTTATCCCTACACCTAAACCTAACCCATAACCTATAACTTATCCATAAAAACAGAGGGAAGCACCTAACCCTGTGGTTGTAAGCCAAAACTTGACATAAACAGTAAACAAACCTGATTGGTTGATTGAAATGTTGTTCCAGGAACACGTTGTACTTGATGAAATCACGTTCAAAGTTCATGGGCTGCGCCTTTTTTATGCTTTTAATTTCTTAGAAATTAAAAAAATAATGTCAGGTTAAACTGTCCAAATATAATGATAAAAAGGAGAATTATATTAACAAAACCAACACTGAAAAAAAAGGTTGCTTCCTTAAATTAAGTACAATCAACTTGCATGTTTAAGTCAATTCAACTTAAATTGCATAATACTGACTTTACAACTGAGTTGAATCTTGTATAACTTATAAAAAAAGTGGAAAATTGCTTAACTTATTTTGATGAGTTAAAGCAATATAAAAACGTATGTTGATATAACTTATTGATCAAACAATTTTTTACATTGAAACATTTCAGAATACTATTTTAACTAAATTGCCTCATTGCTTATTAATATTTTTATTTTATTTTATTGTTATTATTATTTTTAAATGGTGTCAGCTAAATAAGTCATGTGGTGTGACCATGGATAAAAAAAAATATGCACGTATTGTAAAATAATAAAATATAAAACAGGAAATTATTTTTTTACAAAGGATCCACGACTGTATGGGAAAATATCAGATCATTTGACCTTTTTATGACAAGGTAAGGATAGTTCATGTTGTAAAATGTGGTCGCTGTGATAAGTCCTAACCTTATCCCTACACCTAAACCTAACCCATAACCCATAACTCATAACTTACCCATAAAAACAGAGGGAAGCACCTAACCCTGCGGTTGTAAGCCAAAACTTGACATAAACAGTAAACAAACCTGATTGGTTGATTGAAATGTTGTTCCAGGAACACGTTGTACTTCATGAAATCACATATAAAGTTCATGAGCTGCGACTCCCCCAAAACCATGCTATTTATGAAACAGTAATTCATGATTTTTGTAATGTAAACATCATTGACCCAGTTATTCTATTTAATTTATGGTTCTTCAGGTCATTCCATCCTTATGCTGCCATTAATACAGTTAATACAGTGCCATTAAACTGCTTCCACACAAAGAAGCACATCGTTCTGCCATGTTGTGTGTTTACTTTGAAATAATGCTAAGCACTTACTTCAGTAAAAAACATTTTACTCCACCAGTCTTACATGCCTCATGGTCTGAGTATGCTCGATTAAAAAAATAGAAATAAATACTCATAAACTCATAAAACCTGAGCCAGCTAAAGCTCAGGTATTTACATTCGGGCTGCATATTAGTGACCTGAACTAGAGCAATGGCCATCCTCTCACCCCTCAGCCCCTGTGGCCCTTAAGCCTCAAACCCCTCTTGACAAGTGGGAGAGTTTATGAGCCGGGTTAAGATGTCAGCGGGTGCACGAGTTCAGGAACGCTAACGCCCAAAGTGCACGCCACCATATCCCACACCCCAGCTCTCCACCCTCCCTCCATCCCCCTACACCCTGGAGCTTTTCTCTTCTTGACCTCTTAAAGCAGAGCATTGTGATTGGGATCTCTGTAAATGAGAATCACAACGCATTTCATTTCATCACCTTTATTCCTTGTTACTTTTAGCCTTGTTTTGAGTACTTGATCTCTCTCTCTCTCTCTCTCTCTCTCTCTCTCTCTCTCTCTCTCTCTCTCTCTCTCTCTCTCTCTCTCTCTCTCTCTCTCTCTCTCTCTCTCTCTCTCTCACTGCTACTGTTTCTCTACTGCTGTGTCCCCGACAACCCCTTGCAAATCATTCAAATATGTCCTCCTTGAAATGGTTGGCATGCCACTCGCAGATGTCCGTGCGGTGGGAGATAAATTCGAGTGAGTAGATGAGAGCGACAGCTGGGAGGTTACAGTTTCACCAGATGTCCACTGGGTGCTTACCCTCGGTCAGACATGAGCCACTCTGGACCCTCCTCCCTCTTGTGCTCTGGATGTATTTGGGATACACTGTAAATATTTTTTTCTGCGCAGAATGACAGGGGGAACGGATGGGAGGAGAAGTGAGCTGAATTCTCTCGGGCGACACTCGCAATGCTTGACACATTGCAGACTGAAATGATGGACAGTAGTCTCATAATTGACATTAATAACCTGGTTGGTGCTGAGAGACTGGGGTGCCTTGTTTTAGTAGATTCACATCTGTAGCTTTGATACACTGTAAAATATTTAAGGCCTGTCCAATTCAACATTTTCTAGTGAGCGATCACATCTAAATTTTTCAATTAGCCAAATTGAATTTCTGTGAATTGAATTTTATCCATTGTGGCAACAGTCTGTTAACATGGGCTCAATTATAAATAATATGTTGAGCCAATGGAAAAATTTAATTTACCAACGCTGTAAAAAAAAAGTCAGGCCTCTCCAATTTAAAATTTTCTAGTGACTGATCACATCTAAATTTTTCAATTTGGCCAACTAAAAAATTTAGATGTGATCGCTCACTAGAAAATTTTGAATTGGAGAAATGTTTTACAGTGAAACTGTGAGGTTGGTCCAATTAAATATTTTAAATTGTAGTAACAATTGTTTATTTCTCACTGTCCTTAAAAGACAAAAATGACTTAAAACATAAATATATTAAGCAAAATACAGAACACAGACAACAGGGTTGACATTTTATCACATTACTTTATTAACAAGTAAATTCCAACACAGGATATTTGGTGAAAATACCTTATTTTCAATAAGGGAAACTCTGAATATTCAAGAAGTCTTCTGCATAACAGGATGTCTAAATGTGGTGAAGAAAACACGGCAGGCTAAAAACCTGCAAATAAAATAAAAACATTAATGAACATTAAAGTTTCCCTGCATCACATCTGGCAAATGACAGAACAGAAGTTCCCTTTCGTTCAGTCACTACGACGTACGTTAGTGACTAACGAATGGGGGTTTCGCTTAGAAGCCAATTACCTTCGAGAATTCAACAGCGCCCAATGGCAGTGCCAATGCCATGGGCAAAGCGGAATTTGCATGCGTAACTCTGCCCCACCTCGTGGGTATATAAGGAAGTATGCTGGCAACATCGCATTATGTTTCTGCTTTGGAGCCAAGAGGATCTCTTCACTCCTTCAAGCCTGATCTGAGTCTTTGTCAGCCTTCGAGACAATCAGCTTTCCAGAGGCGTTGGTGTTACGGCGCGTTCCAGTGATCGCATACTGCCTGCCTGCTGATCTGCGCAGTGGTCCGCTAGACAGCTGGTGTGTGGTCCCTGGGTGCTTCGGCGTTCTCTGCGAAGCTTCCTCTCACAAAAAGAGCTTGCACGTGACGCGTCCTTTTCAGGATGTCTCGTCCGTGTACTTCTGGGTGTGGCCGGTCGTTGTCTTCTTTTGATGGGCACAAACACTGTCTGGTATGTTTGGGCTTTCAGCATGCACAGGCAGCGTTTGTGGATGCGTCATGTTCCCACTGCGGGAACATGACCATCGCAGTGTTGCGGTCGAGACTTGATGAACTTCGTAATGAAGTGAGAGTCCCCTCTACCACACCCCGATCTACTGAGTCCCAGAGGCCCAGTACTTCGGCTGGTGGTCAGGGTGACCTGAGGGTTACGGTGTGGAACAAAGCCCCGACGCTCATGCCTCGGGCCACACCCCCCTCTTGCACACTGCAACCAGCGAGTGCTCAGGCGCAGATCGCGGGGCCTTCTTCGGCCCCCCCGCGTATCTCGTTTGGCGCTCCAGAGGAGGATGCGATGTCGGTCACCGCATCACAAGGTGGGCTCGAGTCCTCTGAGGATGATGACTCGGCTGTGCTGCCGCCCTCGGGCGTTCCAGCATTGCCCGAGTCGGACCCAGAGCTGACAGCCATGCTGTCTCAGACAGCCGTGAGCCTCGGGATAGAGTGGAACCCTCCGCCCTGTCCCGAGCGCTCCCGGCTCGATGATTGGTTTTTGGGAGCGCGCGCTGACAACCGTCAGTTCCCGCCCCCAATACCTTTCTTTCCCGAGCTGCATGAGGAACTCGCGCGGCCCTGGAAGTCCCCGTTGTCTTCCCGTGACCGTTCGGCGACTTCCTCTGCCTTCTCTACCCTTGATGGGGCCGCGGCCAACGGGTACACTGGGGTCCCCCCAGTTGAACGGTCTGTTGCGATGCAACTGTGTCCACAGAGCGCTTCAACTTGGCGTGGTGATCCTAAGCACCCCTCCAAAGCCTGTCGATTCACATCAACCTTGGTGGCGAAATCGCACAGAGCTGCGGGGCAGGCTGCCACCTCTTTGCATGCCATGGCGATCCTTCAGGTCTACCAGGCCAGGATCCTCAAGGACATGCACAAGGGTGGAGTTGATCCGGGGCTCCTCAACGAGCTGCGTGCCGCCACCGACCTCGCTCTCCGGGCGACGAAGGTGACCGCACGCTCCCTGGGTCAAGTGATGTCCACAAACGTGGTCCAGGAGAGACACCTGTGGCTGAACCTGGCTGATATGCGGGACACCGAACGAACCCGGTTCCTCGATGCCCCCATATCCCAGGCCGGCCTCTTCGGCGGGGCGGTTGAAGACTTCGCTCAACAGTTTTCAATCGCCCAGAAGCAGACTGAGGCTATCAAACACGTACTGCCCCGGCGGCCAGTTGCTGCCTCCACCAAAACCGCCGGCACAGTCGCCTCAGCCTGCTCCACGCCGAGGAATGCCCTCCTAAGGCTCCCGCCCCTCCCGCCCGGCACAAGCAGCAGCCTTCACCCGGGCCGGGTCATGGAGGTCGACGTAGGAAGGCATCCCAGTCCGCTCAGCCTGCCCCGCGCCCCGCTAAACGCCAGGCCAAGCGGCGCTCCTGAGACGGACGGCTCAGGGATGGGAAATTCTTTCCAGGAGATGGTAGCAGGACCACTCCTTCCCCCGGTGGAGGGCCGGGGGAGAATCCTTTGTTCAGCTGCTGGCCCCCGGGTCAGCAGCACCCTATTTTGGTCAAAGAAAGAATTAACACTACCATCCCTGAGCCCCCAGTGATCGGTGATGACGGTGCGCGCCACCCCCGGGTCCCGCCACTTGCATCCCTCTCTGTCGCCAGCCTCCTGGCAGAGCAGACCCCAGTGGAACGTGCGTCCTTCCCTGGTCTCCTCTGTCAGGACGCAGCAGTTAACCGTGCCCCCGCACCGGGACGCCCAACAGCCTCCCATGTCCGGGCCGGTAACGCTGCCTCGCTGCCCCACACCGGGTATGTCTGTGGTCCGAATGACCCCGCTGGTGCAGTTTCTGGGAGTCTGGCTTCAGCTTCCAGGGCTGTCCCGCTGGGTCGCGAGGACCGTCACGCGCGGCTACGCGATTTAGTTTGCGCAGGTTCCTCCCTGCTTCCGGGGAGTCCGTTTCACCATGATCGGGGCCAATGCCCCCGTCATGCGAGCGGAGATTGCCACCCTACTGGCAAAGGGTGCGATCGAACCTGTCCCTCCAGCCGAGATGAACTACGGGTTCTACAGCCCGTACTTCAATGTACCCAAAAAGACCGGTGGGTTACAACCAATCCTGGACCTGCGCATCTTGAACCGATTGGTTTGCAGCGATCGACCTGAAGGACGCCTACTTCCATGTCTCCATTCTACCTCGACACAGACCATTCCTACGGTTTGCTTTCGAGGGGCGGGCATATCAGTACGCGGTCCTCCCATTTGGGCTATCTCTGTCCCCACGCGTCTTTACGAAGATTGACGAGGCAGCCCTTGCGCCCCTTCGGCAGCACGGGGTTCGCATCCTGAACTACCTCGACGACTGGCTCATAACGAGTCACTCTCGAGCGCAGGTTTGCGAACACAGAGATCTAGTGCTCCATCACTTAGCCCGTCTGGGCCTTCGGGTCAACTGGGAGAAGAGCAAACTTTGCCCCGTGCAGAGGATCTCTTTTCTCGGTATGGATATCGACTCGGTCGCCATGTGCGCGCAGCTTTCGAGCGAGTGCACGCAGTCTCTGCTGACTTCCCTTCGTCAACTCGAGGGCAAGAGTGCGGTTCCACTGAAACTATTTCAGAGGCTCCTGGGGCATATGGCATCTGCAGCCGCGGTGACGCCGCTCGGATTGCTACATATGAGACCGCTTCAGCACTGGCTACGCGATCGAGTCCCGAGATGGGCATGGCGGTCTGGCACGCTCCGGGTACAAGTGACTCGGGCCTCTCACCCCGTGGTCGAACCTCAAGTTTCTACGGATTCTACGGAGTGTCCTTAGAACGAGTTTCCAGGCATGTTGTTGTATCAACAGATGCATCATCCACGGGCTGGGGTGCCATGTGCAATGGACAAGTTTGCCTCCCAGGACTCTTCCCATTGCTCCCTGTTTTATTCTCTGACCGAGGGCACCCTCGGCACGGATGCACTGGCGCACAGCTGGCCGTCGGGGCTATGCAAGTATGCGTTTCCCCCAGTGAGCCTTCTTGCACGGGTACTGTGCAAGATCAGGGAGGACAAGGAGCAGGTCATGTTGGTTGCCCCGTATTGGCACGGCCAGACCTGGTTCTCAGAACTGCTACTCCTTGCGACAGCCCCTCCCTGGCCTATTCCTCTGAGACCGGACCTCCTCACTCAGAGACGGGGCACCCTTTGGCACCTGCGTCCGGCGTTCTGGAAGCTCCACGTGTGGCTTCTGGACGGGACGCGGCAGGTTTGAGTAGCCTTCCACCTGCGGTGGTCGCTACCATCACTTCCGCTAGGGCTAGTCTACACGACACCTCTATGCGTTGAAGTGGAACCTCTTCGTCACATGGTGTTCTTCCCGCCAAGAAGACCCCTGGAAATGCCTGATCGGGTCCATGCTATCGTTTCTCCAGGAGGGGTTGGTGCGAAGGCTGTCTCCCTCCACCCTTAAAGTGTACGTGGCCGCAATATCTGCCCACCACGATCTCCTGGGAGACAAAAAGATAAGTCAGCACGACCTGATCATCAGGTTCCTGAGGGGGGCGAGGAGACTGAATCCTCCTCGCTCTCCTCTCGTTCCCTCTTGGGACCTCTCAGTAGTCTTAAGAGCTCTGCAGAGGCCTCCCTTTGAGCCTTTGCGGTCGGTTGAGATTAAATTTTTGTCTATGAAGACGGCTCTGCTGACCGCATTGGCCTCTCTTAAGAGGGTAGGGGACCTGCAGGCATTTTCGGTTGACGAAGTGTGCCTGGAGTTCGGACCGGCTAACTCTCACGTGATCCTGAGACCCCGGCCCGGATATGTGCCCAAGGTTCCCACCACTCCGTTCCGAGACCAGGTGGTGAACCTGCAAGCGCTGCCTTTGGAGGAGGCAGACCCAGCCTTGGCATTGCTCTGTCCAGTACGCGCTCTCTGCGCCTATGTAGACAGCATGCAATGTTTCAGGACCTCAGACCAGCTCTTTGTCTGTGGTGGAGAGCGGAAGGGAAGAGCTCTCTCAAAGCAGAGTTTGTCTCACTGGGTAGTGGACACCATTGTTTTGGCTTACCAGCAGCAAGGTCGACAATGTCCCCTTGCGGTTAGGGCACACTCCACCCGGAGTGTGGCATCCTCTTGGGCTTTAGCGCATGGAGCCTCGCTAACAGACATCTGCAGAGCTGCAGGCTGGGCGACACCGAACACATTCGCCAGATTCTACAATCTCCGAGTGGAGCCAGTGTCCGACTATGTACTCGCCCCTACGGGTGGCCGGTAATGGACCAGGCTCAGGTGTCTTCGCTTGCTCGCCATTCCACTCCACGGACTGGATACGTGCAATATATTCCTCAGGTGAGCTCCCCGAGAGCCCTGAGCTCCTCCAGCACTGCTGACGCCGACATCAGTTCAGTCTGCCCTTTCGAGCCCAGACCCTCATGTCCGGCCAGGTGCCCCGTGTGCATGGTTCCCCTCCGGCGACCCCCACACGAGTATTTCCACCGTAAGCCTCCTCAGCGAGCAGGTGTCTTTCCCTTGGCAAGTCCCTGCCGCCCTAGGGTTAAAAATCCACCTTCGGCTGGTACCCTAGAGTTCTTCCATATGCAGCCCTTAGCGGGTCATATGTGTATTCTCTAAGTCCTCCCCACGGGTAGGCATCTTGGCATATCCACACTGGAATATGCTTCCCAGTGTACCTTGGTATTCCTGTGATAAGTGGGAGTCCTTCGTCCATACTAGTCTTACGACAGGGTACTCACACTTACGCAGGGCACTGGATGACAGCTGAGTGGCGTTGTTGTATTGGAACCCCCATTCGTTAGTCACTAACGTACTTCGTAGTGACTGAACGAAAGGGAACGTCTCGGTTACGTATGTAACCCTCGTTCCCTGAGGAGGGAACGGAGACGTACGTTTCCTCTGCCACATCAGCTGTGCTGCCTGGAACGCGGAGTTCAGTCTTGGCTCCTGCAGCAGTAACATAATGCGATGTTGCCAGCGTACTTCCTTATATACCCACGAGGTGGGGCGGAGTTACGCATGCAAATTCCGCATGCCCATGGCATTGGCACTGCCATTGGGCGCTGTTGAATTCTCGAAGGTAATTGGCTTCTAAGCGAAACCCCCATTCGTTAGTCACTAACGTATGTCTCCGTTCCCTCCTCAGGGAACGAGGGTTACATACGTAACCGAGACGTTCTTCATTATATAATGAGGATGAGACGAATTAATGGACGAATAAGAAAATCGAGCTTGACGTGTTTGATATTAAAAGGCAATAACTCAAGCCCTAGAAAGAGGCCGACGCCAAATGCAATCTAACAGCAACGTGTTCAATGGTCGCATGCCGCATACAAATGAATTAATTTACTTATTACCTGTCATTTTAGACATATAAGACATGAGGAAAATAAAACTATTGGCTACCATTAGATAATTATGTGGTAAATGAGAACACACTCATGAAACCCATGAATGCATGAACTCATGATTATACAAAATGTCTTTTAAACTTCATACCGGGTCATAAAGCAAAACGCTGGAGAATAATTTCAGTGCTCAATACTCACCAACGTCTTGTGAGATGAATATCTCTATTCTCTTGGGAATGTTTGTTTCGGTCTTCAGCACCGGTTGGTTCGGCTCCGCTCGCGCTTGCGCTTGCGCTCCCGCAGTCCGCATTTGAAATCTCCACACGAACGGTTTTCCTCTAGCGCATTTTGCGCATGCCTACACAGTTTTTCGGACGTAGGACTTGTTCACCCAACATGGATTTTTCACTTCGACTTCATAGATTGACTGAACACAATTAAATATGTTCAGTGAATATACAATTTTAATTTTGAGTGAAGACCTTAAGCTATGATTAGTACAATGCATCTTTTTGCATGGGGGTAATTATTTGGAAGTCATTTATTGGGCCAATATGTAATGATCAATTTGCAAAATTTTTCCCAAAATTTTTTTTTACAGTGTATAGGGCACCATTGTAAGTCTATTATAGGAATGGAATTTTAAAATCTGTGACTTAATGACACAGCAATGATATATCAATTTAAAAAGCCATCAGATACTACAGCATTGTATGATTTTGAAAACTTTTTGTGTTTTTATACACTTAATTTTTTTATTTTAAAAGTGCTGATCGGCCTGAAAAAAGTTTTTTTTTAAAAGTAAAAAAATAAAAAAATAATTTTGACTTTATTTCTCATAATTGTGACGTTTTATCTCCCTACTGTGACTTTATATCTCACAATTGCATTTTTTGGGGGGCCTGATCACAGATGGTGCAAGCATCCTATTGGAGATGTTCCATTTATGTTTCTTGTAATTGCAATTTTTTTACTCACAATGTGACTATATTTATCAATCATAACTTTATCATAATTGTGATTTTTTTTATCTCACAGTGTGACATATTCCACTTAAACTTTGTTTCCTCGTAATTGTGATTTATATCTTAAAATGTACGGTTGTTTGTTGTAATTGTGACTCATTTAAAAGTATAAAAACAACAGTTGTTTTTGTCTTGAAATTTTATTAATTTTTCATGAGAATTATTTTAAATATTTTTCTGTTCCATACACTCGTTTGTGCATTTGCAAAATCACTACAATCAGGTCCCATTTACTTGCTTTTTTAACACATAATAAAAAACAATAATTTCCAAAAATACAGTTTCATTACCAAAAGACTTTTAGAGACACACCTGTAAATGTTTGTTTAATAGGCTATATAATCAAGACCAGAAATTACAACACAGTACAGCAAATGCAGACTTTGATTCCAGGCTCTGGTGACTGTCGTGTGACTTTTGTCGATTAATAATTTGTTTTGAAATCTATTGTAAAAGACACAATATGCAAACTTCATGCACTTCATGACTAAGAGTGCAACTGGGGTGCCGGTAATGATGACACATCCTCTGACTCCTTGTTGACACAATTTTGAATAAAGAAAGCTGCACAGAGCATAGAAAGAATAAAACATTGTTCATTACTCATGTTTTAATCATAGCTATGTATATTGTGTATATACAGTACGGGTGTTTTAGTTGAGTTTAAATTTGTTTCAGTTCCATTTAATGTTGAAATGGTTTCAAAATTTAAATAATGGAACATCATTTGTCTTATATCAACAAGAATATGATCTTATTTATTTTACTTTAGTTAGTTCATTGACAAATAACTTTCTTTCACTTTAAAATTTAAGTTAAGATTATGTAATGTCAAATTTGGCATAACAAAATGCTATTATTTCCTCTTTATTAATGTGATCATTGCATTTCATTCCCATACAACATTGCTCTTGCAAACGTCCTTGCTGGGTCACTATACAGTGGAAACTAGTGGGTCCTCTGTGTATAGGTCTGTCTCCAGTCAGCTAAATTTGCCCTGTGGGGTGCACAGCCATTAAAGAAGAGCTGAAGAAGCCAGGCAAACCTGTTTTGTAGCTCATCTGTTTTAAATGAACGCATTAGTTAAGTTTACTTTAAAAAGGTGAGCATGTGGCATGAAGTAAATAAACTTCATGCCAAATTGAGTTACACTGACAAATAAAAGTTATTAAAACAAAATAAAATGTGTTGTGGTCAATTTTTGTTGCACTAAGCTGAAACTATGCTGACTCAGAGTGTGCATTGCAGCAGGAATAAATTAGAGCTGCAGTCCGTAACTTTTTTGGGTTAAAAATGATCACAAATACATTTTTGAGCAACATAACCAGCCAGTGTTCAAAACTATCCCCTTACCTTAGCCTGTTTCAAAATGTACACTTGTAATAATGTGCTATAATTTGAGTGGAATGCTTTTAGCTTTCCACAGGTAATTCGAGCATGGCGGCGTTCATCTTTGACTGTACAGAAACTGAAATCTACAGGTTACACTAATACACACTAAATCCAGGGGCGTAAATTTCATCTAAAAGTTGGGGGGGACAATAAACATGAAATTTCTCAAGAGCAATTTTTTAAGGGGACACAAATAATACAGCCAAAATCGTACTTGTAAGGATATGTGTACCACAAAAAAAAAAAAAAAACATTTCGTACTTATTTGGCGTTTTGGTGTACTGAAAAATTATCTAATGTCCGTTTTTCTTTTCTCTGTCATTTTATCTGACCAACAACAGAAAGCGATAGTAGTTTAAATACGATTAAGGTTCACCACGCAGTCATATTATAATTATTAAATTATCTTGCGTCCTCCACATAGTATTTTATACTATGATATTCAGATATTTAGATATTCAACTGCAGCAAGCCTCTGATCTGCCACTTATTATCATATTGAGCAAAACCCTACACACATCTGACTGAACTTACGGTTTAGAATTAGCCAATTTTTAGAATTTGGGGGCGGGTTGCTTGAATTTTGGGTTCATTAGCCTATTATTCGTAATGAAAAACACAACAACAAAACAGTACAACGACACACTCCCTTAAATAGGCGCTTTTATGCTTTGAAACCAAATCTTCGATAATCTTGTCTGTCAGCGGTTTGCTCGTTCGGCTGGAGCTGTATTGAGCAGACATGTTCAGTTTTTAATTGTTTTGTCAGTTCTCTAACTTAACTCAATGATGTTATTACTGTACAGCGGAGCGGGGCGGGGCGGCGGTGGGCAAGTGATGTTAACAATGTTTTGCCTAATCTGTATTAAAGAGAAATGAATCACTTCATCTGACATTTAAAGTGAATAAAATAGCCTTGACAGCTTACTGGTGTTTCACAACTGCTGTCTGAAGAGCCTTTCTCTCCCCAAACTTGTGTGGTAGTTTTTCTACGTCCTATGGGTTACGTTAGTTGAGGTGCACGGTGGATCAAACCACTGTGAGGCAAGGGGGGAGGGGGGACTCAAAATGTTTCTAAACTTAAAACACATTTTTTGTCCCGTTTGCGTTTGTATTGTTTTACTACTTACACATTTATTTTAAGTATATATTGTTATATTATTTACAATACTCAGCATGGTTTTTAGGGGGGGGCAGCCCTCAGATTGGGGGGGGTCCTGTCCCCCCCGCGATTTACGCCCCTGACCATGTAGTCACGCAGTCATGCAATTTGCACAGTTTGATGTGATATGAGCTAAGTGATCGATAGATTTAATCACCGTTGGTAGCATGATTTATTGTAATGCTTTTTTTCTCAGTTGGTCAGAACAAAAGTAGCAGACATGTTACTTACTTGTTCAGATGACATTTTCCAGTGAAAATTCTTATTTTGGTCATACTTCCAAGATGTACAATCTGTGATTTTGAAGTACAGTATCCACTGTACATGCGATGACAGCCAGCCACACATACTCCTCAAAACATTAGATTTATCCGCGCTGAGGAGCCATACCGATGCACAAAGACGATAATTCACGTAAAGACGATAATTCCGCAAATAACTGCAATTGCAAGTTTGGCCACAAAGAGGCTAAACTTATGGACTGCAGCTTTAATTTGTTACACTGACTATTAAAAGTTACTCAAACAAAAGGAAATGTGTTGTGGTCACTTTTTTATGTTGGACTATAAACTGATACTATGCTGACTGTGCAGCATGAATATACAGCATGTATAAATTAAAGGTAACACTTTTAGAATAATGGTCGGTCATTAATAAGTAACTATGCAGGAAGTAATGCAGGACTAATGAGTAGTACTACATTAACACTTCAGCTACTACTACTAACTAATGTGTCTAATGTGTAAATGTAAATGCAGTGCTCTAAGCGATGTCACGCATTTTTAGGCCAAAACATTTTTTGTCACATACAGCAAACATCTCACTATCCGCTACCTGCCTGTCCCCTGAACACACTGTAAAAAAACGTGGTCTCTGTAGTCAGCACAAGCGCCACAAACGGCAACAAAAACAAGCTTGGGCAGTCTGGACAACGAAACATAATAAACAGTGCTCCAGCCAATAACTGACAATAATTATTTGGGGGTGGAGGTTTGGGGTTAGTGCGCGTTCACATGAAGTGTGTGTAGAAGAGAGAAGCATAAAGAGGGAAGTTCGAATTTTATGATTTTGATAGGGCCGACTGCCGACACACCAAAGAGACGACGTTCTGATGAAAAAATTGCATCAAAAGGGAAAAGGAGAAGGAACGCACAAAGTCCAGAATTTACATCGGAAAAGCCTTCGAAGGGCTTCCAATCAGGAAGGAGGAGGAGGAGGGAGGGTCTAGCTAGCCTCTGTTTTGTTTTGACAACAATTCGAACATCAACAAGAAGTTACTCCACCCAGGATCGCTTAGAGCACCTTTAACCCTTAAATGCATGACTGTTTCGCCAAACATTCTTACATCGACCCATATCTATATCTAACATGGATAACCTGACACGATAATATATAAAACTCCTGATATTAGAGCAACAATTACAGAAGAATAAAATAAAACATATGTCATTACCTTTTGGAGTTTGGAAGGGTTCAGTTTGAGCAGATGTTTTATCCCATCACCACTGTCCTCGTCAGAGCTCATTTCCCAGGACATTCTGCATCTGGATCATATTCGCTATCTCACGCATATTCTCAAAACTCATTTTCAACGTCTTGAAAATAAATATTTTGATCACTGACAGCTTCTTCACCAGATCCATCATCAAGTGACAGACACTAATATTTGATTGTGCTCAGTACTTGCTCTGCAGTAAATCCCTCAGCCATTTCAAGTTTTGCAGATTATAATTATTGTTTCGTTTTCTGTCTGAGGTCACGATGAGTGAAACGTCACTTCATCATTGTGTATCAGACATTGCCACCTTGTGGAATAAAGGTGAAGTGCACTTATTTCATCATTATAGATTCATTTATTATTGTGCAGGAAAAAAAATATGTACAATCTTATACACCTGAAAAAACAGGCATTCAATTATAATGTTTTTTTTCTTCTTGTTATATTGTTTAAAATGGATTGATTGAGGAATACTAAGAAGGTTGATGTCTAACTTTTAAAAAATGAATGAGGAGGAGGTGAATGACGTCTCGGGTCGCTTAAGACCTGGGGTATGCGTTTATGGGTTAACTAATCAGTAAGTAATAACAAATTTAGGAGAGAGTACCTTGTTAAGTAATCAATACTTACTGAATGAGATAGCCTCATTAATAACTATTAACTAACTGACAAATTATAAAGAACATTATTGTGTGTCTGA
Source organism: Romanogobio albipinnatus (assembly GCA_023566225.1). NCBI lineage: Eukaryota > Metazoa > Chordata > Actinopteri > Cypriniformes > Gobionidae > Romanogobio > Romanogobio albipinnatus. Next base: position 25,407,410 of record CM042250.1, on the reverse strand, counting down.
GACGTAATCAATCTTCTTTTTTACTCTGAATAAATTAATAAAATTCATCACTAGTTACTCAAGGGTTACCTAGTCACTACGCAGGAACTACTAGTAGTAGTTCCTGCGTAGTGACTAGGTAACACTTGAGTAATTAGTGATGCATTTTATGACCACATTGAGAGTAAAAAAAAGACAATTTCTCACATCTCAGACATGTTAATATTGTGATTAGTAATAAAATAGTAATTCTTTATAATTTGTCATAGTTACCTTAGTTCTTATTGATGCCAATCCCATTCAGTAATTATTGACTACCTAATAAGGAACTAAGTCCTAAATTTGATATCGCTTACTGATTAGTTCAGCTTGTTTCTATATTAGTTATTAGTAGTAGCTGAAGTGTTAATGTAGTACTACTCATTACCTTGCATTACTTCCTGCATAGTTACCCATTAATGACGGACCATTATTCTAAAGTGTTACCAAATTAAGCAGTGTCTTTGTTTTGCCTCATTAATAGTTTTATGTTTCACAATAGTATGAAGTTTATGAAACAGGTTTTAGTAATACACTTTTAATAGCTCATAACTGCCAAATGTGCATTAGTGAATGATCTAGTTTGAAGTTAGATTGAAAATAAACTCAAATCAAATCAAAATCAAATCAAATCACTTTATTGTCACACAGCCATATACACAAGTGCAACAGCAGGTGAAATTCTTAGGTGCAGTTCCGAGCAACATAGTAGTCACGACATGGCATGTACAACATTTAAAGCAACATCAGATTACACATCTGATGCGCCCACAATTACTCACAGCACAGTAAACTCTACAATAAATAATTTACACAATGTGAGTGTAGTTCTCACAGCTTTAAACAATATACACATACTTACAATATACATATACTTTAAACAATATACACTAAACATACATTAAACAGTATACATTAAGCTATAGTAATAATAATATACAATGTACAGTATACATTATTATTCACAGTAGAGATCCAATGTACAATAGGTGCTATATGATAAATGATAAATAATAAATGATAAATAAATGTGTATATAGTATGTGTGTATCTACAGTGGGTTGTGCTGAGTGATATTCTGTCAGTGTGTGTTATGATCCTGATAGATCAAGAGTTAAGGAGTCTAATTGCTTGTGGGAAGAAGCTGTTCTAGAGTCGGCTGGTGCGTGTTCTGATGCTGCGGTACCGTCTGCCTGATGGCAGCAGTGAGAGCAGCCCATGGTTCGGGTGGCTAGAGTCTCTGATGATCCTCTGAGCTCTCTTCACACACCGCCTGGCGTAAATGTCCTGGAGGAAGGGAAGCTCACCTCCGATGATGCAGCTGGCCGTGCGCACTACCCTTTGCAGGGCTTTGCGGCTGCGGGCGGTACTGTTGCCGTACCAGGTGGTGATGCAGCCAGTCAGCAGGCTCTCTATGGTGCTGCTGTAGAAGCGTGTGAGGATGTGGCGGTTCATTCCAAACCTCCTCAGCCGTCGCAGGAAGAAAAGGCGCTGATGAGCCTTCTTCACAACGGCCTCAGTGTGGACGGACCATGAGAGTTCCTCTGTGATGTGGACACCGAGGAACTTGAAGCTGCTGACTCTCTCCACCGGTGCTCCATCGATGGTGATGGGGCGGTGTTCTCTCTCATTCCTCCTGAAGTCGACCACCAGCTCCTTGGTCTTGCTGACATTGAGGGAGAGGTTGTGCTCCTGACACCACCGTGTCAGAGTGTGCACCTCCTCTCTGTAGGCCGTTTCATCATTGTCAGTGATGAGACCTACCACCGTCGTATCGTCAGCAAACTTGATGATGGTATTGGAGCTGTGGGTTGCCACACAGTCATGTGTGTACAAGGAGTACAGGAGTGGGATGAGAACACAGCCCTGAGGGGCTCCAGTGTTGAGAGTCAGTGATGAGGAGATGTTACTGCCCATTCTGACCACCTGGCGTCTGTTTGACAGGAAGTCCAGGATCCAGCTGCATAACAAGCTGTTTAAGCCTAGAGCCCGGAGTTTCACGTCAAGTATGGAGGGCACAATGGTGTTGAATGCTGAGCTGTAGTCTACAAACAGCATTCTCACATATGTGTTCCTCTTTTCCAGGTGGGAGAGAGCAGTGTGAATTGTAGATGAAATGGCATCATCAGTGGAGCGGTTTGTGCGGTATGCAAACTGCAGTGGGTCCAGTGAGGGGGGGAGAACAGAGCAGATGTGGTTTCTGATTATTCTCTCAAAGCATTTGCTGATGATGGGGGTCAGAGCAACAGGACGCCAGTCGTTTAAGCAGGTGGTTTTTGATTGTTTAGGTACAGGCACAATGGTGGACAGGGAGAGGGACAGGTTAAAGATGTCCGTAAAAACTCCAGCCAGTTGGTTCGTGCACGCTCTGATGACGCGTCCCGGAATGCCGTCTGGACCCGCGGCTTTACGGATGTTCACCCGCCGGAAGGATCGGGTTACATCCGCTAAAGATACAGAGAGTGAACTAACCTCTGCGTCTTCAGCCACGAGCTCTCTCTCCGCGAGGGCGGTGTTAGTTCCCTCAAAGCGAGCATAAAAGGTGTTGAGCTCGTCCGGGAGAGAGGCAGCGGAGTTCACGGTGGAGTTTGTGTTCCCTTTGTAGTCCGTGATGGTGTTAATTCCCCGCCACATGCTTCTAGAGTCGGTGGTGTTGAACTGTCCTTCAATCTTGTCCCTGTACTGCCGTTTTGCTGCTCTGATGGTTTTCCGGAGGGCATAACTTGCTTGTTTATGCTCCTCCGCATTACCGGAGTTAAAAGTGAAGGTCCGCGCATTGAGTGCCGCGCGAGTGCCTGGGGATGGGGATGAAATGGGGATGATGATCCCCATTTAGCCACGGCTTCTGGTTTGGGTACAGCCGAATTGTTTTGGTCGGAACAATGTCTTCTACGCACTTCCTGATGAAACACGTTACGCTATCAGCGTAGACCTCGATGTCGTCATCAGAGGCCGACCGGAACATCTCCCAGTCTGCGTGATCAAAACAGTCCTGTAGCATAGAGTCCGATTGGTCCGACCAGCACTGGATGGTTCTGAGGGCGGGTGCTTCCTGTTTCAGTCTCTGCCTGTATGCGGGCAGAAGGAGAATGGAAGTGTGATCCGATTTGCCAAATGGTGGGCGCGGGAGGGATTTGTAACCATCCCGGAAGGGAGAGTAACAGTGGTCTAAAACACGGTTCCCTCGCGTGTTGAAGTTAACATGTTGGTGGTATTTTGGTGCAATGCGTTTGAAGTTGGCTTTGTTAAAGTCCCCAGTCACAATAAACGCAGCCTCAGGATGCGCGGTTTCCTGCTCACTCACTGTCCTATACAGTTCCTTTAGTGCCCGGTCTGTGTCGGCTTGTGGGGGAATATACACAGCTGTGATGACGACCGCTGTGAATTCCCTCGGTAGCCAGAATGGTCGGCACAGAACCATGAGAAGTTCCAGATCAGGAGAACAGAAAGACTTGATAGAATGTATGTTCCTCTGATCACACCAGGATCTGTTGATCATAAAACATACACCCCCGCCTTTGCTTTTCCCTGAGAGATCTTTTTCTCTGTCCATTCGGTGCACGGAGAACCCCGTGGTTTCGATGGCCGAATCTGGAATCTCAGCAGACATCCAAGTTTCTGTAAGGCAGATAATGCAGCAGTCCCTCGTCTCTCGTTGGAAAGAGATCCGTGCTCTCAGCTCGCAGAGTTTATTGTCCAGAGACTGAACATTAGCCAGTAAAATACTGGGAAGCGAACCAATGTCCAAAAGTGTCTGTCTGTCGTACGTAGTAAGGCAGACAACATCCAAGACAAAAAACACAAAAACTGTAACCAGAACAAACAAAAAACTACAATGTTTCAGCGGAGCTCGCAACGTAGCAGCCATCCTTGGCGCCATCTTGAGTCCTAAATTTATATAACTTATAACTCGTTTATATTACTGTTCTTCCTTTGACAGCACAAATAATTAACACCATTACACTGATAGGAAGAGAATTATATTAAAATAAAATATAAGTTTCAAGTGCCAACCCAAAGAAAACGTCTCAGGTTACTTGTGTAACCTATGTTCTCTGAGTAGGAAACGAGACGCTGCGTCACTTATGACGCAATGGGACGCCCTCTGGGTGTTCCGATTGTCTTAAGCCCTTATAGAATCACACCAATTCATTGGCTGATGGCACGGGCGCCCCCCCCCCCCCCCGACGCTCTTGAGTCGCCACATTATACAGGCGCACGGCATCTGCTCCTCAGATTTCTCTGCCGAAAAGGAAGGCCTGTCAGCAGCGCGAGGAGCTTGGCAGCGGACGCAGCGTCTCATTCCCTACTCAGAGAACATAGGTTTCACAAGTAACCTGAGACGTTCTCTTTCATAGGTTCACTCAACACTGCGTCACTTATGACGCAATGGGAACGATATACCACACACGCTGAGCTAAAGCGCTGCTATATCTGGCTCAAAGAATACCAGATAACCTGCATGGCCGGATTAAGCAGATAGAACATGCGAACCCGGAGCCATGTCGAGATTCAAACTATAGAATCTCACAAAAGTGTGCGGGGAGGACCAACCTGCCGCTACACAAATGTCTTCCAGAAGAGCCCCTCTAAAAAGCGCTTGAGAGGAAACCACACTTCTGGTAGAGTGTGCCCTAATGCTAAGAGGTGAAGGTATACCACGCACCTCATATGCCAGCGAGATCACCCAAAGGGAAATCCTCTGCTTCGATGCGGCAAGCCCGCGGCGGCCAGTACCGAAGCACATCAAGAGTTGGTTAGATTTCCTCCAACCGTCAGTCGAAAGGAGGAGGGTGAAAAGAGTGAAGGGTGATAACCTGGGAACGAAACGAAGTGGACAGAACTTTGGGCACATAACCTGGCCTAGGTCTTAAGGTTACTTTGACTAGGCCAGGCGCAAAATCCATACAGGTCCCACTAACAGAGAGGGCCTGTAGGTCACCCACACGCTTCAAGGAGGATAATGCTAGTAAAAGAGCAACCTTGAGAGTCAGAATCTGCTCTGGAGCTGACTCCAAGGGCTCCAAGGGAGCCTTTGTTAACCCCTCCGTCCCAAGAGGGAATACCAGGAGAGTGTGCTGGCCTCAGGCACCTAACCCCTCACATAAAAGACGAAACTAACCTATGCTTGCCTAGAGGGACTTCATCCAACTCCCTACGAGCAGCGATGGCAGCGACGTAAACCCTAAGGGTGGTGGCTGCTGCTCCAGCGGCAAACTTTTCTTGTAGGAACTCCAGTACTGAACCCACCAGGCAGTTAACTGGATCCACCGCATGGGACGAGCACCATGACTCAAAGACCCTCCACCCTCCGCTTTGCCGAACACTTCCCAAATCTGAGATACAGTTTGAGGGTTCAGCATCCATTGCCCCGACCTGAGCTTCTGCCTCGACAGGTAATCTGCTGCGAGGTTCAAGACTCCGGGTACATGGATTTCTCTCAGGGACAGAAGTTTGTCCTGGGCCCACAGAAGGAGACGGCGCACATGCCTGTTCAGGGCGCATGACCGTGATCCCCCTTGGCGATTCACATGAGACACCACCGCCATGTTGTTGTCCGTCCTGATGATGACATGATGTCCCATGAGAGATGGGAGAAAGTACCGAAGGGCCAGGGACACAGCTCTCAGCTCTAGGCAGTTTATGTGCCAAGAGAGAACTTCCCCTTCCCAGACCTCGTGAATATCCTCGGCGCCAGGGCGAGGCCGAAGGGAAGGACTTTGTATTGATAAGCCCTCCCCTCGAAGGCGAATCTGAGAAATGTCCTGTGTTGTCGGACGACCTGAATATGGAAGAATGCATCCTTCAGGTCTATCGTAACGAACCAGTCACCCGCACATATCTGTGAAAAAATAGTCTTGAGTTGAGGTTGAGCCACAGGTGGCGGAAAGCACGACGGGGGAAAACGGATGACTCCCTTTCAAAAACCGCAAGCCTTGAGCGGAGGGTTTTGAGAAGGAGGTTATCACAAAATTTACATTTTGAAGACCCCTGAACCGCCTCGCGCGTGTGAAAACCACAAGCACTTACTGTGAGGGTCGTCATTTGCGATGAAGCGAGTGCACGGGGGTAGGCAACGACGAAAATCCATGACACACCGCAAGGAGAACAATGTTCTACTATCCGCAGTCGCTGAAGTGCTGGTGATAAAAGTTGAAAATCGGAGATATTTGGGCCAGAAAAGTCGAAACTGAAGGGCTAGAAATGGCCGCTTCATAAAGGAAGAGAAATCTGAGGAGCAGATGGCGCACACGCCAGTATAATGTGGCGACGTAAGAGCGTTGGGCGGCGCCTGCGCCATCAGCCAATGAATTGTCATGATTCTATAAGGGCTTCAGACAATCGGCACACCCAGAGGGCGTCCCATTGCGTCATAAGTGACGCAGTGACGAGTGAACCTATGAAAGAGAACACTAACTTCAAAAGAAAAGTGACTAAATTTAAGCAATCAAAATCAATTCATGGTCAACATTTTCAGCTGTGTTGACAATTTAACAACATTCAAGATGACTTTGGAAAATGCGTGAATGCAACTGAAGAGAAAGATAACTTCAGAAAAGGGGAAAATGCTGAATGAATCAGCATCAACTTTCATGTAATTTTCTGCTCTTTGATCTCCACCATTTGTATTTCCAGTAATGTAATGATAATTTCATGTGTGAATGCTATGAGAAACCTATTGATTCATTACACTTAACATTTGAACCAAAAACAGATTTATGTTAATCCAGATAATATAATTAAATATATTGTATGCGATGTTGTGTCTTTTTAACATCTAAGTACAAAATAAAATAAAAAAATTATAATAAAAATTATAATGAAGAGTAAGTGTAGTTAGCACATTAAATCATGCTAAGACAGATACAGTATATGGTGACCCAGACTGGTGTAAATCCAGCTGCTGAAGTGTTTATCACCCTGAACTCTGAATCTATCATATCCTATTAAGGAGTGCTGGTAACACTTTATTTTAGGTTTCAATTCTCGCTATTAACTAGTTGCTTATTAGCATGCATATTAGATATTGGCTGTTTATTAATACTTATAAAGCATATATTAATGCCTTATTCTGCATGACCATATTCTACATCCCTTAATCCTACCCAATACCTAAACATAACAACTACCTTACTAACTATTAATAAGCGGTAAATTAGGGGTTAATTGTGGCAAACGTTGTAGTTAATAGTGACTATGCATTTTCCATACTAAAGTGTTACCGGAGTGCTTCTAAACTCCCAATATGTCACCCTAGAGGTTTAGCATTCTGAAAGCCAATCAATGCTATTGCCAACACACAGCATTGCTTAGCACATGATAGTCTTTCATGAAGAAAAGGTCATTTGAAGGAGATAGGGATATGAGATGATTCTTAATTTATATCATAATATATAAATCTGAGAAGAGTGTAATATTTACAACCCCTCCAGTCTCCCTTGGAAACATCCACACACACTTCTGGTTCACTATCTTTGTAGGGACTCTCCATAGACTTAATTTATTCAGTAAAAACTGTATATTCTATCCCCTTACACTAGCTGTACCCCTAAACCTACCCATCACAGAGAACTCAGCATTTTTACATTTTCAGAAAAACTCATTGTTTGTGAGTTATAACATAAGCTTGTTTCCTCATGGGGACCTCAATTTAGGTCCCAACGGTGAAACGAGTCCCCATGAGTCTGTGTGCATTCAGGTTAACGTCTCCACCGGGATAGAAAAACATGAACACACACACAGACTCTAGCAGCTGGTTGTCCTGATTGGCAGGTGATGTTATCTCATAGGAACCTGGCCCACCTTACAGTGTGAGTGTTCATGTACACACACATACACACTATTACCTCCCTCTCACCCAGATCGGCTTTCATTCTCTTCCACGGCAATGTAAATTCCTTGAGCCAATCCAATTAGAAAAACAGATTACATGGCCTTTGCATCTAGCTGAGCCCATGACTCCCCATTGCATTTATGAAAAGATTGTTGAGAGCCAATGGAAACACTGTTATTGTTAAACACTGTCACATCGACATGCTTTCTTAGAGATGACTCACGGTGGAAATTTAACAAAATGAACTCTATGGCTTTAACTGTATGCTTCAATCTGTCTAACTGCATGTGGATATAGGCCAAAATCTGCCAAAATCTGATTTCGTTTGGCTCGTATTTATTTACATTTAATAAAGTCTGTTGCCATAACAACCTTAATAGTCATTGTAGAGTCATTGACAAAATATAAGAATAACTTGTAATTTACAGACAAGTTGCACTGATACATGACTTGTAGCCTTCAGCTAACTATTGAGCTGAGCGAGATCTATTTGCTTGCATTAAAGCAGCCCTTTACATCATTTCACCCCGTTTTATTTTTACAGCCTATCCAGTGACAAAAGACACCTTAGAGCCTCTCTCTAATTACGCATGGATATGTGGTAGCTCATGGACCCTGGATAAGATATCATTGAGATGTCACATTATGTACTACGCATACATTCGTTTTAATGGTTTGACGGGGGAACCAATCACACATGTCACTCAGTTGCCTGGATACCAATCTCCTGGTTGCTAAACACCAGGCCATACGTTTTACATCATGAGCTATTTTTCTGAAAGTTAGAATATCAAAGATAGGGTTACCTCACAGAAGTGCTGAGCCAGAGACACCTGCTCAGATGTGTACAAGGGCTGTTAAAAGAGATCTCTTTTTACACAACCCCTTACTGCAACAACCCATAGGGTACACATGGACTCTGTCAGCAGTCCGAGGCAGTCACTTATTTTATACTCTAAAGAAGAATAAAGAATAGGGGCAACGGTGATACAACACAATATTTCTAAATTTAATTCAAACTTGACAATAAGGGCCAAACATTTAATTTAAATGGATCATGACATGAGAAATCAAATTTTCCTTGATTTTGTGATATATATATAAGTGGTCATTGTACCATTAAAACATCCTACAACCCATTAAAATAACTGACACTGTCTAACACTGGATACAGCATATGCCCGTACTCCACATGCATGAGCTACTCCCGACAACAGGAATGCTGGATTTGAAGCATCCGGTTTGAAGCGTCTGTGCAGACTTCAGAAGGACCCCAGCATCAGGAAGAAGTGGATGGTTTATTTTTATCCCAGATCCCATTGGAAGATCATAATGAGAATTTTCAAAGTGGTCAACTTCTAGCAACATGAACAACAGTGACCACTACCGACAAGATGTGACAAATTAATCAACACAGTAAAGTTAAGAAAATGCAACCATATTTAACAGTTCGGTGAATGTGATATCACCAAGTACATGTTCCTGGATCAACATCTTTATTGATCCTGGAACAACATTCAAATCAACCAATCAGATTTAAGGGACAAGTTTACAGTTTATGTCAAGTTAAGGCTTACAGGGTTAGGTGCTTCTACATCAGTGTTATTCAACTATCATTTCCCTCTGATTTTAGGGATAAGTTATGGGTAGGGTTACGTTTAGGGGTTGGGATATCGTTAGGGCTAACTTTTTCGACAGGAATGTTGTTTAAGGATCAACTAAAAATGTTGATTCAGGAACATGTCTTGTCAAAATGATGGCTGTAGTATAGTGACCACATAGCCTGGAAAAGCATTTCCCAGCGGCTCATTCTAATCCTATGGCTGGGCATTTGGGTCAGGCGGCCACACTGAATCGCCTAATGGTCCGGTTCTTTTGGCAGTGCATTCACGAGAATGTGCGCAGCTGGTGCGCGTCTTGTTGTGAATGTCAGCTGGTAAATCCACCGGCCTTCTCAAAAGAGCCATTGCGCCCTCTACCGCTTATGCAGGTCCCCTTCCAGAGAATTGGCATGGACCTTATCGGACCATTAGAGCGATCCGCACGAGGGCATCGTTTTGCATTAGTCCTGGTGGATTATGCAACACACTACCCCAAAGCAATTGCCCTCCGTAGCATTTCAGTGAAGAGTGTGGTGAAGGCATTGTTTCGTTTAATCTCCCGAAAGAGGTCCTCACTGATCATGGCACAGCGTTTATGTCACGTACATTACGCAAACTTTACGAGTTATTGGGCATTAAATTGGTCCGCACCAACATCTATCACCCACAGACGGATGGGTTGGTGGAACGATTTAATCGAACTTTGAAGACAATGATCCGAAAGTTCGTACAGGAAGACGGCAAAAATTGGGATAAATGGTTAGAACCCCTATTGGTCGCTGTACACGAGGTCCCGCAAGCCTCCACTGGGTTTTCCCAGTTCGAGCTTCTCTATGGACGTCAGCCCCGCGGGGTGTTAGACGTTCTCAGAGAAGCTTGGGAGGATGGACCTTCGCAAGGCAAAAATGAAATTCAATATGTAATGGACCTGAGAACAAAACTCCACACTTTGGTGGAGAATTTGTTACAGGCTCAAGACAAACAAATCCGGCTGTACAATAGGGGAACGAAACTGCGTGAATTTGCACCGGGAGATAAAGTGCTTGTGTTACTCCCAACTTCTAGCTCAAAATTGCTCGCCAAGTGGCAAGAGCCCTTTGTGGTCACACGGCAAATAGGAGATCTCAATTATGAGGTGGTTCGATCAGATAGGAGCGGGGCACATAAAAAATATACCACCTTAAGTTCCTTAAAAAAATGGAGTGAGGCGGAGTCAGTGATGTTGGCAATGGCAGTGAGTGGGGAGGAGGATCTCGGGCCAGAGGTGAGCACAAAAGGTACATCCCTCGCTCTGGCACCAGGGGGAGATCATCTCTCGCCGTTGCAGCTCACTGACATAGCCCAGTTGCCGGACGTTTTTGCGGATGTGTTCTCGCCCGTACCCGGTCAAACGAACCACATTCAGCACCATATCGAGACGGAGCCTGGTGTGGTAGTTCGCAGTCGGCCGTATAGATTGCCAGAACACAAGAAAAAAGTGGTTCAGGAAGAATTAGAGGCAATGTTAGAGATGGGAGTGATAGAAGAATCCTACAGTGATTGGGCCAGCCCAGTTCCTAAAACGGATGGCTCGGTTCGATTCTGTGTGGATTATCGCAAGGTGAACTCTGTGTCGAAATTTGACGCATATCCAATGCCAAGGGTTGATGAGTTACTCGATCAACTAGGCACGGCACTGGATTTAACAAAGGGATATTGGCAGATCCCATTAATGCCTTTATCCAAGGAAAAAACAGCCTTTATGTCGCCGTTTGGATTACACCAATTTGTTACACTTCCGTTCGGGTTGTTTGGGGCTCCGGCCACATTTCAGCGTCTCATGGACAAAATTCTTCAGCCGCACGCTGCATATGCCGCTGCATACTTGGATGATATCATCATCTATAGTAACAATTGGCAGCGGCATATGGAGCATGTGCGGGCCGTTCTGAGGTCGCTGAGAATGGCCGGGCTGACAGCCAACCCGAAGAAGTGTGCGATTGGACGCGTGGAGGTCAGGTATCTGGGTTTCCACTTGGGTCATGGGCAGGTGCGTCCCCAAATTGACAAAACAGCAGCAGTTGCAACCTGCCCGAGGCCCAAGACCAAAAAAGAGGTGAGGCAGTTCCTTGGGCTACAGGAGGTTTGTTCCTAATTATTCGGACCTCACTAGCCCACTGACTGACCTCACTAAAAAGTGTGTCTGCCACGTGGTTTTAATTTGGAGCTCTGTCTTGCTGACTCTAAATCCTCGATTTTTCTTCTTATATCAACTCAATAAACTAAAATGTTCTAATTTTATAGCGGGTGAACATATCCTCGATAGTATTCTATATCTCAAACAATCGGATTGCTTTGATATCGCTACTTATATCCATATTTCTGAACATCCGCTACTAGCCTTAGCCTGCTAGCATCACCAGATCTGATCATTATTAAACCAGATAATCTTAAAAGAAATGAACAAAAACATTCTCTAAAACTAGGTCCTTATTCGATCGTTTACACCTAAAGCAGTTATTGTAAATGAAATGATCACAGATAATAGCTTTGATTTACTATGTCTGACTGAAACCTGGCTTAAACCTAGTGATTATTTCGGTCTAAAGGAGTCTACTCCACCAGGTTACTGTTATACGCACGAGCCCCGTCTGACTGGCCGTGGCGGCGGTGTTGCAACAATCTATAGAGATATTCTAAATGTTACTCAGAAAACAGGACACAGGTTTAATTCATTTGAAGTGCTTGTGCTAAATGTTACACTCTCAGATATAAGAAAATAAATCCCTATTATCTTTTGCTTTGGCTACCATATATAGACCGCCAGGGCCCTATGTTGATTTCTTAAAAGAGTTTGCAGATTTTCTATCAGACCTAATGGTTACTGTCGATAAAGCACTGATTGTCGTGATTTGAACATTCACGTAGATAATACAAACGATGCGCTAGGGGTTGCGTTTACAGATTTATTAAACTCCTTTGGGGTCAAGCAAAATGTAAATGGGCCCACTCATCGTTTTAATCATACACTAGATTTAATTATATCACATGGAATCAATCCTACTGATATAGACATCATGATGATGTCACCGATCACTAGCTTGTAACGTGCACACTGCGTACTGATGATATTTTACATACTGCTCCGCGTTATAGACCAGGAAGAACAATTCTCCCAAACACTATTGACAAATAACCTACCAGATTTATCTCAGCTGCTCAGTGTACCCAAACACACAAATGAACTAGAGGAAATGACTAGCAGTATGAGCATCATTTTCTCTAGTACACTAGAAACGGTTGCACCGATGAATTATTATTATAAAACATTGTACATTAACGTAGGCTACACTATTGCTGTGGGACAATGTGAGAGACACATATCAAATTCAATACATTATTGTAATAAATATTATCTGTAGACCTACTATAGTGTAAATATTGTGTAAATATTATCAGTACTTTACTACTCCTTTGGTAGTGGAGCTCACGTTATCACCTGGGTTTTTAGCCACTAATTTTGTGGCGGCATGTGATGATGTGAGGCTTCATTAGATTAGAATTATGTGCCACAGACGTTGAGAGACTCTTTCTTCCTGGGCATAAGTTGCACGTTACATAAACATTCTTACCTTTCACCTCAACGAGGGAAAAGTAACGCTTATACTTCCAGTTTGCGAAAGCTACCTTTGAAGTCGTTGGACTTGCCATCGCTCTGACTCCTCCTGGTCGTGTGTGACTTTGCATATATGCGTGTATGTGTGTGTGTGTGTGTGTGTGTGTGTGTGTGTGTGTGTGTGTGTGTGTGTGTGTGTGTGTGTGTGTGTGTGTGTGTGTGTGTGTGTGTGTGTGTGTGTGTGTGTGTGTGTGAACTCAACCTATCAACCTCAACCTTGTCTCCCACCCACCAATCATCATCAGTTATGTGTACCACCCCACCCACCCCCCAACACTCATGGCATGGCACGCACGCACGCCCGACCGTACACACACACACACACACACACACACACACACACACGTTGCAGGTGCGACTGACAGAGAGCCTGTTCGGATTAAAACCGCTTCGGTGAGCTCAATTATAGTAACGCCGCATTTTTTTCTCAGTAACGCTAACGCCGTTGTAACGGGAGAAACAGTAATTCGTTTGATTACTCGTTACTGAAAAAAATTATTCCGTTAGTAACTCCGTTTATCTATAATGCCGTTATTCCCATCACTTTCAGGGACAGGCATTAAAGTGGTTTAGATCGTATCTATCAGAGTGTTACCAATTTGTCTATTTAAACAGGGAACAATCTAAGATAAAGTCGGTAAATTATGGAGTGCCGCAAGGATCTGTGTTAGGCCCTCTGTTATTCTCAATATATATGCTGCCACTTGGTAATATTATAAGAAAACATCTGTGCTGAAGCACATCAGAGCTGCTGAATTGAGTCCCTCTTCTGCTGTCATCCAGTCCTCTGAGTACGAAATACAGAGTTAATGCTGACATCCTCGTCTGTTCCCCGCCAGTGCTGAAACACATCAGAGCCGCTGAACGGAGTTCATTTCCTGTTGGAATCCTCTGCTGAAATCCAGTCCTGTGGATAGGAAATACAGAGCCAATGTGTGTTGGAGAGACACAGGAAGAGACTGCTTGATTTTAAAAGAGACATTCCTTTAATAAATAAAAGTCTAAATTGTATTGCATGTTGTCTTGCCTCTTCTGTCCCACGGGGTAGCTCCTCAGGGTGGGGTGGTTGTTCCGGCCTATGACACTACGCTAATTCTTTTTTTGTTCTGTTTTATCTCGGGACGCCCATCCCGAGGTAACTAGAGAGTCCGTCAGTTCCAGTCTGGATCCAGCTTCTCGTAAAGACTTCTGATGGCCAACACCTGTGAAGAGACGACTCAACTCCTGCGAGGACTTCAGATGACGCAGCTCTGCATCAACATGCACCCATGCTCATCTCTATATACCCTATTCATTAACAACATGTATTCTTATTTCTGTGCCTTAGTTATTATATTGATTAATAATAGATAGTTAGCTAATCTGTGTGCTTTGTATATGTGCATTTCTGAAATGCATAACATGTACAAATCAATTTAAATTGTAATGTAGATGCATTTTCTGTGAAGCTGCTTTAAAACAATATGTATCTTGAAAAGCGCTATACAAATAAATTTGAATTGAATTGAATTAAAAAGGAAGCGCCAGACCCGGTCCAGTGGTCAGAGCTGTGCCAGCAGGCTTTTACCCACGTGAAGGATACCAACGCACGGATCACCCGTTGGTATCTAGCTTTACAGCCATTTAAGTTCAAGGTGGTCCACAGGCCGGGGCGCAGATGGTTGTGGCTGACTTCCTTTCCAGAAATCTGGGGGTATGTGGCGAGGGGGCTGTGGTTTAGAGAGAGTCAGAGGACGAGGACGTAAGTGAATCAAGTGCAAATGATAAACACCTGTCTTGTTTCAGTAATTGGCATGGAGAGACAGGTTATAAGCCACGCAGGAAATGGGGACCGGGGAGAGAGAAGCACACAGACACTGGGACACGAGGAAAGAGAGCCGCAGAGAGGAACTGCCTGAACAAACCGATGACAGAAACGAGAGAGAGTTTTGAGTTTTTGATTTGTGCGATGTGCACGACTGTTTATTGAACTGAGTTATACGTTACAATTATACGACAAATAAACTTGAGTTCCGTGTCCCAATAAGCTGACCCCTTCCTTACCTTATACGAACTTTGTTACAAAGACTATAACTAACAGTAGACATACATGATATAAACAACATATACATGAGGTAAGGTTAAAGTGGTTGGAGGGAAAGGGGTCAGAACAGATTGATGAAGTTATGCAGAAAGTCTAGAACCTTTGTGAAGAACCACCATTAATAAATTAACAGCGATTTCTGTTTTTGTACTTTACTTGCATTTAGCCTGAGCTGTAGAAGACCGTCCGAGGTGAAATCGCAGGAGAAAGTTTGTGGGTTCCATCCGATGGCATTGAACTGGCATTCAAGTTCTTCTGCATCGATTGAAGAAGAAATGATGAGCTTGCGTGGTTGCTTCGACTCCGTGGAGGAAGTTGCACATGGCATGCAGAGTTTGGGCCTTCTGGTACATGGCCTTGTGAGGCCTTTGGCTCTGTGTTTGTGGAGGCCTGCCATGTGGGTGGCCTGCTGGCGGGAGCCCACAGACACAGCGTGTCGTGTCCGTGTTAGCAGGAGAAGAGAGAGGAGGGACGAGTGCCTTGCTCCTTAAGAAGTCAACAGGAGGCCACCACCTCCTGAAGTAGACTTGACCAATGAGATTGTTAGGATTTCCAAGTGGGAAAATCTCCTCTGGAGATTTATGGCCCTTTGTTTCAAACCAGATTCAAAAGGGTCCGTGCCCATTTATACTCTAATTAATGCAACAAACACATATTGCCTCTTACGAGAACGTGACATACATGAAAGTGTAAGTTTTGAAGCAAGCATTAATTTGATAGGAGACACAACATATATAAGGTTACCTGAAATAGTAAGTTGTTCATAAGACATTCTTAAGTTACATACAATGCAACCGACCCTTTACAAGACAGTTATGTGTGTACATACAGGGTCCTATGGTGCTTGTTCATTTATAGGCAGTTTGTCTATAACTTGAGGCAAAAGCGTGTGTTTTACAGGCTGTCTTTCCCCTGTGGACTTTCCATGTGGCCACATTTCTTTGGTGTCGTAAAGCATCTTATCAGTTTTGTTTCCAGGGTAACCGAGGATCCTTCTCTGTGGTGTTGGGGGAAGGTCTGTTACTCAGCACAAAGTATTTAAAACATATTTGTTAAATGTAACAGGCAATTAAGTGTCTGATTTTGCTCAGTCACTACACAAATTCAAGGTTATTTTTGCTAGAAGTGGGTCATAGCTGGACTATATCGGGTCTATAGTCAACCTAGTCTGTGAAATGACGGCTATTGCTTGCTGGGCCTAGGGTTGCCAACTGTTGTGTATAATACGGAATCATCCCGTATTTAAGGCATCAATGAAGCGTTCCGGATGAAAGCCACATTGAGATCTCTATATCTCTGGAAATTATTGGGTCTTAAAAATTAAGAAACCAAAAGTAAAAAGTGTTTTAAGAATTAGTATCGATTAAGTTATCTTCAAATGAGTTACAAGCGTGCAAACTTTGATCAAAAAACACAAGTGCTTTTTCCCATTTTGACCTGTCACCGTTGGCATATAATGCAAAGATTGCTAAGTCAATAACGTGTAAAAATAAAATAATGATGCTGCTATCTTTTTAAAGTCATTTTACACCCCTGTGAAATTTGTCATTCTGACCCCCAATACAAAATTGCATGTTGAATTACTCAGTAAATATACATCCATGACATTTCATATTTTGTCTTTTTTTCTTCATTTATGTTTGTTTTTCTTCAGAAACAAAATCCGGGAAAATTTCAGAAATTTGGTTGATTTTGACATGGAATGACCAAAATGTGTTTGTCTGAAAACCTTTTATACACACACGCTTAACTGCAGATACTGAAATGACATACATGTACACTGTATTTTGAGTGTCCCTTATTTTCCTATAAAGAACCACGATTGTCCCTTATTTTCTTTTCCATAAGTTGGCAACCCTAGCTGGGCCCCATACGGGTCACGGCACCAACACCACTGGGCCTACTCCTGATCTCACAGAATTCCGTGAAATGAACACGAGCCCTTCACCTCAAAATCTGTGGTAGTTTCACGGAATCGCCGAAAATTCCATGACGGGTCCACAGAAGTGATGCCTATGTAAGTCAATGACAGTAAAAAGTATGATTTTATGAATATTTATAGGCTACTTTTATATTTTGGAGCAACTAACTCCACTCCTACCCTAAACCTACCCACTCTCAACAATATAAAACACATTACAGGCAAATAAAAGTACAGCCACAGGTATTTTTTGCAAAAACTGACCCAAAACAGTAACAGTATTGCATTCCATGTCTTCTAACGTCATACGATATCGTCATGTAAAGAACAGAGTTGATCTTAATGTTCAAATCCCGCCGCTGTGTGCACGCACACATTCATATATCTCATTCAAATAATACACATGACTCTTGAGCATGACGCGATCGGTCACGAGACACACGAGAGCCAATGGTATTTTACAATCTAAGCTGACGCAATGACTCAATTGGTCACAAGACTGATGACAGCCAATGCTGTCAAACCTGATGCAACGTTTCTTCCGGCGGTAAAATTTGAAATGTGTTTATGATCTTCGGCGGATGGAGACGCTGAATCGCTTTTGGGGATTTTCTTCACACAAATCAATTGTTTAGCCTCGGAACACTTGGAATCTTTTTGAATAAATTGTGCCTGCAGTCGTAGGGAAGGGATTGGGTTACGTGTTCAAAATGGGTCTGAATACCCTAAATAAAAAAAAAGAAAATAATTGCAAATAAAATTATGCTGGCTGATTAAATCGAGAATCACACTCGTCATAGTTTCATGATGATAACCATGCCCAATGCGTCTGTATACTGTCATTGTGATCACTTCTGTGGACCCTTCACGGAATTTTCGGCGATTCCGTGAAACTACTACAGATTTTGAGGTAAAGTGTTCATTTCACGTAACTCTGTGAGAGCAGGTTGGCCTACTCACACCCTTCCAAATGAGATTTGAACCAACATTAGTTGGCATGGGAGGTGGCTGCACTAACTTGAGGGCAGGGGAGTGAGGTTCACATGCACAGCTCTTCCTATAGCTGACCTCTGTTACTCTTAAGCAAATGCAGAGCAACACATGATGCATGTGTTGATTTTTGTCTCTAATATAATATTATGCACTGACACATAATGTTCTAGAATGTTCATTTTTAGTGGCATACAAGCTGATTTGATGATATAGCAGTGGCGATGATTACAACCAGAAGTAATGCCTACTAACCAACTAGCACTGACTGAAACATTCAGCGATGCTGGTGATGTGAACTAGGATTGAGATGTGAGGCTTGAAATGACTGTTGTTGAGAACTATGAATATTGTGTCATGCTTACTGAGTATTTTTCCTCTGTAAATTAAAAGGATTCTGTACCTACTGGAGAGGTAAAAAAAAAAAAAACAAAGTCCAGAAAAACCTGTTTAAACGAACGATGGCTTACCCATGTGTCATAATGTGTGCTCCAATTTTTTATATTATCAGTTGAAAGGTGTTTTTCTTTGTTACCTTTTTGAACAAAAATCTGTTCAACAGTTGATAATTAACAATTATAAACGTATTATGATTACTGCACTGTAATTTAATAAATGTTGCTTAGATAATCTGTGAATATTGTTTATGATGCATGCACATTCATGCACATTATCTTTATTTTTTTTTACATACATTAAGCCTTTGCAGCATATTAACTGAATTTTTGCAATTAAGCTAGCACATGCACAAGAAATAATGCAAAGGTGAAAGTGTGTTGTGCAAAACAGCAGTATTAGTATACAGTTCAGGAAGGGTTACATGTTTTGCAACTGGTGCAACACAGCTGCAAGACAAATAACAAAACAAATCATTTGTTTTGGTTGTGGACTAACAGCTTTTACTAGATGTGAATTATTCTGCAATAATCCCAAACCAGTTTGTCATTAATAATGCAACAGAGGATATAAAAAAAGAAGAAAACAAGAAAGAAAGAAAACAAATCTGGTTCCCACCAAAAGCTGCCCTACAGGATGATTCAAATTTGGCATTTCGCCTTTTACTCCTTGCCACCAGCAACATGAATTTTCCCATGAATGGCGACAACTGATTTTAGGTGGAGAAGTCACTGTGACAAAAGTGAGCTAAGGGTTAGTATAGTGTGATTCACAACGTGGGAAAGTATTCATCTTTGTCTACAGTTTTATGCTTAGAACAATAACAAGGTGCACAAACTAGTATTATCTCTTTAATGGCAGCATGTAAGCATTGGAGCTTTTTATATTATGCTTTGTCATTGTTTCAAAAATGCGAATCACTTGTTACTTGGTAATTTTGATAGGATCTATTATTTTACTCAAAACCACATAACAAATGCAATTTTTTATATAATAATTTCAGTACATCTTATAATGAGCATGTTTTTAATGTCCGAATTAAAATTAAATGTATTATTTTTTATTTCATTTATGTATTTATTTTTGGCAGAGGACATAAAACAACTGTCCTCCTAATCATAATGAAGAAAACAGACTCAATTATATATATATATATATATATATATATATATATATATATATATATATATATATATATATATATATATATATATATATATATATATATATTATTATTATTTTTATTTTATTTTTTTAACGACGTTAACTAGTTGTTATATATATATATATATATATATATATATATATATATATATATATATATATATATATATATATATATATATATATATATATATATATATATATATATATATATATATATATAACCTTATTAACATTTTTATGACAAACCAAGGTTAGTTCTGGTTGTAAAATATAATGTGGTGACTCCAAAAACATGATGATATTTATGACCATGAAAGACATCTTTTTTTAAATAATTATATATATTGAAAGTTGAAAATGATAAATAAAAATAAGACTTGCGTGTATTCAAGGAGTTATGAAATTGTTATTGCGACACTTGACATTTTAGTGTAATTACATTAACATTTTTCTTGAACAAATGTTTTTTTTTCAAAACCATAAACCAACAATACATTTCTAAGAATTTGGCATACATTTTTTTAAAGTAGCCCTATTATGCTGTTTAAAGGCTCCTACAGTAATTTTGTTTTGAAGTTCTCTTACAACAGGTTTACATGCATCAAAGGTTAAAAAAATATATATATTTTCTCATATACATTGCACATCACTACATTTTTCAATGATTCAATTTACCATTTCTCTTATTTTCTCTTATCCGACACTCTTATTTGTCATTGTCACAATAGTAGTGTTTGTTAATTTGTTAGTCCATCAATAGCAATTGAACTATTTCACCCTTTATTTTGTTCTTAAAAGGAATAATCCCTCTTCATGTTTAATGTGACAGGCAGATGTAAACACTGTGAGTTGCCGGGCAGTTTTGGAGTTGTTCCGAAGCCTCTGTACTCCATGAATTATCACCTCTCAAACACTGCACTGAACACGGGTCCCTCTGACTCATATGGATACCCACACCATTAGTCACAGTGGGCAATACGGACACATACGCATACACTTGACCCCTACACAGTGCCTGAGAGTGGCTGGCGTATGTTCGTCCCACGCAGTGTACGCTTGACCTCATGTTGAAGACCGTCCTCACCAGCTGCCCGACGACAACTGCTTAGTACTGTATGCAAGCGCAGGACAGTAATAGGCGGTGTGAACTGCCGTACCAAGTTAAAGTAAGTAAGATAAAAGGCATAAAGACGAATTAGGAGGGATGATGTACTTAAAGTTGCATGTGCTTCAGTCATTGCCTTATAAACAACTACTTTTAACCCATCTATGCAAGTACAGATTAACATGGGTTTAACATTGCTTATCAAGCCAGCAACACACTGTGATTGACACTGCAAAGAGATAATCAGCGCATTAAATATGTGAGATTGGACACAGGCCACAGCCCACTGTAGAGACTGACGTAATCATTTCATATGAAGTAATAGGGATGGAGTGTCTAACACCCAACGTCTGCATGTTAAGAGCAATTAACACGGCAGTGATGTAAGGGTTACATGTGTCATCTGCAGTATAACGTGATCTCAACTAGAGATCAAGTAATGATATTTTGTCCTTGCTTGGAGGGCAGAGGTGGTAACCACTACAGTGTGTGGTCCAAATCGAAAGGATTTTCCCAAATATAGATGTTTATGGTAAAAAACGAGAAAAATCCTCATGATCTTTTCATATCCAGTAGCCAAAAGAGTGTTTGTCAAATGTTGGACACTTAAATCACAGGAATGTATGGATTTAATTGCATTTAATACAAAAAATTTAAAAATCAAGTGGCATCTGTAAACATATTCTGATGTTTTTAAAATACTTTAACCAACTGGTCTCAAGGTGATTTTAGTAGATGTATGAAGTCAGTTCCCTTTACACGTCCAAACAAAGTAACCAAATTCATAATGTGTAGTTCATTACATGAACTGTGGTCACTATGTTTAATAACCAGAAGGTAACCAAATAAGTTGTCTATTTTAAAGTCAGCATGAAACGACTTTGCGATAGTCTTTTCATTCTTATTGCCAAAAGTATTGGGATACCCCTCCAAATTATTTAATGAATGTGTTCCAATCACTTCCATGGCCAAAGGTATATAAAATCAAGCACCTAGGCATGCAGACTGCTTCTACAAACATTTGTGAAAGAATGGGTCGCTCTCAGGAGCTCAGTGAATTCAAGCGTGGTACCGTGCTAGGTTGCCACCTGTGCAATAAGTCCATTTGTGAAATTTCCTCCCTAATATATATTTTACGGTCAGCTGTTAGTGGCATTATAAAGTGGAAGCAATTGGGAACAACAGCAACTCAGCCACGAACTGGTAGGCCACGTAAAATCACAGAGCGGGGTCAGCGCATGCTGAGGCGCACAGTGCGCAGAAGTCTGCCATTTTCTGCAGAGTCAATAGCTACAGACCTCCAAACTTTGTGTGGCCTTCAGATTAGCTCAAGAACAGTGCGTAGAGAGCTTCATGGAATGGGTTTCCATGGCCGAGCAGCTGCATCCAAGCCTTACATCACCAAGTGCAATGCAAAGCGTTGGATGTAGTGTAAAGCACATAACCACTGGTGGAGTGTGGAGACGTGTTCTCTGGAGTGACGAATCACGCTTTCTTTGTCTGGCAATCCGATGGACGAGGGTTTGGCGGTTGCCAGGAGAACGGTACTTGCCTGACTGCATTGTGCCAAGTGTAAAGTTTGGTGGAGGGGGGATTATTGTGTGGGGTTGTTTTTCAGGGGTTTGGCTTGGCCCCTTAGTTCCAGTGAAAGGAACTCATTTTAGACAAAAATGTTTGGGGATGGCCCCTTCCTGTTCCAACACCTTTGGGATGAATTAGAGTGAAGACTGCAAGCCAGGCCTTGTCGTCCAACATCAGTGCTTGCAGTGTGTTTCTGTATTTGGTTGCGTTGTGAGTATTTGCAGTACATGTGTTGTCAAACTGAAACTGATGTCTTATTAATTTTCTGGGGCTTTTTTCTATTTGCATGATGCAAATAGTTACATGGTGTTTTTTTCAATCGCAGTGCATTGAGCTCTCTCTGTCACTATAGGGAGGGGAAGTTGTGATTAAAAATGATGAGGACACATGAATTTAAAAAAAGGTAATTATGTTAACAGATAAATCGCTTAATAAATAAATACTGGAATATTCCATTAAAAAATAAGTTTTTAAAATTTGCACAATGGGCCTTTATACTTTTTTGTGGAATGTTTTGCTTGTGTGTTTGTGCTATATTTCTTTAAAATATTATTATTTATATTTTATATATAATGTGTTTATAATAGACCTTTAAATGGCAGGAAACTAGTAGTGACGCATGTTTAAAAATGTTTTGCCATCTAATTTTTTTTTTTACAGCACAGTTGCTTTGTGAATCTATTGTAACAAGAGCCAACTCATTTCTGATTACTGCAGGTCACAGGTGTCTATGATTTATAGCTCTTTTTCAAGTGTTGTGTTCATGAGTGATTTATGTTGACTATTTTGAAGTAGTGTGTGTGAGAACGGAAGTGACGGAGTAAACCAGATGGGTGAACTTCGCTACTCCTCTTTTGTGTGCTTTATTGCTGCTTACTAACTCCTAACAGGTCCCACAAATTGGCAATGAGGATTAGTGTAAGGAAGTCCACTGAAGGCGAGCTTGATGAACCTCCAAATGCTCTTCCTGTGCCTGCTTCTCCCATGCCAGCCTTTCAGTGCACTGTTGCTGAGTCAACTGAGTTTGGATGTGCTAAAAACTTTATACTCCCCGAAAAGCTGGATGAAACCGTCACAACTGTGCGTCAAAAACTTTGCTGCCATTCTCTGTTCGTAGTGCTGTGTCAGAGGATTTACATTGCTTTTAAGCTGCTGGGGAGATAGAATGCATTGATGCCTTTGCATGGGTGTTACCAATTGCTGTTACACAGAAAAAGTTGACATCAGAGAGCCAAATAAAGCAGTGATCGTGGAGTCCTTTCCATTGCCACACATGGATGAACTACTCTAAAAGGTTCTACTGCTTTCTCTACCATCGATCTGACTGATTCTTACTACCAAGTGCCACTGCATGAGTACAGTCTTGACCTGAAAATATTGTTACATGTGAATATCACCGCATAACCTCGTTCTGCAAGGATAGATTATTTTAGGCCTACTTCTCATTGAAAATGATATAAAACATTTAGGTCTTTTATACAATTAATTATAGGCCTATAATTAAAATGATCTACAGTCTATAATATGTTTGAACACTGCAATAATCAGTCATCAATGAAAATTAAGAGCTTATTTCAAAAACAATGTTAACACTTAATACTTGTCTTCTCATTTTTCAGTACATATATGTGCCACAAGAGAAATATTAAGAAAATGTTATAATAATAAAATTTTAAGAAAATAAAGTTAGTGTCATGTGTCAGGTTCTTTCTCTTTGCTTCTCACTATCCTTTTCTTCGCTCACTCTCCTTCCTGATTGTTTCAGACACACACACACACACACACACTTTCTCGCTCGCTCGTTAGGCTTATCTTCTCTCTGTCTACCTGCACCTGTTAGTCATCGCAATCAGCGCCTCGCTGCCTTGCGATGACACCTGTTCCCACTTTTGTTTGAGTGCTTACCCTTTATCTAGTGTTTGTTCTTACTGCCTCTTGTTGGATCATTGTTTCATGTCATGCGTTACGACTGCTGCTTTCTTCATGTCTGATTTGCTTTGGAAGTGCTCACCTGGTCTTGTTTGTCTTTACAGCCTTGCGCCTAAGTTTAGTCTGAGTTCTGCATTTGCTGCAAGAGTACCTTCGCGGTCCTCTGTTCCTGACTGTGATTTATTCTCAAGAACTGCCTCCACCTCTACTGGTGTCCCGATCTCTCTCCTCTTCGAGACAGGATCATCTCAGCTGCCTTCTCAGTTTGTTTTACCAGTTCTGTGTGCCTTAATGACAGACTGCCTTGTTTATATTCTCATTAAAGACTGTTGTTATCCTGTCAACCTCTGCTTTTGGATCCATTCTTTATTGACTCTGACAGTTAGGTTCGGCAATCGGCATATCAGCAAGTAGCCTAGATTTATCTCTCGTTGTCTCTGAGAAAATATGCACCATTAATGCAGAGTCAAATGCCGAAAACTCGTCAGTTTTTACTTTTATTTTCTTTAGTGAATAATTGACTGGGGTTTAAGACTTCTTAGCTTAAAAAAAGTAGCTATTAAATGAGGAAAGTGAAACAAGTAAATGATCAAGTAGGCTAAATTAATAAAAAGAGGTGCCGGCTGACGCAGGTGGCTTAGAGATGTGGGCAATATGAACTATCTGGACTGAGGTAACCGTTTGCTAAATTGCAGCTATTGATAGCTACTACAGAACATATACTGTAGATCTCCCTCTTTTCGTTTTCTGTCTTTCTTTCGGCATCAAAGATAAAATGGTTTAACTTCTTTTTCGTGCAGGCACAGTAAACTAGCCTACAATCAAATGTATGATCTGAGAGAGAAACGACAGGTTTTAATAAAATGTTATTTAATAACAGTAGTTATAATAAGCATATTTCCAGTATGTGCCTCGGGCTTGCATCTCCAACTCAGAATCCTCGGTAATCCTCTGCAAACCAGGTTGAACCGGCTCTCATTCAGTTCTTTTTGAGTTGGACGAGCTACTTCGGCTTTTTGTTGGTGTGTCAGTCGCATTTTATTATTACATTTACTATGGGTGGGTTGCACCAACAGGATTAAATTAAATAGATTAAATCAAGGTTTATCTAATAATTCTGTTGCACCAAACTTTAAACTTCAAACTTTAAAAATAAGCAGGTTTACATTTATAGGGGTGGTAAACCACGATTTCACTTTTCTAACTTTAGCTAGTGTGTAATGTTGCTGTTTGAGCATAAACAACATCTGCAAAGTTACAATGTTCAAAGTTTAAAGCAAAGGGAGATATTTGCTTTATAGAAATCAATTTCTAAGGACTACAGCAAACGGCCGGTAGGGACTACTACACATTCCTCCAGGGTTGCTGACATCACCAGCCCCAATATTTACATAAACCCCTCCTCAGAGAATATGAAATAAGGGGGGGCGAGGCCATTTTGTATCGCCGCGGGGAATAGTTGTTGTGGTATAGTTAGTAGGCTGGAGTGTTGTTGCCACAATGCCGACGAAACGCTGTTATTTTCATCCGGATTGCAGGTCCAGTTTGTTCAGCCTTCCTAGGGATGGGGGTGCGTTGCAGTGCGTTTAACATACAACATGTTATATACATGTGTGTATGAGACAGAGGGGAACAGGTCGCATTTGCAGCAGATATATGCTGCCCATCATAAATCAAAGCACGAGACAGACAGGGGTGGGAGGAGAAAACCGGAAAATGTGACATAATGGACAATATTCGTCTGTATTTGCAATACACGAGCCGCGGTTCAGCTGCGCAAGACAAACACTGCCAGTGTGAGACGGGCGTGTGCGGCTCCTGCTGCACATTTCACGAAGGAAAGCTTCCACAATCTTCGCGACTTCAATGAAGGATTCGCACAACGGCTTGTCCTGAAAGATGGATTTAAAAACAGAAGCTGTTTACAGGCCACAACCTGTAAGTGTGATTTATTTTTCGTCTATGTGTTTTCCTGTAATAGTTTGTATTGTTAATTGTACGTTGTAGCAAGGAAGTACACAAATGACAACGCTGTTTGGCTCTGCAAACCAGTTTGTTAAATGTTCATTCATACTTAACGTTATCCGACAAACACCTAACGTTACAAACTTTTTTTTTTATTTCAACAGCGAACTTGGCATTAGTGTAAATTATTCTTTGATTAGAGCTTTTATGTATTGTTTATCTACAGGCATGCTAAACATGGTTCTGTGTTTGATTTGGCTACTAGTAAAGCCAATGTTTAGTGTTCGTTTTGGGTTAATAGTTCTTGCGAAAGATATTTGGCTACAATCGTTCTAAAAATACAAAAGTAACGATAACTATAGATCCGCAGTCTTTACTCTTGAGGACTGAACAGGTTCTGCTCGATCATCTTCACTAAAATGTTCTGGGTCTGATTTGGGCTCAAATTGTTATGGTTTTATAGACGGCATTGTTTCTACCCAAAGCACAGGCTACCGGTAAAGGTAAGGGGCGTGACGTTTCCGACAAACGTGCACTAGGCGGTTAGCGAATCACAACACATTGGGCCAGCTAACCAATCTGAGCCCATTGCGTATTTTTGAGGGACTGGCTTCATACAACCCGGAAACCATCAGACCGTTTTTACAAGGAGGGACAGAGCAGTGTAGAATAAAGGTAAAATATATGAAAAATAATGCAATTTTTTAAAAACGAAGCATGTTACTGTGCACCCCACAAACACAATCAAGCCTTCGAAAGAATGTGTTTTACCTCCCCTTTAAACCATCATTTTGATCCTGGATTTAATTTATATTTAAAATAGATTAACTTTAATCCTGTTGCTCCATAACTTTAAACTCAGATTTAAATCTCAATTCTGGATTAATTTTAAACTTGCATGTGAGGAGGTTTAAAGCAGCACTAGGTAACTTTTCAACCTTCATGATATATTTTCAAGACTCTTGTGATGATACATCGACTTACAATAGGTTGAATGACACGTCTGCCATAGCCTGACGGGGTCTGTATCTTTTTTAATCGTACTTTTAAACTTCGGGTTTCGGGTAGTAACCCGAGAAAAAAAAAGAACTACAAAATTCGACTGCTTTACGGCATATACGTCACTTCCACCATCACCCCCACTTCCTTAAATTCGGACGTGCGAGGGTAAGCCTATGTGTAAACGGCGTGTACAAGTTTTGGTAGGGGCTACATTCTCGCAAGTAAATACATAAGACGTACAAAATCATATTTTAGGATACTGTAACGCGTGTGTCCGGGTGAAAAATACGGATAGCTCACTCAACGCAACTGGAGTCGATGCAAACACGGAGGCGATTGACATCAAACAGCCCGCACTTTATTCCCCGCGGAACCCCCACAAGAGTCCGGCACAAACTCCACTTCCGTCCACAGCATTACCCAACAAAACCAAAATAAATAAATGTTGCAACAGAAGACAGAAAATAATCCGCACACATGGGAGCTCGAGGCGCAGTGTTCACACACACACACACACACACACACACACACACACACACACACACACACACACACACACAACGCAGGCGCTCCAACCGGGGCGAACGCTCTTAAAGGGGCCACACTATTTTCCTACTCGTTACAATACCTAACATGTCTGTGATATTTGTTTATTTGTCTTGCCTCAAGCTATAATGCAAATTTGAAGATTCATCTATGGTAGCTTGATATTATATTGACGATATATGGTTATTACCTACCACTCAAACATTGAATTGAAGTATCATATAGATTCTGTAAAACGGTAAACAATAGACTAGACTACTATAATGACGCTGGCTTGTAAACGTGAGCATCGCGATCATTTGGCGTTTGAAAAAAAAATAAAACCCATGAAATTATATTCATATGACATGCTGAAACATATGCCACTGTACCTGGGATGAAGACATTTCACCTGCATGTGAACTCCTCCTGCAGTGTTCAGGGCTATCATAGTTGTCATGTAAAACAAATGCACGTGCTATATGCATCCCCTAATGTAGGATGACAGAGTTTACGACAGCAGTAGAGGACAATACTGTTTCCCAACTGTAGGGGGAGCCCGAGAGCAAAAGTTACCTAGTGCTGCTTTAAATAAAGTAAAGTGCACCTACAATTAAACTATGCATATGATTGAACAGAGATAGAAACAGTGGGTGTGTCAGGTCTCAGAGAGGTGTTTATTACTAATACAAATGAAAAATAAAGCAAATTGAGCCGGAGTGTGAGGTTGTGGCGGCTCGTCAGTTTACGCCTGCTATCAAGTCCGGGATGCGGATCCGTCACTCATCTCGGTGCACCTTGGTGTCGGACAAACAAAAGAAGAGAGGGGTAGGCCTATATTTACTTTAGCATTGATGGCAGCAGTGAAGATGAGGTGAGCGCCAGTGATCGCGGCCACGCCTTGCGTTTCTCATGCCCGCTCCACGTAGGGTGACCACCATCAAACAAACCAAATGTGGGACGATTACTAAGTTTGTGTGGGACAATGTGGGACATGTTACCAACACTAAAACATAACCTGAAACTGTTGTATAATCTTAAAGGAACTGTATGTAAGAAATGTATTTCAATTAATCATAAAATGGCCCTAATATGTCAATAGACATTAAGAAATCATGTAAATTTCAAGTACTTATATCACTGACAACAGTTGTCCGGCCAAGATATTGTCATTTTAAAATTGAAGTTGCAGCCCTCAACTGATGTTGATGTTGACATGTTGTGTTTTGGCCTGAAGCACCGCCCTCCACCCATCTACCAATCACGAAGTCAGTAGTGTTTCTGCATTCGGGTTGCCAGCTCTGCTAGTTACCACAGCTGCAGCTACAAACTTTTTGGATAAACAATGTCTAACTTTACGAAACCTAAACGACCTCGATATGAATCAGAAAAACGTCGTGACAGTGTCCGAAATAAAACAAGGATTTATATAGGAGATGCCTTTGAAAGATGGAGACGGCTGAAAACGGAGAAGTATTTGAAGACAGACGCCAACGTTGCTAATTTTCTCCTGGACAGGTAACGTTAAGGTTCATCTATGTTTGGCTAACTTGTACTTAATGTAAATGGACATTTCAAATATTCACGACAGTCGAACAAAGTTGTGCATGTTCATGCAAAGTAACGTTAGGTTAGCGCAGATGGAGGAGGTGGGTCATTGAATTGAAAAGGTAACGTTAAGGAATTGTTTGGTAAATAAAAATGGCGAGTCGTCATTGCTAACATTAGTAATGCATTATCAGAGCCCGTTTCTCTGTCATTATGCTGAGACGCTGATGAAAACAACATTAGCACGCCTATTATGGCAAAGATGTATTGACGATAAGCAGCATAACGTTACCTAAATTGTCTGTTATCATCTCCTGGCTCTCTAACTTCAGCTACCACCAACACATCATTTCTGTAATCTCTGTGTATACGTAAATAACCATCTTCCAGACAATACAGATCAAAAAGTATTTACTAGATTAATTTTGCTGTAATTTTAATATAATATACTATAGTATTTTTCATGTGGGAATGTACTGTCACATACGAGCGTTCATATTTACGATTATATCTGGCTAATCGCCATTAGTAAATTTTTGCGATTCATAATTACTTCACAAAACATCGCTCTTGAAGCATAAACATAATAAAAGGAAAGAAAAAAAAACTTACTGTGTAGGACTCGTCACTTGCCATTGAAAGCTCCGTGTAGCAGCCTACGTTCCCGCTGGATCCTGCAGCCTATCTGGCAACCTCGAGTCAGGGGGGAGGGGGAGAGGGATACACAGCACTACAGTAATTTGAAAGTGATTGCAGTACCAGTTTTGGCCACAGTCCTACATACAGCTCCTTTAAATTCAACATAACTGAGCCCAAAGGCAACAGGCATCATGCAGATAACTACTTTTGAAACAATTCTGACCAAGTGCAACTAAAATCCAACTAAATAAATAATGAAACAAATAAAACAACATTAAATTAGTTCATCTTATTTTTTTATATATAAAAACTACAATCCTACATATAAAAAAATAAATAAAATACAGTTCTGTATATAAATGTATATATATATATATATATATATATATATATATATATATATATATATATATATATATATATATATATATATATATATATATATATATATTGATTGTATTTTATTTATATATTCATTTATTTACAGAACTATCCATTCGTTTTCTGACAGGGAACACATGGAACGAATCACCGCTCCACATTTTGATTGACAGCCGTCACAACCTACTAGCGATGTGTTTACTCCTTTCTTTTCAACCATTGGATATGGTTTAAAAAACGGCTTTTGTATATTTGTGTAAGGCGGGATGTTACTTCTGACGAAGCGCTGTTAAATATAGGTGAAAAACGATGCCGCGAAAATAATATAAATGCTTTCTTAAAAAGGCAAAAGAACGCATGCATGTTTTCTCAATATGATCATTAAAAATCAACAGACTGGTTTAAATGCGGGACATTTTCTCAATATGCGACATGCGGGACAAGGGGTGAAAATGCTGTGCGGTACAACGCAAAGCGGGACAGGTGGTCACCCTAGCTCCACGCATGGCTGCTGCGAGGCGATCAAACGGGATGGGCGGTGCTGTCAAGAGCGTAGATAGTCACTCCGCAAATCATGACAGTTGTTTTGTCATAAATTACGCTGCCACAATATACTCCATTATTAATTGATACTATAATATATTTACGCATGCGCTGCATTCCCTGCTTGATCAGTAGCGCTTTATAAAGAGGATTCCTTTATCGGCAAGAGCTACTTATGTCAGAGAGAGTTTATGGTGGTCAATAAAGAAGGAAATTGAATATTAGTATTGTTGCTGTCAATGGCGAATCCATCATGGCGGCGAAAATTAATCGTAAATGGAGGTTTTAATCGCAGGTTAAATTCTAATCATCGATTTGTTCATCTGGGTTTAAAATTAAGTGGTACAACACAACTCGATTTAAAATAAAGCCTAGATCAATAAATCCTAGATTAGCTCTAAACTGAGTTTAATTTAATCATTGTTGGTACAACCCACCCTAAATGTTTAAAAATATTATCAACATGTATTTAGGCTATTTAGGCAACAAATCATTTAAATGTAACGATATTCAATGTAGAGATAGCATTTCAAGCAAAAATATTATTCGATGATTGCTGGGAATTATTTGATTATTCGAAAATCGCAACTCCTCTTCCCTCTACACACACATAAACACAGAGGGAGAGAGACCATACACGCTCTCAATCTGTATGATAACAAACTGTTTAATTCATTAGGGAACAGGCTATATTAACTCAAGCCATATCATTATTTTAACATGCAGTTATTTGACATCGCCCTCAGAGTAACCGTTATATGCCACGTCTACAGTGTGTGTGTGTGTGTGTGTGTGTGTGTGTGTGTGACAATGTGTTCTTCTGTTGTCCCAAGGCAGTTTAGTTCGAAAAGGGACACCGATCGCATGAAAATTTGCTAATGTGCAAGCTTTCATACAGAGCTATAGTGCGCACTGAGGTAGCCTACCGAGGCCCGCGTCCGACATCTTATCAATATTCTGGGCTCTGACTGGAGCCCATGTTTTTTTTTCCCCCTTATCCTCACGATTACACACTGCAGCTATTAAAATAGCTCTTTTTTTATGTCAAAGTAGTTATATTTTGTTTTGGTTCTTTTTTAAGTTAATTTAGAAAAAGGTTTGGAGCATTTTTTTGTTTGTTAAATTAAAGTTTTAGTTTTTTAAAGTGACGACCAAGCGGCCAGCGGTGAGTGAACCACATGTTTGATCAATCTGAAATGCGTCCCAGACCACCTTCTGAATTGGTTTGAGTGATCAGATATTAATCTGTATCGAAAGAATTTCGAAAGGCATTTAAATGGTCTTTTCACAATTGGATAGATATCTGATCAGAGAAAACGAATGAAGTGAGAAGGTGTAAAAAAGGCCATAACTCTTGCAGCTGCACTGAAGGAACGCTCTCTGCTGCTGCTGGCGTGGACTCTGAACACAGCGCGAGCCAGTCTTGACAGTCACGTGGTCTCCTGTTGTTTCCACCAGCGCAGCACATCTCATAGTTTCTTTTAATTAATGAATGTCTAAAATATAAAAAGGAGAAGCCTAAAATGAACACGTCACCACCACTTCAGCACCAAACTTTTTAAAAAAAAATTTAAATTGCACAACCTATTAGATATTCTATAATTAAATCAACTAATGGAATATTCGAAAATCGTGACTCATCCCGCAGTGCAAAGTTGTGTGTTTGTATTTTTATTATTATTAGGCTATGTGCATATTTATTTAGAATATTTAGGCTAGTTACCGTTCAGGTTGGCATATGGCGGGTGGAGGAAGGGAGAATTGTTTGAATTTGCATGGTGGTAACTAACTTTTACCACTTTGTTATTTTGACTTGGATTTTTGTTTGTTGGAAATATGAACTGAATTTAGAAATACTTTTGCGTTTAATAAACTTTTTTTTTTTTTTTTAATGAAGACGTTTCGAGTGGAGTACATGCATGTAAAATAATCTGTTCCCTGAATCCACAGCCTTTTTCAAAATTGACACATATGGTAATACAAATAAGAGTATATTTTTCATTCTTGTTTTGCATTGAATACTGTTAAAGGATTTGTTGTGGAAATAGCCTAACATACATGTCGATAATGTTTGTAAACATTTTTACCAGTATTTTACATTATTTTTTATATTCAGGTGTGACTCATTTTCATGAAATACAATTTACCTTTATTTTTAAGGGCGTACTAACATTAAAATAATGAAATAATTTGATACAATGCACTTGTTGTGTACATACATGTTTTTACATTGTACTTATATTTTAAAATTTCAAGTTATCAACTTCATCTGCTTCTTCCTCCTTTCCTTTATCATAAAACTGTAGAGATGGCTGTTCATGCTTTTATCACCTCACGTTTAGACTACTGCAATTCACTTACTGCGAGATTTCAAAGTCTCAAATTGCAAATGTAAAAAATAAATGGTCAGTATCTTAAACCTGCATTGATTGCTTACCTCCACTGTAACTGATTTCCCCATACAAATGTTAATGCAAATGTTTATTTTTTATATATATTTCAGCAATTTTATTTTTATCTACATTTTCATAAAACTGCCATTTAAATAAGCCTATATATTATTATTTCTATAGGCTTTACAAAAACAAAACAAAAAAAGACAAAATAAATAGGCTGAATAAGCTGATCTAAATGGTGGTAGCCTAGTCTATGAACAGTACACCCCCCTGAGCTCACAGAAATGGTTAGACCCAAGTCTTCAGCAGCCAATGACACTGACCTGTTCAAACTGATTTTTAATGTGTATTTCATGCGTATTTTACATTTAACACGTAAAATACGAGCTGATTTGTCACGCGTAAACAACACGTATTTAACGCGTATTTCACATGTATTTAACGTGTTAAATCATGGGCGTCGGAAGCAAAAAAAACGTGGGTGGGTCCTCAGAATTTTTTTACTGGAGTGGATGCCAATAAGTTCAAATATACCGCGTATTTCGGAAAGACAAAATTACGGAAATCTCCATTTCATTAAGAGCGGTAGTAGTGTAGGGGTAAGACGCACAGCGTCTAGTTTTGACACAAATCGACCCGCGGTTTGAGTCCGCCTTTCGCCGAGTTCAATCTTTTCCCTTTTCCCATCAAATATCAGATCGGAAAGGCATTTATTTTCAATAAAAATGACGAAAATATTAGAAAAGTGGAAATAAAGCGTCTAACGTGTTTAATAATAAGTGTTTATCGATTAGGGGTAGGTAAACAGACATGTGCTGAATGTTAGAGACGATAAAAGTGAGGGGGTCCAATATCATTGATCGTAAAAAGTGGGTGGGTCTTGTCCCACCCACATACAATGGTTCCGACGCCCATGCGTTAAATACACGTGAAATACGCGTTAAAATTCACGTGTTTTTGGCCCTCTTGGCTTTCCATACGGGACGTCAGTGGACGTCTATTCACAACCTCCTAAAATCTACTTGGGCACTTAAATGAATTATTGCAGTATTAACCATGCAAGGTGTAAGCAGCTTCTGCATATTTCACAATGATTTCATAGAGGTTAATGATGGACTATAAATGCACGTGTAAAGTGACGTCCTCTCACAACGGATTCACAACTGGGTATATATTGAACTACACGTAGCTAAAAGTTAAAGTAACTATTATACATGCAACCGGAGAGAACTGTAGACATGTACAAATGTATCTGAGTGCATTTTTAAGAAATGTTCTGCGTTACATACTTTTACCGATTTATGCCGTACTACCGCGACCATTTTTGGCCAGGGACACGATGCTGCCGTCGGACCAATGTTTGCTGGGTTACATCGTGTCTTGAGAGGTTTCACGAGCCTGCATTAACTCTGCAGTCAGCACTGAATAAAAACTCTGCGTTTGAGCGGTGAGATTCTTAAACACCACTGATCGCGTTCAAGAGATCAACTGTGATTGGCAACATTACTCACCACTGCAAAAACACGCTGTATATAGATGCATTTGACGCTCTCCAGAGCTCGGACACAAATTTGCAAATCTGCCTAATCTGTTTCGCCAATATTCTTACAGTATCAACTGAGGGTGCTTTTGCTTGCGTTTGGGGGTGTTGCTTAATTAGCCCCGTAGAACCGGGCCTGCGCGCGACAAAGCTGAAAGTCGCATGAGCCAGAATTCGGCTCAAAATCAGACGAAAATCAGGCAGTGTATGCCTATAGGGAGACAGACAACCAAAACAAAAACAAACAGCAGCCGCATTTTGCAGTTCCTCCAGAACCAAAACCACGAGCATGCTGCATTCACCATGTCCTGACCTTAATGACAACCTGTGACCTACCCGGAGCTTTTCACATCGTATATGGCTCACATCCTCAGACTAGGATTTATGTTTCTATGTCAACATTATCGACGCCGAAATGAATCTGAAGCAGTCAGTCAATCTCTGGACTACAAAATAGTGTGTTGTATAGCAGATGTAAGGATGAAACATCATCCCATTTCTGGACACATGCACTCCTATCGCTCCTATTTATTTTTTGACCTGAGGGAGGGGTTCTGGCAGACCAATCACAGCGCTTGAGGTCCGCGTAGAATTGACGGGTTGTAACATTTTCGGAGAGGTGCACGTCAAGGTACGTTGTAGGCTATGCCTGCAACACAGCCTACGACATTGCTACGGCGTACACTTGATGCATGCATGTATTTCTGCGCATGCTCTCTCTCTCTCTCTCTCTCTCTCTCTCTCTCTCTCTCTCTCTCTCTCTCGCTCGCTCGCGCATTCTCTTTCGGTCAGAACACAGCAAGCAGGCAAAGCACACGGCACACAAACTATATGTTTATACAGCTGATTTATTTTTTCTTAGTTACAAAACCGAACCGACCTGAACCCAAGGCTGTTCATTAAACATTAACCCGAACCCGACCCAAAACCCGCAAGTTCTTGGTTACAAAACCGAACCCAAGGCTGTTCATTAAACATTAACCCGAACCCGAAACCCACAAGTGTAGCAGACCTCTAGCACACACATGCATCTTGGTGCTCATGTGAACAGCGTCGGCCAATAGTGAGCCAGAGTTCTGACGTAGAACACGGAAGCACTGGGAGACTGACATGGAAGAGAAGAAATTGTTGAACAAAGTTATTTTTGTTAGTTTTTTGCGCACAAAAAGTATCCTTGCCGCTTTCTGACATTAAGGTTAAACCACTGTAGTCACATGGACTATTTTAACAATGCCTTTACTACCTTTCTGGGCCTTGAAAGTTGCAATGACGTTGCTTTTTGGAAAATTGATGGATGGATGGATGAATAAGCTGCGCAGCGCCATCTTCTACTGCCTTTGAGTGTGTTTCGGTTGTACACTTGTTATTGTGGTGCATTATGGGATTGAATGAGTGCACTCGATAATGTCCAATATGGTTTCGGACACCACTACAAATGGCTGTCCCCTCAAATAGTGCCCTATTTAAGGGTATAGGGGGTGATTTCAGACACAACCAATGAGTTCATTCAGTGAAGGATTAAACCTGATGATTCCTGAGTTTGTGATTCTTTTTGAACTATTAATAAAAAAAAACTGGATCCTTTATTTGTGAATCGGGATACACTTGTCGGGTCACTCACTTGTGAGTGAAACGTAGAGTTTGTTTTCACTCTACGTCGAGGACAACTCGATAGACAGGCACGTTTTCTATTTTACCCTAAATGTTTTTTTTTTTTTTATCTTATCACATTCAACTCAGATTGCAAACTCATTCACAACACAGGTAAGATTTATTTTGCCGTGGCATTGAAGTATTCTACCTCCTTAAAGAGATGCAGAAAACACTTTTCTGATGCTTTTAGTTATTTAATATTTATCCAGTGAACAACAAAAAGTCTGGAATTGTATCGAGTGACAATTAAGTTCAAAGTATTTTCACTTTGGTTGTGGGTATGTGGGAATCTTTCACCATCCATGAACTAAAGCCAAGTACAGCAAGGCAAAACATTAGTTAAAGTTGGATTCGGCTCAGGAATGGCAAAATGAGGACACACAATTTGCAGATGTTTGTAAAGT
This sequence comes from Romanogobio albipinnatus, assembly GCA_023566225.1. Classification (NCBI taxonomy): domain Eukaryota; kingdom Metazoa; phylum Chordata; class Actinopteri; order Cypriniformes; family Gobionidae; genus Romanogobio; species Romanogobio albipinnatus. Next base: position 25,370,534 of record CM042250.1, on the reverse strand, counting down.
TATCTGACTGGGTGTGTGCAGTGTATGCTTAACTGTGTTGGGTGTGTGTAGGGGGGTTGGTCTAAAATAACTTGCTGCTTGGCATGTGTAGGGAAAGATATATCAAAGGACATTAGATTGGGAGGTTGTCTTATTAGGTCTGTGGCTCTACCATTGGAGTAAGCGTAACAGTTCATTTGGATCATGTGAACCTTGAAAACCAATCACATTACAGCCTTAATGTCATTGAATTTGAAACTACAGGAATTTAAAACATTAAGGCTGTAATGCAAGGCACACGTGATCCATGAGAATAGCCGTAAAAAGAATCCTACCTGTCGCAAAATTGTTTGTGACTTCTCTTCATGCCTCAACTTCATTGACATTGATTTTTTTTTAAATGCCTCTGGTCTCCTTCCCTGTGTACTAATGCATTTATGTATTATTTGCTAATATTGAAGGCTTTCCTTAAAGCGGTTTTGGTTAAAGTCGGCATGAAACTGAAGGTACGATATTCAAGGAAGGGACAACCCTTCACTCACAGGAAATCACAGCAACAGCAAACGACAACAATCCAACCAATTCCTGATGGACAAATGAGTCCCACCCTACATTTTATTTTGTTTGACAAACCGTTTCACTTGGATATGTCATAATATGGAAGAAAAGACTAACGCAACTTCCGTTTCATGCCAACTTAAATTTACAAGGGCAGATGACTTTAAAAAACATGATATGCACAGATAAATAATTTATAATAAATACTGCAATATATTTAAAAATTGTCAATTTTAATGTCATGTTGACTTTTAAGACTTTTAACATCCTTTTGCATAGGCTATTGGATAATACTGCAAATCTACAAGCGGATCTGGTTCCATTCTGGTATGGGACTTCCAGTTTTCAGAATCCTGTCAATTCCTAATGGATAACATTGAGTCCTGCCGTTCATTTTTCACTTTTTTGGTATATGTCAGATTAGGAAACTGGGTTGCGAACGAGAATTCATGTACAAACAGCCTATGTCCTAAACACAATAGTTTAGTACACTCTGCCCACTTTATAAGGTTTCCCTTTATAGTTCATTATGGGTGGTGGAATAGGATAGAAGAAGGAAGACACTTGACTGAGGCTCTCTTTAAAGGTACAAAAGTCCGGCACACTGGATCGTGTTCCCTGGATACCCAGCATCTATTTATTATCCTTCTCCCCTCTGTGACCTCCCCTTTATTTTAGACCTCTGATTCATCTGCAATTCAACCCCTAAAAACCGCAAAACACCTCTAAGTTTACAGCCTGAAAACAGGCAGGGATAAACCAGGTGAGAATTTTCAATCATTTCTGTGTGCATAATGATGTCTTAATTTTTACAATCCAACTATGTGTTGTGTTTAGAGAACATTGAAGGACATACAGTAGCAGTTCTAGTTTAATTTGCAGTGTAGAATTGGTAGCAACCAACAAGCTGACATCAAGAGGAGAGCATCAGTTTGAGTTTGTAATGTTGGTTTTATTCATCTTATTCAATGAGAGCAGGAATCCGCCAATTAAGATTAGTCTGTCATGTCACAGGCGCTTGCTCTGCATGTTGGCGGAAGAAGGGATGCAGGGCGATAAACTTCTAACACAGAGTTTCAGCCCTATTGACAGGTCAGGAAGCCACCGTGGTCACCGAGGGCTGTTTGATGTGACATCTATTTCACCTGGTCAGGTTAAAATAGAAGTTAGCGGCTAGCATGATGCAATCACCACGCATGTCCTGGGATTCTGGATAGAAACGGCAGCCAGCGAATGGACAGCGGAATGTGCTTTTCAGGTTAGTGCTTAGACAGACATCGCTGGGGACATGGGCTAGGAATGGAATGGGTGGGGGTTGTTGCTTAATATCTATATCCTAGCAACTGAATGGGTATGATACCATGTCCAGTTGTTGTCAGGGATTGGTCAGCATGTTGGCATTGACGCCGCCCCTTTGCTTGTGGGCTGTAGAAAGATTAAACCAAAATTAAAACTTCCTCCACACTTGATTCACTCCTGTGCACTTGACCTTCTAGCACTTTAATCTGCCTCACAATTTCGTTTTTGTTTATGTTTTTTCATGTTTTTCATTTATTTATAACTCCAGATCTGCTGTAATACATGTGCTTGGGCCACTTGCCGATAACCTTGACGACCTCAGTAAAGACCCCAGTCTGGCAGTATGACCTCTCCTTATGCAGCAGTACAATTCTGCCCAGAGCGAGCCTTTCAACGGTAAGACAGGAGCTACTGTTTGTGCCAATTTGTTGGCCAGTTCTGAAAAGCCATTTTAAGGTCACCAGGTTTATCTTGACCACTTACTTGGGCATGCACACATGGTTTTATTTAGTGGCTTCATTTGTAAATAGATATGAGCACACATTGCAAAGCAACATGTGGTTGTTTCTATGGTCCAGAACATTAAGAGTTGCTGTCTGGACTGAGACCTGCTGGAGGTGCTAACAGTTTTGTCTGGTTCTCCAGCTGCTGCCTGGCTATGGTATTTATAGGTGTAGCGTTCTTATGGTGAAAGGAAGCGCTTTGTGCAGTTTAAGGTAAACTGTCTAGATACTTAAAATCCTCAGCTTGCTTGCTTGTTAGCTCTTCATGCACTCGCTACTGGACATTTGTTTGTGTGGATCTGAACAGCATTCAACTCTAAATAAATACTGCTGTATTAATAGCAACGGATTAAATTCTCATGCTTGTATCCGTTAATGACGTTCTAATGTAGTATTCCATTTCAATGGAGTATTGGCACCTCTTTAAAAAGGCAATTTAAATAGTAATTTCATATACTACATACATTTTCAAATGACAGGTTTCCTTCGCTGCTCTAAATATAGATCGTTCTAAATAAATTGTTATGGTTAGATAGATTATGTAACATGAACACCATACTTTATCTTGTGAGAAACTCATTTTCTTTAAGTAAATTGGTATGTTGACAATAATCAAGGTAGTGGAAGGTGGAAGAATTAATGCTTTTCAATGTGAGAGTATAGAAATATATTGTTTAAATGTACTTGAATGTAAAAAGGTTGTTACTCTAATACCTAAATTTCAGGTGAAAGCCATGTAATTAGTAGTTATGATTTAGAAGAGCTAGTTGTCAATTTCTGTAAAGGCAGATAACTTAAAGTCCTGGCCACTTAAACTATTACACTCTTTTACTTCCTGAAAAAAAAAAACTGCTCAGGAAAAACATGCAGTGAGGCATGATGTCACACTATATGAACCTGCTATATTTATTGGTAAAATGATAGAGACTGACAATTGATTAAACATTAAAATTGCAAATATAAAATACATTCATATAAAACAAAGACTTAAAAAAAGAATGGGTTCAATAAATTGTGTAAATCTGTAAAATGTTAAACACATGGGACAACTAGATCCAGTAAAAGTGTTAGTTAAACTTGCCCTGACCTGAAAGAACACAACATTTTGCTTAAAATCTGCCATAATAGTTTTGACACTTGCCTGAATGCCAGTTTTTATTGTGTTCATTTATTTACCTAACAGCTAAGGCAAAGAAAATATGACAATAGTATTTTAAACCAACGTACAAAACTACTGAGAAATCACACGTGTTATTGGACTTGGTTACTGTCATAAATCCTTTGTGACAACTGCCCTGTGTGACAACATGCGGTCTCCCTTACCACTATATTGTTAGGTCTTAGCCCTTGAGCTCATGTGGGTATACCTGCAGAGATGGTTGTTTTTGTGACTAATCCAGCTTCTATCAGTAGAGAAACAGACGTGTAAAGATTAAAAATAACATCAACAGAGGTTCTCAGAATAAAATGAGCATACATTTTCAAGTCAAGTGCTCCAAATCTCTTCTCAGACTCAAATATTTAAAATATAATCCAAACTTTAGTTCTCAAACCCTCTTTTGGAGTGATAATCAAATGGGGGGAAATGTTGAGTAGATTTTGTGATTGACCTAAATTAAATTATTTTTAAATTATGTTTAGTTGCCAAACAGTTAAATCAAATTGTCTCACGCCTGTTTACTCGATGGTATGTTTGTATATGAGATACTTAATGACTTTTCCTTATTGGCAAGCAGACATACATTTTTTAAACATTTAAAAACAAATAAATTACAAGTGCAGAGTGAAGTAAGTCATGAGATTGGGACAGTTCTCTCCTTTGATACATTGAATAGAATTTGGACCCATTCACAATGAAAGCACGCGCCTAAATGGAAGAAATCTCATGGGGCCACTATTCTTTTGTCTAAGCCACCATGTCCATCCTGCAGACCCGGGTTTGAGGGATGAGGGAAGGGGTCGGCAGATCCCTTTGAACGTTACCTGGCCTCTGATTAATGAAGATAGTGGAGGAGCCCCTCTCACTTGTCTCCCCAGATTGCAGGGCTCTGTTTGTTTTGATTGCATTTTCATCGCTGGATGTGCCCAACCTGTCAGGAGACAATGGGCAGCCCTGTTAAGCTGTGACTTTTGACCCCGTCCTGTCTGCGAGGGGCCTGGTCTGTGTTTAAGTGGACGCAGTGCAGCCTCTCCCTCAGGCAGAATGCATAACTCCCCCAGTAACCAGACACCCACCCACAGCTTCCAAAGAAGCTACCACTAGAGATGAAACCCACCCTACACATATCCACAATGATAAACTACAGTTGACTATTGTCTCCAAGAAGTTTTGTTTTGTTTTGTTTTTTAAGGTGTAAAATTGAAGCTAAGTCCTGAAATAATTAAAATCTTCTTTATGGTTTTTATTACCTGTTATGAGGATAAGAAGCATGGTTCCTTGGCTAAATTTGGGGTGTGACGGCTGACATAATGACAGATATATAGGCTTTAGTAATTTGACAGAGAATGACAAACTTAAACAGTATTCCTTCGCTGTGTGGCTCCTGAATTACTCATTTTCAGGTCGCACTATTTGTTTTTATCAGGCTTTATGAGTGCTATTATGTTTGATCCAATTATTAAGTAAACATAAAGTGTCTAGATATTTAATTGATGAAATGGCCATTCCCACTTTAGCTGATAATGGATCAGAAATCTGCCCATAAACCTCATCTGTCATTTCTGTGGGTGTAAATCAAAGCTGGATATTTTTGCGCATGGGTGCTGCACCTTTTGTGGGACCATGATGTCATTCTTGGCTAAAAATCCCTGTCAACCATATTGTATTTCTAGCTACTATCTAGCATCCGTTCATCCTTTGTTTTTGGACCTTTTGCTGAGCACGCATCCTCTCTCGACTTTAATTGGATTATTCCCCTGGCACAGGTTTTATGATGATGATGATGTCATGACCCTAGGGCTGTCAACCCAGCTCTCAGCCAGGGATCTGAAACATGTCTGTCGCAATGTGTGACCTGAGACAGCAGCCACTCAGCACCTGCTGGAGACCTATATAGTCCTCATGCTCTCACCAACCTGTAATGTTGACAATATTAAATGCAATAACATATCAATGATAGAGAGTGAGAGAGACATGTAATCCCTATACAGAGAGCTGCTGGAACCTTGTGTAAGGTTATTAGCCACTACATTCTCTGACATAAGAGAAGTAGTATCTTGTTTTGTGGTTTTGTTGAGTGTGATAGCAAAAGCTAAATCTAAGCGTACTGACAATTGTAGAGACATTTAGCACTCTCGGAACACTATAAATGAAACACAGTCTTCCATGATATATGATATAGATGACATACCCCTTCGACATAAACACTTTGCTTAAGTTGCTTCCGCTTCTTTATAGCTTGTCACTTCTTATTTCGACGTTTATGAGCCTTTTTTTTAGAGATAATTAAAGAACAAGGAAAATTAATTGAAGCTTAATTGTTGCTTGTTTTTTTAACTGTTTAAAAAAAACTACAATTATATCACTACCTTATTCCCAATTAAAGGGATAGTTCACCCAAAAATGAAAATTGTCATAATTTACTCACCCGCAAGTTGTTCCAAACCCGTATGTATTTCTTTCTTCTGCTGAACACAAACAAAGAGGTTTTGAAGAATGTGAGTAACCAAAAATTTGACGGACCCCATTGATTTCCATAGTATGGGGAAAAAAAATAAAACATGGAAGTCAATGGGGCCCCATCAACTGTTTTGGGTTACTGATTTTCTTTAAAATATCTTTGTTTGTGTTCAGCAGAAGAAAGAAATTCATACAGGTTTGGAACAACTTGAGAGTGAGTAAATGATGGCAGAATTAAATTTGTGGGTGAACTATCCCTTTAATAGGATTAAGGAAGTGATACCATTGTAGTTAAAAAAAGAAAAGAAAAAGAACAATTAAGCTTCAAATAATTTCCATGTAGATCTTTTAAAATGCTAATATTTTAAATAAATGGCTGCAAACACCAGTAAATTGACGAGCGCAAATCTTAGTAAACCACCCCGTATGATTCATTTAAATACTCTCCTCCCATGAATTTTGCGCCTGAAAGGGAAACTCCTACAAATGCATATGCAATAAGTTCAGCTGCAAAAATAACTGTCCACACCATTTCAGTGCTAATTTTTCACTGCATGTCTTTAGTAAATCCTGACAGTAGTTAGTTTTAATGCTAAAAGAGGGGTTGTTAGTAAATCTGGCCCATTGTGTTGAATTTTAATATTGTCTATTTATTGGCATATGGTATCTATCAGAATCAGTGCCTCCTGCAGCAGAAAAAACATCAAAAGTAAATCAACCAATAGTAAAAATATTACTTAGTGATAGTGATGTTGCTTTTTTTATGATAGCACAATCTAAGGGAAATAGCAGCAAGATTCATTTTTCATTACAGTGAACTGCATCTTTTTATTTTAATATCCAGATTCATGCAGTTTCTAGGTGGCTGGCTACATCGACCTATGTTGCTTTTATAACTTAAAAAAAAAACTAAAAAACATATCAATGTCATACCCAGTGTTGTGCATCTAGATCCCACCTATTTTATAAAAATGACATCTAATAAATATTCTGAAGTATCTTCTCTTTAGCTACTTGTAATGGGTGACGGATTCATTAATAGAGCTAACTATATGAATAGCTGTCAGTAAGTTAGGGCCCAGTGTTCATTTGTATAAGCTTACTTCCTTAAAAGCCCCTTTAGACTGTTCAGGTTGACAGTGTAAAATGCAAAGGGGTTTAGATTTTTATCTTACAGAGGTAGGAATGCTGAGGTATGGACCTGTGGATGCACCGTGACAATTGACGCATTGGGCTTGGCATTTGTGTGTCTTCCAGTGTGCCAAATGACAATATCTATGAGGCTTAAAGTAAACATTAGCATTGAAAAAGCTTTTATCCCCAGTGACAGGCCTGGCAGCACACCGTTGTCCCAGTAATTCAACTCTAGCATTCACTTTGTGCCACACCTCTTCATCTGAACAAAGACCAAAAAAAAAAAAAAGTATATACACTGCTTTTCTTCTGAAGAGCTGTGTTTGGGAAAAGTGAGATTTTTCATGGTATTGAAGCTGTATTCCAAATGCTTCTTTTGCACCTCCCATTTTTCCTCCATTAGGAAACAGATATAGTTTTTAATTGAATTTATTACATAGTAAAAAGTGCACATGGGCATTTCCCTCCTTAAAGGGATAGATCTCCCAAAAAAGAAAATTCTGTCATCATTCTGTCATCAATGCCTCATGTCATTCCAAATACAGGGGTCAAAACAACACTGGATACCCCCTCCCCCCCTTCTCAAATTTATATATGTATATATATATATATATATATATACACACTCTTTTGTGTTCCACAGAAAAAAGAAAATGCATAAAGGATTTTGCAATTATCCCTTTTAAGAAACGAATTTATACATGAATATGTGACGAAACACATCCGTTAGGTTATGTTTTTTTACTAGCTCGTCATATCAAACTCATAAATGTATTATGTAAAAAAGCTTTGTGATGCTAGGCAGAATAAATAGACCTACTATAAAATGAAGTTTCTTTTCAAAGGCTGGTATCGAAGTCACTTTACAGTGATATCAAAGACTAGTGTTGCTTTGTATGTCTGTCTAGGATACAGTAATTTGACATCCTTCGACCTAAAAGCATTCAGCATTTATTAGGCATGCCTACATAGCTTAGTATATTAATATCTCCCCACAGCACAGAATGTAGGGGAATTCCGGCCCCACACCCAAGTGCCAACGTTAGATTATGGGTTGACACCCCAACTCCCAGACGCTCACACACACACACACACACACACACACACACACACACACACACACACACACACACACACACACACACACACACACACACACACACACACACACACACACACACACACACACACACACACGCAGATACATACATTTACTACCTTCAACCCCCTTCCACAGCCAAGCCCAGTTCAGCCACACACATTCCTAATGCTGCATAGCGGTGGTGTTGCTATCATATAGACAGTGAGGGGGAATTCCGCTCTGCTTGGTCCTCAGCGTGTGCTGCTCCTCAGCAGGAACAATGAGACGCCGGGCTCTGGCTTGGTGTCATATTTCAGATGGAGAGGGTCATCGTGTTTTCACTGACAGTCTTATTCTCTCTACTGCTCCTAAATGTCATGTTAACACTGGTTATTGGTGTTGCATTAGACAGGCACAGCGCATGGCCTTTGTGGGGTGAAAGGAGGGTTAATTAAGAATGGGTTGTGCTTTTACATCCCGAAGAAGTGCAGTGTCTTTTTACCGCCATAACACACACATAAGGAGGGATATAAAAGAAGAATATAAATATAAAGTAGAATCTATCTATCTATCTATCTATCTATCTATCTATCTATCTATCTATCTATCTATCTATCTATCTATCTATCTATCTATCTATCTATCTATCTATCTATCTATCTATCTATCTATCTATCTATCTATCTATCTATCTATCTATCTATCTATCTATCTATCTATCTATCTATCTATCTATCTATCTATCTATCTATCTATCTATCTATCTATCTATCTATCTATCTATCTATCTATCTATCTATCTATCTATCTATCTGTCTGTCTGTCTGTCTGTCTGTCTGTCTGTCTGTCTGTCTGTCTGTCTGTCTGTCTGTCTGTCTGTCTGTCTGTCTGTCTGTCTGTCTATCATTGCTGTTGTGCCTCGTATCTCCATATTTTACATTACAATTGGTCACCCTTTACATCTGTCTGTGGTTTTCGCATATTATTAACCAATGAAAAATATAAATACAATTTGGGATTAAACCTTGTAATTTGTAATCTTCAAACTGTCAGTAAAGCCTCATAACTTTACTCCGTCTCACACGTGAATGAAGTGCCGTACACATTTTAGTGGACCGTCTCTGCTTGTTTGCAATGCAAAGGTATATAAAGAACTGGTTGTTTGATTATGTACAGTGTTTTCTATAATCATGAAACACTATGGGCCCTATCATACACCTGGCACAATGCGGCGCCAGGCGCTGTTTTCTGATCGTTTGAGCCCGACGCAGTTATCATTTTCACGTTCAGCACCACGTTGTTTAAATAGCAAATGCACTTGTGCCCATCTGTTCGCCCACCGGCGTGCTGGTCTGAAAGTGAGGTGTGTTCAAGCGCATTATTGGCGTGTTGCTATTTTTGAGGCAACTGAAAATGACTGCACCATTGACCAACAAAAACCTGGTCTAAAGTCAATAGCGCAGTATTTTTGTGTTATTTAAAGGGAGCGTTAGTAATATGAGCCTATAGGTGGGTGCACAATTCACGTACACTCTGCTTATTACACACACAGGCAGCAGCACAATATTAAATATTTAAAATAAAAGGATTCCTCTCTGGAGAAGTGTCTTTCCTCTCGCAAATTCCGCCATGCAAATAGCGAATCCGCCATATTGCAAGCGCAACTGGCTTTTAAAGGGAATGGGAGATGAGATTCTGATTGGTTTATTGCATAATATGCCCAAAACACACCCATGACTCATTAAGAAACTAGGTACAACTCTTTTGGACCATGCGCCTGCCGCCTGCCATGCCGACCGTTTTTTTTTTCTGTTGTTAAACTAGCAAAAGTGGATTCGAACACGCCCTAAATGCACTTCAGACCATGTGCTCAGATCATTAAAATAGGGCCCTATATATAAAGGCTAATGTTTTATGTATTAAAAGTAGAGTAGAGAAGAGTGTCATAGCCAATACTAAACATGAGATTTTGGCCAAATGACAGAAAAAAAAGGGGGGAAAAAACTATGCACACACATAGCTACAGCTACAATAAAATTCATAACCCTATAAGTTGACAAAAACGTAATGCGATGCACTCACTGCCTCAGATGCAGCTGTTCTAATGATGGGGAAAAAACAGGACATTCACTGGTCAAAAACTTGGAAACTTGATTTGAGCACTAGCCTAATGACACATAAAAGTAGGATATATGATTTTATATAAAGCCACAATATCAACTTTGACAACACAGTGTTTAATTATTTAAAAAACTGTGTTTTTACCATTTCCTGAAAAGTAACAGTATTGGTTATACGAGGTTTGCAACAGACAGCGAGCCAGGGGGTCCAAAAATGTCACACTTTAAGGTAAATCTGGCCCTGGCAGTAATGGATAATGTATCAGTTTACCAATGAAATTTGAAGTCATTTTTTACTTTAATTACATTTGTAAAGGCAAACGTAATTATTACTGCTGCTCATGCTTACAATAAAGGATAACTCAAATAATTAAAAATATATTTTGTTGGTTGCCTGGTTGGATAAAGGATCTGAAAATATGACATAAATATCAAAGAAAATTAGGAGAAGTAACCAAAAAACCCATAGCAAAGCACATAACTTTAGCATGGGCGAAAACAAAACATTTTCTTCAGAGATGTTTAGTTTAATTAGTTTATAATGCAATCTAGGTGTATCCAAAATATCTAGGGACTGTATGAGGACACACATTTTGAGTTAACTTTTGTTTCCATCTCTCTAGATTGAGAGAACCAGCAGCAGCTTGTCTCTCATGGGCTGAAGGTTCTTTCCTGACCTCCATGTCACAGGGCCAGGGCTCTCAGGGTACAGATATCCTCGGACAAGATGTCATCAACCAGCTACTGGAGATGCTGGACCAGTGAGTTATGAAGTACCTTTATAAATTCACTTGTACTTTAATTCATAATACAGTGAAACACTTTACTTATAGCCTTTATATATAGGCCTAATGCATGATTAAAGTATTTTTAATGCATTAATTATGCCTTGTAATGACCTGACGCTGAGGCCTTGTAGATTTTGTAGATTTTCTCTGGGCACACAGGAGAATTAGGTGGTTGTGGTTCCCCTCCCAGCAGAGGACTGTGCGTTCTCATGAATAATTGTCGCCACAATTTATTAATGCATTATAATACTATCTATTTATTGTTACACTTTTAGAAACAGAAAGTATAATGCATTAAAACACAACAAACAACCAAATTCAGATATAACAAATAATATGCAAATATTATATAATGCATTTTAAATTTAGTTACAATTATGTATGTAAAATATATAATGCTTTATAAAGTCCATTATGAACACCTTTTATAATGCATTATACCTAACCATTATAAGCAGTCACACCCACTTATTAAATCAATTATATGACATTTACTCAAGCTTTTTTAATAAAGAAATGATTCAATCAATTAAATGAAAAAATAAATATCACTATATATTCCAACATTATCAACTCAGTCCCATACACTGTTCACCAGTAATCAATCAATTTACCGGTCTCTGTTCTAGGTCTGCACTACATTCAATGCAGCCTATCGAGCTCAACTTCTCTGAGGGCTCTGCAGTCGGATCAGCATCCAATACCATACAGATTAGCATGGACTGCATCACAATGCGTGGGCCTGAGGAGCCCCTTACAGTGAGTACTTCATTTCACTAAACACACAGCTGCTCACACTTACATTTGCAGATTTAAAAACTGCACTAAAGTGTAATTAAATAATTTCTCTTCTCTGGAAGATATCGCTGTGTCATTAGGATCTGAGCAGTTTCTCTGTGACCCTTTTCTTGACACATTTCAAGATGTCAGATTATGTAAAATGCAAGTTCTGATCTTCTCAAATGAATAGCTAAGCTTTATATATGGGAATATTCATTCATTCTATTAATGCAGGTAGTTGATAACTGCTTATTGGCTCAAAATATCACCCAAATATATACAGTCTATTACCGGTAATGTATGATGGTGATGCCTCTAGGCCTTGCAGTGTTGTTGCATTTTCTGTAATTTCACATTGTACAGCTTATTTTCCGACTGCTTGTAGTATTGAAGCATTTAATTGTTGAATTCTTCCAAAATCCCCCACAAAGTTTAAAACAAATGTACATGGGGATTTTTTTAAACCTCCCACTGAATGGTCTCAGACAGGCGTTTGATGGGAGCATTAGATAGTTCACCATAAGAAGTCATGTTTGGCCAAATTGTTTTAGCCCCTTTTATGTTTGTTTGTTTGTCTTTTTAATGTAATTACATGTTTAAATATTGAACTGCAGCCAACAATTTTTTGTGCACATATGCACATATGAATTTCTTAAGCAGAGAAACGCAATTATTTGATCACATATGAAACTTGGTTTTGTTTAGTGTGATCACTCAAGTGAATAATTTCAGTAGTGGGGAATTCAGTGGTAAGCCCCAGCAGAAACTGTTACATTACCCTTGCATGTGGGGGTGTTACTGTTTATTGGGGGTGTTATGGGTTTTCCCTGGTCATTCTGGATAGTTTTGGTCGCAACAATTTTCAAAAGGGATGTCCAGGTCCGGATGAACAGTACTAAATATAAAAGTCCTGATGACGATAGCCTTGCTTTGCTACAATGGCACATCCAATCTGAAGTGCTTCAGAAGTAGCATTGTGTTTTAATAGCACAATTTTTTAAAATTAAGGGACTGAAGTGGATCAATGAATTATGAAGATGGAGAATTACAACAACACTACACATCAGACAATTTCTTCTTTGGTGTAAGTTAACTCATTTCTTTTGCCTCTCTATACTCTGGACAAGATCTGTTTCTAGTTTAAAACTAGAAGTCTAAACTATGAAATCCTCTTCTTTTCTAAAATGTAAATCTTGAAAAAATTAGCTAGCGAACTTTAACACTGTTTAACAACTGTTAATTTGCTTAAAGTTGATGTAAGTCGAGCGAAATTGATGTATCCCTCGGGCAGATTCTATCAACACGTAGAGTTCTAACATAGTGTTTATACAAAACAGAAGAGCAATGGAAAGTTTGACATTTAAGTGTATGACCTGACGCTGAGGCCTTGTAGGTTTTCTCTGGGCGCACAGGAGAATTAGGTGGTTGTGGTTCCCCTCCCAGCAGAGGAATGTAGTTGTCCGGTAGTAAAGATGGGAAAAAAAGGGAGAGACTGAGCAATGCTTTGCCTCTCTGGCCCTGAGGGATTATCTTTTCCCTTGATCTGGTGATTAATACCCCCCATACAACACCACCCGCCCCCATCTTCCTCGCAGTAAAGATCGGGTGTGGTGTGCAGAATGGCACGCTAACACTCCATCCCTTGCCAGCTAGCATTCGCGTTGCTCGAAAAGGTGGAAACTATGGCAACCTGCCAATCACTAATTAAACTCTGAAGAACAAACTTTTGATGCAAGATGGCAGTGGGCATTGTTGCCCATCCCATTAAAGGGATAGTTCACCCAAAAATGAAAATTGTCATAATTTACTCACCCTCAAGTCATTCCAAACCTGTATGAAGTTTTCTTCTGTAGATATCTTGAACAGTGTTGGTGTCCAGACAACATTGGACAAAAAATACTGAGACTTTTTGGATGAATTATCCTGTTAATAACCAGCTCATGAATGATCTGTGAACTCTTTCACCAAAAGAACAAGAATTAAGAAGGTTTGCCGCCCTTTCATTAATTATCAAATGATGTGCACTGCTTGGCACCCTCAAGGTCCTCTGTGTTTGTATTGTGAAGGGGTTTAAAGCACTTTTTTCTGAAATTCTGAAATTGCTCTTTCTTGTGGAGGTGTAGCTGCAGGGCAACAATTTAGTGCAGCACCTGCCACTGTGAGCAACAGAGGCTTGCGTCCTATTCTGTCTGCGTGAGATCGGGGATAGGGGAGGAGAAAGAGCTCGAGAGCGAGAGAGAGAGGTGTCGAGTCAGGTAGAATGGAAGATTGTGACAGAGGAAAGGTTGTGTCCTGACATCCAAGAGCTCAGCTGATATCATGGCCAGATGGAGCAGTTACTCAGCTAAACGTGGTGAACTCAGAACTCTTTTTTTGTAGATGATGAAATAGCCAAAGAAAAGGGAGACAACATATTTTATATTAAATGTGCCATTGTTTAAATTTTCTTCTTTTTGCAATGACAATAGTAAATTTAACTTTTTGCTTGTGTATGATATCCTTGTTGGTACCCCTGACAACTGCCATCATAGGCCAGTGCCATAAATCACAGAAACATAAATTACTGTTGCACCTTTTAAGAATTATTTTCTACATGTTACATTTGTTACTACCCTCGGTAATCAGTAATTGTCTTTTTTCAAATCCACTTTTTCATTAGAAGATCTATTTTCCCACATCTTGTTATTAAAATTAAATTATATTTTAATATATTAAAATAGATGATGCTCGACTTAGATTTCTTTGAAAGACGTCTTTTAATGTTGCACTTGTTTTATACAGTCTAATCCTAGTTATTGGTAATATAATAGTGTTAAACTGATAAGATTAAAAATATTATTAATATTAGATTAATACTGTAAAAAAATGTAATATTGTACAATATTAGCCCATTACGATTTAAAATGAATATTTACTATTTCAATATATTTAAATGAATAGAAAGTTCTAAAACAAACTATATATATATATATATATATATATATATATATATATATATATATATATATATATATATATATATATATATATATATATATATATATATATATATATATATATATATATATATATATATATATATATATATATATATATATATATATATATATATGTGTGTGTGTAATATATAGTAAATAATATGTATAAAGTTTTGTCTGTTTGTGACAGAACATGCATATATAAACACTCCAATCAGAGGAAGATTTAAGCCAAACGGAAGTATTACAAACCATTACAAACCATTGTGTTTTTTTGTCCCATAAAATGTCTTCAACAATCTTCAATGAATATCAAACTAAACAAATTACACATTAACAGAGTCTATATTTTGCTAAATGCTTAAATTAGAAGCATTGGACGGAGAGACCATTGAGTAATTTTTTTTTTGGTCTGGGTGTTGCTGAGCAGCAAGAATTCAAAATAATCTATCCCTTGAATACATTGAAGGTGGTGAGGCAATGGTTTGTTTAGGCTGTGTTGTGTCCTAGCCCTTGATTAGTCATTTGTAGCGTTCTTTTCAAGTAGAGCCTGACTCAGCTTTAGGCAGGAACATATAATGAAGGCGTGCTTCCTTGCACTCTGTAGCTACTGTTTGTTTTATATTATATTGTCCTAAATGTTTCTTATGAATTATTTAAAATATTGATTTATAAAATTATTATAAAATCAGATTTTTACTGAGCATAAAGTCAGTTTCTTACATTGTTCTCCATTTTATTAATGTTATTTAATACATTTTATTTATTGTGATGGATTTCATAGTGCTGATGCATGACCTGTTCAGATGGTCAAAGTCCCTTACAGTTGCTATATATATATATATATATATATATATATATATATATATATATATATATATATATATATATATATATATATATATATATATATATATATATATATATATATATATAGTTGTTATAGTTATTGGGGAAAGTTACTTTGAAAAGTAATCCATTACAATATTGCGTTACTCCCTAATTGCGTTACTAGAAAAGTTGCGGTAATTTTTTTTCTTTTTTTTTATAACAAAAAAATTCTATTTTTGGGAAAATGTAAAGGCCCTTTCACACCAAAAATGTAATAATAAGGTTCAAGGAAATGCAATTACACGCTTGTACAGTAGCGGGCGCAGCTCAAACAGCCCTTTCAGCTGTGCCGCCATTCTAGACGCAGAAGAATAGGATGCAGTAGAAGAAAGTTAACTTACTTCACCAATAAAAACAAAAAATGTTTGCTTATGGTTTAACTGAATCATCAAAGGTCAGCAGCAAGTACACTGGTCAATAAAATGAGATTAAATGCTTACTTTTTTTGTTTCATTTAACATATTTAATTATTGGAGATTTGCATAATATTCTATTTAGCATTTCACTGATTTTATTCATTTTGAGGAATACTGAATCTTTTTTTGTGCAAGTGAGATTAGTAAATGCATGCTCACATTAAGGGCCCTATTTTAATGATCTGAGCGCATGGTCTGAAGTGTATGGCGCAGGTGTATGGCGCAGGGCGGGTCCGAATCCACTTTTTCTAGTTTAACAACAGAAAAAACAGTTGGCACACCAGGTGCATGGTCCAAAAGGGTTGTACCTAGTTTCTTAATGAGTCGTGGGTGTGTTTTGGGCGTAACATGCAATAAACCAATCAGAGTCTCATCTCCCATTCCCTTTAAAAGCCAGTTGTGCTTACTCCATGGCGGATTCGCTATTTACATGGCGGAATTTGCAAGCGGAAAGACTTCTCCAGAGAGGAATCATTTCATTTTTAATATATAGAAAAATATTTGTGTGCTGCTGTGCGTCCCTGTGTGTGTAATAAGCAGAGTGTACGCATGTTGTGCACCCGCCTATAGTCGCATATTACTAACGCGCCCTTTAAATAACAAAAAATACTGCGCTATTGACTTTAGACCAGGTTTTTATTGGTCAATGGTGCAGTTGTTTTCAGTTGCCTCAAAATAGCAACGTGCCAACAATGGGCGAGTAGATGGGCGCGAGTGCATTTGCTATTTAAGCAATATGGTATTGGATGTAAAAATGATAACTGCGTTGGGCTGAAAGTAGCAAAAAACACTTGCGTTGCACCTGGCATCACATTGCACTGGGTGTATGATAGGGCCCTAAGTCTAGAACTACAATAAACATAATGTTTACACACAATGCCTTTGAACTTACACACAATTTTTCTCAAAATGGGGACAAGAGAGCTGCCAGTCAATAAATAGGAAAACAAAGTAATTTGTGTTACTTATTTGAAAATAAAGTTGTAAATTTGAAAGTAATGCGTTACTTTACTATTTACTTGAAAATAAATTACTTGAAAATAAATCTGATTACATAACTCGAGTTACTTTTATTGTGTTACCCCACACACACACACACACACACACACACACACACACACACACACACACACACACACACACACACACACACACACACACACACACACACACACACACACACACACACACACACACACACACACACACACACACACACACACACACACACACACACACACACACACACACACACACACACATATATACAGTGAGGACACCCTGCTATTTTGCAAGTTCTCCCACTTAGAAATCATGGAGGGGTCTGAAATTGTCATCGTAGGTACACGTCCACTGTGAGAGACATAATCTAAAAAAAAAAAATCCAGAAATCACAATATATGATTTTTTAAACTATTTATTTGTATGATACAGCTGCAAATAAGTATTTGAACACCTGAGAAAATCAATGTTAATATTTGGTACAGTAGCCTTTGTTTGCAATTACAGAGGTCAAACGTTTCCTGTAGTTTTTCACCAGGTTTGCACACACTGCAGGAGGGATTTTGGCCCACTCCTCCACACAGATCTTCTCTAGATCAGTCAGGTTTCTGGCCTGTCGCTGAGAAACACAGAGTTTGAGCTCCCTCCAAAAATTCTCTATTGGGTTTAGGTCTGGAGACTGGCTAGGCCACGCCAGAACCTTGATATGCTTCTTACAGAGCCACTCCTTGGTTATCCTGGCTGTGTGCTTCTTGTCATTGTCATGTTGGAAGACCCTGCCTCGACCCATCTTCAATGCTCTAACTGAGGGAAGGAGGTTGTTCCCCAAAATCTCGCAATACATAGCCCCGGTCATCCTCTCCTTAATACAGTGCAGTCGCCCTGTCCCATGTGCAGAAAAAACCCCCCAAAGCATGATGCTACCACCCCCATGCTTCACAGTAGGGATGGTGTTCTTGGGATGGTACTCATCATTCTTCTTCCTCCAAACACGTTTAGTGGAATTATGACCAAAACGTTCTATTTTGGTCTCATCTGACCACATGACTTTCTCCCATGACTCCTCTGGATCATCCAAATGGTCATTGGCAAACTTAAGACGGGCCTTGACATGTGCTGGTTTAAGCAGGGGAACCTTCCGTGCCATGCATGATTTCAAACCATGACGTCTTAGTGTATTACCAGTAACCTTGGAAACGGTGGTCCCAGCTCTTTTCAGGTCATTGACCAGCTCCTCCCGTGTAGTTCTGGGCTTCTCACTTTTCTTAGGATCATTGAGACCCCACGAGGTGAGATCTTGCATGGAGCCCCAGTCCGAGGGAGATTGACAGTCATGTTTAGCTTCTTCCATTTTCTAATGATTGCTCCAACAGTGGACCTTTTTTCACCAAGCTGCTTGGCAATTTCCCCGTAGCCCTTTCCAGCCTTGTGGAGGTGTACAATTTTGTCTCTAGTGTCTTTGGACAGCTCTTTGGTCTTGGCCATGTTAGTAGTTGGATTCTTACTGATTGTATGGGGTGGACAGGTGTCTTTATGCAACTAACGACCACAAACAGGTGATTCTAATTTAGGATAATAAATGGAGTGGAGGTGGACATTTTAAAGGCAGACTAACAGGTCTTTGAGGGTCAGAATTCTAGCTGATAGACAGGTGTTCAAATACTTATTTGCAGCTGTATCATACAAATAAATAGTTAAAAAATCATATATTGTGATTTCTGGATTTTTTTTTTAGATTATGTCTCTCACAGTGGACATGCACCTACGATGACAATTTCAGACCCCTCCATGATTTCCAAGTGGGAGAACTTGCAAAATAGCAGGGTGTTCAAATACTTATTTTCCTCACTGTATATCTTATGATGTGCTCTTGATTTGAGATTTAACTCCACAGTTTAAATCACAACTGCTAAATCTCTGCTGACTCGTCACCCCACCAGTTTGCCTCAAGCAAAATAAAACAGTACTGCCATGTAAACATTTACCTCTTTTTTCCTTTCTGTCTCTCTCCTTTCTTCCACTCTCTACCTTTTCTACCTCCCTATTGTTGGCATATTATTTTCACAAATAGAAAACTCAGTATAAATGCAAAACTAAAGAAAGAAATTATAGCGCATATTTCTGGATAACTAAAATTTTTTAAAGGCTTCCTAAATTTCATATCGAAAATCATCGCAGTGACCCTTAACCTGGTTTTATTGAAAGGCCCTGCATGTTTAAGTGACTGTGTAGGAGTTGGCATTTTTTTATTTGTATTTTCAAACTGTTTTTAACGTCTTATAGGATACCGTTTTTTTTTTTTTTTTTAAGTCAGACATCATGCTGATTTGAAACTAATAACTTTTAACTATGAACAGAATACAACCTATCCTCAAAGACTAGACTAGGATCAAAACAGGATAGTGCAAATTATGCTGTAAAACAATTCTTAAGTTCAGTGCAGGTGTTGACTTTTGCTCTGTGATGTCCACAGGTGTTTAGTCTTTGACATCACAAACAGCTTATTATCCTGAACTGCAGCACTGTTACCCATGAGCTAACTCAGTTAAAGCAGATAGACCCATAGATGAGTTTCAAAAGCAATAGATTCAATAAAATAAAAAAGTGTTATAATACTTTCAATATATTATATACAGATAAAACAGAAATTCTGCTGATTGGCCCCAAAAGCATGCTCTCCAAACTGTCACTCTTAACATTGATGGTTCACTTTTCCACTCCACCCCGGTTGTCAAAAACCTTGGCATTCACCTTGATTCAACCCTCACCTTTGATCACTATATCAAATCACTCACTAAGACTGCCTTCTTTCACCTCCGCAACATTGCCCACCTCCGCCCCTTCCTCTCTGTTAGTGATGCACAGACTTTGGTCCACTCCTTCATTATGTCCCGTCTAGATTACTGCAACTCACTCTTCCTTGGTCTCCCATCGAAATCCCTTCAAAGATTGCAATATATTCAAAACTCTGCAGCCAGGCTCCTCACCCATACCAAACGATCATCACACATCACCCCCATTCTCCATCAACTTCATTGGCTACCAGTTCGGTCTCGGATTAAATACAAAGTACTACTACTCACTTTCAAAGCACTCCACAACCTTGCTCCCCCATACATCTGCGACCTCTTGACCCCTTATACTCCCTCCCGCTCACTCAGATCCTCTGACCAAAACCGCCTAGTCATCCCTCGTAGCAGACTCTCCACTCTGGGTGGCAGGTCCTAGTGCCTTGGCCCCCAAATTCTGGAACTCCCTCCCCCAACCTCTTCGTGACTGTCCATCTATTCCCCTCTTCAAAGCACATCTCAAGACCTTTTTGTTTAATGATCACTTCTCTTCTACACCCAATACATAGCTCCATACACAGCTTGTTTTGTTGTATTGTTATTGATATTATTTTGTTTGTCTGTTTGTTGCTATGCTTCCTTCTACTATGTTAAGTGACCTTGGGTTTGAGAAAGGCACTATATAAAATAAACGTATTATTATTATTATTTATATTATAATTATATATTTATAAAGTATTTTTAATTGTATTTATTTGTGTATATATTTGTGTGTGTGTACATGTATAAAATGATAATTATATTATACATATATATAATATATAATTATATATAAGTTTAGAAGTTTATAGTGTATGTGTGTATGTATATATATATATATATATATATATATATATATATATATATATATATATATATATATATATATATATATACTTACACCTCTTTATATAAAATGAATGATCCACATCTCTTAAAACACTTGCCATAAATACAATAGTCATAAGAAATAAAATAAAAAACAGAATAAATCAACATATAAAACAAAAATATAATAAAATAAACTTCTTACCCCTCTTTATTTGTCACTCCTCTGTTAAAAGGGCAATGCAGATTTTCTTGAACAGGTGTCTCTCAAAACACAAGCCACCTGACACATGACACCTCACTAATCTTAGAGTTGTAAGCCCAAACAGTCCTTTAAGTGTCCATATAGATCTAAGTGCAGCATCCTTTGTCTGAACCACTGGGAAGCTTCAGTTGGGTTCACCACCTTTTTTGCAGAGCCTGTTTATTGCCTCACAGCGGTTGCCTAATTTACCCTAATTGTTTTGAATGAGTGTAAGAAAATACTATATATTCACCTCATTAATCGGAGTTGACCTGCCAAGTAGAGTCTTTATTCATTTGACAAGGGGTAGCACATAATCTTGCGTTTGCTGTAACAAGAGTGGATAAAAAAATAAATAAAAAAAGGCCCACAACATTATCTAAATGTAAAATTACAACCTTGAAAAGAATCCATCATGCAATCTCATATACAATTAATAACCAGAAAGGTCACCCTTTTTTAAATGATCCGACTCAACAAATATAATCTACGTATTCTGTTTTAGTCATGAATGGCCCTGCCTCCCTAAAGCAATGGCCATGCCTCCCTTTTTTAGGGGCTTACTTCTCCTGACTGCAGTCTGTGGTATAATTTGTGATTGTTAGGTGGGTCAGGTTTAGGGGTCCAGCCCTTTGTGCACCGTGACTATTGTCACCTGAGGCTGTCCCTTAATGCTGTCACCTCTGACCCCCCACGGGACACATAAATAACTTCTCGACCAGGAATAGCTTTTCAAGTTGGTGCAATAACACCCCCCCCCCCTCCCCCCAACAAAAAAAAATATTTAAAATATATATATATATATCATATGAACTGTTAATACAGCATACAGACAGCATAAACAATCTATAGGAACAATCAAAGGCCAGGCAAATGTTCTGGAGAATACACTACTGTTCAACGTTTGGGGTCAGTAAGATTTTTTTAATGCTTTTAAGAGGACTCTAATGTTCATTCGATCAAAAATACAGTAAAACTAAATATTGTGAAATAATATTACCATTTTAAAATTGTAATATCTGTAAAATTGAAATTAAATGTGATTTATTCCTGTGATTGCAAGGCTACATTTTCATGAAGTCATTACTCTGGTCTTCAGGGTCACATGATTCTACAGAAATCGTTCTGATCTTAGGTACTCAAGAAACCTTTTTTTCATTAATGTTGAAAACTATTTTTGCTTATTAATATTTTTGTGGATGCATTTTTAGGATTCTTTGAATAAAAAGAACAACATTTTCAATATTTGAAATGGAAAACTTTTGTAACAAATCAAAAGTGTTTACTGACACATTTGATCAATTTAATGCACACTTGTATATAAAAGTATTAATAAATCTTACTGAGCACAAACCTTTGAATGGTAGTGTATGAACATGTAACATTCTTCCGAATATCTAATAAATTGATAGAACTTGTTTTACTATACTTTAGTTAGAATGTTTTCTTTTTTCCTTTACATTGAATAACGAATAGCAAATATAATATAGACATAATACAATGCTTATTAGCAGTATATTGTAAGTAAGTAAACATATTTAGCTGTGGTCTATGAAGTGATTTTAGACTTTTGCAGTTGCAAGCAGGCTTAATCACAGCACCTTTAGTTGAGTTGATAGCAGCAGCACACTGTGATTCCAGTGCTACAATACTGAGGGCCTTAACCCCTACTGGAGATTGCAACCAATGTTTTTCTAACATAATTAGAAGTTTGTTTAGCTAACCCTAATTGCCCTCCATCAAAAGTGCTCTGAATAACAGCTACCCCCAGGAGGGTGTGAGCTACTGTTTTGAAGAATTTAAAAGCATGCTCTGGGTGTTCGATGGGGGTAATAGTTTAAATGAGTTTTTTGATGCTAGTTTAATGGCATATTCTTGACTCACAGTGCATTAATGAGGGAGTTTGCCCTTCTCAGAGGTGACTAAGTTGGCATGAGACTGCTTTACAGGGGTTTGTGGTTGCCATCCTTTGGAATACATAAGTGAACAATTTTCTCTTAAGCTGAATTTAGCACATTCAGGTGGTACAAGTTGGTCTACAAGTACATCTACAAGTTGGTAGGTTTGCTAATATAGCAACATTTGCTGATATAACAGGATTCAAATTAAATGGAAAGGTGAATATCATAAATGAGATATGTCTAACAGTTCAATAAATTGCATGACTGGTCACATTGCACTTATGTAGTGTTTAAAATGGGGTTTAATGGCTTTTCTTTCTTCTGTATCATCTGATGAATCTAACGTGAAGATATTTAAATGTTCACAAAGGACTGGGTTGGTTCTACCCTATCTGAAACAACATTAGTGTATTCAAAACAAATCTACACCAGTCATCTTTGATAGATACAAGCTGTCAACTCTAGTCCTATTGTTTCTGATGAGACTGTCATAGGGCCATGCTAGAGGCTCTTTGGGAGGTTGGGAGAGGCTCATTCTTATGCAAACAGGGTCTATGGATGCTACTACTGGAGAGAATTTAGTGCTCTGAGGTCTTTGTAGAACTAGAAAAAGATTCCAGAATGATGTGTCTGGAGGCTCCATGTTTCAGTGCAAAGTCGTTTACTGTATCTCAAAATACCATCCATGATATTTCTGGGGGTTATTCCTCCTACATTTTATCAACATGTCATAAAATACTAGAATCATTAAAGTTTCAAATAGTCTTGTTAATTATTTCAGTAAACAGACAATCAAATTTATATATCATCATTTATATATCATGATGTTGTTTTTAATAATTTGATTTAATGAAAAAAGTAAATGAAATGGCAGACATCTATGTTTTTACTAGAGAATTTATTTTGACTGAAATGTATTTTTTAGGTGTTGGTATTGGAGGCGTTTCATTGCTTATCATTTGAAAAATTAATAATCACACTTCCACAGATTCTTTTTTTTTTTTTTTCATGGTTATGAAAAGTGTTTGATTTACATTATACTTGTTTTGAAATGTGTTAATGTAAAAGAATGTAAAAGTAAAATAAACCCACTTTTTTTCGTTTAAAAAAAGGCCTAAGACACTTAATAATACGTAAAAAAAAATAAAAATAATAGAAAGTGGAAAAACGACAATCTGCATTGGAAGGCGTCTAGGTCTGGTGCATACTCCTTGGGGTTAAATCTTAAAGGAAGAGCCAGAAGACAGGCAACACCTTCCCAAAAGTAGGGTGTGGTATTGGAGGTATTGGACAGGTAATTTCTCAGGACCTCCTTCTTTTGTCCCTGGTATATATGGCAATCCCATTGAATTCCTATAGAGACTTTAAGCCTGTCCCGTTCACCTCTGTAGCCCACATCGCACTTTTAGGGGATAAAAGGAGGAAAACAAGGGGTAAGAATCCTGGAGCCTGTGGAGCAAACAGCGGCTGCACTGCTCAACCTCAGCGCCAATATGTTGTACCTGGAGACCAATCCTCCCACATCATACAGTGAGGTAAGGCCCTTGCGCTACCACTGCCCATCTGGAGATTGAGTTAGTCCCAGTGCTAAATTTTGGGTTCTCAGGGAACCGTGTGGAGTGACTGGCAAGAGTGGCATCAAAAATAGGCCTTACAGAGGCATTGGAATATGTACTGCGCTGTACTTTTTTTTTATGTTGTTAATCTAAAACGTTGAAAAGTTTTGATTTGTTGTCCCAGTCTGAGACTTTGCAATTTTTATTTATTTGCCTTTTTTTTAATATAATCATTGGTTTTGATTTTTTTGTGCACGTTCGCTAATCTTTTTTATATTGACGCTTTAGAAAGTGACACATTTAATAAGCCATGTTGGTTAAACTGCGATAATGGATTTTACGATGGTTTGTGGGTTTGAAAAATGGATGTGTGTCTACAGATAAAAATCAACATGTATTGCTTTAATGGTTTGCCTAGCTGCTGTTTTGTCTACGGCGTACTCCTCTTGGGTTGAGTCAAGGTATTTGGCAAATAATGGATTTGTCTGAGACTGTGAAACTGATAATCTTGTTTGTATAGAACAATAGGCTGCGATTGGGCAGTTTGCTTTGAGAAAGTACTCGTGGAGTCTACTTTTACTTAATCTTAATATAATTTATTGGATTGTTACTTTTTATTACGAACAGTTGCAGCAGTTTTAAACATCTTAGGAAGCACTTAAACATCCAGCAGTCATATATAGTTATTGCTATATCAGGAAAGAAAAATAAGATTAATACTTTAAGCCAGTATAATTGAGTGAGGTAAAAAGAGGATCATGATTTCACAGCTAAGCTTGAATTTCATGTCAGGTTGCTAATGTGTTTTCGAATGGTCATGGATGAAAGATTTCTGGGTGTATTTTGATGAACTGCTGTAATATGCCAAAACTGCTTTTTTCTTATATATTTTCTTTTTCATATAACACTTATATATGGAGAGCACATTTAACAATTCCCCAAAATTATACTGTTTTGACCTTTTAAAAAATAGTGTAATCATATTTCTAAAAAAAAAATGTTTTATTAAAAAATAACTTGTTGCATAATTTTTCAACCGAACTTTCATACAAAAGAGTTACATACAAAATTCTTTGTACTGTTTCAGTATAATGCAACATACATTTATAACTTAACTTTGCTCTAAGCTATCTAAGGTAGTGGCCGGATCTGTGTTTGTTCTCTAAAAGCACCCCCATTCCTTCCTGACAGGTGGTAGTTCAAACTGTGATTTCAGTGCTGCCATTCTCTTGCACAAAGCTGTTGTCAACACAACACCGTTAGCTCAGAGACAAACCTGTTGGTAGAAACACAGTCCGGTCCCTCCAAGCCCCCACCCCCCCCCCCCCCACCCCCCAACACCCCAACACCCCCTTGTGTTTTTAAAGCTGGCTTTAGGTAACCAATCCACTACCCACACAGCTTTGATTAATGCTTTTAAATGCTCTGTCTCTCACTGTCTTTAATCATGGTCCGTAGACGTGCATGTTTTGCAATGTAAGAGGAGACATGGAGGTGCAAGGAATTTAAGTGAAATGAGATGTTTTGATTTATCACATAAATGATGGTTCGAATAGATACAATTAGCTCATTTGCATCCTAAGCTATGTTTTTTAGGTGAGGTTCCTTGATTTTTAGGTAAAGGTTAAGTTTAGGTCTTTGAAAGCAGGTTGGCCCTTAAGATTCGTCCATCTTTCTCTCAGCGAAGGCTCTTCAGGTTAAACTCCCGCTCGTCTGAGTGATAGATTGTGGAGCCGCTATGAAGAATGCGCGCATCAAAGTGATCCTGAGAAGTCTTGGAATTGTAATTGTTTTAACTCTGGTGGATACAGATACAATCATCTGCTCTGCCCAGCCCACTGGGTATGAAGTGCGAAGAGAGTAAGAGCAACCCCCCCACCTTCTTCAATTTAGTACTTAATGCTTTCTACCCCTGTGGTCACTCATCAAGGCCTCACAGATGTTCTCAACACCCATCCCGGGTTACAAACTGCCCAGGTCACTGGAACACACCCAGGAATGGCAGCCATTTCAACCCCCAGGCCAGGGCAGCCTGAGCTCCTGTCACTTCTCTTGAGTTAGGAGCTCTCATTTTGCTCTCAAACTCAAGACATAAGTAGTTGTCAGAATGAAGTAGTAGTAATTTTGTGGTTTTGGTCATTATGATACTTTTTTGTGGAATCTAGGACCAAGACCGGTAGCTTTCGAGGCTGAAAATCAACTGTATACTGCTGACACCTGTCAACAGCACATTGTTTTAACATTGTTAAACGATGGAACTGGAGTTCTTTGGAATTCATTGAAGACTGACATTCCAGAATTGAAAACTGAAATCTTTATGATTTGCTCCTGCTAGTATCGTTTTCTAAGAAACTAATCATCATTTTACCTTTAGATTGCCTTGATTTCACAAAAACATCCATATGTGTGCATTTAGACACAAGGACAGCAATGGAGAGGGTTTTGCTTGTCAACATATTATAGCATTACAATTACATGTATGTGTACATTTATATTTATGCAGAAGCTGTTATCCAAAGTGACTAATTTTGCCTTCAAGGTATACATTTTGTCAGTACATGCATTCCCTGGGAATTAAACCCACGAACTTGGTAGTACTCTAAAATTTGAGCTAAATATTTTATATTATATTATATTATATTATATTATATTAATTATATTATTTTATATTCATTATTTTATATTATATTAAGTACATTACTCTGCAGGAAGGTAGATCACCAGAAGAAAGAATTGAAGACCGAACAAAGGTCATATCAGCATATATCGTGGCATCTTATTATTAAAGATTGCACCTGCAGCCTTTTTCTTTTGGAAATCAGTCAGCTTTCCTTTAAATTTTTGTTTCTTCCCATTCCATTTTGTTCATCAGCAATCAGTGCATATTGTTAAAAATTTCATTGGTATTATAAAAGATGAACCCGTCATGGCCATCTGATTTATGGTTCTGCTTAAGCATCCACGCATCCCAGGGGCTCACTCTCCAAGGAGGCTATAAACAGGCTGGTATTTTTAAGAGCAGCTAAAGCAGTTGTTCCATTGCGGAAGAGTAGTATTTGATAAAAAGGTGCTAGAAAAAATTATACACTGATCAAAAAAGGTGGACTATATGTTAAATAAAAAGTTATTACTGGATGTTTTGTCTACACAAACTTGTTGAATTATGATTTTGTATTTCCTCATAGCATAAGCATAGTTCCTCTTTCCCCTCACTTTTTTATCACTGCTTTCTTAAACATACTTTGAGCAGCTCTAATGATTCTTAGAAATTAGGAAGTGTGGGTGTTTCACAGGTGTGGCTTGTTTGTTAAAATAAATCAGAAAGGTTAACTGCATACGACTCATTCATTAATTTTATTAGCATCTGAGCATTTTACTACTACACTACATGAGACCAGGTTTGGAGCTTAAACAATACATGAATAGGCCTCTCAAGCAAAGATGTTATGACGATTTTCAGCAGTCAATTCCTCTAAACACCTTACAACTCTACTTTTTCCCTGGAAACTTGGTATTTGAGGGTACATTTGTATAGCTGTATGGCTTTTTCCTCTGCATTTTTACAGTTTACATGCTTTTGTAGATTGTCCTTTTGTGTTTGTTTGTTTGTTTGTTTGTTTGTTTGTTTGTTTGTTTGTTTGTTTGTTTGTTTGTTTGTTTGTTTGTGATAAAGCACTTTCATTATCATTTTAAATGAATGCTAATGTATTGCTAATCGCTTGAGGTATAGACGGTGCACTGCCCTAGACCTCCATAGTGGGATCAGACACGCAGACTGACTTGCTTGGCCTTACTGTCTCTAAAACATTCCATTATGTCCTAATTGCTCCATTGTAAGGACGTGTGTGTTTGAGAAGTTCTGCTGAGGCTAGAGGGTACAGCTCTAGTAGTGTTTGGGGTCTCTTTGTTTGGGTATGTGTGTCTGCTCTTACAATACGCTCCTTTTCATACACCAATAGACCTGGTCTATTGTTTCTTCAGACAGGCTCTTAAAAGGCTGAGACTCATTGTTTCCAGGAGGCTGAGCAGACTCGTGGCACACACACACACACACACAATGACCGACCCCTGTCTGTACAGTGCAAATGGCACTTCTCTTTTCTAATGCCCTACGGCACTGTATTCTGAGGGGAAGTGACCCTCTCTCAGGTGCGTGGGTGTACAAAATAGGATTTTTTTTTTTTAAATAGTAAAAAAAAATTAAAAATGTTTTTTAAAAACTAGACTTTTTCAATACATTTTTATAAAACTACTTTTTTTAAATAGTTTCTTACGAGACTTTTCAACACATGCTTTAGTCAAAACGAATGGACGCTTTTAACATTTCTGGGACTCGCCAAAACTGAAGTCATCATAGTTGGGTAAAATGCTATAGTGATAAACAGAAACCATGATAAATTTGCCGCAATAGCAAAAATCCATGATAGCATTTTTACGGCTTTCCAAAAGAGAATTATTAAGAGATTGATTATGTTGGTCAGAAGAGAGA
This sequence comes from Romanogobio albipinnatus, assembly GCA_023566225.1. NCBI lineage: Eukaryota > Metazoa > Chordata > Actinopteri > Cypriniformes > Gobionidae > Romanogobio > Romanogobio albipinnatus. The sequence continues at coordinate 25,341,540 of CM042250.1, read as the reverse complement.
AATTTGCAGCCACTCCCTCAGCCGTTGTTTTAGCAACAGGAGCATGCAGCATTATTAACCAGTTTTAAAAACTATAATTTAAAACAGCTAGTATAGTGTAATAAATGTATATCGTTATTCAAATGAAATGATGTAAAAGTACTTTTCTATATTTATGAGGTAATAATCAGGTCATCGCGTCTGAGAAAAGGGCTCATCTTTGATTGTGGCCCACTGGTGATTCTCCTGAGCCACCAGCAGCACCAGGAGAATTTTAATATCGGGAGGGAGTGAAAAAGAAAGAGACAGGAACAGAGAGAGAAAGGGGAGAAGCGTGCAAGCTGGACAGCTGTCTCCATCCATGCCTGAAATAAACAAGGGACTCGGTTGAGATTAATGACTCTCTAAAGAGCCACACAACCATGGCACCTCATCCAGGAATGTGGGGTATATAAATGGAAAGGAATGGACTGGAGGAGTGGGGCTGGAAAAGACTGGCTTACCTCCAGAACATTCTTCCTTCTCTCAAATGACAGTCATTTTAATTCCTCTCTTCGCCTTCACTGGAACAAGGCAACAGGAGCCGTGTGAACTGTGTATCGCCCATTCACTGCGCGTCCCCCTCGCTGACCCCACCTTCCTTTGTTATTACTGCATCTTCCAGTTAATTTAGTGTCTTTATTCATTCCTACAGAGCCCACCAACAACCTTAGAGCAATTAAGGTGTGCTAAAGACTTAAATGGTCCTGAATACGAGTGTTGTTTGCATTGTAAAAAAACTGCAGTTCACAGCTATAGAATAAAAAGGACTGGGATAAATTTAGAAGTAGCACATTTTGAGCTAATTCGTAGTGTCATATTTAAGACCCTATTTGTTGATGATCGGCTACATTCGATTCCTTGAAAATATGCTTAGGTAATATATGCTTAGTTGTGAATCATTACATACTGAATCATGGCTTTGTTTCTAATCATTTACATAATGTTAATTTTTAGATAAATCTCGGAAAAGCTGAATGAGAGCATAATTGAAAATTGACATCTAGTAAATTAATAATAGTTATATAATGCATCACTATTCTTGAGGTAATCCTTCTCATCTGTCATGATTGACATGTATGATGCTGTTATAGAAGGACTTTTACTGCCTTTCTTTACACAAGTACACTGACATGGCTGTTTGATGAGCAGTTTGATAAAGAGCATAACCTTTTGGGTCATAATTCTCTTTGACTTGCACATACTGTACAAAGACGTATTTAAGTCTGCCAAGCATTGGCTGTTGTGCACATCATCTGTTTCTCTAAGCCCACCATTACATCATAGCCTGATGTATTAACATCAAAAGAAGCTGTATTGTGGCAACAACTCATTAATGTTTTGATGAATATTGCGTCTTTGTTCACATGACACTGCTAATACCATAAACACTTGAAAAATTGTATACTGATCAAAATACTCCCTGTTTTTCCTCTAGCCACAGTATACAAGTCTGGGGCTTCTCAACAGCATGGATCAAAATGGTGGATCCACCTCCACCAGCCCCTACAACAACGATCATGCTCAGAACAATGTAACGGCACCATCACCCTACGCCCAGCCCAGTTCAACCTTTGAGGCCCTGTCTCCATCACCTGCCATCCCATCCAACACAGACTATGCCGGCCCACACACCTTTGATGTGTCCTTCCAGCAGTCCAGCACAGCCAAATCAGCCACCTGGACGGTAAGTCAATAGCAACTGTGTATATGTGTGATGATGCATGACTTTTATATTATATTTTACATTATGATATATTGCTAGGAAACTACAAACAATACCATTATACTATTTATTTACACCCCCCACACACACTCACTCACGCACAAACAAACAACAATAAAAAAACTAATTTTATTCAGATACCTTTTATTTATGGTGTAAGGGGTTCGAGTTAAACCAATATGGGAGAGAGAAAGGATACCATGTTGTCCCTTAAGTCTGTATTGGGGTTAAGTGTCTAGCTTTAGGGAAACAACCAAATATTTCCTCACCAGGAAATAGGACCTCCTGCCCTCTGGTTACAAATCATCCATATATGGCATTTGGAGTGTTTTCTTCTGTTATGACAATGTATTGTGGTTCTATGTTACACAAGGACAAAGACTCTGTGATGTGCTTATTAAAGCAGTTGATTTCTGCTGTCAAGGGTTCTCTTCCTCTAGGAGGATAGTAACGTTTTTGTCTGTCTGATCTCAGCTTTAGGCGCTTATGTGATCTATATGAAAGTTGTCAGTTACAAAACTCTCTCTGGCTGAGGAAAAAAGGCCCGTAGGTTAAAACTGGCCTCGTTTACTGCACAATGGAGTACTACATGCTGTCTTTTTGAGGGTTTTATCAAAGTCAGTATAAATAAACAAGCAGTTATTTAAAAAAAAAAAAAATTGTATTAACTACATTAAATACATTCATTAATAAAATGTATTATCTGATTAATACTTGTAGGCAGTAACTACATTTAAAAAAAAAAAAAATCTACAAAATGAATACAAAAAGTGAAAATTGAAAATTATTTTAAAATCTTTAGTTAAAAATGATAAAAGACGAAAGGAAAATTTTATTCAAAAAGGGCCATGACTGACCCCTGTTGGTGAGTTGGTACCTTTTTTTCATAGACCGCTGTGTCCACATAGCGGAAACAATGCGCATCAGTGAGCATTACAGTAGCTGATCCGCTGTCGCTTTGTTTTGCATAGATAGGTGTCACCCCTTTATAATCAAACCGACTAAACTTGCTAGGCTAGTTGTAGTAGCACGGGAACAATCCCATCAGTGCACTGAGCCTTATGTCTGTCAGCTAAAAAGTACTAAATAAAACTGGCTTTCGGTTGGACAACGCACCCTAGCGGATGCTAGCTAGTTATAGCTAATTGAGGTTTAATCAACCTTATCTTCACACTGTTTCTTCACTCTTTTACCTGCTGTATCATATGATAGAAAAAAACAACAGTTGCTATTTTTGCGCTAAATGTGATACATTTATTTCTGACAAGGCTAACCTGAGCGCTTCAGTGAAAGTTATTTAATCGCAGACATTAAATAAGATAAATGTCTACCATTATTTGAGGTTAATTGATCCCAGCCATTATAAACCAATGTCTCGTTAATCTGGAATTGGGCAGATTGTGGTCTTGAAAAACCAGTGAGTCAGTTGCGGTAATGCAGTCTTACGTCTTTGAGTAAACAAGTTGAGCGGAGATTGGTTTGCGAGTTGCTCAGTGCTCATTGGCTACAGTGCAGTGTGGGATTGTGACATTTACCCTATTCCCACAACAGCCCTTGTCATCCTCACTTCTTGACTTCACCAAAACGGCACCAGTTGTCAGACACCTCACCGTACTTAGAGAAGACTTCTGGGTGTGAGAAAGACACCACACCCTTGATTGTCTCATTTATGTTGTCCCTACTCATTCATATTTCCGTTTCTCACAGCGAATAGAATGCTATAATGACTATCTCTGCTTTTAATCTAATTTAATCGAACAATTTAGCCAACTGTAAGGCACGCTTGTTCTCCATACGCAGCTCAGTCTAATCCTGTATATAGCCTCCATGACACACACCCACACACATATTTCCTGGCATTGCATCCTACTGCTCATCATTTACGGGAATGCTTTTGCAATCCTGCTTTTTGTGTTGATGTCAATGATAAGACAAACCATACATGAACCTTGTTTGTTCATTTTCGATTTTCAAAGGAAACCCATCCCCTCTCAATCATTTTTTTTTTGGCTCCTTGGTGTCTGTTTTGTTTGATGTTCTTTTGAGCAGAGCCTCAATTTGCATTTTACTGTCAACCTATCAACACATCCAATGGTATGGCACGGTTTTGTTTGCCCATTGGTTCACCTGTAAAGAACGGCATGACCGAAGGAATGCGACCACTAGCGTTGTTGTCTCAAGAAGTGAGCTGGGGATTAGAAGAATGGGTCAGTAATACTCGTGTAAATACTCCATGCCTTCCTCCTGAACCCTGCAGTGCCAAAGGGCCTGTTCCCTGCTCAATGAGTAAAGCTTTTTGACTGCGTCTCTCATAATGCCGCAGGACAAGGAGATGAGAACGAGGATAGAAGTTGGGGGAGGATAGAAGCGTTCAAAGAGACGAGTGTTCCAGCGAAAGGTGGCAAGATACGACTTGTCCATGGAACATCTGCAGGCCCGTCCCACGCCTCGTGAGATGGAGCTGAGACTTGTTTGTGTCAACGAGCTTGTCGAGACTCGCCTGACATTGCCACGTAAAGCCGTAAAACCTAGAGCAAGCATACGAAGAAGAAAAGGAGGGAGAGGTTAATTTACAAAAAAAAAAAAAATCTGAGGTTGAAAAGATTCTTATGATAGGGAAATGATTTCTAAGAAAGGCGTATGTGGAAAAGCCCACTTCTCTGATAGGTTCTGTTTGGAGATTTGTTGTTCTTATTGTTTTGTGTTTTTGAACAATGAAAGGTTACCTGTGCTTTTAAAGACCATGCAAGAGGCAGAACTGGCATGAGTCAAAAAGGAGATCAGTCTGTCAGCACCAGTATAGCCGACGCGTCTGCATTAGCTCACTTGCACAATCATAATCTCCATCTTCTCGTGCAGGCGAGATACAATGGTGCTCTCGGAAAAGGCCAGACATCTACTTATTAGACGTGACCTTAAAGCCCACCTTTTGTGTGACACCTTCAGAGCGTAATTGAACGAGAACAGAAATGCAAACACCTTCATTTTCAGCAGAAGAAGAAATAAAGGTAGCTGTGAGGAAAGAATTTGGCAGCACTCAGGGGGACCATTGAGCAAAACGAGGGGAAATCCAGCATAATTACACCAAAGCTTGTCACACGTTTTCTGGGAAAGATCACATTTCCAAAGCATATAATTTAATCACAGGGCATTAACTAGTGCCAGGAAGCATGGGGGCATTTGTTTACATCACTCAAGAAAGTATGAATTCGATGAGGGTAGTTTGCAGAACGATCTCCCTCCAAATGCACTATGAACAGAGGTACTGATTTGCATTTTGCATTGCATTTAAATGTTTTTGTGCACAAAAGGTCTGATTTTCACGTTTGAACCAGTTGAAGGAAATATGCACAAACACCATGCAAAGCTTTCAGGTGTGAAGTGCAACATCATGGCTGTTGATTTGCTAATCTGCATGCCTCCTGCTCAAAAACTAAAGTGCTGCAAACATTCAACACAGCAAACAATTGTTTCCCATGTATTCTAGTGTAAAGAGCATGCAATCATGGGCAAACTCTACTTTCCCCTCATCATTTCTTGCATGAAATATAATAAGCACAGATCATGAGCAATGTCCTGTGAAATTTTACAGATTAGTATTTTCCTGCGTATTCCAGTGTAGGGGGTGCAAAAGTTTTGCTTTCCAAACTCATTAAACAGGTGTTTTTATCCATTTTTTCCCACTGCGCCAAAGGGAGAGAAAAAAAAACAATTTTATTTCTTTCCCAATGAAACCGGTTTTGAAAGAAGCAACAGGCGTGATGGCACATGTCAGGTATGAGGTGGGACAAGACCAGAGGCGCCAGAGCATTGGGCCAACCCGCCCCGCCATGCTGAGACACGAATACAGCCTTAGCCCGCAGCCCTGCTCTGCTCAAACACACACACTACAGCTGCAAACTTGTCACAACACGTACAGCACTGTATGTGTGTGCATTTGTTGCATGTGTGATTGTGGTTTACACATAAATCTCTGTTTGTGTAAAAAAAACAATCTTGATCGACTGATTTATGTCCATAGTGCACATAATAATTTTTTTTAAGACATGGAAAATGAATCAAGAAACAGTTGGACCATATTATCACTTTTTATTTGATATTTTAGTTAATTAGGGCAAGACACCCCATGTGAATAGGGTAAAACAAAAACTAATAGATATCACCATAATTCCCCCATTTGATTGATTACATTAAGAATCGCAAACAAGTTTTCTGAAATGTTTAAATATGCAAACAAGGCACTATCTAATTAAATATACTCTAATTTGCTTCTTTTTTTCTCTCCAACATTAGAGTCTAAGGTTTTTACGTACAGGATTTTGGATATCTCTTTCATCCGTCACTCCATAAATCAGAAAATATTGTCAGAGAAAAATTGCCCATTGAAAAACAAATTAGGAATAAAATGTTCTATAAAATCAGGCAAATTATATATGAACAAACCCCTCCGTACAAAGCTTTAAATATAGATAATACTGTAAAGTTTGGTGTATGTGTTTCTGAAGTGGAGCTTTCTGACTGGAAAAAAATAAACTTTAAAGATATGTACTGTAATTGAAATCTACAGACGCAAATAGATAAAGTGCTATAAAAGATACACTTAAACGTGTATTTTGGATATTTTCTTTCCACTAGTCTTAAAAACAAATTTTTGAAAAGCCCAAAAGCCCAAAATCTCAAAATTGACAGATGCATAAAAACAGATTGCTTGTAGTGTCAATTTTACATAATTTTACATTAATAAAAGACAGTACAATAAAGGAACAGAACAACCTTAAATATGGTGCTGCATTACAATCATGCTTAAAACAGAGCAGATTCCATTAGGCTGACTGTCAGCTGATAAAATACAGAAGTGATTTGCAAGAATTAAAAGACTTTAAAAATCCCACTTCCATGCCTTTTTAACATCTTGCAGTTCACCAAACTGTAGTGTAGAATTGTGGGTAACATTTTACAATAAGGTTCAATTTGTTAACATTTGTAAATGCATTAGGGAGGGTCATTTTACCACATGTATTTATATTGATAGTACACGGATATATTAGTATACTTATAAATGAACATTAATCAGTGTTTATAAGTATACTAATAAATTATTTTAACTAAAAATAATAAAAATAATTTTCAGTAATTAATAAATGCAGAAATAAAACAAAATATCAATATTAGATGCAAAACTTAAATTAAATTTAGAAATGTTGCCTCAAAATAAACAAGTTAAAGTTGAGTTAAGTTAATAAATATTAATAAGTAGTATAGAAATAATAATGAAATACATTGTAACATTGGATATATTTAACATAAAATGTACGAATGAACATGAAATGACTCTAAACAATTGTATATTTATAAATGAACATTAATCTATAAAAGTTAAATTAAATTATCCATTTTTAGTTTATGATACCTAATGCATAATGTCGACAGTTTAAACCTTTAAAGTTCCTTTTCTGTTCAAAGAGTTGCTCTAACCTTTTTGTTACATTCCCAAGCTGTGCAATTCCCATTGTAGCCCATGACTGGAACATAATTACATGTTAACACCACTGCGCCCCTCCCTGTAAAACAGCCAATGCCTCCAATTCATCAGATCACTGTGTGGCCCCACCCTTCATGGATGTGTGCGTGTTTTGTATGTGTGTTTTTCCCTATCAGAAGCAGCTCCTTTGGCCCTAAGCAAACACAGGAGCCTCCACACATATTTGCATTCTCAAAATGTGTTGCTTTAGGGCTAGAATTGGTATATCAACTGCTTTGTTTATGTGGTAAGTTTTGTAGGTTGAAGTTTACGATGTTAGAAAATGCGTAAGAATGGTGTTTGTTGTCAGCATGTCAAGCTTCTGTCATTTATATCTGTCTCTGGCTTTTTTTCGCTGGGCCTCTGTGCGACTGACCCTTTGGCATTCATGTCTACAACTCTCTCTTTGGTCCTACACGATCTCCCCTTTCCCCTTCTCACTCACCTCATTTAACTGAATGACAGGAGCGTTACAGGGCATATCAAGTTGGGAGCAGAAGGGCAATTACAGTTATTTGTCTTTCTTTTTTATAGAACGCCTTTCAAAAAGTGCGTTCAGTTCACGCACAAAACACCTCCATCATCCCTCGGTGAAAGCACCCTGGCGCTAATTTAGTCGTGGCTAAAATGGGTCAAGTCAGTTGCGAGAGTGCAGATGATGAGTGTAGGTGCTGTGTGCTGTTGAGTTTCTGATGAAGACATCATCAGCGAATGCAAGTGATATGACAAGTCAGGGAGACGAAAATATGGACTATACAGCAGACCTATTTTCAGTGTAGCTGACATAAAATGTTAATGCATTAGTCATGAACTAACAATGATTTTTTTTTTTGTACAGCATAATTTAAATTATAGTAATGTTGTATTATGTAGAGCAAATATTTTAAATAATACAAATTGTTAAACATTAAAGTTTATAATATTACTATTGTTCATGCATAATATTTTAATGTTAATTTGTGAATTAAGTGTCCATTTATTATTGTTTATTAAACCTGTTAAAAGTGTATTATTATATGTAGAAATTAACATTATTCTTGATTAGTAAATGCTGTTAAAGTATCTTGTATCCTCTATTGTATCAGTAAAATCATAGACCGTATGGGGAGGCAAATTCTTCATGGATTATTCGTCTCTTTTATTTTAATGGTGTTTTTTTTTCCCCTTCTCTACACCATCCAGTTTGTTCTACCAATTCCTTCAGGAAATGGCCAGGATTTGTGTATGTGCGTTTGTTCTTGTCAAGATTGTGTAATACTCTGAAAGCTCTCAAGCAGGTGTTGGGACGGGCTCCTCTCATTGGAACACTTCATATCAAAAGTTAATAGAAATGGAATTTAATGTGGCATTGTTCTTCAGAACAGCCCCGGGCAATGTTCACAGCCTTTTTTCTTTTCCTTCTTCATCTCCTTCACCTTTTCAAATGAACTTGACAGGAAAGTTTTCTTCATAGTTATTTTCCATGTACTTGCTACGCACGCAGAAAACCGTGGTCTATTCTATTTTCCTTGAAAAACAAGCGATGCGCAACCAGCCGTTATTATCTTCAATACAAAATCTATGGCATACCATTAGGTTTTGCAACATTGATGGTGGCTGAGTGGTGATTTGCAGTTGTCACAATGTTGGCGGTCACACTGTTTAATCACGTAGATCTTTCCTTTGACCTATTGTGTGTGGCAAGACAATATCTTAAACACTTGATGATGCTGCAAGTATGAGTAACACCTGAGTGTTAGCCTGTGGTGATGAGGATGATTCAAGAACACTGTGTGATGCAATTGTGATTTTTGCGGTCAGTGACACCCTGAACATCAAGCTGTCATCAGTGATGAAGAGGATGTTGTGAAATACCGTTGTGATTTACCTCACAAGGTTCCTATTTAATAATGCACAGTTAAATGTTCATTTTCATACATTTAGAAACAATAAACCTAATTAAAGAAACTCCAGCAGAACCTGCTTCTGTGTAAAAAGCCATTCTTACTTAAATTGTTGATTTATATAAGAATACTATTATTAATGAATTATACCATTGGTTCATATCCGAGGGGTCCTCAATATGACTTAAAATGTTTTAATATATGACCAACAATTTAATTCACACCTAATCAATTGATTTATTTATTTCAGTACTATTTTAATCTGTGGACCTTTCTAATTTCTGTAAATAAAAAAGGGAGTGGGGTCTGCAAATATTGTGGACAGTGCGGGGTTAAAAAAGTTGAAAAACCACTGATTTAGACAGAAATTCGTTCTGCTCGTGTTTTATGAATGAAGCATATTAAAGGTATTTGTGCTCAAGACTAAGCTTTTCATTGCTCAACACCAGAAATATTATCACATCAGGGTAATAATTTTTACACATTAGATTTCTGCAACAAAATGGGTCCTCACATCTTAATAGATAAATCAAGCTTCAGGTGGTTTGGAAAGCACATCTGAGTGTGCTTAAACACAGGTATATCTAAACCCTTGACAGCTGTAGGACAGAACCAGAAGTCCTGCCGCCTAATGCCAGCTGCTCTTCTTTTTAAAGTTATATGGTGCTTATTCAACTAAAGGGTTGCCAAATTCCAGCTGTTTTATCTCTGCATTGGCTGTGTTTACGAGAAAAACATTTCTGTACATGAACATTGTGCAAAAGCTCTCAAAGAAAGTTTTTAATACTTTTAGTTATACTGATTAAAATGTGCTTAAATTGTTCAAATAGGAGTGAAGTGATATTGCAGATACATAGTCATTTTTGGTTGTTTTTATGACGTATACTAACCAAACTCTTCTGTCTTTTCTTTAGTACTCCACAGAGCTGAAGAAGCTGTACTGTCAGATTGCCAAAACCTGTCCCATTCAAATCAAGGTCCTCACCAATCCACCTCAGGGTGCAGTTATTCGGGCCATGCCTGTCTATAAGAAAGCTGAGCATGTTACTGAGGTGGTAAAACGCTGCCCGAACCATGAACTGAGCCGAGAGTTCAATGACGGTATGTCACTCTTCTAAATCTGTACTCTAGAAATGTGATTTAAATGTGTTTGTAATTTTCAGCTGGGTGATATAATCGACTGACTTTTGTGTTCCATAGGCCAAATAGCCCCACCCAGTCACCTTATTAGGGTTGAGGGGAACAGTCACGCTCAATACGTGGAGGATTCCATTACTGGCCGTCAGAGTGTGCTGGTGCCTTACGAGCCCCCTCAGGTGAACACTTATCTCACACACACACACACACACACACACACACACACACACACACATTTTTTTGGTCCTCATAATGTAGGGTTTACCAACTACACACACACACAGCTCGGTGAACCTGGCTCTCCCTGCATACCCTGCACACCTGAAATCAATCCTAACAGATGTAACTTTGCAACAACATAACAGCAATGAACAACTGTGTGGTGTATAACACGTTTTTTCCCTATTAACAGGTGGGCACAGAGTTCACAACAATCCTGTACAATTTCATGTGTAACTCCAGCTGTGTTGGCGGAATGAACAGACGGCCTATTCTTATCATCGTCACTTTGGAAACCAGAGAGTACGACCATTTCAAAACACATTGGATTGTATTGAATTGAATATCCCTCATTTGTGGAAAAGTAAATATGGAAACATGTATAAATTTATTCATTGGTCTCTCCAGTGGTCAGGTTTTGGGCCGAAGGTGTTTTGAGGCTCGCATCTGCGCGTGTCCTGGACGTGACCGCAAAGCTGACGAGGACAGTATCCGCAAACAGCATGTCAGCGATGGCACAAAGAGCAGTGAGGGTACGAAACGCCGTAAGTAGCGCTGGGGGCTGGTGACTGGGCTTCATCTAACACAAATACATTGCATGTTTCTTATTCCAAAGTAGTCCTCTCACCTCTATAGATACTGCATGTCTTCTTGAGCAAACACACACACGCACACACTGCAACTTTTCCTCCTGTTCTGTGCTTTAGCTCTGTATCTTGTGCTTGCAGATCTTCTCTTGCAGCTGTTTCACTCCCTCTATCTCTGTCTTCCACAGCTTTCCGCCAGGCCTCTCACCTGTCTCAGCACCCCTCCATCAAGAAGCGAAGATCCACAGATGAGGAAGTGTTTTGTCTGCCTGTGAGTATCACTACTTTGTCTGCCGTATTCGAGCATCAGATTCAGTTAATTTGAAATAAAATACAAGACTTAGGAGCTGTTGACACGGGACTTATTCTTGCATCCGTTTATAGTTTTTTTTTATTGTAATTCAATGTAAACATGCACTAGGTGGATGTCTTTGAAAATCCACTTATAAAAATGTGGAACCTGTGTAGTCATCCATTCTGTTGCTTTTTGAACACGACTGTCTTTTATAATGCATTTTTTATTTATGTTATATAACCTGTTAAAAAACACCAAACTATATGTTACCTTGCGTTTTAATGCTACTTTTTAACTGTGAAAATTTAATTATAGTAATGTATCATAACTGTTATGATAACTATTAACAATAATTTATGTAAAGATAGTTCATAATTTGTTAATATCAGTTAATTAGGTAAGCTATCAATTAAGTAGCAATGATTATAATTTTACAGCATTTATTAATCTAGGTTGCTGATCATTTCTACACATGCTATAATTTTTAGTATTTAGTAGTATTTCGAATTGCATATGAACAACAGTGTATTCATAAATAAACATGAATCTAGATTAATAAATGAATGATGAATACCTTTACAATGCATTAAAACGTACATTCATACTTCGTAAAAAGTGTTACAGAAAGAAAAGATAAATTATAAAGAAAAAAGAATGTACGCATAATGTACGTAAGAGTCTGACATCCAGACTTACCCCTCCTCTCTCCCTCTCTGTGCTTCAGATTAAAGGCCGTGAAATCTATGAGATTTTGGTGAAAATCAAAGAGTCTTTGGAACTCATGCAGTTCCTCCCTCAGCACACTATTGAGTCATACAGACAGCAACAGCAGAACCTACTGCAGAAACAGTGAGTACCTTACACATGCAGAAAGATTCCCTAATAAAACGGGGGTGATTCTGCCTAATTGGAGAATTGAGAAAATTGATCCTCGGCTCTTTCCTACAACAAAATACAAATATAGACAAATAGCACAGTGCTAGCAAGGTCCACCCAGAGATTGATATTTGTAGCAGTGTTTTAATAACTTGTTCAACCTGCTTGCTTTCAACGCTTATGGGTTTGATTGTGATTGCTCACTAACTGACTGTGAACTGACTTTGCCATTTCAATTTTTGGTTTGCTTGATCAGCCATTCATTTCCACCTCATATGATGGAACTTAACATGGCAGTTTAATTTTCTCACACTGATGATATAATCTTGGTTACAGCATGGATGTATGCGTTTGGATTGCATCTGCATGAGATTTGTGTTGTGCATCACTGATGATGTTAAAAGATTAACTCTTAATCAAACCAAATCAAAACACAATATTAGTTATGTTTTGCATTCTGCTTGGCTTCTCATTAAAGGGTTAGTTCACCCAAAAATGAAAATTCTGTCATTCATTACTCACCCTCATGTCGTTCGACACCCGTAAGACCTCCGTTCATCTTCAGAACACAAGTGAAGATATTTTGGTTGAAATCCGATGGCTCAGAAAGGCCTCCATTGGCACAATGCACTGTATACTCTCAAGACTCATAAAAGGCACTAAAGACGCCATTACAAAGTCCATCTCACTACAGTGGTTCTACAATAACTTTATAAAGCGACAAGAATAGTTTTTGTGCGCAAAAAAACCTAAATAACGACTTAAATAGTGATGACCGATTTCAAAACAATGCATCTTGAAGCTTCGAAGCGTTATGAATCAGTGAGTCGATTCAGCGGTTTGGATCGCCAAAGTCACGTGATTTCAGCAGTTTGTCGGTTTGACACGCAATCTGAATCATGATCAAACTCGCTGATTCATAATGCTTCAAAGCTTCATGAAGCATTGTTTTGAAATCGGTCATCACTATATAAGTCGTTATTTAGTTGTTTTTTTTGTGCACAAAATCTATTCTCGTCACTTCATAAAGTTATTGTAGAATCACTGTAGTGAGATGGACTTTGTAACAATGTCTTTAGTACCTTTTATGGGTCTTGAGAGTATACAGTGCATTGTGCCAATGGAGGCCTTTCTGAGCCATCGGATTTCAACTAAAATATCTTCATTTGTGTTCCAAAGATGAACGGAGGTCTTTCGGGTGTCGAACGACATAAGGGTAAGTAATGAATGACAGAATTTTCATTTTTGGGTGAACTAACCCTTTAAGGGTGAATCTTGCTCTGATTTATTCCCATTTTTCCACTGTATGATTGTAAGATTACCACAGAACTTCATTCAAGTCAAACAAGTTTACACTCTGCAAGCAAATTTTGTTGGTCTTCATGGTAAATGCATATTTAGTCTGCTCTTAACCTATAGCATAGTTTCCTCTGAAACATATTCTGTATCTGCTGTAATAGTGCTCAACAGAGGGGGAGGGAGAGACCTGTAATTATTCCTATTATAAATGGGCCTTGTCGCCCTTCATCAATTAATGCTTTTGCCAGTTTCTCTCATTAACAAGCCAACTGATGTCTGACAATGAGAATTTAAACGTTAATGCTTTTCTTCCTGTAAATTTCCTTGAGACCGTTTAAACCCTCCACACCCAACTGAGCTGTTCAGTCATGACGTCAGTTTGTAGGTCAACTGGATTCGCCATGGATTCCCTAGGGAAGTTCGAGTGGGTTTTCAAAATAACCTTTTTCGATCGGTAAAGATTACATGTTTTTGGCAATTCTTGTCATTTATTAATATTCAATGTGAAAATCCTTTAGTAATATTAACCACAGACCACATTTACTTTTTAAATAAATAACAGCTATAGGCTACTACAAACCCACCCATAGATATTCCAAAGGGAACCTGTGGCTCAAAATGTTAATTCTTTCATGGGTTTTAGAACTGTAAACTGCTTAAACGGCTCTAATTAGTGTGAGAAAATGTAAAAGGAAGGCTGCTGATTTTAGGGTTCATTTGTCCCTTTGTACAAGAACAAGGAAAGAGCACACAGGCTGTGAAATGTGCATCGTTTGACTCTTCAAAACTATCATTTGAGTATCTGTTAATGCAGTACGATGCAGTACGAAAGCATCCCTGTCCTGATTAAATAGGTAGTTTATTTAACATTTCCTGGCACAAGTGTGGTTTGATCATTTTCAGCTTTGTCTGCATGCTGTTACTTCCCTCTTCTTTTATAAATCTGTTTTTTCTTTTCCCCGTTTTAAATAAAGTTCCTTCTGTCATAGATTCAGTGGGTCGGTTGTTTTATTTTGTTGATTTCCTCCTTGTTCTTTCTCTCTTGTCTCTACAGTTTAAATACAGAAATGACTTCCATAGTAGCAACTTACTGCCACCTTGTGGAACGATTTGTGCACATGCTAAAAGATGGGGGAAAAAATCATGCATCCTAATATCAGATGTTTCAACATAGTTTTTGTTTTTGGTTGACTTATATCGTTCAGCACTTTTATAATGTCATTTTATTCAAATGAACGAGGATTTGTAGATGCACATGTTTACATTATACCCCATTTATTTTAGGCCAATACAATTCCAGTTTGATTGACCCTATCATCACCTGCTCATCACTGTGGTCTCTCTCTTTTATTTCACGATACAGTGTAATATCTGTTCAAATGGTGTCATCTTTTTCATTTTTCCTGACATTTTGTTAATCCTTCACCTCTTTTTCTCTCTTCTCTCCTCACATCTGCCTGCATTTTCCTGTCTTCCTATTTCTCACTGTCTATCTTTGGTTCTTTCCTACAGTCTGTTAAGGGCCCGTTTGCGCTCTGAGCTTCTGGACCCAATAGGTGAGCAGAAGAGGCGCTTCAGTGCTTCCTGAAAATAGGAATCACATTCCTCCTCCCTCAGAGCATCCTCCGCTCATCTTTCTCCATCTCTTCTACATCTCATCCTCTACCCCTCAAGGGGCTCCTTGTGCTTCTCCAAAGTGTCACCTGTGGTAACTCCTAGACTTTTTACATGCCACAAATAGGTTGAACACAGGATTTTGTTTCTACCACCTGAAGACCTCGTTTTAAATGTGAGCTCTCAAGTGAAGTCATTTTAGATCTTTTTTGGAAAGTCCATTGCATGATTTTGTCCCTCCAAAAGTGTATTATCTCGACTATGGCGCTTGTTTATCAATTGAAATGATCCGTTTGTGTGTTAAATTTGCTTACACTCAAGCTACACTCAGATTTAGTTGCATTAGTATTCTTGTTCAATAATCTGAAGTGTCTAAAACATTTCATTTTCCGTGTTTGATGTTTCTTAAAGGGCCCTTGTGACTGAGGCAGCTTGTTGCCTCAGCATTTATTATGATCTGCTGGTATTGCACAGAAACACATTGCACATAAACAGTATAGCAACTTCTCAGCTGACCACCTTATTTCTCTCTTCCTCTCTCTTCTTTCTAACTCTCTGAATAATCCTGAATGTCGAAAACTGACCAGGAACCAAAGCACACACCTTTTTATGGGACTCATAGTTTTTTCTTTAAACTCTTGACGATGGTTCATCTTAAATGGCTTTTTGTTTTTGTCTCTGTCTTCATTTTATTATTGGAGCTGGACTCATTGAGTTGTCTATAAACGTGGGGGGATAGACTTTATTGATGACTGAATTTTGATAATGCTGGTCATGTTTTGTAAAGTGTACTGCTGGGCAGTTTTTTTTGTGCGTTTTGTCTTGATTATTTGTGCATTTTCTTAAAAAAATATGTATTTACTGCTATGTTCATGGCAGTTAAGAGAAAAAAGGAAATGAATGCTATAGTGTTGACAGATCCTTTTGTTGTTTCATATGAAATTAATGGTTGTTGTATTCTCAATGGCTCTTGCACTTTTGTCAGTTACTACTATTCAATAAATAACTTCTCTGCTTTTGTGTTCCTATCCCTACTCTTCCTCTTTATTCTCTTTTCTTCTCCTTTATCTCCTTGATTCTCCTTTTTCCTTGAATTGTCAGGGCCTTTCAGTCAGCAGGGTTTTTCAAAATATCAATGAACTGAAACACCTAGCGTTGTTATTATATAGTATGTGAACAAGAAAAGCAACACATGCAAGTTAAAGGGATAGTTCACCCACAAATGAAATTCGCTCACTCTAATGTTGTTCCAAATCTGTATGACTTTTGTTCTTCTGTGGAAGAAAATATATTTCAAAGAATGTAGGAAACCAAACCGTTTTGATTTTCAGTGACTTCTAGATAGATAGATAGATAGATAGATAGATAGATAGATAGATAGATAGATAGATAGATAGATAGATAGATAGATAGATAGATAGATAGATAGATAGATAGATAGATAGATAGATAGATAGATAGATAGATAGATAGATAGATAGATAGATAGATAGATAGATAGATAGATAGATAGATAGATAGATAGATAGATAGATAGATAGATAGATAGATAGATAGATAGATAGATAGATAGATAGATAGATAGATAGATAGATAGATAGATAGTCATTTAAATGAATAGTCTCATATGAGTCAACACATTTGTTTTTTTCTGTTAAAAGTTTTATTTCTGTAAACTTAGAATACTACACCAAAATATATGAATTTTTAATATTTTTTTACTTGAGAAAAACACAAACATGTTAGAGACCTTCCACAAGGTCCAAAACATTTATAGAAAACATTTAATCATGACACGGTAGCGCACTTTTCTGTAATATGCCAACCCAGACAGCAACATAGTGTCGGCCCAGATCCAGCCCAGTTGCTGTCTGGGTATATAAGCCTATGCGAAGAGTTCAGTAATTGGTAGTTTGGATGTCCTCTATAGTTTAAAGCAAATATCCAATGACCGTATCAGAACCTCTATCTTTCTCTCTCCCTCAGGAGCTCTCTGCCACCCCAGCCTAATTTCGGTTCCAGCTCACCCACCCTCGGCAAGAACAAGCTGCCATCAGTCAGTCAGCTCATCAACCCCCAACAGCGTAACACACTCACCCCATCCAGCATGGCTGGAGGACTAACAGACAGTAAGTCCTTCATTTGATCATCAGTTAAATTATTAGATGCTTACAGTCTATCTACAAATGTATCGGTTGTTAGGACTAACAAAAGATCTTATAATCAATATAAAGTTAATTTTGCACAAATTTTTACCGAACCCTTTCTCCTCAGTGAAGGAGATCCTGTCTGGACTTGAGAAATTCTCAGTTCTCAATGTCACTTTGACAGACAGTTTCCTTTTAAAATTGAGCTAGATCTTTGTGGAAGAATCTGCCTTCCCTTCGGCACACTTGTGCTGTCAAAATGTACTTATACATGATGAATATGCTTTGTGAAATGTGCCTTAGGTTTCATATTTTCTAAAATCACCTAATGCATACTTGGTGCCCTCAGGTGTTTATTTAATGTATAATATATAGGTTATAATACATGCAGGCATGTTGGGGACAAGGACAAATGACATACATTTATTTTATTGTTAACACTTTACAATACGGTTCAAATTAATCGATTTATTACAACATTAATGCATTTGATATCATGAAGAAACAATGAATAGGCTATATATATATAGGGAAAGAGTGAGTTTGGTATCATTACGAGTTTTTAATAACTCTTATGCTCACAGAGGCCACATTTATTTGATCAAAAATATATTAAGATCATTAATACTGAGATATATTATGTTTTAATATGTTTTTATTATCAAAAGAACATTTATTTGAAATAGAATATTTTGTGGCATTGTCACTTTTGATCAATTTAATGAATTTAATGCAATTGCTGAATAAAAGTATTATAATGTATAGTAATTGTACGGTAGCGTATCACGGTTTCCATGAAAATATTATGCAGCAAAAACGGTTGGTAATCAGAAATGTTTCTTGAGAACCACATCAGCATATCAAAATGATTTCTAAAATACTGCTGAAAATACAGCTTTGCCATCACAGGAATAAATCAATTCAAATAGAAAATATATATTAAAGTTCTTTGCAAATGTATGTAATATTGCACAAAATGATTGTTTTTACTGGGCATAAGAGACTTAAAAAAAACGTAATGATTCCAAGCTTTTGTGAATTGTGTGTATGTATTTTTAAATGAATCATTGTCTATTGGTAATGCATGTTTGTTCTTTATACATTGATGTTAATTTATACAACTTGAAATGTCAAAATTGTATCAGTATATGCATAAATGGTTATGCTGTAAAAGTATGTTGGTGATAACTAATGCATTAACTGATTGAACCTTATTGTAAAGTGTTACCATTTTATTCCCCTTTTTTTTTCCTCTTTTTTTTTTTTTTTTTGAGGTTTATTACAGTCTCAACACTTTCCCCTCCCTTCAGTGACCCCTCCCATGATGGGTGGCCCTGTTCCTATGAACACAGACATGAGTGGCTTGAGCCCAACCAACCCTCTACAGTCTCAGTTACAAATGGTGCCCTCCTCTCACTGCACACCCCCTCCACCCTACCCAATGGACAACAGTATTTCCAGGTACACAAATACACTCGCAGTAAGTCTCCCTGAAATGGCACATTAGTGAAAGGGAACTCGCATTATTGTAATACTGTTTTAAAATGGAATATCTGTCAATTGCAGTTTCCTGTTGAGGCTGGGCTGTTCAGCCTGTTTGGACTATTTCACAGCCCAAGGACTGAGCAATATCTACCAGATTGAAAATTACAATTTGGAGGTGAGGAATTTGCCTTTCTCCTTAGAGTCTTTTGTATCAGTTTGAGATAACGTTGCCTAGAATTGTTTAATATGGAACTATAGCACAGTAAATGTCTGGGGAGTCGGAGAGATCAGAGCAGTGGCTGCCGTATTCATGAGCTCTGTGGTATATCCATCCACAGGACTTGTCCAGGCTGAAGATTCCCACAGAATTCCAGCACATAATATGGAAAGGAATCATGGAGTACCGGCAGACCATGGAGTTTTCTCCACCTCCCCACATCTTGCGCACCTCTAGCGGGACATCCACTGTTAGCGTGGGCTCCAGCGAAGCCAGAGGCGAGCGCGTAATCGATGCGGTGCGCTTCACTCTCCGTCAGACCATTTCCTTCCCTCCGCGGGATGACTGGACCGATTTCTCCTTTGACCTGGCTCCCGATTCTCGCCGCAACAAGCAACAGCGCATCAAGGAGGAGGGAGAATGAACATACCATACATCAATACATACATACAACGGCAACAGTGTACATTCGCTGTACACACACACACACACACTCTCTGTTTTATATTAACACACTTGGTGTTGGTCCAGATCGTTTCACAGTTTTCCTAAGCAAGTGATGATTAAAAAAACTGTGAGCCTCATAGTCTAGTTCAACGGGCAGATAAAATGCACTTAAAGTCCTTTATTGTTTCATTTCCTTCTGGTGGATTTAGCTCTGGTTGTCATTTCAAGACCCTTCATTGAACGCAAGCAGCTGTGGCTGAGGGGAAATTTTGTAATATTTTGATTCTGTTTCTTGAGACGAAGCACTTAAGAAATGCTGTTGTTACGACTCATAAAATACACACTGAACGTTTGGGGTTTCTTGCTTTTTTCTTTTTTACATGGCCAAAGGTATATATTTCTACGTTATTGTTCTTCTCTTTTCTTGTATAAAAGCCAAACAAAACAAACATTTTCCTCCCAGCAGGAGCTTTAGTGTTAATTGTAATCTTCGTTTAGAGAATTCCTTGCGGTTGAACAATGTCATTTGTAAAAGGCTGACGTTTTTGATTGTATGTATTTCGAATCGCACATGGTTCTCTATTCTCACAGAAAGTGTTATTCATCTATTTTTATTTGTGGTGTAAGACTGATGTTGTCATGTAGCCTCTATGTAATACTGTAAACCCTTTGTATCTTTTATTTGTGAGTCGCAAACACTCCAGTACTGTAATTGCAGTGTGTAAGTATTGAATTGAATTGCTTGAACTGCTGTTTACTGGCCTCTAAAAGTATAAAAGTGATTTTATTGGTTCATTGGCCGATGTGGCCTCGGTATTTTTTTTAAACCAATTTCCAATTCACTTGATACTCGTTACTAGCCTTTTGGGGCAATATTGTACAGTTTTTTTTATTTCACTTTCATTTGACAATTGAGTAGACAATTCTTTATTAATAAGGAATTATTGTAAATATGTGGCAATGTACTTATTTTGATATAAACCAAAAATAAAACAAATATCATTTAACATTGTTTTTTTGTATAAGGAAGTCAGTTGAACAGGTTTCATTCAAATAGAATAGTCGGACATGGTGGACCTTTTATTCAAACAGGAGATTTTATCAATCGCATTCTGTGGTTTTAACAGACAATAAACAAAAGGTCAAAAAGTTGAGCATTGGGGGCAATCCTATGAACATCTTTTTAACCTACAGGTCATTTTATGAATCTTATTCTCAATTAAGACTTTCAAGTTTTTTTTTAATTAGCATAGTGAGACAAACTGACAGGACCATTTCGGAAAAAATTTCTCAAGGTTACCTTTAGTTTCCCTCACATTCTTTTGACCTCTTAATGTTTATAGATTGATACTGATAAATGGTTTGAGTATACGTTTATTCACAAGCCAGTGTTTCTTTAACGCTTCTGCATCAATACATTATGCTTGTATTACTGAATAACTACTCTCAAAAGATGCTAATCCACTTAATTGAACAATTATTGGCATCTTCAACTTTCTCAATACATTCTCTGGTAAACTTGGCCATTACTTATAGAAGTCCCAGTTTACTGTCATTGTCTCATCAACCGTTCCGTTTAATCTTGAAAGCCACAATCACAAGACAACTTCATGGAACCAGGTGATCCACACAAAAAAAAGATTAATTTCTGAGCATTTTAGTGAATCAGTACAGAGAGCAGCAGAGCTGTATGGAAGTATATGTGCATCCCACTGGTGCAGCCTCTTGTGCAAGCAACTGTACTTTCCAAATATGAAAATTAAGTATATATATATATATATATATATTCACCTCAATGCCAGTGATGAGGCTCCTGGTGAATTTGTTAGCTGTAAAAACACTGCTCTGATAAATGTCAAACTTTTCTGTTACATGAGTATTCAGCGATACATAATGTTTACATCTTCAAATGGCAAAAGAATGAGTGACCTCAAACAGATAAAGAATTAAAGCAGATAAAGAGCAATGTGGTTCCTTGATTGAGGTTCCAAAACAGTTTTCTCATCCAGAGGACCTGTTTGAGACGCTATATAAAAAGCTATAGCTCATTAAGGCTCGAGACAGATAGAGGAGAGATCATAAATCTAACTTGCTTAATTAGGTCAGTTTCTCAAAACAGAAATCGAAATAAAGCAAAATGAACAAAACCATTTCTAATGCCGGCTCATATTGACATCTCCATGCCCAAAGTTTTAGAACTCCTGTCAATCGTGATGGCAACGGGCCCAAAGAGTCTTGACAGTAGTCCACATCAGTGTTGCCCAGGGAGGGTCATGAAAAAAAAACAACAACAACAACAAACAAAAAAATAAACCGTTGTGGGAATGCTTTACTCCCTCCTTCCCCTTCAGGCTGTTTTGGTTGGAGCTGTGGCTGTCTCCTGGATGACCAGAGTAAAGCATCGCTGATGTCTGTCACTAAGAGCTCTCCATAGCATCCAAAACTTTCATGATTTGCTGTTTGATGACTTTAGTGGCATCACCAGCATTTGGAATTAAATACCTTGAAAAGAGAAGACGAGAAATATCAGAACACTGAAAACTAAATGTGTAAAACATGAGCATTTTCAAAAAACAACAGTTGTTGAATTCTCTGAACAACTAGTTGCCTTACGGAAGCAAGTTTTTCCTCCAAATAACTTTTTCCCACATGCCAGAATAGGTGAGCTAAGCTTGTTGAATTGCTTTTCTAGCAGTATGCTTACAATCTTACAAAGATGAGTAAAATGACAACAGATACTGAGTTGCAAGTAAGCTAAGAACAACTGTATTAGCGATGCAACAATACAGTTAGTTCACGGTTCAATACATACCTCGGTTTTTAACCACGGTTTTCGGTTCGGTTCGGTTCTGATGGCTAGTCACATTAGTTTTTTGCTATTCTATTCTTAAGCGACAGGAACAGCAAGAGTACTGCAATTGCAATACTCTTTCTTTCTTTAACTTAAAAGACTTGAAAACCCTTACTTAAACTTAACTTTAAAAAACCTTGTACACATTCCTAGTGTATTGTAAAATATAAAATAAATATATATATATATAAAGATTTACACTGGCAGCTCAGAGCAGTACAGCAGCATTTAAGTATGAAATTAAATGAATAAATGTAAAAATAAAACACTACATAGACTTCATTATAAAATATACATTGATTCTTATTAAAGTTACTGTATTAAAGTTTTTCAGTCAAGAGCAGAGAGTGATTTTCTCTTTGTCTTTTGTTGTTGTATTAACATTAAAGGGATAGTTCACTCAAAAATGAAAATTCTGTCATTGAGAAATGAATACAGGTTTGGAACAATATTAGAGTGAGTAAATAATGACATCATTTTAGAGGTGAACTTTCCCTTTAAGGACAGCGTGTTCACTAGGCTGCCCTGCTGTCAATTTAAGACCTGCGTGCATCTGATATACAGACCCACGCCGATTTTACTTTCACTTTAGACATAACCGACTGTGTTTATGTTAACCTTGTGTGTATTTGACAGTATCAGCGCAGTAAGACGACTGCTTAGTCCGGTAATCACGTGTTTGACAAGCGTTTAATACGTGCGCTCAGAAAAGCGCATGTTAAAACCATGCATAAGCATGCCGGCAAGGCTTTAAAACGCATGCAAATAATGACCTTTCGTGATTGTGAATATCTATAGTGTTCTGTGAGTATAACTCCACCACTAACGTGTGATGTGAATGTATGTCGTGTTGTTCAGTATATTGAGATGGAGGCAAATGATAGAATTTGTAGAAAAATAATTAATTAAACACAAAACCGAGTTAAAGGGTCAGTTCACCCACAAATATTAATTTCTGTCATTTATTAGTCACCCTCATTTTGTTTCAAACCCGTAAGACCTTTGTTCATCTTCGGAACACAAATTAAGATATTTTTGTTAAAATCCAACAGCTTTCTGACCCCTCCATAGACAGCAGTGGTTCAACCTTAATGTTATGAAGCGTCAAAAATACTTTTGCAATAATGTGTGCCATGTGAATACTGTGTGCAAAAAACAAACTAAAATAACGACTTTATACAACAATATCTTATCTTCCATGTCACTCTCTTCATGTTGTTGGGCTATTCACACAGTGCAGCACTTCCGGGATCTACGGCAGAACGCCGGCTCACTTTTGGCTGAGCACCACATGCATGCGTTGTGGTGCTTATGTGAATCATGTAGGAGAGTGACACGGAAGAGAAGAGATATTGAATAAAGTCGTTATTTTTTGTTTGTTTTGCACACAAAACGTATTCTCGTCGCATCATAACATTAAGGTTGATAGACTATTTTAACAATGTCTTTACTACCTTTCTGGGCCTTGAAAGTGGTTGTTGTATTGCTGTCTATGTGGGGTCAGAAATTGCTCAGATTTCATCAAAAATATCTTAAATTTGTGTTTCGAAGATAAACAAAGGTCTTACGAGTTAGGAACGACATGAGGGTGAGTAATTAATGACAGAAAATTCATTTTTGGGTGAAATAACCCTTTAAGTAATAATTAAAAAATAAAACTGAACAAACTAAAATATTGAAGTTTTTTTTTTTTATGCAATTAGTAATATTATAACCGAAACCGACAAGAGCACAAGTGACAAAATGAGTACAAATCGAATTAAAATTAAAAGTATAAAAAATTAAAGCCAATTCAAAATATTAATAAAAACTGCAATAGTATATAAATAATACTGTGACCAGGATGTAATGTGAACGGAGTTGAAATACATGAAGTCCTGTTGTCATAGTCACCATACCTCTCCACAGCCACTATCTCCACTCCTGCAGCATTGTTGTTGCCAAACTTAAAAGTGATGAGCTCTGGATGCTTCTTCTTGGAGGTGATCTTCACCACAGAGTTTAGGGCCTGTCTGGACTGGATGTAAGCAAAACCTTTTCGGGCGGCGATCTCTCTCAAACAGTACATGTGTGTTGCAGTGATCAGTAGATGGCTGTGGAAAATAAAACAAATGGAATTATCCACCATCATTTGCACTAGAGCTGCACGATTCTGGATAAATTCAGAAATCATAATGTTTTATTTGAAATAGAGATCACAATTCTCCCACTAGTCCGAACAGACAACTATTTCATTCTAATTTAAAAAAAAAAAAAAAAAATCTGTTTAAATGAATGATTCAATGATTTGCTCAGTAAGACTTGTTTCATTACTGGATGTTTTTGAACAAATCTCTTGAATGATTCAATGACAAATATATTTTTTACACTCTTTTGATACAACCTTCATTTAAAGCATCAAATACTGAATTATTGCAAGAAATAATGATATTGTGTGGTTGATATCTGCTCTCTCTGGGTCAGCGGCAACATGAACGCAGATTTGAACGTGATAGTGTGATAGAATAAGAACGTGTGGGTATGTGAATCGAGATCACAATCTTTTAATGATTAATCGCGCAGCTCTAATATTCACCCACCAACAACCATCCATCAGCTTTATTAACATCACAGTTTTTCACATGCAACAGTATTATTCTAGCCTGGATGCCAGCCAAACTTAGCACCGTCCACAACATATGAGGTTGGGAAGTTCGGTCTGGACATGATCCGTTGTGGAGCATCTATGCTTGAACCAGAGCTGTTCGGACCAATCAAATTGTCAGGGCGGGCTTTATATGATGATGGACCAGAGCATGTGAGCGGAGCGGTAATATTTCCTCCAGAGCGGTGAGCGCTTTCTGAAGATTGCGCTCAAACTCGCTCAACCCATTCAACTCAGAATGCCCTTTGGTGATTTGCTAGATCTAGAATCTGTGAAATAGCTAAGCAATAGTGGAGCAATAGGTTATGGAGTTCAAATATTGTTTTAATGTTGCAAGCCTTATACATAAATGCACAGTAAAAATCAAAGTTAAGAACGAGCAGGGAGAAGAAATTGAAAGGGAGTGTGGAGAGATTGTGAGAGTTAGCAAAGATATTGGAATCTAAAGCGACACATTGCCAGAAAGCACGAGGATGTGCTATGCAAACATGGCAGTGCAGCAAAAGGTGAGCTATATACCATTCGAAAATAAATTAATAGATAAATAGGTAAGGCCTCGGTAGGTCTATCGTATATGCTGAGCCCTGCTCTTATTACATGCAGATAAAAATATACCATGGCCATTGGTCACAAATTAATATTTAGTTCCCATGAATTAAGAATTCATTTACTAATTTCTAAATCGTAGCCACAAATTAAATTCGTTCCCACTACTTCTTAATTCGTTCTCCCTGGTTAAGAAAATCGTGGCCACGTTGAACTAATTCGTTCTCCAATTTTATTAAAAAAAGGGAACGGATTATTACAATGTGGCCACGATCTAATTAAAGTGAGGAAAACAAATTATTAAAACATGCTGACGGGTGGTAACAAATTGTTAATTCGTTACGCAATCATCATATTAGTGAAACTAAAAATAACCTATAGCCAACACACAATTTGTGGGTTATATAAATATGTGGGGAATAAAAAAAAAAAAATACACAAGCTACATTTTTAGGCTAAGTTGAAGTTAGACATGTGCCAGTACACGGTAATACGATATATCACAATAATGAACATGCACGATATTGTTACCGTGGGCACTTCAAAATACCGTAAATAATTATATATTATTTCGATTTCTTAGAATGCATTTTAAGAATACTTTACCCATCAACCGTTTAAAATGAACACGTCAAAGAGGAACGCACACTGATGTAAACAAACTCAACGTGCATGAGCACATGGCGGAACACGTGAAGGAGGCGCTGACATTCACTCTCTGACAGCAGAGGGCGCTGACGGAACAGCAGAAATGCAGCCGTTTCCCCGGTAACCCTTGTAAACAAAACCATTTTTCTTTATTTGCTATGGTGCTCATCACATAACCAAATACTTTAATTAGGGGTGTTCAATTCCAGGTTTTTTGGAGTCGACTCCAATTCCCGACTCCCGCTGTAGGAGTCTATGGAATCGACTCCTCGACTCCATTTACTTTACATCAAAACAGGGTCAGAAATAAGACAAAATTGCATTTGTTACACACTTTAATTATTTCTCTCCCGACACAAAGCCTTAAAATCCCTTATTAAAACCTCGCACTTTTAGCGTGATCATCCAAATTAGTCCAATTTAGCGATGACTTGATGAGTGGCTATCAACGTTTCTACCTAGCTGTTGCCGATACCTAATTTTACAGAGGAAAAAAAAGTCATGAAAAAAGCTGTTGTCGAGTGATGGGGCTAAACATGCATGATCATTGTCTTAAAGGTGCCCTAGAATGAAAAATCGAATGAACCTTGCCATAGTTAAATAACAGGAGTTCAGTACATGTAAATCACATACAGTGAGTCTCAAACACCACTGCCTCCTCCTTCACATGTAAATCTCGTTTGTGAAAAACACCACGGAAAAATAGGCAAATCTCAACGTAACGCCAGCAGTGATGCAATACACGGGATCATTAATATGTACGCCCCCCCAACGTTTTCATAAGCAAGCACATGTTCACTGTCAGGCGAAACTGCGCAGCCGCATCATCTCTGCAGGTAAACAAGCGTCACGCGAGGATAGTGAACATGGCAGATCATGGAAACAAATGTTATGTTCCAGGCTGTGCAGGGGATGTGAAGACGTTTCATACTCTTCCCACAAATAAAACATGTCAACAGGCATGGTTGATGTTTATTTATAATCGGATACCGCAACAATTTAATTCAAAGTTGTTAGTTTGCTCAGCCCATTTCATCACGGACAGTTTTTCAAACCTGGGACAATATCAAGCAGGCTTTGCTCAGCGTCTGATACTGAAGAAAGGGGCAATTCCAACCATATTCCTGCAAGCAGTGATTTTATCCACTTCTTGACTGTCTAAACCATTTCTGATTACATCGAAAGTTTCTTAGAGAGACAACATTAACGATATTATTCCTGTTGTTGTCTATATCCAACGCAAGATGCTATACGGGAAGAATAGGATAATCCAAGTGGCTTGCATAACTAAATAGTATGTCTAATGACAAAGGTTAATATTATTTAATGCCAGTGTTGTCATAAATTAGTAAATGCAACCATAGATACGTAACATACTATGTTAGTTTAGTTGCTTACACACAGCTCACTCGATCCTTCTAGCTAACGTCAACACCTCCACCATTTAAGTTGAAACGATAGTAATTTGATATTTATTTATTTATATTTTTGACAACTGAAGTATGATTATATACTGATTGATATATATAAGGTTGAATGCCTAATCTCTCCATCGTCAAGACGGTCAGTAAAGTTGTGTCTGCTATCATTGAGCCGCAGTGAAACAGCCAATCAGAGCAGAACTCTGCATTAATATTCATGACCCTTCCAAATAAGGCAAAAACAGACCATTTCATCCTGGGGATGATTTCTAGAGTTGTAAATGGACCTGTAAAACCGTAGCTGGACAATTATTGACCTTAAATAAGCCATATACCCTCTATGTAGATACCAGAGAACAATTTAAAATGTTGTTTCAAATCATTCTAGGGCACCTTTAAAGGGTGAGTTAAAGATACTAAATACTAAAATAAATATAATAATTTTATAAATATAAAAACTACAAAATCTTCTTGATGTGAGTTTTTTTTATGATTTAGTTTAATGATTATGAACACAAGGTTAACCATGGAAAACCAAATTTGTATTTATTGCATTAATATACTATCAATTAAACTAAAGCTAGCATGGAGGAAGCCTATGTATAATTACAAACAAGTCGCTGTGACTATTCTAATTCTAAAGTAAGCGCTCAAATAAATGTGTGTGAAGTTTCTGCGACGCAACAGCTCTCTGACGCAATGTTTTACGACAGTGTCTTTCATTCACTCCTTGCTTATAGTGCACTTAACTGCCATGCACTTTATAGGGATTAGAGAATTATTAAACAAGTTAGCAATTTCGGACACAGCATCAGAGTCGACACCGAGAGTCGATTCCTGTGCTGGAGTCGACCCCGACTCTGGGGCTATTCAGAGTCGAGGAATCGACTCTTTTGGAGTCGACTCCCCATCACTAACTTTAATACTTAAAGACTTAAGGCTATATTTTAATCTGGACTACATGCCCTAGATATTGTTTGAATATGTTCTGATTTTTTGTTGTTGAAGCACACACTTTACAATAAGGCTCTATTATTTAACATAAAAGTTATTGTTCATTTAGCTATAATTCTTTAGCACTTTAATCTGTTTTAAATATGTTTACTTTATACATTTTTGTGTATTTCTTTATTGTATTTAAATGTTAAGTTCTTTTGTTATAAGAAAGTTATTAAACCTGTTATAGTATGACAACACTTTTTTTTTGCAACGAATTTCAATACAGTGATAATACCGAATACCGTGATAAAAGCTTCAGCAATTAATCGCAACATGAAAACTTGATACCGGCACATGCCTAGTTGAAATTAAGACAGGTTATTAAACCACTTGTTAAATAATTTAAAAAAAAACACACAAAAAAAAACAGACCTTAATAATTGGGTAGGCCTACTATTGCACTTTATAGGCAAGTTTGCCTAAGGGCTAGACATATTTTTTTTAATTGATAAAGTTAATTTAATGCATTAATAAAAAGTACAGAGTGTCACCCCAAAATAACTGCTTGCCTATTTATAATCATACTACTGTATTTGATACATTTATTCAAGAAATTCACTACAAACAGAAAGCATGAAGCCAGCTATACACTACAGAATAGAACCAACACCTATTTTTCATGTGACACGCGTGATGGAAGCATTTCCAGGCAAAAATGGAATAGGAAAAGATGTTTATATGTCATTTTGACACAAATACATATTAATAAATTACATTTTGATGTTTGAAAGTCTCAATGTAATTGTAATAATTGTAATGTTTTTTTAATTATAATAATTATCAATTTTCAAATATTGCACCTGTCAATACAGAACGAAATTTTCTGTAGCCTATTTTGCCATCAATACTGCCAACGTTGTCTTTGCTGTATCAGCAGGCTATAGGCTATTTATGTTTAACATGAAATATGCCTTCCCAGTACATCATCTAGCAGCAGCAGCGCCGCGTCAGACATGTTTCTGGCGTGCAAAGACATAGAAAACGGCACGCAGCTGACACGCAAAAGAAACGCCGGCTCACGCCGTGCAGCCAGTGTGTTGCCGGCCTTAAACCTACTACAGATACATTTCATGTCGGAGCGGGGTCTGAGCGGGATTTCTTTTACTGGCGAGCGTGAGCGATTGAGTGGAGCGAGCTGGCATAGAACGGAATATAAAACGCTTTGCTCACATGCTCTGTGATGGACAGATAATCAACAGTAACGTAACCATCCACGTCACGAAAGAGCGCTTAGGTCGAATTTGTTCTAATCCTAAACGGAGAACTTGTTCGTATATGCATTCACCTTTACTATTTCTCTCAAAAATGATGATCGTGTTAAGTACTCAGTGTATCCTTAAATTATTTTTTACAACACTGGCAAAGATCATTTACACTCATCTTCTTCTACTTCTTCCATCGTGTGTGCAGTTGAGTTCTGTTTACAACTAGGCCTATGCGCCGCTCAACACATCACTTACTCCGTTGCTCTGTTTGACAGGCGATCTGACCAATCATAATCCGCCGAATCCGCCATTTTTGTCCGACAAAGCAATCAAGAGAGTTCGTAGATTAACTTCGGTGGACTTGAACTTGAAAAACGGTGTGTACTGACGACTTTCCACGGTTGAAACAACATTCCTTCTGAAATTCATTCATGTTTATTTGATACTATAAATTAACTAGAAGGAAGAGATGATCAGCTTTAACTGAGGCGCTACAGTGACTGGTCACCACACATTAAAGAGCCACAAAACAGTATTTAATTGTTTACATTTCTTAAAAAATAAAAAACAATAAAAAGACAAATTGTTAGAGTTGAGACTTTGTTTCATATTAAAAGTAACCTGCTCAGTCCTGTCTGTGTCAGTGCGTTGTCAGTATCCTCCTTGCTCTGTGATGTGTTTTTCACTGCGTGAGAACATGATGAGTATGGTGTGAGATGCTTGTCGGACTTAGCAACAGTAACTAAAGGGGGTGGGTCTTTGCAAACGGTCAATTGAGTGCAGAGGTATTTTCTTTCCTGGTTTGGTTGAAACACGCCCCTATAAATCACAGCCCAATGGAGCAGTATCAGACTCATATTCTGACTAGAATGTATGACGACGTCAGGCTAGTATTATTCCGCTATTATTCCAGAATATAAAATTATTGTTTTACAATGTTAGAATATAACTGCTTTTATTAAATGGAGGAACTATTTTTGTGGTACTTAAATTTTTATTTGAGGATTTTCGCCTATAGTGGAATCCCTGGAGCATCAATATGTTCAGATTTGGTCTCACCTTGGGAACATGTGTCCAGTCTCCTTAACTTCATTGCATGGAATATGGTGCTTCACATCTGGTTTGTTGGTCCAAGTCTGTATATTGACAATCTCTTTCCTGTCATCATCTGATATGGATGAACTGTCAATCTCATCTAAAAGGAGGAAATGAAATAAGAAAACAATATGAGGAAATACACAGGGACCCAGTACGAGATGGAGTGTAGTACCAAATTCTCAATTTATAAATATCTAGAAGTTAGGTTTAGTACAGTGGTTCTCAGCTAGGGGTGCAGGGCCCAATAGGGGGCCTCGACAAATTGATTGTAGTTATATTATTATTCTTAATTAACATGCTAAAAAAACATTAAACTGACATTATATTTTTACATAATTATATAAATTATACAAGTTCCAGAGGTACATGTCAGTGTAGGAGGGCCTGTAGCAACTCATAATGTAATAAATGCACATAGTAAGTATTACATTATTACTGTAATAAAATGTTCATAATGTAATAATTTTCTCAAAATGTAATAAAGTCTTGAGCTCATAATGTAATAAATTTACATTATAAGAAATGTATACATTATATATGTATTACATTATAAAGTCATATTTTCATTATTGTAATAGCTTTTAAAACAAAACATTAGTATTCCCTTACAGTACATTTTAAAAAATCTAAATCCAGTCTTAAACTACCTGCAAAATATAACAGATTTAAAAATTCAAGCTAATAATATTATTATTATTACTATTATTATTATTATTATTATTATTATTTTATTATTAAACAAAGCAATGGTATTTTTAAAATGTACTGCAAAAGAATACCAATGTTTTTCTTAATGAAAATATAACAATAATAATAATAGTAATAATAATAATAATAGTATTAATATTTAAATGTTGCATTTTGCAGGTAGTTTAAGACTGGCTTTAGAATTTTTTTTAAATGTACTGTAAGGGAATACTAATATTTTTATGCTTAAAAAACTATTACAATAATGGAAATAATACATTTTTGGCGAGTTTATAATGTAATAATTTTCTCATAATGTAAAAAATGTTATTACATTACGAGCTCAATATTTTATTAAATTTTGAGAAAATTATTACATTATGTGCAGTTTTTCATTATCTGCAGTTATTACATTATTATTGCTACAGGGCCTTTGAATACGGTCTTGGATAAAGGGTAGGTTATTTTGTTAATATAGTTATAAAAAAAAATTTTTTCCATAATAACATGCTTAATAGAAATTATGTTATAAAAAAAGTTATAAAAAAGAACCAGCATGACAT
Organism: Romanogobio albipinnatus; assembly: GCA_023566225.1. Classification (NCBI taxonomy): domain Eukaryota; kingdom Metazoa; phylum Chordata; class Actinopteri; order Cypriniformes; family Gobionidae; genus Romanogobio; species Romanogobio albipinnatus. Next base: position 25,309,407 of record CM042250.1, on the reverse strand, counting down.
GGCATGAATAGGAGAGAAACATCCAATGTAAAGATTTCCACTAAAAAATAATTAACATTTTGGCTTGTTTGTCACATGGGATAAATTCAGTGATACTTTTGCATTTTTTCCCAGCTTAAATGTGTCAGGGTATTTTTTTATTTCAGTTTTAGTGATTCGACAAATGAAATTGAGAAAAACTGCTGTGGCACTTAACTGAAACAAATAAGTTACATTTTTCAAGTTTACATTTTATGTAGTATTTCAGCTTCGTTTCAAATACCAACACTGTCTCGTGTGTTTGATTGGAGTTTAAACCAAACTGCAGGAAAGATCAAGTTGAGTTGCCTGGAGCAGGTTGAATGTCCCTGGTTTAGATGAACCTATGTATTTACCTGTATCATACTCTTCCTCATCTCCGATGCTGAAAACAGGTTTCACACCCCTGTATGGCTTCCCCACCCGATCACTGCTGCTTACGTGCCTAAAGGGAAAAAAGAAAAAGCATCAGAAGTACTTACACAAGCCACTAGAAGAATAAAGGTTTGTCCTTCACAGCAGCATTGTCTTTCTTGTCCTAACATAGGCATTCTAAGAGCATGGCGGTGAGATGAGGTGTCCTCTAGGATTAGAAAGGTGAGTACTGTTAGTTGGAAGAGGGGGAAGTTAACATGTTTGCACTTTAACAGAGATGAGAATCAAAGTGTGAAAGACCAGAGTTTACAAAGTGTGTCCATTTTACAGTAAAACTGAACAACGTTAACATTAAAATCACAATTGCCCCAGCCTTCCACAGCAATGATCAAATCTGTATAAAAACAATGAAGGACTGCAGTCTCCCTCCACACAAGTTAGGGGCATCAAAGAGGACTTCAGGCTGCGAGACAGAAACTGCTGGCATAAAACAAAGAAAGGCACAAAGTGGCAAATGCAGTGATAGAGGACACAAAGTGACAAAAAGACCTGTGGTTCACAGTTCCACCATTGGTGGTATTTGTGAATTCTACTACACATGCATGTGAATGTCTGGTAGTGGATGACAAAATAACAAATTCTAGAATATTACTCTACTCTGATGATATTCTCTGAAGAATTTTAGCATGAAACAGGAAATTCAAAAGACTTGAATAGGATATTTGTACTACAGATGCAGGTGATGCAGATGCATATGGTGTTAGAGCATACATGAGTGTGCCATTTAATCTAGGCTTTAAAACCCCCTACAATGAGCTAAAGCTGATAGCGCCACCTTGAGAGGGCAAGTTGCGGAAACTGGATGCACGCTGAAAGAGGCACAGACAAACAGTAATGAAGTCTTACCGATCCAGTATTCCCTTTTCTGGCCAGGGTAGATTGAAAGACATTCTAGTGTGAAATGACAGGGCATAGGTTGGGAGGATTAAAAAAGGAAGACTTCAGAAAATCAATCACTTTAAATAAACGCCTCTATGTAATATTTAAAGGGAAAGTTCACCAAAAAATGAAAAATTGTGTAAGAAAAACATCCATATTTAAAACTTTAAAAACTAAAATAACTAGCTTCCAGAAGACGGCATACGCAAGCCGACTTACGGCAAAAGAATAACCCCTGACGCAGGATGTAGGAGTATTGCATGCCTCTCACGGTTAAAAGAAAATAGGGCTGGGCAACAAACTCAAGCCCTCTTCTCATATCAAAATCCTCCGGCATTTTTTTTTCCCTCTTAAATCTTGTTTTAAACCTCTAATTCATGACAGGGTTTTTGTTTTACTCAATCCTCTGCGCTTCCGCGTTCGTCAATACGTCATGCGTCAGGTCAGGGGTTCCTCTTTCGCCATAAATCAATGCATAAGGCCGTCTGTCGGAAGCTAGTTATTTTAGTTTATAAAGTTTTAAATATGGACATTTTTCCTCACACACACTTTTATGGACTTCAAAACAGAAACAGCTATTCACTGCCATTATAAAGCTTGGAAGAGCTAGGACATTTAATATAACTCCGACTGTATTCGTCTGAAAGAAGAACGTCATATACACCTAGGATGAGTAAATCATGGTCTAATTTTCATTTTAGGGTGAATATCCCTTTAAGTTATTTCTTTTAAGTAAGGGGTTTAAAATAACTAAACAAAACCAAATTAAAGAGATCTGACAATTTAAAAGTTTTTTTCTTTGCATAAATTCTTCTTCCTCTGAATCCACTGACGAAAATATCTACAGAGAAGGATGTGAAAGAATGCCTGTCCGGTGAACTGAAGATTGAAGATGCTCACCTGTCCACCGGTGTGGAAGTGTTTTCAATGAAGCTGATCACCTTTTCCTTCACATTAACTGACTTTGACTTGAGAGCAAAAGTCATTTTGTTGACAAGTGATTTAACTCCTTTGCCATCTGTGCTGTTCAGTTCCCCCTGTATCAATATAAGAGATGGGCTGAATTATTTTGGGAAGTTAATTAATCCAAGACTAAAGAGGCATTTGCTTATCACAATGGAAGTTGAAAGATTTAATGGCTTGCTTTACATACAGTGTCCACTAGATGGCACTAAACGCCACCCAGAAAATAAACCGAAAGGAAGACGCCACAGGTATTCAGCTTATTTTTAAAAAGGGAAGCAAGCCGTGTGTGAATGTGAATGTGTGCGAGACTGCAGATTCAATAGCCACTATAAACAAATAACTAGAAGAATAGTGCAGTAAGCAGTAAAACTATTTGATCTACATACCAGCGTTTTTAATTACAATAAGAAATGTACACTCACCTAAAGGATTATTAAGAACACCTGTTCAATTTCTCATTAATGCAATTATCTAATCAACCAATCACATGGCAGTTGCTTCAATGCATTTAGGGGTGTGGTCCTGCTTAAGACAATCTCCTGAACTCCAAACTGAATGTCAGAATGGGAAAGAAAGGTGATTTAAGCAATTTTGAGCGTGGCATGGTTGTTGGTGCCAGACGGGCCGGTCTGAGTATTTCACAATCTGCTCAGTTACTGGGATTTTCACGCACAACCATTTCTAGGGTTTACAAAGAATGGTGTGAAAAGGGAAAAACATCCAGTATGCGGCAGTCCTGTGGGCCAAAATGCCTTGTTGATGCTAGAGGTCAGAGGAGAATGGACCGACTGATTCAAGCTGATAGAAGAGCAACTTTGACTGAAATAACCACTCGTTACAATCAAGGTATGCAGCAAAGCATTTGTGAAGCCACAACACGCACAACCCGGATGGGCTACAACAGCAGAAGACCCCACCGGGTAGGGCTGTAACGATTTGACCAAAAATAAAAACCTTGATTAATTGAACATTTTACCTCGATTACGATTAATGAACTATTATTTTTCTTTTTTTGCCCTGATAAGGTTGAGTAAGTTCACTGATAAGGTTTGTACTGTAAATATTTTCTACTATTAAAGGTGGATTTTTTTTTTCTAATGAAAAAGTGCATTTCTTTGCGATTTTAAAATACTTGAAGGAAACGGTTCACTTTCAGCAGTTATTGTCTATGGGGCAGATTTCTGTTTGTTGTACATCAGATACAGATAAATTAACACATAGGCCTACATTACATTTATTTGAATGCATTAATGAGAGAGTGATTGTGTGTGTGAATTACTCATAGCCCACCGTCTCTATTCATTATGAAGCTGTGGTTTGTACTTACTTCAAAGGTATTAAAATGTATGCCTATAACGGTTGAGTTTCTAAGCTACTTTAGTGACTTTACTTTAGTCACAGGACAGCGTTGACACTGTATTTCTGCGCTGCTCTCTGCGCGCGATCTTCACATGATGTGCGAGCTTCTGTCTGAGTGCTCGTTTGTCACAATATATCAGGCATTAGTTCAACATAATACACATCTGATGGTCGAAACTCGCTTTAATGTTCAAACTAGCAGGGCTTAAACCACATACAAATGATAAGCTTTGTGAGGACGCAGGTGAAAGAGGTCTGCCTTCAGGGCGCACGTATTGTTGTTATTGAATAGTGCACAATCGCTTTAAATGTTGAAATTGGCAAGCCTTTAAAGGTCCCGTTCTTCGTGATCCCACTGTTCAAACTTTAGTTAATGTGTAATGTTGCTGTTAGAGCATAAATAATACCTGTAAAATTATAAAGCTCAAAGTTGAATGCCAAGCGAGATATTTAATTTAACAGAAGTTCCCTTTCAAAGCCTACAGCGAACGGCTGGCTTAGACTTCATCCTGGTACTTCCTACATAAATGACGTCAGTAGAACAGTAGAACAGACCAACCTCCGCCCACAAGACTACACGAAAAAAGGGGGCGTGGTCTTGTTGCTGTCCCACGTGGAGAAGAGGACGTGTCGCGTGGAGAAAAGGAAGTGCTGCGTTTAAGTGTGTTTGTCGCCATGTCGTCGAGACGCTGTTATTTTCATCCCGGAGTCAAATCACCTTTGTTTGGCTTTCCCAGGGACGCTGTAGAGATCATTAAGCGCATACATCTCCCGTTAAGAGGCGTGACCTTTCCACGTGCGCTAAGCTGCTGTCGAATCACAACACAGGAACCGGGCCACGTTCGCTAAGCTGCTGTCCAATCACAACACGGGAACCGCTGGCACAATCAGAACTCGTTACGTATTTCTGAAGGATGGACTTCATAGAATAAAGGAAGTCATCAGCCGTTTTCAGGACAGTGAATACAGCGGTATACAGATAAGAACATTGTGTTAAAAATACTGGGTTTTTTTACACGCGAAACATGAACACATGTTATATTGCACACTGTAAACACAATCAAAGCTTCAAAAAGACACGAAGAACGGGACCTTTAAACGCATACTTGACAAACTTTATGAGCACGAAAGTGAAAGCAGCTTCGGGGCTTGCGCGCGCCATCTCTGTGTCTGTCAGCGCGTAGACTATAAGACCAGCAATTAACTCACCTGTATAAACTATGTAAAACATGCAGTTACTATAGTGATTCTGGGCATCTATAAACAAAGATAACCGCTCTTGCATCTGTCTGTGTGCCTGCAAACTTCACTTGATGTGACTGACGGGCGGAGTCACGTGAAAACCGAAGTAATACGTCAAAAATACGTCGGTTAGAGGTTTTGAATGTCGGTTTCGGTTATTTTTCGATTAATCGTAGAGCCCTACCACCGGGTACCACTCATCTCCACTACAAATTACTACAAATACACTACAAACATTTAAATTTTACATTTATGCATTTGGCAGATGCTTTTATCCAAAGCGACTTACATTGCATTCAAGGTACACATTTAACATTTTGTCAATTCTTGCTTTCCCTGGGAATCGAACCCATGACCTTGGTGTTGCTAGCACCATGCTCTACTGTTTGAGCTACAGGAAAGCTTTACAAATAGGAAAAAGAGGCTACAATTTGCACGAGCTCACCAAAATTGGACAGTTGAAGACTGGAAAAATGTTGCCTGGTCTGATGAGTCTCAGATGGTAGAGTCAGAATTTGGCGTAAACAGAATGAGAACATGGATCCATCATGCCTTGTTACCACTGTGCAGGCTGGTGGTGGTGGTGTAATGGTGTGGGGGATGTTTGCTTGGCACACTTTAGGCCCCTTTGTGCCAAGTGGGCATCGTTTAAATGCCACGGCCTACCTGAGCATTGTTTCTGACCATGTCCATCCCTTTATGACCACCATGTACCCATCCTCTGATGGCTACTTCCAGCAGGATAATGCACCATGTCCCAAAGCTCGAATCATTTCAAATTGGTTTCTTGAACATGACAATCAGTTCACTGTACTAAAATGGCCCCCACAGTCACCAGATCTCAACCCAATAGAGCATCTTTGGGATGTGGTGGAACGGGAGCTTTGTGTCCTGGATGTGCATCCCACAAATCTCCATCAACTGCAAGATGCTATTCTATCAATATGGGCCAACATTTCTAAAGAATGCTTTCAGCACCTTGTTGAATCAATGCCACGTAGAATTAAGGCAGTTCTGAAGGCGAAAGGGGGTCAAACACAGTATTAGTATGGTGTTCCTAATAATCCTTTAGGTGAGTGTATATATGATAAATTTTGCAACATCAAGCAGCACAACAGATTTCTCTTGTACAGCTAAAATAACTAGAGGCAGCAAGATAAAAATGGCCATGCATGCTCTTACTTAAAACATAAAGATGGATATATCTTCAGAGAAGTACCATAAATATCTTGAAAATGGATTGAGAAAATCTTAATGAGGAAGAACATGGGCAACAAAAGCATGGTTTATGGGCTGCATGCCCTGAGTAATGAGTAGCACGGCTTTAATGCACAATCTGATGATGTAAAGTGCATCACACACACAAACACAAACTAAACTCACGTCAGCTGAGCTGAGGCTACTGTGAGATCCTGAGGTGCTCACAATCCAGTGAATATAAACATTATCCGGCCCTTCAACATTAATATCTGCCAGGTGCTGCTGCAATGCTGACCATAAAAGAAACAAAAAGTCAGTCTCAGCACAAAAAAACTGCTGCTGTCACCATGCAAAACTGCATGTTAAGATTTTAGTATGTATAAAAATGCATTACATTTCATTTATTTAATAGTTTGTTGATATTATATTTATAAATTTGGTCACAAATTATCCAAATTTGGTCACAAGGTACAGTACTACACAAACGAAAGATTAGAAAAGTGTTAATGTTGCAACTGAATATAGAACTTACCCATAAATCCACCTTTTGCTATGCTCACAAACTCTTTATTTTTCTAGACAAACGAAAGAAAAAATATATTTCTAATAGTTATGAAATTCTTTCAATAATAAATTACACAACAATTCAATATATAGCAGCAGACACAGTTCTGACCTGTAGAAAGTGGGCAAGCACCATGTTCATGTACATGTCCTCTTCTTCACGTCCACTGCCCATGAAGCACAGATGCTCTCCGCTGGCCACAGAGCCTGACTCCAGAGATTGCTTCTGTGCCTCCAGAAGAGACTTCACTGACAGGGCAAACTCAGAGGGGTTATGGAGCATCTGTGAACCAATACCATTTCATTACACTATTACTGATACTCTGATAGTGAAGGACACGGAGGTGCACAGAGCTGTGTGCAATTCCTCTGTGAGGCAGCTACAAATATAAAACATTGCAATTTTGTGGAAAAAGTGGATCTGAAGGAAATCGATCTCTATTTGAAAAATTCTTACCAAGTCAGAGTCCAAGTGAAAGGCAGTGGAGAGGTGACCAGCATTGTACTGCTCTGCAGGACGGCAGTCGACTACAAAAAACCTCACACCCTCCTAAGCAGAATAAAACCATAAGAATAACATCACTTGAAATAGTTCTAACTAATTCTATTTTGGTGATTCTCATGCACAGCTGTCAGAAAGATGTTAAAAAAAGGTGTATTTGTTTAAGGTCAGATACATGTTTTTTTTTTTTTCTATTTACATGCATAGAGCATATCAAATATGGTAAACAGAAGCTCAAACATGCATGCTTGACACTCACGAAGGTTTGCTCTCACTTGTCAAGCATGTTTACAATACTTAATGTGCTCTATGTATGTGCGATGATCAATGTGATTAAAAACCTAAATTAAATCTGTTCAACATATAAAATGATATAAAAAGTCTCTTCAGAAGACTTAACTGATTAAATTGCTTCATTCATATTAATTTTACAATATACTTTATGTACAGTGGGGAGAACAAGTATTTTATACACTGCCGATTTTGCAGGTTTTCCTACTTACAAAGCATGTAGAGGTCTGTAATTTTTATCATAGGTACACTTCAACTGTGAGAAACGGAATCTAAAACAAAAATCCAGAAAATCACATTGTACGATTTTTAAATAATTAATTTGCATTTTATTGCATGACATAAGTATTTGATCACCTACCAACCAGTAAAAAGTCCGGCTCTCACAGACCTGTTAGTTTTTCTTTAAGAAGCCCTCCTGTTCTCCACTCATTACCTGTATTAACTGCACCTGTTTGAACTTGTTACCTGTATAAAAGACACCTGTCCACACACACTCAATCAAACAGACTCCAACCTCTCCACAATGGCCAAGACCAGAGAGCGCGGTGTAAGGAAATCAGGGATAAAATTGTAGACCTGCACAAGGCTGGGATGGGCTACAGGACAATAGGCAAGCAGCTTGGTGAGAAGGCAACAACTGTAGGCACAATTATTAGAAAATGGAAGAAGTTCAAGATGACGGTCAGTCTCCCTCGGTCTGGGGCACCATGCAAGATCTCACCTCATGGGGCAACAATGATCATGAGGAAGGTGAGGGATCAGCCCAGAACTACACAGCAGGACCTGGTCAATGACCTGAAGAGAGCTGGGACCACAGTCTCAAAGAAAACCATTTGTAACACACTACGCTGTCATGGATTAAAATCCTGCAGCGCACGCAAGGTCCCCCTGCTCATGTCCAGGCTAGGGATGTTAACCGATGACCGTTTGACCGATGGTTGACCGTATCAACGTTAACCGATCAAAGTTGTCGGTTGTCGGTTAAAAAAAAAAAAAAAGTGATCTCTAAATTAGGCTATTTATAGAGAATGGGAACGTGACGTCACCAACGCAATGCATTCGCGGACTTTAGGACACAGACACTACATTAGAGAATGAGTAATAGTGGAAGTAGACTTTAAAACTTGTATTATACAGTTAAAAACACATTAGAATGGTGAACGCTTGCTGTGTTATGAACTGTCATAGCCTCTCTTACAACCTGCGTGGAAAACATATCTCAAATCATGCGCAATATTTCAGTTTACCAGCTTGGAAATAACAAAAGTAAGTGAAAGTAATGCTGCCTTCACGTGCTATCGGAAATTTGACAATTCCCACTTCTAAAGTCGTGATTATGAAGTATGAACTCATCTCGTTCATATTTCGAGGGGTGGAGCGCGTTCACGTGCAATTTTTACCTAGGAAACTCCTATTTACAATAATTCAGAGAGCACGTGAAGGCAGCATAACACTCGGAAATAAACAACTTAGCCAAAATGTGTCTTTATAATTTGTATTTATTATTTATAACCGATATTACAGATGAATATTTTCTGAACCGCTTGAATGTGCTCACACCATAAATAATGCATGAAACGCGTCAGCAAATGCTTCATTGTTCAGCTTCAGATGTAAGTTGCAACTTGTGTGATACAGTGCTTAAATACAGTAGTAGCACATCATCTAAATATATTACATCTACATTTCAGTGGTAACACATAAGGTGTTGATCATCATCTTTCTTTATTATTGTTAGCACTACCTCGAACTAAAGCGGCGTCTCTTCGGAGCTGTCATTATCTTAAATGAGTCGCGGCAATGTTTCAAATGAGCTTCTAACGCTAGACAATAGCCTTTATTTTCAACGCGATCACCTTGTGCCCAAACCATTTCGAAACTAAGGAGCCATTTGTCCTCCGATTACAAACAAGCTCCTCAGCGCCGCGTTTGCGGGACTCATGTTTCGCGCTGTAGGGGATTTAAAAAAATTGACGTGAGTGGAAGGCAGGCGGCGGCGCCTGGACAGTGTGAGTGTGTGTGTGTGTGTGTGAGAGAGAGCGGGAGGAATAGAGATGCGACAGAGTTGCGAAATTGCAGGCGCGGCTCGCGAGTTGCGGCTGTTATTTCAAATAGCGCAGCATATTTTTTTAACTAATCGGTTAACCGGTTTCAACCGGCTAATGAGGCTCGGTGGTCGGTCAAGAAAATGTTTAGTTTTCGCCATCCCTAGTCCAGGCCTGTCTGAAGTTTGCCAATGACCATCTGGATGATCCAGAGGAGGAATGGGAGAAGGTCATGTTGTCTGATGAGACAAAAATAGAGCTTTTTGGTCTAAACTCCAAACCCAAGTGAGTACAAACCCAAGAGCACCATCCCAACCGTGAAGCATGGATGTGGAAACATCATTCTTTGGGGGTGCTTTTCTGCAGTGGGGACAGGACGACTGCACCGTATTGAGGGGAGGATGGATGGGGCCATGTACCATGAGATCTTGGCCAACAACCACCTTCCCTCAGTAAGAGCATTGAAGATGGGTCGTGGCTGGGTCTTCCAGCATGACAACGACCCGAAACACACAGCCAGGGCAACTAAGGAGTGGCTCCATAAGAAGAGTGGCCTAGTCAGTCTCCAGACCTGAACCCAATAGAAAATCTTTGGAGGGAGCTGAAATTTCATATTGCCCAGCGACAGCCCCGAAACCTGAAGAATCTGGAGAAGGTCTGTATGGAGGAGTGGGCAAAAATCCCTGCTGCGGTTTGTGCAAACCTGGTCAAGAACTACAGGAATAATTATCTCTGTAATTGCAAACAAAGGTTTCTGTACCAAATATAAAGTTCTGCTTTTCTGATGTGTCAAATACTTATGTCATGCAATAAAATGCTAATTAATTATTTAAAAATCATACAATTTGATTTTCTGGTTCTTATTTTTAGATTCTGTCACTCATAGTTGAAGAGTACCTATGATAAAAATTACAGACTTCTACATGCTTTGTAAATCTGCAAAATCAGCAGTGTATCAAATACTTGTTCTCCCCATTGTACTTTTTGAAGAATAACGTGAAAACATTAAAAATATAGGCCTATTCATTTGTCAAAGTTCATGAAAAGATATGAGGGAGTAAAATGAGTAAATTACAAATTTGATTTCTGGGTGAACTATTCCAACAACATTAATAATTCAACTTTAAGAAGTCTTCAACAGTAATCTTGGAGTGGAGACTCACAGGTTGTAGCTGGTTGGCTTGAAGGATCTCAGGGACGGATACAGGCAGACAAAGCGCTTGACTCAGGTCCATGTCCTCTTCTTTCAGGGCAACCAGACTGCTGCCAAACAGATTATGGTTCTCCTGCACACACATACAACATGATAAAATAGCAACAAAACATATAGCATGTAATAAGTCATGGCTCGATAGTTTGAATGTCGATAGTGTTGTGTGCAGGGGGAATAAATTCCTGCAGGTCCAGTTTTGTGAAATGTAAGGACATAAAACATCTTAAGTGGTATAACAAACCTATTCATTATTTTAAGGTATTTGAGGGCGGAAAAACAGCCAGATGTGATTATTAAACTTTTAAAGGTCCCGTTCTTCGTGATCCCATTGTTCAAACTTTAGTTAGTGTGTAATGTTGCTGTTAGAGCATAAATAATACCTGTAAAATTATAAAGCTCAAAGTTCAATGCCAAGCGAGATATATTATTTAACAGAAGTTCCCTTTCAAAGCCTACAGCGAACGGCTGGCTTGGACTACATCCTGGTACTTCCTTCATAAATGACGTCAGTAGAACAGACTAACCTCCGCCCACAAGAATACGTGGAAAAAGGGGGCGTGGTCTTGTTGCTGTCCCACGTGGAGAAGAGGACGTGTCGCGTGGAGAAAAGGAATTGTTGCGTTTGAGTGTGTTTGTCGCCATGTCGTCGAGACGCTGTTATTTTCATCCCGGAGTCAAATCACCTTTGTTTGGCTTTCCCAGGGACGCTGTAGAGATCATTAAGTGCATATAATCTCCCGTTAAGAGGCGTGACCTTTCCACGTGCGCTAAGCTGCTGTCGAATCACAACACAGGAACCGTGCCACATTCGCTAAGCTGCGGTCAAATCACAACACGGAAACCGCTGGCACAATCAGAACTCAGTACGTATTTCTGAAGGAGGGACTTCATAGAATAAAGGAAGTCATCAGCCGTTTTTAGGAGAGTGAAAACAGCGGCATACAGATAAGTAAATTGTGTTAAAAATGCTGTTTTTTTTACACGCGAAACATGAACACATGTTATATTGCACACTGTAAACACAATCAAAGCTTCAAAAAAACACGAAGAACAGGACCTTTAAATTATGCTATATGCTATTAAATGATGTCATTGCGATACACCACAGTTCCTTATCTATTGTGATGTGCATTACATCTATAGGAAGTTGGCAATATCCGGCCAAAAGAACACGGATATATGTAATGCTTACCTTTCTAAGAGATAGAGGCGTCTTGCTGTTGTAATACTGTGCTAAAGAGAACAAGTCTTCAATGTCCTCTGCTTCTAGTAATGACGGTGACTGCACCAGCATTTCTGAGAAAAAAAATTACAAAAATGACAGCTGCACACTTGTAAACCAGGACAATATAACAGGTTTTTGTATTTTATCTTTTTAATTAAATATTGCATAAAAAAAAAAAAAATTACTGATTATCTCCTCTTTGCCATCTCCTTCTTGGGAAAGAATGCCGTCTCTGGACATTAGAAAACAAGGATAAACATCTTTTGACTTCATCTTATAAACAGGTAAGTAGGCTACTAACTGCCTTAGTTTAGTTCAATAAACTGGTCCTATTATGCTTTTTTACATTTTCAACTCTCTTTACCATGTAATATTGCTGTTTGAGCATGAAAGATGCAAAGTTAGAAAGCACAAAATCTACTCCAAAGCGAGTTATTCTCTATATCAGTAAGCATGGTTTCTGGGACTCTCTCAAATGCCTCGATTTTTAGTTTTGGTTTTCTTCCAGGAACGTACATGTTTGTCAATATTTCTCATTCAAATAATTCCCGCTCAAGGCATACACAAAAAATGACCTGGTTGAGTTGCATTAGTAGCGTGCTGTCTTCATGTCCAAGAGATGTGGGGTTTTTTTTCATCCGAAGGCGGACGAACTTAGGAAACAGTGGATAAAATTAATATTTTAACACTATTCCATAGCAGCAAACAAATCACAACCTTTTGATGTGATCTCACCATTTTTCTAACAACTGCTTTCTGAACCATGCAGTTGGATTCAGGCCAGATGATAAAAATAAGTTTTAACATCACACCTGAAACAAAGGGGTATAAAATAATTACCACTGTGAAACATCCTGCACAAACTGTGCTTGTGAAGGTGACTTTCAGGTTGATCAGTTCTTCTGTACTGTTATTATCAGACTATTATTAAACTGACATGGTTAGCGTAGTTACAGTAGGAAGTCTCCGGAGCTGTTACTCGCGGTTATGGTAAGGGCATTACATTTCCAATACACGCTTTAGGCGGTGGACCAACTACTGTATAACTAACTGGGGCAGCTGACCAATCAAAGCAGACTGGGCTTTTCGGAAGGTGGGTTTTAAAGAAATCAGACAGAGGGTGAAAACAGGAGCTGCAACAATGTAAATTGTAAAATTCGTATGAACATATTTAGTAGATGCCATAAACAAAATTATGAATCTGTAAATAAGCATAATAAGACCCCTTTAATCAACTGATGCACTGAACAGTCTGAACTTCACATACTTGGCATTGACAAGGATGATGAGCATGAGGAAGAAGATGAGAAAAGGGTCAGCCTGTTGGAGATAAACATCCCACAAGGCCTGTGTGACCTCAGGGAGACAGTGGCTAGAAAATAGACTGCCCAGCTGCAGGAAACATGAATGTAAACAAAAAGAGCATAAGCGTCAAGTTCATTAGCAAAATGATCAATGGATATTTGATTCATTATAGGAATAGGACCATAACACTTTTTCAGACTTGCTCCATAGTATAAGTTACTTATAATTTATATACTAAACCAGGGGTTTCCAATCGAGCTCCCGGAGGGCCACTGTCCTGCGTACTTTAGCTTCCAACACACCTGAACCAGTTAAACAAGGTCTTGATGATTACTAGAAACTTCCAGGAGGTGTGTTGTGGTTAGTTGGAGCTAAACTCATTGGCCCTCCACGAGCAGCTTTGGACACTCCTGTACTAAGCCAAATATTTCATAAACTATTCAGACAGCCAGAGAAAGACTAACCCAACTGATGGCGTAGGCATCAGGAGTGATCTTTTTTGTATCCAGGAAGGAGCAGAGTTCAGGCTCATGGTACTGTAACAGGAGCCTGAACAGGTGAAATGGCCGTCCTTTCACAAAACAGTCTCTGCAAAGGACAGATCATTGACACTAAATCAAGGAAACTGATATACACAGCCTGCATCCCTGCTCTGCGAACCGTGTTTCAAGCAATCTTTTTGGCCACAGTTAATCTCATTGAACAAAACTGAACATTTCAAAACTGGTCTTGTTTTATCTTTTCAGACAAGACATGATAATTTCAGGAATTACGATTTTCTACATAATACTTGTGTCATTGCCCAAATAAAATCCTGGATCAGGTAAGTTTTGGAGTGGCAAAAAAAACTGTTTTTTTTTTTTTTTTTTTTTTTTTATAAACACAGAGCACTCCTACCGTGGAATGTATTTATTCATGATGGCATAGAAGCAGTTGTAGAGGTCTCTGCGGGACAGCTGTAAGCCCAAGAGTGGTTTGAGGATGTGTGGCCAGCTAAGATCTGGAGTGTAGGTGACATTTCTGGACTTGCAGTAGAAGGTGATCACTGACTCCACATCTGACACCAGGTCCCGCCCTTCCTCCACTGGTATCCCCAGCTCATCTATATGCAAAGATTGCAGAGGTCAAAGATTAGCAACATAATATAAAAAATGCTACTGATTTTAATGGGGCTGTATTTCACAACACTGTAAGCTATGGCTTGTGTAAAAGTATTAGCACATTGCTTGATGCCTTGTTCTTGCCATGTCAGCTATTTTTACAGAAAGAACAAGGAACTAACTAAATATTCTTTACACAGAAAAAAAAAAATATGTAGATTTTTCAATTGTACTTGTGATAAAAATAAATTCACAATGAAATAGAAATAGTGATAGATCTTTTCTTCCGCATTGTGATGTAGTGATTGAAACAAATTATAAAAAAATAGGCTTGGTTGCAAGCTTGCAGTCGATTGTGGAAAGGCGGGGTTTAAGCAGACATACATTAAAATTAAATATATACATGGATGAATAATTCACAATAAGATCAATAACATCAATAATAATTTAATCAGATTAAAGATTACATTTAATTGCATGCCAAATAGGGCTTGGCAGTATGACAATATATATTGTGATGACAATGTAAAGTGTCTTATGGTTAAGAGATAAACAATATAGCAAACTATCCATAGTTTTCAGTCACGTGACTGTCGCGGAGCCTTAGAGGGCAAAACCGCCATAGAACTCTATAGAACTACAGCACAAGCCCGTCAAATGTCCATACTAAAACAAAAATATGCAAACAAGATGCACGTTTTGAGCACTTACGATCCATATACAGCAACTGCTGCAGTATTTCAATCACTGAAAACAGCGGGACGTTTTTAAAACGCTTAACGTGAAAACACTATAGGGTGGGCTGCACCAATAAAGATTATATTAAGCAAAGTTTAAAGGATTTGTTGATATGGGTTTTATTTTAAATCGAGTTGTTGCACCACTTCATTTTAAACACAGATTAATTACGCAGTAAAACGTTATAGAGCTGATCAAGCAGCAGACAGAGGGTGAACTGACAGGCTAAAGAATCCTTAGTGTAACCCACCCTTAAAGTGCCGTAATGTACTAAAACAGTGATATTAAAAGATCAAATTCAGTTTACACCTTTTGATGATGCATACTATATACAGGAGTAGATGAGGCAAGAATATGAACGCACATGTTTTCTTTATAATGGGTTTCGATGGGGAAAACACCTAACGAGAAACCTTGTGTTGCACTAATATTCTGTGTTCGTCTGCTTTCCTGTACAAAGTATGCAACATCAATAACGTGTATATTGAATTTGGTATTTTAATAGCACTGTTTTACCACATTAATACTGACTACAAACCTGGTAAAAATGACTAGCGGGCAATGGAGGAGAGCCTTGTTTTGCCCTCCAGGTGGGCGTACCTATAAGCGTGTGACGACACGTGAAAACTATGGATTGCGGTGTGTAACAATTTCTGCATAGGACAGTACTACTTAAAAGATCTTGACACTTTAGACCGATAAAGAAACATGCCTGAATGAGGAACAAAGAGCGGTACAGACATGATGTAAAAAAGAGTTAAGCACAATAAGCCATGAAAAATAAATGACACATCCAAAACACACACACAGAAAGCCTCTCTAAGACAGCATGTGATCTTGAATTCAGTTCTCTTTTGTGGCTTATTGCTCTTGAATGGTAAAACGCACAAGGTTATATCAAAATGCCTATTGCCCATCATGTGGAGTATTCACATAAACAGTCGATTATGTCTTTAATGAACATACACACCTGATTGAAATCGGATGCGTGTCAGTTTATTAGATCCTTGCATTCGGTCTTAAAGTGACTGTCTATGTCATTAACAGCAAAAGACTCAAGAGAAATCAAAGCACTCAATGCTTTTGTCTAAATGACTTTTGCATCTTTAATATCAATTTATATTTAATTCATACAGTGAAGACTATGCAGTGTTGCATTTGATTATTCAATTTCTGTTTATAAAAATAAAAATAAATGTTAAATGCTTATTTTTGTTCTATTGTATGTCCAATTTTTTGTAATTTACTATTTTGTTCTTATTTTTAATAACAAAAATTACTATATAGATATACATCATTATCGTAAAATAAACTCTCACGTTGTGAAATAGGATGTCATATCGCCCACCCCTAATGCCAGCTTCAAACATGTTTACTAAACAAATTCTCCAAAAAACCTTCTATATAAAATACACATATACCTAAATGCATTACAACACTACATCAAAAAATTGTTTATCAGAAAAGAGTTCTCCTGATCTGAAAATAATTTGCTAATTACGGCATGCTGAAGCTTTACAATTAAACTTGTCTTAAAACGACAAAAAGACACACCAACATATTGAAAGACTTCACAAGAAACAAAATGTGTGGAATGTACAATGTCACATTTTCTTGTGAAGTCTTTCAATATGTTGGTGTGTCTTTTTGCCGTTTTAAGACAGAAACACTTTTACTACAGTGATAAGTTTAATTGTAAAGTATGTCTTAGATAGCAAATTATTTTTAACAAATGCAACACGCCAGGCTAAATAATATTAGAATGATTAAATCCTAAATAAATAATATAGTATTAGGCAATACTGTTTATATTGAAATTACTTAATCTGAAAAATGGACACAGAGTGATCTGCAGCGGGCTAGTGCATAAGCGAATTTGTTCTAAACATGACGGTCATGCAAATATTTCCATTTTGCTGTCAGGAGTGAATGAGCCTTATGCAAGCGAGTCTTCACTAAACTTTACAGGCATCAGTGGATATAATAGGAGCACAATAACTGACTAATATATTTGTTGTTGGACTTGAAATGTGCTATTTCTATGATAGCAGTAACTGTAAAGTGACTATTGTAATGACGTAAATCACATGTAGGCTAATATAATTACTAAGCTTAGATGAGTGAATGTGTGTGCGTCTTACCAGTTAACATTTAGTCTGTGCTTTTTATTTATTTTAATTTTTAGCTTAGTGAATTTAACTTCTGCTTTAAAAAAAAAAGCATTATTTTTGTTTTTAGATTGTAATGTTGTTACAATATTAGAATGTAATGGGATTTTAAACCTTTTTTGCACATAACAGAGCATAGCCTACATGGTTACATACACTACATTTGTTTTCATTGTTTTCAATATAAACATTGTTTGTAGAACAACATTGGGCAGGATGTGTAATAGTTGTTGTTTTTTTATATACAGATATATGTTTTTTTTTAGAAAATACAGATATATATGAAACCATACATCACCGTTTAGCCAAAAAATACTGAGATATGATGGTCATATTGCCCAGTCCTAATGTGTAGTATATAACCATGCATAAATGGCACAATAAAAATGAGGTGTGGTGTGCAAAGGTTATTCACCAATGATCTGCTGACTGCGGCTGTGAATAAGCGTCTGTTCTGCTAGGTCCAAAGCCCCATCCCATGAGGACAGACTATCTCCTTTACCTGACACGTTCAAAGCAATCTGTCAACACACAAACATGTTCGACATCAGAGCCAGAAAACGAAAAAAAAGAAACAGAAAAAAGTATATAGGAAATTAAACAGAGAAAACAGCTACAGTTCAACAAGGCTCTATCAGTACACCATCATCAGATATAAGCTAATCTCCCACGGGGTGGAAGTTTAAAGGGTCTAACACTCCAAGCTAAGATACAGTTTCCTTAATGGCCATCTGATCGATACAGAGGCTCTCTAAAGCCCTTTGGGACCAATTGACTCAAAGGAAAATCTTTGCCCAAAGCCAAGCCCTGGATGGATCTTCTCTTATGTACTTTTTAATGTATTCTATGCATAACACTGAATAGTCCTGAATAGTCCACCCTGCTGGTGATAAAAGCATGAACGAGTTTCTCTAGGTCTTGCCTGGAAACAAGGCATCTAATTCTTGCAATATTTTTTAGATGATAGTAAGCTGATTTAGTTATTGCTTTGACATGACGACTGAAACTCAGGTCTGACTCCAAAATCACTAGATGGTGGAAATATAAGATGGTGTTTGTCCTGTCTATTTAATCCCTTAAGTCTTGACATAACTTTCTGTGTTTACATAAATTTTTGCGTCATAAAAACATTTTGAGATGCAAGTACATTTAACCACATACACAGAGTCTCTCAAAGTCACATGCGCGAGCGCTCTTCACAAAGCGCACGTCAGTATTTGAAATTGAAAGCAGCCTTCTGTCAGTGAGTTTAATATGTTTTATATATAAGCCCACTGCATTCCAAACAACATAAATTATGCCTTCGTAGAGCATTTATAAGGAAAATACCAGCGGGCGAGCCCACAAACTATATCATATCACAATACTATTCCAAATGCAATTAATCGTTCAGCCCTACTTTCCAAAGCTTTTTCATAATACAGATAGCCTCATGTGGAAATATTGGTTACACAGATGTTTAGTCTTTAGACACTTACCATCCATAACTTTGCTCGCTGTGGTGGGGGAAGGTTTCGGACCTGGATGACACCATCCTGATCACTGTCCAGATCACATTCTGCCGAGTCAAGAGCGTCTGCCAGATCCTGATTCCTTCAGAAAACACACACGACACATTGTGACCTGATCACTCAAACTTCACTCAGCAGAAGTCTTTGATTTTGACCCCATTCAAGGGCTCTGAATTCAATTGCTTGCATTACCTACATAGAACTATGCAAGCAGAAACATAAGGGTATTAAAAACATATATTTGAATATGTTTTAAGATGTAATTTATTCCTGTGATGGCAAAGCTGAATTTTCTGCAGCCATTACTCCAGTCATCAGTGTCATATACAGGGAGTGCAGAATTATTAGGCAAATGAGTATTTTGACCACATCATCCTCGTTATGCATGTTGTCTTACTCCAAGCTGTATAGGCTGGAAAGCCTACTACCAATTAAGTATATTAGGTGATGTGCATCTCTGTAATGAGAAGGGGTGTGGTCTAATGACATCAACACCCTATATCAGGTGTGCATAATTATTAGGCAACTTCCTTTCCTTTGGCAAAATGGGTCAAAAGAAGGACTTGACAGGCTCAGAAAAGTCAAAAATAGTGAGATATATTGCAGAGGGATGCAGCAGTCTTAAAATAGCCAAGCTTCTGAAGCGTGATCATCGAACAATCAAGCGTTTCATTCAAAATAGTCAACAGGGTCGCAAGAAGCGTGTGGAAAAACCAAGGCGCAAAATAACTGCCCTTGAACTGAGAAAAGTCAAGCGTGCAGCTGCCAAGATGCCACTTGCCACCAGTTTGGCCATATTTCAGAGCTGCAACATCACTGGAGTGCCCAAAAGCACAAGGTGTGCAATACTCAGAGACATGGCCAAGGTAAGAAAGGCAGAAAGTCGACCACCACTGAACAAGACACACAAGCTGAAACGTCAAGACTGGGCCAAGAAATATCTCAAGACTGATTTTTCTAGGGTTTTATGGACTGATGAAATGAGAGAGTCTTGATGGGCCAGATGGATGGGCCCGTGGCTGGATTGGTAAAGGGCAGAGAGCTCCAGTCCGACTCAGACGCCAGCAAGGTGGAGGTGGAGTACTGGTTTGGGCTGGTATCATCAAAGATGAGCTTGTGGGGCCTTTTCGGGTTGAGGATGGAGTCAAGCTCAACTCCCAGTCCTACTGCCAGTTTCTGGAAGACACCTTCTTCAAGCAGTGGTACAGGAAGAAGTCTGCATCCTTCAAGAAAAACATGATTTTCATGCAGGACAATGCTCCATCACACGCGTCCAAGTACTCCACAGCGTGGCTGGCAAGAAAGGGTATAAAAGAAGAAAATCTAATGATATGGCCTCCTTGTTCACCTGATCTGAACCCCATTGAGAACCTATGGTCCATCATCAAATGTGCGATTTACAAGGAGGGAAAACAGTACACCTCTCTGAACAGTGTCTGGGAGGCTGTGGTTGCTGCTGCACGCAATGTTGATGGTGAACAGATCAAAACACTGACAGAATCCATGGATGGCAGGCTTTTGAGTGTCCTTGCAAAGAAAGGTGGCTATATTGGTCACTGATTTGTTTGGTTTTTGAATGTCAGAAATGTATATTTGTGAATGTTGAGATGTTATATTGGTTTCACTGGTAAAAATAAATAATTGAAATGGGTATAAATTTGTTTTTTGTTAAGTTGCCTAATAATTATGCACAGTAATAGTCACCTGCACACACAGATATCCCCCTAAAATAGCTAAAACTAAAAACTTTTAAATATTAATGAGTTTTTTGTGTTCATTGACAACATGGTTGTTGTTTAATTATTAATGTTGTAAAATTAATCCTCAAAAATACAACTTGCCTAATAATTCTGCACTCCCTGTAATCCTTCAGAAATCATTCTAATATGATTTGGTGCTCAAGTAACATATCTTCTTATTATCAATGTTTAAAAAGTTTGTGCTGCTTAATTTGTGCAAACCATACAACTTTTTTTTCAGGATTTTTAATAAATAGAAAGTTCACAAGAACAGAATTTATTTTACATACAAATCATTTTTAACATCATAAATGTCTGTACCGTCACTTTTGATCAATAAAATGCATCCTTGCATTTAATTTAAAAAATCTCCCCAAACAAACGTACGTACACTGATCAATGTTCATAATAAAAGCTTAAATTAAAACTGTTTATCATAGAAATCGCTCAGAATTCATTACCAAGAGGAGCTTTTATTTCCAAAAATGAAAAAAAGTTTTGGAATGACATGAGGGTGATTAATTGATGACAATTTTCATTTTTGGGTCAAGTAACCCCTATAAATCGAGTATAAATAATATGGCGTCCCTGTGTGTGTAATAAGCAGAGTGTACGAGCGTTGTGCACCAATTTATAGACGCATATTACTAACGTGCCCTTTAAATAACACAAAAAAATACTGCACTATTAACTGTAGACCAGGTTTTTGTTGGTCAATGATGCATCAGTTAACTCAAAATAGCAACGCGACAACAATGCGCTTGAACACACCTTGATTTCAGACCAGCATGCCCATGGGCGAACAGATGGGTGCAAGTGCATTTGATATTTAAACAACTTTTCGCTGGACGTGAAAATGATAACTGCTTCAGACTGAAACTAACAAAAAACACTTGAGTTGTGCCTGGTGCATGATAGGGCCCATAATCTGATGCAGCTTTGTATATAAACAACAAAAAGTAGCACAGGCAAAATGCATTCTGTGTGAACAGTCCCTGCCATGAATCATTTATGAGCAATATGATGAGCATACAGAAATTAATATCACCACAACAAATAAGTTGTGTACACATGGTAGGCTGTGCGATGAATCCACATTACTGAGAATTCAACTGTAGAAAGAGGCTTCCACTAAATTCAATATTCAGTCAAAAAGGCACAGCTTGATGCTCAATCTCTGTACTTCACTCTCCTCTAGGGTTTCTCTCAGAGCTAGAGCTACTACAAATTATAGACAATAGCAGAAGAAGCCAAGAGCCTGGTACGGGGTTCTTCAGGAGAAAAAGAAAAAAAAATATTACTCAACTTACACTAAATTGCATTTTTAGCTGAGGAAAAACAGAAAGAGATCCTCTGAGGTCTCTTTACCATCTTTATAATAATACATCTTATAATAAATCCTTAGACATTTCTAGTGATTTTTAGTCATATGCTACCTGCATGTTAACAGGTTGCAGCTTTTTGTAAAATAAGTTCTGTAAAATATAAATATTATTATTATTATTATTATTATTATTATTATTATTATATTGTTATATTTATTCTTAAATACTCTATTTTTAATAATGAAAATATTATTGTAGAAAATTTCTTATTTTGTTAAATATTATATTATCGGCAGTAATAATAACAATTATTATTATTATTATTATTATTATTATTATTATGAGTCGTAGTAGTAGTAGTAATAATATACAAGCACAAAATGTATGTATGTATATATACACACACACACACACACAATACACATACACACTTTTTGTAAAATAAATAAATCAAAACATCGCAATTTTTTAACCAGAATAAATCGCAAGAGATAGATATTTTACATATTTTACCCAAATCATGCAGCCCTACCGCAGATGCTCCAATTCTTTCACTAGTGACGCATTACAAAATAAACTCTTTTTTCAGAGCAATATTTCACAATTCACAAAAATACAAAACATTTAATTGTTGTTAATGAGTAGGCTACCTGCTGCAATATAGTACTTAATGGCATGAATGTTTTTTTTTACAGATGGTATAATTTTCAACCCATTCTAACTGATTATTTCAAGACTATCATAAGTCATTCTTGCAATTTCTAAAAAATATTTTCTTTTATGGACCTAAACAACATCACCACGACATTTATTTACATCAGTGGAACAGCATGGTTAAATAAATAAATCAAGAAAACTAAACACTGTAAGGGTGTAACTGTGTAGTAGAAAACTAGTAGCTGATTATTGATGATTAGCGATGATGGGTTCCACAATTCACAAAAAGTCCTCCTGACATAGGCTTCTCTTATGGTGCGATCACACCGGACGCGAATGACGCGATTCACGCAGTGATTTACATGTTAAGTCAATGCAAAGACGTGAATAGACATTCAGGCTTTCTAGTTTCTAAATACAACAAGCAGATTTTTAGATGAAAATGAAAGCTGTCTAACAACAAGCCATACTAAGCATTCCAAACTGGGGCGAAGAAAATGCAAGTTGCGTCATCTAGCCTAGATCTTTTGCATGAATGCCTGAATAATGAGATTGGAAGCTTCAGAGTCAATCCTTTTAGGTGCAACGGGCATTAAAGAACATGCAAATCTATATTTGTGGTTAATAATGGACTCAGCAATCACAGGCTGAAATAGACTACCCTGGCACAAACTTTGCTTAGTTTCTCTCTCCCAGGGAGTCATGCGTCTTTTCCTGGTCATTGTCTATGAAAACAGGAAGGTCCATATTCAGCATAAGAGGAAGAGGACACAAAAGCTCACTAAAACAGGTGTGTGTGTGTGTGTGTGTGTGTGTGTGTGTGTGTGTGTGTGTGTGTGTGTGTGTGTGTGTGTGTGTGTGTGTGTGTGTGTGTGTAACATTTTGCTTTAGTTAGAGGAATCATTAAAAATCTAGGATTAAAACTATTTTTTCCAAACTAATTGTCTGTGAATGACATCAAGCTTCAAAATTATTTTCAGAATAATTCTGTTTAAATTATTTCTATGCCACAGTTCAGTTAAAAAATAAAGCAGAAAAAAAATGTGAACGTCAATAAGTTGACGTCAAGTCAGTGTAGTTTGGCTATCAAAGGGCAATCTACTCATCTATTCCTCAAGCATTCATAACTTGGGAGGAGTTCATACTTGTTTCAACTCTCCTGTACAAGACATAACATTCATGTACATGAAACATTTATCAAAGCATCCAAAGAATCACTAAAGAAAGCATAAAAAAGTGCCTCCCATTTTCCAATTCCAGAAAAACACCACAGCTAAGAAAGATGTCTTGCATAGCTAAACAGAAGAATACACATTAAGGAGAGCCGAGCACCGTACACTACACCCATAGATACCATATTAGTGGGGGAAAACATGGTCATAGTGACGTGGTCGCAAAAACAGATATAATCAGAGAATCATAATTATCACAACTCTGTTGTGTGCAAAGCTACGCTAACACCTAGCAAAAGCTGTTTTAACATAACCAACTCCTAAGGAAACACAACAATGACATGTTTAATCTCTTAGAAGACTTATTACACAGATCGCCATACGAATAAAAGGACTATGTCAAACTGCTGAGAAAGACTGATAAACAGCTGGAGTCTCAAAACAATACACTAACTGTGTTTGACTAGCCAGAGTAGCTGCTTAGCACAGCATCGCTGTCTCACTGCCACTCAAACGGATGTCGTGAAAAAGATACGAGATTAATAATCTTTCTTCAACGGACTTCAAGTTCCAAGTGATAATACCAGTCTGGGACCGGTGAATCGTTCAGCGGTTAAATTGATCAGTGGTGTTTTCTTACCAGCTGCCTTGAAGCACTTCCCCTACAGCATCCGCCATTGCTGTGGTGACGGTCCACGTCAAACTGTGTCGTAAATACCAGCGTCCTGCCGCTACGCTAGTACCACATGCACGCGCTTGGCTTGAAAGTAGTCTAGACGTGACGTAGACCGCGATATTCAGCTGCATTGTCTATCCCACAAGCGCGCGACTTTAGCTTTGATGAATAAAAAGACACGTTCTAGACCTGCTCGGTTGTGCCACACGGCATGACACTTGTTGCCTGTCTCTAACATGAATGAGTCTTTCATTTTGTTGTGCAAGTAGCCCACTGTCTTTTTAATTGATTTGGAATAAATTGTTATACGTTTTTGCCATGAAGCATCCCCTTGTTGTATGATTTTCCATATGTAATGTGTTATTGAATAAACAAAATAGTTATCCAGTCGACTGGATCTTCTGGTCTGAATTTGTCATTCATTTGTCACGTCATCGAGAATAGACATAGATAATTCCAGCTAATCGTGTGTTAGATAGATTTCATTTAGGTTACATGTTGATTATTCTGGTGATTTTTGTCAAAGAGAAAAATATAGGCCTACTATGGTCCATATTTAGGCCCTATACAAGGATTTTGGGGTAAATATGTAATGTGTTATTGAATAAACAAAATAGTTAACCACTCGACTGGATTTTCTGGTTTGTCGTTGTTACCGAAAATACTCTAATCAGCAAGAAGACGACAAGCATTGATAATTCCAGCGAGTCGTGTGTTAGAGATATTTAATTTAGGTTACATGTTGATTATTCTTGTGGTTTTTGTTAAAGCGAAAAATATTCTATGGTCCACATTTTGGCTTTTTTGGGAGGACATGGAACATTTTATGAGAGGGGGAAATAACCAACTATTCCAGATGAATAGTTAATTATTCCTCTAAAATCAATTATTATTATTTTATTTTTCTTATATTAGGCCTATTACTTTTTTAATTATTCTGGGAAAATCCACACAGCCTACACAAGAAGAAATGGCCAGCCAGCGTCCAATTATAGCTATTCATTTCCTCCAGGAGACCAAGGACTACAGCACCTATTGAAGAACATTAGGCCTATGTAAAAGTGACTCTGTTTTCATTCTCCAAAACGTATTTGCAATGCATGATGTCTGATGAGCAAGTCAACAACCATACATTTTAGCCATGATGAGAAGTTAAAACAAGATCAACATTTACATTTACATTTAGTCATTTAGCAGACGCTTTTATACAAAGCGACTTACAAATGAGTGCAATAGAAGCAACTAGAACAGTCAAAGGCTACAGTATGCAAGTGCTGTAACAAGTCTCAGTTAATCTAACACAGAACACACAAGACAGGTTTTTTTATTTATTTATATATATATATATATATATATATATATATATATATATATATATATATATATATATATATTTTAATAAATTAGACAGGCAGAAAAATGAATAGAGTGATAAGTGCTATTCTTGATTGGTCAGGTGCTGCTGGAAGAGACGTGTCCTTAGCTGTTTTTTTGAAAATTGCTACAGACTCGGCTGCTCGAATTGAGATAGGCAGGTCATTCCACCAAGTGGAAACGGTCCAGGAAAAGGTCAGTGAGAGTGATTTCATGCCTCTTTGGTATGGCACCACAAGGCGTCGTTCACTGGCAGAGCTCCTGGAGGGTGTGTAAGTCTGAACAAGCGAGTTTAGGTATATTGGTGCAGAGCCAGTGGTTGCTTTGAAGGCAAGCACCAGTGCCTTGAATTTGATGGCACCAGTGCCTAACACATCAATGTTCACTTGCTGTCAGTGTTATTCACTTATTCACATAATGTTATGCCTGATCGGTGTATATAATAAAGTATACTGAATAACATAGGGGTCAGCTGCAGTCTGTGTCTTGAGAACTAGTCTGACCAGCTAGCAGTGAGACAAGAGGTAACTTTTCTGATCCAAATTAGACAACCTTTTTAAAGGGTTAGTTCACCCAAAATTGAAAATAAAGTCAGTACTCGCCCTCATGTTGTTCCAACCATGTAAGACCTTCGTTCATCTTCGGAACATAATTTAGTATATTTTTGATGAAATCTGAGAGCTGTCTCACTCCTCCATAGGCTTTCAGAGGGAATGAAACTTGATGGCCCAGAATAGTAAGTAAAAACGTCATTTAAGGAGTCCAAATGACTACAGTGGCTCTGTATTAAGTCTATCATGCGACGAAAATACTTTTTGAGCGGAAAAACAACAAAAATAACTACTTTATCCCACTATTATTGTTGTTCAATTTGAGCCTCTGACGAGAGTTCGCGGGAGTGCCACGACGCATGCGCGAGAACTGAGATTAGTAGTAGTAGAAGAAGAACGCCGTAATCTCAGAAAATACTTTTTGAGCGGAAAAACAACAAAAATAACGACTTTATCCCACTATTATTGTTGTTCAATTTGAGCCTGAGATTACGGCGTTCTTCATGGAGGAGTGAGACAGCTCTCAGATTTCATCAAAAATATACAAAATTATGTTCCGAAGATGAACGAAGGTCTTACATGGTTGGAACAACATGAGGGTGAGTAATTACTGACTTTATTTTCAATTTTGGGTGAACTAACCCTTTAACTGGACCAGTCTTGTAGAAAAAATTAGATGACTAAGACTGAGCAGTTTTTGCAACTGGCTCTAAACTAAAGGCCATAGTTGTTAAATGAGTGTTGTTCTACTTTTGATATCAAGGATTCATGTAATTCATGCTCATTTTCTGATCTCATTCAATGTTTTTATCCTGGAAAAAACTTTATACTGAAACATAAATTCATGGTACATTAGGCATGCTATCCTTACAGGATCTCACAGGAAGCACTTCTCTCTGCCAAGACCCAATAAAAGGCACTTGTGCCTCCTCAACACGTTGCTCAGAAGAGGCTGTATATGGAGCACAGGAGCGTCAGTTATTCCCCCCAGTAACTCACTTTTAATAAAAAAAACACAAAAAAAGCTGTCCACTAAGCCAGATGTTTTCTGAAAAAAAAGGAAAGAAAATAAATCTATAAGAAATAAACAAACTTATGTTTGTGCATGTTTAAACTTGTATTTATCTTTTTATATTTGTATTATAATAAAAAAAAAAACATGAATATTAAGGACAATACACATTTACATTGGTGATGTATAATGTGATCAAGCCAAAATAGCTCATTTTCATCTGTCCCTGTAATGTGCATTTCATTAATAAGCAAATGTAATAAGCATTTAATTACACATAGTTGCAGATAAAACTAAAGCTAATTTACTTTTGATAAAAGCATCTGCTAAATGAATAAATAAATGTAAATCTGCATCGAAAAATGAAAGCAAGCTGGCTTTATGAATAATTGTGGACAACTTTTTCTTTATTTTAGGGTATCATACATTAATATTACACAAGTAACTTTACCGACATAACTTTTTTTTTTTTTACTTGAGGCATATCTTTTTTTGCACATCAACTTTCAACAGAATCAGCACAACAAATTAATTTTAAACCTTTAGGTTGTGCCAATTAGCTTTCATTGTACTTTATTTTAAAACAATCATTTATCTTCAAACATGCAGCAGAATGACTGGAATTACTTGTTCCACCAACATTGCTCTGTAAATCCTAATTGATCAGGCTGGAAAAAGAAAATAAGCAAACATGTAAACATTTACATATAGGTGTCCATGCATAGGCAACTGATCACATTTTTTTGTAAACTGGTCAGGCGAAAGGCCATGCCCTTTACTTTAACACATTCAGTCAACAGTGGTTTAAAAATAGAGCTACAATAAGGGAACATATCTTAAGCCATCTGTATTTGAAAGACGGCAATGTCTTGATATTGAAATCAACTTAACGCAGGTAAAAAAAATATAGAAATTAACTTTATTTGAGAAGATGGCGGAATTAATGCATAGTGAAGAAATCATGGTTGCAGTGTGCAAGGAAAAATATTTTACTGCCTTTTATAAAAAATAAAAAGACTTATAACCACTACCAAACTATGAATGTCTCTCCCTCTCTCTCTCTATATATATATAAATTATATAAACACACAAACAACTAGTTATTCTATAAAATGTTCTCCTCCATAGACACTAACCTAAATATGCATTTAAGGGCATGCCATGCTTTAAAAGTACCTCAATATTTCACAAATCAGTGCAAAAGACTAGGGAGAACTTAGTTGCTAAATGTAAGGTGTTTGTTTTATTTTCTTGCATTGATATTTTTCAAGAACGGAGCCATTCTTTAAAAAATACCCCTCAATGACATTTATTTCACAGAGAAATTAAACAAATAAAATCAGATGCGCAGTTTTAAAGATAATATGAGAGGAATGTAATTTTGGCGATTCTTGGTTCCTGTTTTTGCACAAAAATGTAACATTACATTTCTCACAGCTTTGTTTTTAACATTTAAGTGCCTCAGTTGGGCAATGTGACAGCAAAATTCTTATATAGGGCAAAGAGGGTTTTAAATTACTTATATTATTATCATATTATCTTAAACATTAAATAATGTGCAATTTGTCTCTTTTTTTGTCAGTTGAATATCTGTAGGTTATTAGTTTATGTGTATTTATTTTTATAGAGAAATCTCATTGCTGCACAGATATATATAGATATATATATATATATATATATATATATATATATATATATATATATAAAAATCAAGATAAGACAAATACACACAAAAACAGTATGGCCAAATTTCAAACTTTTCCTTGATATAAGCCCATTCTTACAAACACTGTTATCACAGCAGTGACACATCAAGAACATACAGATTTATACCACAAACACATCTCAACTAAAACTTTAATCCTGCATTTCCCATACAACAAAGAACGCAAATTAGGTTGCTAAGATGTGACAGTGAAATGACAAAGCTTACGCACATCACAGCATCAAACCATGAATACATAACGCAGTCCTGCTGATGGTATACACTGATTTAACGTAGTGAATCGGGTGTTTGGAGAGAAAAAAAAAAGAAAAAAGAAATAATTGATTATTGATTGAAGACATTTGTCACAATTGGCAGGGGAGGCTAAACATGAACAAATGAGTGCCGTTTATAAGTTGTAAAATAGTCTAAGCCATACTCATTAAGGGAGGATTTGAACTGATTGAACTAAGCCACTGATGATTTTATATCTAACAGAGCAGCCATCAGTCTTTCACGAGCTTGCGTTTTGCATTCTCGTTTCCTTTTGCTGCTCCTCCACCATTTTCTCTGCCACCTTCCAGTCCTCAAAATTGGTGTAAACATGCGGTAGCAGAACATGTTCGGTCTCTCTTTTCATTGACAATGATCATCTTTATGATGAAGTAAAAAAAAATAAAAATCAAACTTAGGTTGTGAGATGTGTACTCTGGCCCGGCAGTAGAGAGTGGAGAAAGGAAGCAAGAGTTATAGCGTGGGAGGCTTGAGCCCGTACTTCTTGGCCACCTCTGTCTGGGCATAAGCAGCATCACAGAGGGAGTAGAGATGGGCCATCTCCATCTCTGACTTGGCCAAGTTTATGGCCTTGTTGAACATGTCTATAGCCTTGTCCAGATTACCTCTGTGGAAAAAAGGTAAATGTTTATTTTTTCAAAGACACCTTCAGATACACTGTCCCAAGCTAATACATGGCTTGATAATAATGACTGCCCAATGGCCTGGGACCGCGTGAAAGACTCAGGCAAGTTGATGTAATGTCACTGGCCCGATTTGCATCATCATCATCATAAAAGTTTATCACTTGCACGTGTCTTGCTAATTTAAAACATCCTAACGCAAAACGACAAGAGAATTTAATTTGGTACTCGCATGCGGTTTTCTGTGCGCGTGAATACAAAGAAAAGCACAGCACAGAAAACTAGTCTCAGACAGTTCAAAAACACTGTATCAAGTTCTCTTTCATGTCTTCTTGCACATGAATGGACAAATACACAAAACTGACAAAGTGCCCGTCTGGGCGAGTATCCTCAAACAGTCAGTTATATCTTAAGTGAAGGTAAACGGTTAAGATAGAAAAAGCATGTGTGCATTAGCTCTTAAAATAACAGCAGCTGAATAAACCTGCTGCTGTTTTCCATTTGCATGAACCAAACTACAAAAGACAGAGAAGAAAAAAAAATTCACTTCTCTTGACTGAATAACTTTTGTTACTTCAATAAGGATCAGTCTATAATTATTTTATACAGTGAAAACTATGCTGTTATTTTATATTTGATTATTCAATTTCTGTACCTGAATGCTACTGTTAGACCTATCCTAAAAACACAAAAGTACTGTTTAATTAATTTCTACTATTGTATTTATTCATGATATTGCTTGTGACTTGTTTATTTCTTCTTATTTTATTACTGAGCGGTTACTTGTCTTTAAAATGATTGTCTTAAATAAATCTTTGAAATGTATTTAAGTTGAAATTACATGATAAGTTATTGAGTTAAATGTATGAATTAGCTTACTCACATTTTAAAAACTCTTAACTTGAAATATTTATGTATAAAAAAACAAATCTGCAAGTTCTGCTTACTTAAACTTTAAATTTCTTAACTTAAAAAATGTATGTAACTGATTACCTACATTTTTTTGAGTTTTGCCAACTTATTTGGGTTTACAGTGAGTTTGGTGTCATAACCTTATTCATTAGTTTACATAGTTAAGTTAAAAATCTTTAAACAAAATTAACCATTTATCTTATTTATGTTACTTTTTTGTGTTGGGTTAAAATTAAAACCAGTGGCCCAATCAGGCCAGTAGAAAAAAAAACCTTGAGACCTGTAATAACCACGTCAAATTATACACATAAACCTTATAATATAATCAATGGCCCACAAATTAGGAAAACAAAAAAAAAAGTATAGAAAAAAGTTATAAAAAACATTTTAGTCATCACAAACCTTTGGACTTCAATGGTTCCCATAGTTTCGTAAGCAAAGTCGCATTTATTATCAATTTCAATGGCTTTGCTTATGAGCTCAAGCCCCATTTCCAAATCTTGTTTCCATTGAAGCTGCAACAAACTGCAAACAGAAACACAACTGATAAGTATTTTCTTTGTTGAACTTCGATGGATTAACATAGGATTTTATAAACAAAAAAAGATAGAACTAACCCTTTGTGGACATATGTTGTGGCGTTGTCAGGCTCTAGTTCAATACATTTATCATACATTTCATCAGCCTTACCAAACTGTTGCTGGTCAGTTAGTGCCTATCACAAAAACAAAAAATCACAAAGACATTATAGTTAAAGATATTAAGTAAACTCTGATAAAGTACAATTTTGTGGTTGTGCCATTAAGGTGAGAAGTACCTGTGCATACAAAGCATAACCCTCAGCACACTTTGGAAACCTCCTAATGACATCCTCAAAGCCATCCATGGCTTTCTGAACCTGGGATGGGTTGTTTCCAGTGTATGCCTGTCGGTACTGAGACAAAAAAGGCAATCATTTTTATACCCCTTTTACAATAAGTAAAATTAAGAATTTCTAATATTAGGTTGTTCTGGTTGAAAGTCAATAGAAGAACACAACATCCATAAAGCAATGGTACAATCTCATTCAAATGTCTTCACAGTGCCAGCACACAGGATTTAATGTGTAAACAGTACCATCTTGTGGTACTTACCAATGCAAAGCACTTTTGGGCCTGGGCAAGTGCAGAGTCTGGCCGAAGTTTTATACACTCATCAAAATCTCCCACAGCCTCCTCTACCTGGTCCAGCAGAATCTTCAACTAAGAAGTAAATAATATTCCCAAAAAGTTATCAATATATAATATTTGTTGCTGATAATTGTTGGGGAATGTTGTTGCTAATTGTTGTTCCTAACACAGTTGTCAGAGAATGTTGCAGAACAAAGAAAATTACTTGGGCATCATTGAAATTCCATTTAGTTGCCATGATGCACAAACATCTTAAGGTAAATTGGTGAAGACATCTCAAGAATATTACAAACAGAAACCACTACCTGCAGATCATTAACTTGGCAGGGTCATGAACTCAGCAGGGATACGAGTTGCTATTAACACCCACCCCCTTGAGACATGCAGTCACACAATGACTCCTGATTCTCCAAAAACTGTAAATGAAGATTCCAGCTGGAAAATGTCTCGATTGAAAATGGAATTCTCATATATTAAAGGGTAACTAAACCCTAAAACAACTTCTTTTAGTTAAAGGGTTACTTCTGTGATTAGAATTAAGCTTTGTATATATTTGTACACAAATATCGTCATTTTGCGTCATCTGAGGATTTTTTGGCCAGAGGCTAGAGACTACAGGAGCTAGTTCCGCATGTTTTCAACCCGCCCACAGGGGTGGGATCTCACTCACAGAATGTAAATGCGCACGGCCGCTTCCACAGGCATGATCTGAAAACGTGTTGGCTCTTCACGAGCTCACCACGCCCTAAGAAATGTCTTCCCGCATTGATAGCAAGGGAACGGCTTCACTCCAGCTGTCAATGAATCCGTCACATTCAGGTGCATGCTCCCCGCTCAGCCCGGCCCTCGGTTCGTCCCCTCTGCGTCTGCAGGGCTCTGCCCACTTTTTCAGCATTTTTCAAATATAGCCAGTGGGTGGAGTTAGGCTCTGATCAGGGATTGAGTTACCCTTTAATACCATGAACACTCAACATTAGAGCTCGCTTTTAACTTTTGGTGAAATTGGTGTGTCTTTGGGTGAAAATTCCAACATGTGAATGTATGTGAAGTTGTCATACCTGTCCCCTGTGGTGGTAGACGTCTGCATTACGGGGGTCAATCTCTGCAGCCATGTTGAAGTCCTGAGTGGAGAGCTGGGGCTGCTGCTGCTGCATGTACATGCTTCCACGTTTAATGAGTGCATTAGCACGTAACTGAAACACACCAGAAAGATGCATTAACACAAATAAGATCAATAAGACTGGCAAGCAGGGCATTGAAAGGACGAGAAAGGACCGGGCCTGGGCTGCGTTTCCCAATATCGTAGAACCATTGCCACCAATGTTCTCTTCGATCAACTTAGGCTTGTAATGCTTTTGGGAAACGCAGTCCTGGGGTCTGTTCTTCTCTCAGCTAGCTGGATTTGATTGTTGACGATTTGGCACGATCTTGGATTGTTTGGAACGTTGACGCTCATCCTGGACTTGCTGTCATAGCAACAGGTCTGTAAGCGTAAGCTCGGGAGCAGGCTTATTTCATGTAAACAGCATTGGATTGCATCTTTTTAAGCGCGTTGATACTTAAAATCTGTCTCAGCCACTGCTACTATATTCCAAGCACCTTGTCTACTGACCACGATTCAGTCATTCATTAATTTTTTTTTAAGCAAGTCATTAAGAAAGTTGTGCGAACAAATTATAATGTGGTGGCTGTTGCTGGAAGCAGATTTGGTGTCTTGTGTCGCAAATCCAATGAGGCTGGTAGTGACTGTTCTCTCTGATCAATTGGTGACCTGCAGTGTTTTTCTAGATCACATTTTAGTATTGGTACGGCTCGCTTGGAACCTCAACGGAGGTGGTACTATTTAAGCGAGCCGTACCATGTAGTGGAAAAGCGCCAAAAAGTGAGCCGTGCCGAGCTGTACCAGCAGTGGAAAAGCGCCAAAGCGACCTATACCGAGCCGTACCATGCAGTGGAAAACAGAATTTTTACATATTTAAACAATTAACTTTGAACCCTGGCTAACATGCTAATAGTGCCTCGCAGATGGCGCCGTTAGCTTGTGCAGCACTGTTAGAAGCAATCCATGCATTAAATAAATGTATTAGAAAATGGCATTTCTCATACAGTAACCAGCATTTTTCCCCTCAGATTTACACAATTCGTGGGTCATACAGAAAATCACATCCCTGATCATAATATGTTACCTTGACACTGGAATTCTCCATGTTAATGACACGGTCAAGGTCAGGCTGTGCAGCTGTAGCGTTGCCAATCAGCAGGTAGAAGGTGGCTCTCAGCAGAAGAGCTTCAGCTGTGTACCTGCCTCCAGACTCAACCTCCTTCGTGCACTCACTGATGATCTTATCGTAGTTCTCCTCCTCCATATACTGCTTAGCCTTTAGGTAGCCTGAGCTGAGGAAACAGTATTAGTGGTTAGTTTTACTTTTTTTTTTTTTTTTTATTTAGGAAAAGATTTTGATTCAAATGTGGAACAACTAGAAAATAAAAAAAGCCCAATTATATATATTAGCAGTACAGCTAATTTAAATGTATTATATAATTATAAAAGTTTCCACTGGGGAAAGTGAAGGCAACTGACTTTATATTTAGTTGCGACTGTAATTATAATAGTATAACAATAAGACACTCTAAACCTTTAGAATTTAAAAGCAACAAAAGGAAACAACCAACAAAAGCACAAAAAGTGAGTGTACAAATCCAATTCTGTATGGGCAAAATACAATACCCTCAGCTCTCACCTTCCTGTGACCTCTGAGGCCTCACCCTCCTTGTCTTTATCCTCATCCTTCTTTTCCCCCTTCTGAAGGGGCTGTGAGATGATATCATCAGTAAAGGAGCTAAAGTAGGACTTGATGAACTGAGGAGATGGCATAAGAGGCTCCCGGTTCTGAGAAGAGCAAACATGACAGAGCAAAAATATGTTTACATTTACAGTTTTACAGTTTACATTTATACAGTTCTGTACCGTTCCGTCACATTCCCACCTTGTATTTCTCTTTGGCCTTTTCTTTTCCCAGCTGTTTCAGCACCTTGTCTGCCAGTAGCATACTTTGCTGGTTCTGGAAAACCTCCAGAATACATACTGCTGTTACATCTACAAAAACGTAGAAACGTATTTGTGACTGAAACGTGTTATATCAGAGAACAGTTAGTTGTCAATGTTAAAAGGAAGTTATTGTTTTAATTAAAACAATTAATGTTAATTAATAAATGTAATGGCTAATATCAGCAATTGTGACAGCAGGTTGTTTAGAGTTGCTTAAAAACAACCTAAAAATGTAAAATGTTGAAATGACTTATGTTGTATGACTTAATTAAAATCATCCACCCAAAGCAAAAGTTCTGGTATAACTCAAAACACAACAGAAACACAGTTCAAATCAAATAAGAAACAAACCTTCAAGGCATTCCTTCTTGCTATCCAGTTTTTCCAGTGCTTTGGCACGCCTAAAAAGGGCTTTTACATAGCAAGGATTCAGCCCAACTGCCTGAGTGCAATCCTGTATCACTTCTGTCCATTTCATCTAAAACACAAAAACAAACAAAAAGCGATCGTTCAGACTTGTAACACTTTGTGATGCTACACATGATGATCTTAATCAGACAAACCTGTTGCTCATAGGCTGCAGCTCTATTCTGGTAGAAGGTGGACAGATCTCCTTTCTGTTCTTTGGGACATAGGCTGATGGCTTCTGTGTAGCACTGGATGGCCTGTTCATATTTGCCAGCCTTGAAGTATTTGTTGCCCTTATTCTTGGCAGACTGTGCTCTGTCAAGGGGACTCTGGATGGGCAGACACAATTATTTTAAATAAAACGAAGATTGCATGATGTCTAGAATGTATGATAAGAACAAAGCTGCATGCTCTATCGTAGCGTAATATGACCTGCTCTATTGGTAGTGAAATACTAAGCCTTTTCATTAAATCCAGAACCGAAATTAACTAGAGCACTTTTCAATTGACATACATAGTAACTTGAAAACACAAACGTATAACACTGTAATTTAGAACAGGAGGTCGTGACTAGGGGTGGGCACGAATAGTTGAATATTAGAAAATAAAAATACTATTCGGATTTTACTACGTTGCTTTGCAGTGCAGAGCAAGTTCTCACCCGATCATGAGGAATAAATAAATAAAATAAAAACGATAACCATATAGCAACTCGAGTGTATATGAACGTTCTTACTGCTTTATTAGCGTTTTTCCTGTTTGCACTGCTTGAGCTTATAATGCTTTATTCTTTATATTTTTTTTGTTTACACATATTCATGTTTTGAACTAGGGCTGAAACGATTCCCCAAGTAACTCGAGTTGCTCAAATTCAAAAAGTCATCGAGGCAAAAACATTTGCCTTAAAGCTTCGTGTAGTCCATTTAACACCACACGGTCATATTGCAGAAAGACATTTTTTTGTGTAAGGACTCGGAGTCGGAGTATGCGCGGATTGCGGTTATACCCGCAGGTCAGGTGGGTAAAACTGCTTGGGGCAGATAAATACCTGCGTGCAATCCGCGCAAGCAATGGAAAGCGGCCTTCGTTCGCGTGCCAGTAGTCAAGGGGATTGTCGCTTCTGGCAATGGGTAGTTCAGCTAACGTTAGATACGTCTCTATTTGCTCTCATACCGCTGACATGCTTAATCTTTGATAGGCAGACGTGTTGCGTGATAACGGCTCGACCGTGAGTGAAACCTAAGCGCTTGCGCACGGACGGGAGGGGCGGGTGACATTCATTTTCGGTTTATGTTTTCGGCTGTTTTTTTTATTTCGGCCCGAAACCGATAATGCCATTTTCGGCGGCCGAAATTTTTGCACCCCTAGTCATTTTGACATGAATTCATATTAATAAATTACATTTTGATGTTTGAAAGTCTCTAGGTTTTGACATAAATGCAGATATAATTTTAATTCTTAAAAAAAAATTATAATTATAGATTTTCAAATATTGCACCTGTCAATACAGAATTAAATATTCTGTAGCCTATTTTGCCGTCAATACTGCCGTCGTTGTCTTTGCCGTATCAGTAGGCTATGTATTTATGTTTAACATGAAGTATAGGGCTTCCACCACATCACCTAGCAGCAGCAACGCCACGTCAGACAGGCTTCTGGTGTGGAAAGACACCGAAAACGCCACACAGCCGACACGCAACAGAAATGCCAAGCTCACGCCACGCTTGCAGTGTGTAGCTTCATTGCTCTTTAATAAAGAAAAAGTACTTCTTATCCAATTACTCGATGGAATAATTGGTAGAATACTCAATTTAGGGCTGTAACGATTTGACCAAAAATAAAAACTGATTAATTGAACATTTTACCTCGATAACGATTATGTTGCTTTTTTTTTTTTTGCTTTCCATTTTTTGCCCTCATAAGGTTGAGTAAGATCCTGATAAGGTTTTTACTGTAAATAGGGTGGAATTTTTTTCTAATGAAAAAGTGCATTTCTTTGTGATTTTAAAATACTTGAAGGAAACGGTTCACTTTCAGCAGTTATTGTCTATGGGGCAGATTTCTGCTTGTTGTACATCAGATACAGATACATTAGCACAGTAAGCCTACATTACATTTATTTGAATGCATTAATGAGAGAGTGATGTGTGTGTGAATTACTCATACCGTCTCTATTCATTATGAA
This sequence comes from Romanogobio albipinnatus, assembly GCA_023566225.1. NCBI lineage: Eukaryota > Metazoa > Chordata > Actinopteri > Cypriniformes > Gobionidae > Romanogobio > Romanogobio albipinnatus. Next base: position 25,271,792 of record CM042250.1, on the reverse strand, counting down.
GCTGTGGTTTGTACTTACTTCAAAAGGTATTAAAATATATGCCTATAACGGTTGAGTTTCTAAGCTACTTTAGTGACTTTACTTTAGTCACAGGACAGCGTTGACACTGCGTTTCTGCGCTGCTCTCTGCGCACGATCTTCACGTGATGTGCGAGCTTCTGTCTAAGTGTTTGTTTGTCACAATATATCAGGCATTAGTTCAACATAATACACATCTGATGGTCAAAAATCGCTTTGTCATACAAATGACAAAGCTTTGTGAGGACGCAGTTGAAAGAGGTCTGCCTTCAGGAAGCGTGCGTTGTCAGAGACGCGACACGGCTTGGCTCACTGTTACCCCTTTTCCACCAAAGCAGAGCCAGAGCTAGATTGGAGCCAGAGCCTAGTTCCAAATCGGTTCTTTGTGTTTCCACACCCAAAGCTCCAGCTCCGAGCCAGGAAAGGTGGTTCTTAAGTAGCACCAAAACATAGCTGGGCTAGAACAGGGCTAGAAGTAAGAACCGATTACGTCAGGCGCTGGGGGCGGGGTCAACAAGACGAACACAGACTTGAGATCCGCCATTGTTGAAATAGCAGCTAATGGAGCTAACAGCTGCTGCTCGTTTGTAATCTCCGTCTATGCTAATTACGGCGAACTGCACGAATGCGTTGGATTCGCTGTGTTTTCGTTGTGTTTTAATGCCGATGTAGGATCGTAAAGCCACGTGAATCAATAGTTGTTGATGGAAGGCTTGTTGGCAGCGGTGCTGTGCAGAGACCGATCTCCGTATGATAACGAGTCCAGCGAGAGCACACGACTCCTTATGCTTTTGATTCACTCATGCGTTTTTTTAAATATTATACGTGGATCGGTCTGCGCAGCGCCGATGCATCTCAAACAAGCCTGGTGTGTGTGTGTTTCCCGCTAGCGTTGCTGAGAAAGAGGAGACGTATACAGTGACGTAAGACCTGGCTCTGTTGTGGCTCTACTAGCCTGTGGAAACGCAAACGGTTCTTAGCAGGCTCCTCAGTTGAACCAACTATGAACTGGGACTAGCTCTGGCTCCGATCTAGCTCTAGCACTGCCTTGGTGGAAAAGGGGTATGAGTCACAGAAAAAAGCTGAGCAGTGAACGGATACGTTTTTCATATTGTTGTTTTTGAATAGTGGCAATCCCTGGTCGCGACCCATTTGTGGGTCACAGAATGGGAAATGTTGGGTCGTACAAAGTCACTAGTTTGCAGCTAAATTTACGTTTCAGTGAATGACTCACACACACAAACAGTTTAGTCCAGGGCTGCGATATTGTTTAGTGCGATTTTCGAATCACAATCGCTGCAACTTATTTACATAAATGCATTGCATGTTTCATAGTAAAGCATGCGGGTGCGACTTGTATAAACAACTTTACACTGGAAAATTTGTAATGTCACAAAAGGTTGTTTCAGGTATGTTCACTAATCTTTGTTCAACTAAGCACTGTTTCACTCACATGCGTTTTGGCCACCTAGCAACACATAAGGAAAATATGTATGTAAAGAGCATTTCACATGTGTACACAGAATGAGTAAGGCTGAGCAATTTTATCGATTCTGCGATATAAATTGATATTTTTTCCCCCAAGAAAGTATAGATTTTTAAGCCGCGAGTATCAATACATAAGTCACATTCAAATCCCCGTGTTTACCCCCATTCGCGTTGCAGGAAAAGCGATTTGGTCAGTCAGTCGCTAGTGTCACTGTAGAGCAAGTTACCCGTACTACTAACTTTACACAGACGCGGACGTCTACCTCTTCTTGTTTACAGAGTCAGAGCGAGGAGATTCAAGAAAATGGCGACGAATATAAATCCAGCACCTTCATGCTTAAAAGCAGATGTGTGGGAGCACTTTGGGTTTAAAAAGAAGAAGGAAAGCGACGACTTAGACTCAGGGGTCAACAACATGAGTCGCCCGCATGGACCACATGAGTTGTCTGTTCTAAAAATAGCTCACCATAGCAGCTGCGTTCAGTCGCTTCCGTGTTAATTTAAGCGCAGGGCTCCAGACTGAAGCCGAATATATACTAGTGTCTGAAAATAATAAACTGCAAAAAACTATTTAAATATTACTCCTGCATGTTCTGCGTCTGTGTGGATGACGGGCGCAGCGCGCATGCACTCGCTCTTGTAGTGTCTGCCGTGAGTCTCTGCCGACACGAACGCATAAACCGTCACTTCCTGAGAATTTAGCGTTTCATTTGAGAATACTGTGTGCGTCTCAATCAGCTCCCTGGTTCAGTAGTCAGGGCACTGATCAGGACATAAGTCAATGGGCTGACTCCCTGATCAGTGCCCTGACTGAACTAGGGAGCTGAATGAGATGCGCACCCACAGTCATATCATGAACACAGACACTGGTATTCACGGCAACCCGTCAAAATAAAAGTTTGGTTTAATGTGAAGAAATTTGACTACAGATTGTAGCCTACAGTAAATTTAGCTACGTCTCTATGTAATAATAATACGTCTCTCCTAAAACTTTTCACTTGATCTTTCATTTATAAACAATGTTAACTTTTAAACAGCATACAGCCTTTACATGTTTATGCATTATTTACTTATGATTATCATCATATATAATAAAACATTGATTTAAAAAAAAATAGTGGTATTGTACCGACTACTGGAACTACTACTATAGTCTTTCAGGTGTAGAACAGTTTGGATAGCTGTTAATATGATAATTATGATGCATTACTTAAGAGTTTTAAGTATTAAATAACATGAGTAGCTCTCTGTGACTTTCATTTTTAAAAAGTAGCTCTCAAATTAAAAAAGGTTGGAGACCCTTGACTAAGACAAAAGCATCGTGGTTTGCAAGCTGTGTGACACAAACGTGAAATAGAGAAAACTGGAACTGGAAATACTACCAAGTGTCAGTGTCAAGATAAAAAAGCTGTCAAAGGAACTATTCAGAACAGGCCACTTGCTGCAATTTTTAAAACTCTATTGTTACCGTAATTGCAATACTGCACTTTATTTACGCACTTTATTTACTTTTCAAAGGCACGTATCAAATTATAACAAATTGTATCGAATCGTTGGCTGAATATCGTGATAAATATCGTATCGTGAGCTGAATATTGTGTATCGTATCGTGAGATTAGTTACAGCCCTACATGCTATATACACAAGTTCTGACATGACATCAGCAAACAGACATGCATATAAAAGGTCCACTTAATTGTGTTTGCCAATTTCTGTGCCATAAGTTCAATCAATGTTCACAAAACAAAAAGCCACTGATTACATGGTGATTCAGTGCGTGTGTGTGTGTGTGTGTGTGTGTGTAAAGCATATATTTTCCTAATCTATATAAGAAAGCACCAAATCTCCCCCCCCCCCCCCCCATGTTGATGTTCCTGTTGAGTTTGTAAACCTTTAATGAAGGACTAAATTAAATAAGTGAAAATGAAAATCATTTTACCTCCTTTAAGATCAACTTGTCCACATACAAAATTCCAAAAAACACTTTAATTGCATAATCAAAATCTTGCATAAATGCATAAGACTCCTCCCCCTGTCTAGCCCTGGACAAATCCCCCACCCCATGTCTGTCCGTCTAATCCCCTGGTCTCACAAACAGAGAGGTGAGCTTCCTATTGAGAGTAAAGTGTTAATAATATCATAAGTAGTATAATATATATCATAATAGTATGACAAAATTTGTATACATTCCCAGATTGCAAATATATGTTTATTATTATTTTTTTTATATTTTGATATACGCATTTCCAGCAAATCCAACTTGACAGTATGTGCTGTGGGTTTGGTTCAACATTATTAGCTCAGTAACTCAACATACACAAAAGCATTATTCAGATGTTTGTTTCAAAGTAACAGCAAATTCCTAAACATACTAACAGCAAAGCATCCAGCCAAACCGTCCTTAAACCCTATGCATGGAAAGAAAAACGAACAATTAAATAGGAACCCCTAACATTGGCTGTACAACTGATATATACTGAAAGATCCCTGCATCTATTATTCTGAGAGTATAATAGATAGAGGTCTCTGAATAGAGGTCTTCAAAATTGTATTGGTAGTGATGATGGCTGGAAGCTGTAGGCGAACTTAGGCCCAATCCACACGAACACGGGTATTTTAGAAACCGCAGCTTTTTCTTTGTGGTTTGGCTGTTCGTCCGCACACAAATGCAGTATCCGGACACTGAAACCAAACTTTTTTTTTAAACTCCTGCCAGGGTGAACATTTTCGGAAACTCTGGTTGCAGTGGTGTCATGTGACCATGGAATAAATACAATAACCCTGTTTTATTAATTTGTTGTAAAACCATGGTTAATTTTTGTAAGATATATTTACTGTGTGTGTTTTCATAGCACTCAACTCAAATGTTGTTTGAAGGACATCATTGGGCAGGATGTGGAATAGTGTGTTGTCAATAAAAAAGGCCAGTTTTATCCGATTAATCGGTAAAATAATTGGCCAACTAATCAATTATCAAAATAATCGTTAGTAGCAGCCCTAAATAAAAGATATTTGTAAAAGAGAATAATAGGACCCCTAAATGGAGCTGCTGTATCACAGTTCATGTATGGCATTATATACACTCCCCTAAAGGATTATTAGGAACACCTGTTCAATTTCTCATTAATGCAATTATCTAATCAACCAATCACATGGCAGTTGCTTTAATGCATTTAGGGGTGTGGTCCTGGTTAAGACAATCTCCTGAACTCCAAACTGAATGTCAGAATGGGAAAGAAAGGTGATTTAAGCAATTTTGAGCGTGGCATGGTTGTTGGTGCCAGACGGGCCGGTCTGAGTATTTCACAATCGAAATAACCACTCGTTACAACCGAGGTATGCAGCAAAGCATTTGTGAAGCCACAACATGCACAACCTTGAGGCGGATGGGCTACAACAGCAGAAGACCCCACAGGGTACCACTCATCTCTATTACAAATAGGAAAAAGAGACTTTTTCAAAAAAAGACACAATTGGACAGTTGAAGACTGGAAAAATGTTGCCTGGTCTGATGAGTCTCGATTTCTGTTGAGTCTCAGATGGTAGAGTCAGAATTTGGCGTAAACAGAATGAGAACATGGATCCATCATGCCTTGTTACCACTCTGCAGGCTGGTGGTGGTGGTGTAATGGTGTGGGGGATGTTTTCTTGGCACACTTTAGGCCCCTTTGTGCCAATTGGGCATCGTTTAAATGCCACGGCCTACCTGAGCATTGTTTCTGACCATGTCCATCCCTTTATGACCACCATGTACCCATCCTCTGATGGCTACTTCCAGCAGGATAATGCACCATGTCACAAAGCTCGAATCATTTCAAATTATTTTCTTGAACATGACAATGAGTTCACTGTACTAAAATTGCCCCCACAGTCACCAGATCTCAACCCAATAGAGCATCTTTGGGATGTGGTGGAACGGGAGCTTCGTGCCCTCGATGTGCATCCCAAAAATCTCCATCAACTGCAAGATGCTATCCTATCAATATGGGCCAACATTTCTAAAGAATGCTTTCAGCACCTTGTTGAATCAATGCCATTAAGGCAGTTCTGAAGGCAAAAGGGGGTCAAACACAGTATTAGTATGGTGTTCCTAATAATCCTTTAGGTGAGTGTATAACTTTTACCATGACCATGAACATAACATATTTGTTCCAAAGCTGTAACTCGAGCAATTTCCACTGGCCTAATCATATTCTATATTGCTAAATGCATTCTGAGTGTAATTCATACGTGTCTTTTTGACTAATGACTTTCCATGACATTTCCAGTCATTCAAGATTACTGGTGATCACAGTGATATGCAGTGTCATTAAAAACTAGTTTAACCATAAAGAATCAAGTCAAACTGTTCACTCCCACAAGAGCTTTTTTCCCCTCATTATTCATTACCGGAACCATGTGAACACAAATGCTCGACCCTGACTATGTAACTGTACGTATACCATACCTATAAATGAAAGCACAAGTCCATGTTAGACAACAATTTTACGCTTTAAATGTTGTTAAACTAGAGCCGACGCTGACAACACGAAGTACAAGCATGCAAAATAAGTAACAGATAAAAGACTAACAGTGAACAAAGAAACTGTCACATGTGGATTCGCTTCTGTCTGACTGATCTCCCCGCCCTCGCATACAGCACACACCACCTGCACTTTATATAAAACCGACCTTTACGCGTATGATCAAAATATATTCTACATCAGGGTTATCAAACCAATAGCATTTGACAATCCTAGCAGACTGAACAGATTTTGATCACAGATGTGGTTTAGGAGCTCACGTTTGGATTGGAAGCTAACTGGCTAATGCACTTTCGCTAACACGGGCTAGTTTGTCAAGCAGTGCCCTTGACTGAGAGTGCAGTAATGCTAGGGTGTCAAGAAAATATTTACGGGCAAAATGACAGGTCCAAATATATAAATGTTGTCTATTAAGAAAAAAAAAACAGTTATGCTTTATAATTGGGGACATTACCATGTTCTCCAGCTCTGGGTTAGTCGCTCCGTGCTGGCCCTGTACAGGGCTAGCGCTTCCTTCGGGAGTTTTCCTCTCTCCATTCTTTTTTCCTTGCTTTTCCTTGCTGCGACTTCGGTTCCACAGGTAAACAGCTCCGACGCCTAGGACGATCGGTGTCCCTACTAGGAGTGCCAGCTGCCAGCGGGGGAGCCCACTCCCGGACTGCGGCTCTACGGGCTTCGAGGCAGCCATCATCCACGCAGCAGCACTCAGCTAACGCGCAAACTCACACACACAGTAACGTGCATACGCAACAACGAGCCACCTCCTTTACAGAAGCTACTGGGAGGTCACCGGACTGAGCACTTAGCAGGTTGTATCATGGGATACTGGAGGACTACAGATTGTTATCCACAATTATCTGAAACTTTATACGTATATATTTTTTATATTTATACAATGTTTAATTAATAAACATTTATTTCACAATATGGCATTGTTGGATAGATTTTAAACTACATTGAGGTAGGCTACTTATTACAGTCAGTGTTCTTTTCAGAGAAAATTAAACTATTGCTATTTTCCAACACTTTTAGACATTTTCATATTGTATTGGGTTTGTTTTCATGTGGCCATGGTAGTTTTTATAGGCCTACTTGAATTTTGTATTTTGAAGAGACCATCTATTCAATGTTTTTCTCAGAAATTTGGGCCCCCTCTTTCAACAAGGTCCTACAGCCCTAGCATCTCATATGTCTGCATCTCCTGGTAGATAATAACTAAAATTTAAATATAGCTCAGTGCAGGGGGCATGCTGAGCTTTTAAGTAAAAGTAAAATACATCTTGTGTAAAAAGAATTTATGTTTAAACAGATAAAAAAAACAGTACAGTAGACAGATCAGGGGATGTATAGCCAGGTGGACGAGTGCACGCTGTGCATTCAGGCCTATATCACATATACATCGTAAATTAACTTATATTTAAACAAGAGAAAAGCAACAGAGAGATAGTGGGTGTAGCTCATTGGTTGAGCGCATACTTTGCATGTATGAATTCCTGGGTTCAATCTGGAAATGGATTTCATGTAATTTAAATGCTTAACTCCATTAAAGGGTTACTTCAGCAATTTAGCATAAATCTTGCCCTGAGACAAGAGAATTATGCATTTCCAGGAGGCTTTAGACTACAGCCAGTAGAAGGAGCTAGTTCTGCATGTTTTCAACCCATAGGGGTGGGATCTCACTCACATAATGTAAATGCTCACGGCCACTGCCGCTCTGCTCAGGCATTCATAACGGAGCGGTGCAGAGCAAAGTGAGTGTTTCAACTTTTCAATGAATTCCTATGAAAGTTAAGCTTCCATAGGCATGATCTGATAACGCGCCAGACTGGAGAGGAGACGCGTCGTGAATGACTGCTGTGCTTACCTCAGCTCTTCGCTCTCCTCATGAATGAAATCTGACTCCGTTTGTGTCATGACTTTCGTTCGGCTCCCTCACACTTTATTGAAAAGACACGTTCAGTTTTTAATTGTAGTGTCTGTTCTCTAACTGAACAAAATAATTTTTATTACTATGAATATCAAAACGAAGGTTGGGTGTAGCCGCGGTGGGCAAGAGATGTAACCAGTAGCTGTGGCTTTGGGAGTGGCCTCATAGGGCAGCAAAGCAAGTGCATTCTGAGAGTTGTTGTCTTTCATCCACATGGTCTTTTCTAGGTCTAGAAGGCTACATAAATGACCCAGTTTAAATACACTTTCAGCACTGAAGTACCCCTTTAATGAGAATGTCATATTTAATCTAAATGTGTATCAGATCAAACAAAACTCTGTAAAACAGAGTTTAAATTATTAATTTATTTATTCAAACTGTCATTGTGAACATGCACTGTGTTTATGATACTAGGACTCTTATTGAGGATTTAAATGATTTAAACTGCTGTCAGTCTCTCAGCCAAACTAGTATGTCTCCAAAATGTTTGTATGCATGGATAGAGTTTGTGTACAGGTGAGAAAAATTTCACGTCAAGTTGTTTTTACGTCTCTTTCAGGGCCTGTTTTGTGTGCTTTGTATCAGGTACTGGGTTCAATCTCCAGCAATGTTGGACTTTTAAGGCCTACTATATCACAAATACATCTTGCATAAAGGAAATTGTATTTAAAAGGTTAATGTTTTTGTGGGGTTCAATTATATAGTATGATTTTTCCATCAAAAATTGTCATAATTTAGAAATAAAAATTTTTTTTTCTACCCTGATTTTAGCCCTCTGATTTGAATGCTCTGTTTGAAGGGGTGTGTCTGCTGTGAGACTTCAGTGTAAATGCCCACTGCTATGATTGTATGTAAATGCCCACTGCTTAACCTTGTTAACTTGCAAATGTCTCTGTGTGTCTTCTACCTCTCTGGGCCAGACACTCAGAACTTGGTCAATCCACTGTGGTCTTTCTGGCATGGAAACTCGAGTCTTGCTGTAGTCACTGTCTCGCTGGGCTAAAACTCTGAACGTAGTGTTTGTTGATGTCTCTTTCCTCACAGGCTGAAGGCTCAAAATGTGGTCGTATCTGTTGCTGCCTCACAAGCTGTAGACTCAGATCCTCTGATCTTTTGTTGCCTCTCTGGATAAACCAGAGGCTCAGAACTTGGTGATCTGTTTTAGTCTCATCCTTGCCGGACAGACTCAGAACGAAGGAGTGTCTGTTGAGAGGGTACCTTTATCATGTAAAGAAATTATGTAAAGATTTATATACCAATAATACAATTTTATATTCAATTCTGTAATTTATCGGAAGCCAATGGAGGGATCTCAAAAGGGGGGTGGCATGATCAAATTTCCTCTTTCCCTTCAGGAATTTAGCCGCTGCATTTTGAACAACCTGCAGGTGCGATGTCTGGGATTTTGATATACCAAAATAAAGTGAGTTGCAGTAGTCAAGACGCGATTTAATTTTTGCCAGGGAGCGAAGATAGAAAAAGCTAGATCCAATTACACTACTAATTTGTTTTTCAAATTTGAGGGAACTATCTAATATCACACCTAAATTCCGTACTTGGGAAGAGACAGGTCAATCTAGAGAGCTAAGGTCAAGATCGTGTTTTGGCCTGGTTTCTGAAGGGTCAAAAACAACAACTTCAAGTTCAAAAATAGGAAATTCTTGGCAAGCCAAGCTTTAACCTCCTCAAGACATGCTGTCAAACTGTCGAGAGCACACCTATTTTTCCTAGACAAAGGCATATAAATCTGCATGTCGTCAGCATAACAGTGAAATGAGACATTGTGTTTCCTAAAGATAGAACAGAGAGGAAGAAGATAAAGAGAGAATAGGACAGGAGCCAAGACAGAACTCTGAGGCACGCCGCAAGAAAAATTACGGTTGGAAGAAGAGAAACGTCTATCAGTTAAAAAAGCTTTGAACCAGCTTAAAACCTTGCCCCCTAGACCAATGCAAGTCTCCAGCCGAGAAACTAGAATCGTATGGTCAACAGTATAAAAAGCAGAGGACAAATCTAACATTACTAAAATTACTGAATCTCTCGAGTCTGTAGCCATATAAATATCATTAAGAACTCTTGTAAGGGCAGTTTCTGTGCTGTGCAAAGATTTAAACCCCGACTGAAACTTCTCAAAGATATGATTGTCATTTAAGACAGTCTGAAGCTGTAATAATACGATTTTTTCCAATACCTTGGAAATAAACGGCACAATGGATATAGGGCGAAAATTTGATAAAATAGAGGAATCAAGTGAGGGTTTCTAGGTGTAACCACTTCTCTCCACTTCTCTCCCGCCTCATCGCCCATATGATTGCAGCATAGATCTTCTCCCGGGGACCATGCCTCCTCGGGGAAGACTACACTCGTTGTCCACTCCCGAACGAGAGGCGCTCGAAATATATCTTTCCGACTCACTCAACGCTGGTACGATCGTTCCTTCTTCGTCCCCAGCTTCTTCTTTGTTAAGAAGAAGGACGGCTCCCTGCATCCCTGTATTGATTATCGGGGTTTGAATGACATCACTGTCAAGAATCATTATCCATTGCCACTGATGTCATCAGCCTTCGAGATCTTGCAGGGAGCCAGGGTTTCCACGAAGCTCGATTTGCGTAACGCCTATCACCTTGTTCGTATTAGGGAGGGGGATGAATGGAAGACCGCGTTTAACACGCCCCTCTGGCACTTTGAATACCGAGTCCTTCCCTTCGGGTTAGTAAACGCCCCCGCAGTCTTCCAGGCCTTAGTAAATGAAGTCCTACGGGACAAGCTCAACGTGTTCGTCTATCTCGACGACATTTTAATCTTTTCGCCGTCACTCCAGGTGCACGTCCAACATGTTCGTCGTGTCCTTCAGCGGCTTCTGTAGAATCGACTTTATGTAAAGGCTGAGAAATGTTCTTTCCATGCCTCCTAAGTGACGTTTCTGGGTTCGGTCATCTCGGCAGAGGGGATCAGTATGGACCCCGCCAAGGTCCAGGCGATCACTGATTGGCCCGTGCCCAATTCTCGTCTTGCACTACAACGCTTCCTTGGTTTTGCTTATTTTTACCGGCGTTTTATTCCTGGATTCAGTAAGGTGGCGGCCCCTCTTACTGACCAGTTTAGATGGTCAGAGTCTGCACAGGCGGCGTTTGAGGTTCTGAAATCTCTTTTTTCTACCGTGCCCATCCTTATAACCCCTGACTTCACTAAGCAATTTATAGTCGAGGTTGACGCTTCCGAAGTGGGGGTCGGGGCTGTTCTTTCCCAACGCTCCTCCACTGACGGAAAGATACATCCCTGCGCTTATTTTTCCCATCGCCTCTCACCCCCGGAGCGTAATTATGACGTAGGCAACCGCGAGCTACTCGCCATTCATCTAGCTTTAGGCGAATGGCGACAGTGGCTAGAGGGAGCACCTGTTCCTTTTTTGGTCTGGACAGATCACCGTAATCTTGAATACATTCTTAAGGCCAAGAGACTTAATGCTCGTCAAGCCCATTGGTCCCTGTTCTTTACCTGGTTCGATTTTACTATTTCATATCGCCCGGGTTCTAAGAACGTCAAGCCTGACGCACTATCTCGTCAGTTTGACCCCTCCGTATTGGTAGAGCCTGAGAAGATTATTCCCTCAGGTCGTGTTGTCAGAACATCTGTCTGGGGAATAGAGAGGTTGGTAAAGCGTTCCCTTTCTCGAGCCATCATACCACATAACGTCCCTAGGGGACTCCTTTTTGTCCCCGTATCTACTCGACGAGCTGTTCTTCAGTGGGCACACACCTCTAAATTGACTGCCCATCCCGGCGTCCGTGGCACCCTTGCGTTTATTCGTCAGTGTTTTTGGTGGCCCTCGTTGGAACATGACGTGCAATGGTTTATTGCCTCATGTGTAACGTGCGCGCAGACTAAGGCTGGCAATTCCCCTCCTGCCGGTCTTCTTCGACCGTTGCCGGTTCCTAATCGACCGTGGTCTCACTTGGCTCTTGACTTTATCACTGGGCTTCCCCTCTCGGTGGGTAACACTGTGATTCTTACCGTTGTAGATCGATTTTCTAAATTGGCCCACTTTATCCCACTCGCTAAACTCCCCTCTGCCAAGGAGACCGCCCAGATCATGGTTGACCATATTTTTAGACTCCACGGTCTACCTTCCGATATAGTGTCTGATAGAGGTCCCCAATTTTCTTCTCAATTCTGGAGGGAGTTTTGTCGTCTGATTGATTTCGTCAGGGTATCACCCTCAGACGAACGGTCAAGTGGAACAATCATATTGTCGCCCGCATTCTGCGTAGTCTCACCCATCAGAATCCCGCATCCTGGTCTCAGCAACTTTCCTGGGCAGAATACGCCCATAATTCTCTCCCGTCCTCCGCCACCGGTCTTTCGCCTTTCCACTGCTGTCTTGGCTATCAACCCGTTGCAAGCGCACCTGGAAGCTTCGCCTTCCGCCTAAATTTCACCGGGTTCATCCCGTATTCCATGTTTCTTGCATCAAGCCAGCCGTTCGCCCAGCCGTACCCCTATTTACAGGGTTCGTCGAATCCTCGACATGCGTCGCCGGGGACGCGGACATCAATATCTTGTCGACCGACTAGGAGGGGTTGTCTCTCCTGAGGAGAGAAGCTGGGTTCCCTCCCGGGATGTCCTGGATCCTTCTCTCATCTCTGATTTCCTCCGGACTCGCCAGATGCCCTTGGGAGCGTCGGGTGGCGCTCGTTGAGTGAGGGGTACTGTTATGATCCGAGGCTTCTTCCACCTTTTCTCTGTCTCCCTCTTGTGGTCACTCTCGCTTTCACTCAATCTATTACGCACTCACATCCTCATTATCTCTTACAGCCGGTTCCCCTTTCGTTACAATCTCCTCACCTGTCCCTTTTCTACCTTGATTGTCTCGACTTCTTATTCCCTCTCCTTCCCTGTCGTGTTGTCAGATTATTCTTTCACTACACATGAGAAACGGCTGTCTACACACCTTGTCCTATCCTGTCCTGTCCTATCTGTGTGACTATTCTATCGTATGCTCTAACCGTGAGTAAGACTGCTTAAAGACTGTGAGTTATCCAGCTGTGCCTGTTTGCAGAAGTACCTGTTCAGCACCAGCTTACAGCTGTACACCCACTTGGCTGTTCGATCTATTCCTGACTGGCCGTTGGCTTCTCTGAGTACCAGGCTATCGTTCCTCGTGGGAGTTGTGTTTCCATTTGCCAGACTACTGCTGGTTCTGTTCGGGCTTTGTTTATCGCCTGCTATTTATGTTTGAGTATCACTGAGGACGAAGTCCAGTTTCTCATTAAAGACTGTTGATTGCTCTCTCTACCCTGGTCTCCCATCATCCTCACCTCCTAACACCATCAACTGCAAGATGCTATCCTATCAATATGGGCCAACATTTCTAAAGAATGTGCTGAAAGCGAAAGGGGGTCAAACACAGTATTAGTATGGTGTTCCTAATAATCCTTTAGGTGAGTGTATATATACACACACACTCACACACACATATTGACTTTGGTCATAATCACAAGGAATCACATTTCCTGTTCATGACAACATACTGTAATTTAAAAGCATCTGAAGAGTCCAAAAAGCCAAATAATTTTAAAGGGTAAGACAAAATGGTTGTGAAGAAATAAAATATGAATGTTATTTGAATATAATTTTTTTTATCATAAGCAAAATAATAAAACGATTTAAAGGTCCCAATTCCATGACATGAAAATTTCACTTTACAATGTTTTTTAACATTAATATGAGTTCCCCTAGCCTGTATGGTCCCCAAGTGGCTAGAAATTGTGTAAACCTTAAAGTCTATGGTGTAAATTTCCTTTGAGAAAATGAGAGCTCAGATGGGCTGATCTGGAATCTTCCCTCTGTCGTCATACAGGGAAAGGTTATATCCGCTTTCTCTGCTTTGCCCGCCCAGGGAATTTGAAGTAAATGGATTCAGTTTATTTTAGTCACAATGTCAGCACAGGCTTTACAAACAGACGTTTACGTGATTTCTGATGTGTAGCTAATTATTCAAGTTCACACAGACTTTCTTCCTAAATCGTTTAATACTGTGTATGCATCAGTGAATCAAGCCAGTGACTAAAAGATCAACTTAACATTGTTTCTATTAGTAGCATGAAACAAATCTGTTATTTAAATTGTGATTAGACTACAGAGAGCGATCAAAGAACACTCGCTTTATAATGTTCTGAGCTGTCAACAACACATTGAGGCTGTAAAAGTAAATAAGTAGTAAGTAAATGAGTTTACCTCCGGTGTAATAATAGTACTGTAGAACCATTTAGCGACTTAGTAGCAATCTGCTTTTTTAATACAAGTAAAAGTGTTAAAAAATGTATAAGGGGGTATTACTGATGTATTTTATGTCTATCTGTAAAGTGTCACATGCTCCCCACAATTGATGCTGAGAAGCGCAGAAGGGTATTTACTCATACAACCATTTCTGATCTCTTTCAGAGAGCAGTTACTGGCAGATTTGCTCTCCTTCGAAGGCCAGCCTGCAGGGGGTGCTCTAGCTCCAGCCTTGAACTGTCCGCTCGCCCCTAGCACCTGTGACCTATGCCTGTGACGGACCTGTCTTTTCCGCCTGCAGCACTCCGTCTTCGATGCTCTGTGCACTTTCTCATCAACTTTCACGCTGCCATTCTCAGCCCTGCGACCTTCACCTGCTCAAACATGGCCTAAAGCGCCGCAGGGACTCGGACACATGCACACGGCCTGTGCTAGACTTTGCCAAAATGACACAGGTATGCGTTAGCTATTCCTTACAGTTAGCTACTACAGCTAACATTAATTTTTTTTTTCTGAGGAGGAAAAGGAGGCAGTCGACTGTACAGAAAAGGAGGAATTACAAAAAGAAAGAAAACAAACCACAATAGAACAAAGACACAAATTTAATAGACCTACCTGAAAAAGCACTAGAAATAATGCAAGAATATTCTTATTAAAGTTACAAAAGTGATTCAGTCAAGAGCAGTTATCAATTTTCTCTTTTTTTTGTTTTCTTTTTTGACTTTTTACTTGCAAAGACATGGTCACTTTGACAACGTATGTGTTTAACTGTTCAGCTCTGCACCACCTGCTACCAGTGTTTGGGGATTAAAAGTAACTTGAGTTACCTAATCAGATTACTTTTTCAAGTAACTAGTAAAGTAACGCATTACTTTTCAAATTTACAACAAAATATCTGAGTTACTTTTTCACATTTATTTGACTGACAGCTCTCCTGTCCCCAAAAATCTAGAGTAAGTGGAGAGGCTTTGTGTGTAAACATGATGGTTATTGTAGTTCTAGATCTCACTTGCACAATAAAGATTCAGTATTCCTCAAAATGAATGAAAGGAATTATCAGTGAAATGCAAAATCAGAGTACTATGCAAACCTCCAATTATTAAATGTTAAATAAAACAAATATTTGTATGCATTTAATCTACCTTTATTGACCAATGTCTTGCTGCTGACCTTTGATGATTCAGTTAAACCATGAGCAAAAATTACTAGATTACTATACTGTTCATATGTGAATTTTCATTTTTACCTCAGCCTGAGGCTTATTATTTAAATTTTGGTATGAAGAGGTCTTTTACATTTGCACAAAAATAAAAAAAAATTTGTAAAAAAAACAAAAAACACACAAAAAACAAGCCCAGGTGAGAAAAAGTAATGCAAAAGTAACGTAATATTAATTTTCTTGAAAAGTAACTTTAGTAACTCAATTAGTTACTTTTTAAGGGAGTAATACAATATTGCAATGCATTACTTTTCAAAGTAACTTTCCCCAGCAGACACTGACCCATCAACATTGTACATTCCAGAATAAGTTGCTGAGACAGTCTGAAGAATGCAAATATTTCAAAAAGGTTTTATGTGTATCGGACGTCCTCTTAGAATTGATCTTCAAATGGAGGGAGCTGAGGCGAACAGCTTCCCACTTCTTTCTTTTCTCGTCTTTCCTCTCGACTTGTTTAGTAAGAATAGACTTTCTTGGATGATGGTTATAAATATCAGTGTTTTGTGTAATTGAAATATAAAAGGGCAGTATGACATGGCAGTGTTTACTCTGCAGACCTTTATACTTCCTGACGAAGGTCCATCTAATTCAACATAAGCCTTTTTCCCCCCCTCTGAATCAAAAGATTCCTCGAGGAAATTAATTGTGTACTGTAGTTGTTCTTTTTTTTCTTCCACAGATTCTCTTTTTTATCTGTACAATGCGTTCCTCTAAAACTGAAATGTGTATACATTTATTAATGCACTGTATTTGGGACATTTAGAAGCAATGAAAGCAACCACTGTATTCTAAAGGCACATTGTTATACTGTATTGTACAGCGAGTATTTGTTCAAATAAGTTGTGCAAAGATGGAAGCTTGAAGGTTGGAGACAGGCTATTTCTGTCATTTAGAGATTTTTTTTATTGTATGTGTGATCAATTCAGACTCCGTTTATGTAAAAATAAAGTTTATTTGAAATTACAGCAAGTTGACATACTAAGCCGTATGAGCTGTGTAAAACTGGAAGAAACTATCCTCCTGGATGTTATAAAATGGAATGTCACATGCTTTTTGATGGTAAATTTCCCACTGAGGTACATTGTATGGCATGCAAGTTGAAACACTTAGTTTAGTGGATGGTTTGTAAGTCTTTAAAGGTCCCATGGCATTGATTTTTATTTTATTTTATAATGTATTCTGAGGTTCACTTATATTGTTAACATTATTTTTTACATCATAAAATGTCATAATTTAGAAATTAAAGGCATTTTTTCTATACTGATGTTTGCCTTCTGGCTGAATGCCCTGTTTCAAGGGGCGTGTCTGCTTTGAGACTTCAGTAATAACACACTTTTGTGATTAGCTGACATCTTTGCATTTGAAATGAGTATCAGATCTTGTAGCAGAGGGGGTGTGGTTTAACGAGGTCTACGAGGTACGAGCCTGCCAGAGAGTTCAGTTCTCTCAGCACGTCTCAGTTCAGTGAACTGTTGTAGTTACTAGAAAATACTTCAGGTTATTAGTTTATTTCTAGTCAGAGGGACTGTCACACATGTCAGAAAGTTAGTAACTTTAGTAAATTATGGATCAGCGCTGACTCGAGACGCGAACCGTTTAGAACGATTCAGTCCAATTTGGTGAACTGGTTCGACCGGTTCACTAAAAAGAACCGGTTCAAAAGAATGATTCGTTCGCGAACTGGACATCACTAATGGACCAGAGACAGAGCAATTGCTAACAATGTTATATTGTAACTACTGAGTTGTGAGAGTGCCGTCAGCTTGAGTTTTTGTTTGTATCTGAGAGTTCTGAATAAACACGAGTCCCAGGCACGCCGAGCCCGTCTTCCTCCTTATTCTACCAACTTTGTAACACATGTAAAGTACCATTGCAGCTGTCGAGATGAACGAGTTACGAGTAAGTGTTGATTATAACATTATTTTTTAGATATTTTCCTATCATATGAAAAGCGTCAGTGCATTGAGTACACAGCGCAAAAAAAGACACAACAGAGCAGTAATCAAATGCAATCAAATGAGAGATGGTGGGACAGTGGGTTAAACTATGGAACTGATATGCAGAAGGTTGCTGGTTCGATCCCAGCGGTCACCACCAGTGTGTCCTTGAGCAAGGCACTTTACTCCATGCTGCTCCAGGGGGACTGTCCCTGTAATAAGGGCACTGTAAGGCACTTTGGATAAAAGCGTCTGCCAAATGCATAAATGTAAATGTAAATGCAATCCAGTTTATTGAGCCCGGATACCCCCTTCTGCTTAATCTCGCGCTGCGTATGGCGCCTCCGCTGTGGGTGAGATGCAGTACTGGGGGTCGGTGATGTTGAAGGCCGACCGGCCAGTGCATCCCGAGCTTCGGCGTGCGTGAGGTTTATCTTTTAAGATGTGGCTCTGCCGATGTTGAGCAGAAACTCGCGACTGTATGCTAGGGCTGTCAACGAATATTCTAAATTCGAATATATATTCGAATAGTTTTTAAAAAACGAATTTCGAAGGGGAAAATTAATATTCGAATTTAAAAAAAAAGTGAAAAAAAAATGCCCGCGATAGTAGAGGCGTGGCTGTCTGCTTTGCGAGTGGGCGCGCTAGCGGCCTGAAGCCTTGTTTTATACTTTCGCCTGGCTCCGCAGCGCGAGCCTTTACTGTCTATGGCGCGAGCCCCCGCTGACTGTGCGCGCTCCTCCCCAAACGGACGAGGCGTTTAGTTTATACTTGACCATTGTGCTATTCTTTGAAGCGACAGAGGGCGACTCGGAGTAATTGTTCTATAAACCATCAGGAAAAAGCGTAGAGAAGAAGTGGGCTAATGTACACAGGTGACGATATTTATTTTAGTACACTTCACCGAAAACCACACTACAAAAGAATCATGTAAAACCGATCAAAATAAACCTTGATATTACTTGTGACATGAGAACAAAATGTATGTAGAAATGTAACGTTAACTTGTACAACTAAATTTATGATCTCTTAAATGTTTCCTAATTTCACTAAACACTTTCGTGAGTTTTCACTTTGTTTCGTGAACTTTTCTTTATTAAACGAGCTTGTTTATGCTTTTGTAGGCTCATTTTGTAAATATAAGCAACTCATTTGTATGTGCAAACTGGACCACCCTTACTTTGCATCGCCCGCCAGAAGCTCTTTATCTGCTACACGACAAGAGGCCATAACGGAGAAATTAATTTCGTTAATTTGTAAGGACACGAGAGCGATCAGTGTGGTGGATGGGGCAGGCTTCAGGGAGTTCTGTCGAGCAGTGGAACCGAGGTACCATAACCCTAACATTACTAAAGTGTAGGCTACTGTACTGACTGAAGAGATGTTGCATGAATAAAGGATAAATGCACTGCTTCCACTGGTTTGATTATTTACCGTTTCACGTCAAGGAAAAGTTCCATGTTTACCACAGCACAGCTCGCTCGGAGTGTTCAATATGCTGTAAATCTTCAATTAATATTTGTTTCAATCACTGAATGAAGCCTGCTATATTTGGGACAAGAGTCGCGACCTTAAATTGCTTGCACAAAACTCTTGATCAGCTCAAAATGTGTTTGTTCATTTAAACCGTTATGCGCAGAGAGCGTGAGGGTGAGGGCGAGAGAGTGTGAGGTCTGCCGGTCTTGGCCATTAGTTGATTTACTTGTTTTTGTGTAGGTAATACGTTGTCAAATATGTTTAAACTTAAATAGACTACCTATACAAGTAGTTATGTCTCTTTGTATTAATTTGTCCTGTTATTGACGTAATGCGCGTCATTGACAAAATGCGCAACCAGATGTTCGAATAGTTCGAATATTCGTGTTTTTTTTAGAGGGAATATTCGAACGTCATTTTTGAGCAATTTTGACAGCCCTACTGTATGCACATTTTAGAACAGATAGACGCGACGAGGACGTACAAAAACACTGACTCACAAGATAGAAAACACTGTTCTGTCGGGAGAGAGAGAAGCCACAGCACGAATAATAAAATTCTGTGTGAATTTGAATAATTAGCTACACATCAGAAATCACTATCACAGATCAGAAGGAACTGAAAAAAGACTTGTTTTCATTTGTACATCCAAGCACTGAGAAACTGCCAGCATTCACTCGTTCACAAGCCATGATCTCTCGAGGAGAAACAAATATGGCGCTCACATGGGCGTGCCAAATTCTCTGGGCGGAGGAAAGGGAGGTAAGGGCAGAGAAAGACAGCCAGAACTCAGTTTACACCGATAAAAATTTCTAGCCACTTGGGGACAATATTCAGGCTAGGGGAATTAATGTTGAAAAACCTCATAAAATGAAAATTTCATGCCATGGAACCTTTAAGTCTACAGTTTCAGCGATATCACATATTTTTCAGTTCACATTGCGCTTTTTACAATACTTATTGTTTCAAGGCAGCTTTACAGAAAATGCATGTTTCTATTTTACAATTAAGAGTAATCTGTTCTCAGAGGTGACTGTCAAAGTAATGTCCATTTACCACAACTGTACAGTTAGAAGATAATACAGATCATGCGGTTAGCTAAATTTGGGTATTCATTTAAGCAGAAACACTGAACACGTAAAAGCAATTACAGTTTTGTATGTCACATAGTATAACTTCTCTTTGAGACGTCACTTACCTCGTATTACTTACCTGGTGAAACTGATAAAAATGAGTTACTTAACCTCTGTAGAACTGAAGCATAATCGGAATAGTTCATATTTACAGATTATTATATGTTTTCCCAATAAAATAACAGATTTTGTGCTTTTTTTCATAAACATTGTGGTTTAATGTGGCACACAGCTGTGGCATGAATCTGCAGCAGAGGCTAAAGGCTAACTTAACTAACTTAAACTAAACTAACTATTTACAATATGTACACATCCCTAGACGAGTAGTTCCGCAAGACGCTAAAACTACCCCCTCAAGCCAAGGCGCCAGGCGCAACCAAGGCCTGCCAGCCCCGCAAGACGCTAAGGCTGGAGGGATGGAAAGGCTAACTTAACTAACTTAAACTAAACTAACTATTTACAATATGTACACATCCCTAGACGAGTAGTTCCGCAAGACGCTAAAACTACCCCCTCAAGCCAAGGCGCCAGGCGCAACCAAGGCCTGCCAGCCCCGCAAGACGCTAAGGCTGGAGGGATGGAAAGGCTAACTTAAACTAAACTAACTATTTACAATATGTACACATCCCTAGGCAAGTAGTTCCGCAAGACGCTAAAACTACCCCCTCAAGCCAAGGTGCCAGGCGCAACCAAGGCCTGCCAGCCCCGCAAGGCGCTAAGGCTGGAGGGATGGAGTGGCCACCGATGTCAGCCCGCCAGACGCAAAGCTGACCCTCCTCATGACCTACAGGGGGACCTGAAACATATTTATAAATTGTACAAGTTAGACAAACACATTTCATAAGGTAAAAAAATACAACTTGTCATCTGTGTAGTGGATAAGGATTGACTATATGACAGTTGATGCAGGTATTGAAAGGAAGCTAATGTCTATATTCAGATAATCAATGCCAACAAACAAAAAGCCAAAAAACAACAACAATAAGAAAATGTCAATATATCTTCAAACTCATTTAACTTCTTAGACTCAGTACCTTGAACCAGTCCTGGAAGTGCATCTCCTCCAGATGAAGCCTCTGCTCTGGCTCGCTCTTCAGGCAACCCCGAATAAAACGGCAGCATTCTGTGCAGAAAGATGGAGATATGTCTGATTATTAACTTGTTGTCTAAGCTGTAAAACTGGGGGAAATTCCTGCATTATCCATAATAACATCTATAAAGCCACTGTTTTCTCTGTTTTGCATGTTTAAGAGTTCAATTGTCCTTCTTTGTTGTAATGAAACTCTCACCATCTGAGAAGCCCGGCTGGAACCAGACATCAGCATCCATCAAATTTATATCGGTGCTGTCTGGGAAAAGGCTGGTGATCATAGTAAACAGCAGCACCCCCAGCGACCACACCGTTGCCTGCTTCCCATGGTACTCGCCCTTCTCATAGTACTCCGGAGGGCAGTACCTTTCTGTTCCTGGAGGAAAGAGTTTGTCACGTGTCAAAGTTTGTTTTACCACTGCATGTTTTCTCACTTTACTCTGACTGAAATGCCATTTAATTTTAGTCAACAAAAATAATTTTATGCTGAGAATGTATTTAGTGCATTGTTAATATCTCACTACGTCTCATCTGATTAAGACCTGGTGTAACTGGACACTTGAGTTTAAGTCCCTAACTATAAGTTTGAAAGATACATACCAGAGTAGAGTTCGTAGGACGAGTTTTTCAAGAGGTCCCCACAGCCGAAATCAATTAATTTGACCTCCAGGTTCTCTGTGTTGACCAGGAGGTTCGGCATCTTGATGTCCCGGTGGAAGACCCCCCGGGAACAGCAGACGGCAGCAGCGTCAATCACCTGCCACATGAAGTGACGTGCCAACTCCTCACTGAAGAGTCTGTCATGAGACTCCCAAACACAGTGCATGTCCATGCAGGGCAACGGGCGTTCTAAGGCCATGATGTACTCATCGGGATGGTCCTGCCAGTCCAGCAGCTCTATAATGTGGCGACTGCTGGGGCCTTGATTGGCCATGACTGTCAGGGCCACCTCAAGCGGAACTGGTCTGGGATGGTCAGGCTAGAAGATAATCATGATAATCAGATTGAAGTGGTTTCTCAAATGAGGATTTTGCCCAGTCTGTTTATCTATTGAAATATTTGTGATTTACATGAATCTAAAATGTTATAAATTGCAAACAGTGAGGAGGAGATGACATAGACAGCTCAGTCAACTTACAAGGCTGATGTATGGCGTGTTCTTAGTCTTTGCTGTGAATTTCACAGCCACCTGAAGGCCATCCTTGCAACGGGTCCCTTCAAAGACCGAGCCAAATCCTCCTTCCCCCATTTTCTTGCCGATGGCGTATTTCCAG
Organism: Romanogobio albipinnatus; assembly: GCA_023566225.1. Lineage (NCBI taxonomy): Eukaryota > Metazoa > Chordata > Actinopteri > Cypriniformes > Gobionidae > Romanogobio > Romanogobio albipinnatus. Next base: position 25,249,428 of record CM042250.1, on the reverse strand, counting down.
CAAATGTGGTCTGTTAAAAAATAAAATAAATTAAAATTAAATTAAAATAAAAAAAACAATACCTTGCAAATCATACATACACACAAATATATATATATATATGTTTTGTCAAATAAAAAAACTCACTCACACATACACAAACAAAGGAATTAAAAGAGCCAATAACTGGGCAATTTTTTTTAAAAGTGCCAATCAGCCACTGCAAAACACACACACACACACACACTTCAAAGTCAGAATAAAGTCCTGCTGCAAGATTTGTTGATGCTTCCAAACAAAACATGTTGAACATTGTTTATTTTTATATGTTTGATACCATTTACTTTTATTGAGTTATTGTTAGGTTTATTACTTTTTTGAGTTATTGAAATTTTATGGTTTTTTTTCTTAGAAATAAATGTTTTTGTCTTTTCCTTATAGCATGGTCATATTTGTCTGTAAGCATATTTTGGCATCTTTGTATAGTCTCACCCAACACAAATGCTTCTTGAAACATTCTACAATTGTAACTTGTGATAAAATCTAAAACTTAAGAAGTTAAGGTTGTTAAAACATTGGTTTACTGAGTTCAGCCCATATGCAGCCATTGAGTTCTATTGCCATTTTATTGTTTTATTGTTCATATTGCCAACACATTTTTAGGTTTTGGCTCTCGACTTTTTTTTTTTACTGAAGTTAAAGAAATATTAAATATAAAATAAAAATAAGCATATTTTACATAAAAAAATATGGTACTTTAAGAGGTAATTTTATCGAAGATGTGATATAACAATTTTTTTTTTTTTTTAATGTGGGATGTGGGAGACATTCATGCCCAAATTTGTCCACAAAGGCGGGATTTCTTGGTGGTTAAAATGACGAAACCAAAAATAAATAAAACACATGTTACAGCTGCATTATTTTAAACATAAACTTTCGTTTATACAAATACACCTTAAACATGGGCGTCGGAACCGTTGTATGTGGGTGGGACAAGACCCACCCACTTTTTACGATCAATGATATTGGACCCACTCACTTTTATCGTCTCTAACATTCAGCACGTCTGTTTACCTACCCCTAATCGATAAACACTTATTATTAAACACATGTTAGACGCTTTATTTCCACTTTTCTAATATTTTCTTAATTTTTATTGAAAATAAATGCCTTTCCGATCTGATATGTGATGGGAAAAGGGAGAGGATTGAGTTCGGCGAAAGGCGGACTCGAACCGCGGGTCGATTTGTGTCAAAACTTAGTGCTGTGCGTCTTACCCCTACACTACTGACGCTCTCAATGACACAGCGATTTCCGTAACTTTGTCTTTCAGAACTATACGTTTAGCAAGCAAAGCGGTATATTTGTACTTAATGTAATTCTGAGGACCCACCCACATTTTTTTTGCTTCCGACGCCCATGACCTTAAATAATAATGTGTGAATGTTTTATTTTGGGTTATGACAGTAAACTCACCCTCGATGCTCATGATCTCGTCACAGTCCAGCAGATGTGATGAAATCTCATCCACTGACAGACTGGCGGGACTGCCCTGATCTTGAAGCTGGACATCCTCCACTTGCTGGTCCTCGACAGTAGCAGGGGAGACTTCAGAACTACTGGAAGGAGGTTCCTGATGATCATTGTCCTCTACAGTCAAAATGATATCCTGTAGAGAAGTCTGATCTAAAGAGATGTATATCAAGCAAAAGCTTGTTTTAATCAAATAATATCAATAAAATATTGCATACACATAGGCTATTAATTCTTCCTTATGGGGAAATTTGGTTATGACATCTTGAAATATTTGTCTTCAAACTATGATTCATCTATTTATCCCGTCTTGGAAAATAAGTAATTGATCGGCATTTTTTATGTATGATTGTAATGAGGCATTTATATTGTGTATAAATGATTAAGAGACTTTTTGATGTTTTGCTTGTCATTTAGCCTACCTTCAGTACAGCTCCTGGATGGGGGTTCTTCAGTGTCCTCTTCCACCTCACCCTGCTCCACATGCTGACCCTGAGCTTTGGTGGATTCCGGGCGAGACAAACAAAAGAAAGAGGCAAAAAACTTTCGAAGCCTCCTCTTTTTCTGCTTCTTTGTCTTCTCCTCCCCTCTCTCCTGCCCGCCTCCCTCACCGGTACCCACAGGCGTCTCGTCAGGACGAGGATGGTGCTCCGCCTTGTGGTCGGTGGGTGGTGGTGTACAGAGATTTACCACACACTCGCCTCCTCCCTCTTTACGAGATAGTCGCTGTCCCATAATCAACACGATAAATCGCTATCAACAACTGCAAACACACCGTAAACACTGTTAATAACACAACTCCTTACTCGCTACAAAGTGAGCTGGTGAGTTCCACGCTTTATATAGTCCCGCGTCAACGTTCTAGTTCATCTATGACGTTATAAGGCCTCTAAAGGTCCTTCTCAATAAATTAGCATATTGTGATAAAGTTCATTATTTTCCATAATGTAATGATAAAAATTAAACTTTCATATATTTTAGAGTCATTGCACACCAACTGAAATATTTCAGGTCTTTTATTGTTTTAATACTGATGATTTTGGCATACAGCTCATGAAAACCCAAAATTCCTATCTCAATAAATTAGCATATTTTATCCGACCAATAAAAGAAAAGTGTTTTTAATACAAAAAAAGTCAACCTTCAAATAATTATGTTCAGTTATGCCCTCAATACTTGGTCGGGAATCCTTTTGCAGAAATGACTGCTTCAATGCGGCGTGGCATGGAGGCAATCAGCCTGTGGCACTGCTGAGGTGTTATGGAGGCCCAGGATGCTTCGATAGCGGCCTTAAGCTCATCCAGAGTGTTGGCTTTTGCGTCTCTCAACTTTCTCTTCACAATATCCCACAGATTCTCTATGGGGTTCAGGTCAGGAGAGTTGGCAGGCCAATTGAGCACAGTAATACCATGGTCAGTAAACCATTTACCAGTGGTTTTGGCACTGTGAGCAGGTGCCAGGTCATGCTGAAAAATGAAATCATCTCCATTTCAGCAGATGGAAGCATGAAGTGCTCCAAAATCTCCTGATAGCTAGCTGCATTGACCCTGCCCTTGATAAAACACAGTGGACCAACACCAGCAGCTGACATGGCACCCCAGACCATCACTGACTGTGGGTACTTGACACTGGACTTCAGGCATTTTGGCATTTCCTTCTCCCCAGTCTTCCTTCAGACTCTGACACCTAGATTTCCGAATGACATGCAAAATTTGCTTTCATCCGAAAAAGTACTTTGGACCACTGAGCAACAGTCCAGTGCTGCTTCTCTGTAGCCCAGGTCAGGCGCTTCTGCCGCTGTTTCTTGGTCAAAAGTGGCTTGACCTGGGGAATGCGGCACCTGTAGCCCATTTCCTTGCACGGTGGCTCTGGATGTTTCTACTCCAGACTCAGTCCACTGCTTCCGCAGGTCCCCCAAGGTCTGGAATCGGTCCTTCTCCACAATCTTCCTCAGGGTCCGGTCACCTCTTCTCGTTGTGCAGCGTTTTTTGCCACACTTTTTCCTTCCCACAGACTTCCCACTGAGGTGCCTTGATACAGCACTCTGGGAACAGCCTATTCGTTCAGAAATTTCTTTCTGTGTCTTACCCTCTTGCTTGAGGGTGTCAATGATGGCCTTCTGGACTGCAGTCAGGTCGGCAGTCTTACCCATGATTGCGGTTTTGAGTAATGAACCAGGCTGGGAGTTTTTAAAAGCCTCAGGAATCTTTTGCAGGTGTAATTTTGATTCAGATGATTAGGTTAATAGCTCGTTTAGAGAACCTTTTCATGATATGCTAATTTATTGAGACAGGAATTTTGGGTTTTCATGAGCTGTATGCCAAAATCATCAGTATTAAAACAATAAAAAAAATATTTCAGTTGGTGTGCAATGAATCTAAAATATATGAAAGTTTAATTTTTATCATTACATTATGGAAAATAATGAACTTTATCACAATATGCTAATTTATTGAGAAGGACCTGTAATGATGCCAGTGATATATGTGTGCGTTTGTAAAATATGGTATTAAAATCGCATTATCATACAGTAGTGGCCAATTATGTCCGGTCTAGGAAAATGTAGGGTCATTAAAAACAAATATAGCCTCCGAACATCACATTTTAAATTCTCATATATTGTTTCACCGTTTGTATTTATTAATATTTGTGTGTTTCAAAATGTATAATAGTCCAATTACTGCATAAATTAATATTTTATTGTTGTTGTTGTTATTAGGCATAATAGCCTATTATTATTACAGATTTCATTTTAAACATTTAATAGAGCACAACTTTTAATGCCTAATTATTATTATAATTTTTTAGCTAGAAAGCATAAAGACTTGTTTCATTTGTGCAGTGGCTCCCAAATATTTGTCCACATTTAAATCAGATGTAGACACTCAATAGAAAACTTGTGTGATCTTGACTTTGCACATTCACTAGCTGGTTAAAAGTAAATGCAATAATGAATGGCTCAGAGTTAGTTTCAGGGGAAAAAAATTATCTGTTTGAGGATTATGCAATGACATACATTTTGAGTGTGGCTGAACTGTCCAAATACTTTTTGAGGCCACCGATTGACATGTAAAACACAAACATTTACTCTTGTGTGAATGTATTCCACAATGTATTTACCTAAAAGCCATTACAAAAATATAATGATAGCCTATTTGGAATTATGCTTTACAATCATATTGGAGGTCTCCCCTCAACCACCACCAGTGTTAGTTATTATCCTTTTATGTTTTAGTGTTTGAAACCAACATTTGAAACTAACACTACTAAAGAAAATAATTAGTCTAATTGAACTTTTTTATATATATTTTTTTGAGATATTGCCCTTGCGACATATTTAATAGCCTAGAACTAGACTCATTTTGGTTTTGCCAAATAATTCATATTTAAAGGGTTAGTTCACCCAAAAATGAAAATAATGTAATTTATTACTCACCCTCATGCCGCTCCACACCCGTAAAATAAATTAAGATATTTTTTTGAAGGCTCAGTGAGGCCTGCATAACCAGCAATGAAATGTCCTCTCTCAAGATCCATTAATTTACTAAAAACATATTTAAATCAGTTCATGTGAGTACAGTGGTTCAATATTAATATTATAAAGCGACGAGAATATTTTTGGTGCGCCTAAATAACGATTTATATGGTGATGGCCGATTTCAAAACACTGCTTCATGAAGCTTTGGAGCGTTATAAATCAGCGTGTTGAATCATAATTCGGATCGCGTGTCAGACGGCCAAACTGCTGAAATCACGAGACTTTGGCGCTCCAACCATAGATATTCTCCAAACCGCTGATTCCATACGCTGATACATAATGCTCCGAAGTTTAAATCTCTCAAGTCTCACCAAATATTGGATTAAATCTTTTTGCCCACTTGATTCCTTCACTGGTTTTGTATTTATTTTACTTTTTGGCTGATCATAGGCCTCAGTGATCTGAGTTTATGCGCCTCATTGTTTGAGCAAAAAAAAGTTCACTCAAGCTTATTCACCTCAACACTGAGTTGCACAAGCTTATACCAATTAGGCCTTTAGTAACAAAAAGAAATATATAATCTCTCCTAATTGAAAGAAAACAAGTTGATAAAAAGATTGAATCCGAAATACGGCAATAACAGCATATTAATGAGAGATTTATAAGCATTTTTTTCACCACAGATGTAACAACCCAAAAATAGATAGAAACATAATCATTAGCTATATATTCCAGATGGGTTTTTTTTACCCACTTTTTTAATTAAATGCTATAGCCTATGTAAAGGGGAAAAATGTGTAGGCTATTTTTTTCCCATTTATTTATAATAAAATTTTACAGGAGTATTCATACTTAAAGGGATTCACACACAAATTAAAGTTGTCATTATCTACCGATACTTACAAAATACAAATTTTCAGAATGTGACATCACCAGTTCCACTCATTTGTGAGTGAACAATCCCTTTCTAAAATCAAAAACTGAATAATATTAAAAACTTGCAGGATGTGTGAATTAGAGGATGACACAGGAGTGGATTTTCACTTCTGTCCCGTCCCACTCCCATAGAAAGAAATCTTGTCCCGTCCCACTCCCAAACCAAAGTTTAAAAAAATAATCCCATCCCATCCCGCTCCTGGTAAATTGACTCCCACTCCCATCCCGCTCCTGTTTAAACTGACTCCCGCTCCTGTACCGCTCCCATATATTTTTTTCTTCAATTAGTGTTTAGTTAATACATAGAATTTGATTTAATCTGCTCTCCATCCTGTGAGACTAAGCATGTCTTACAAGCAGCGTACATCGTGCTATCACCGTCACATTCTACTCTCATAAACTTAATTAATATTTCAGACTTTCCGACTAGTTCTGTGAACTTAATAGACATGTCATTTTCAGGCGGCCAGGCCGGCGCGGGAAGAGCAGGACGCCAGGCCGGCGCGGGAAGAGCAGGGCGTCTGGGCAGCGCAGTCAGAGCAGGGACCACCGGAACTTGGTCCACCAGAACCAGAACCACCGGAACTGGATCCCCCGGAACTGAGACCCCCGGAGCCGTCGCGGAGGGAGCCTTCCTTCTCCTCCTCCGCTTAGAGACCACCGGCACCGAGTCCACCGGCACCGAGTCCACCGGAACAGGCATGGAGGGAACCTGTCTCCTCCTCCTCCGTTTCGGAACCCCTGAGCTCGGAACCACAGGAACTGGAACCACCGGAACACGATCCACCGGAACACGATCCACCGGAACACGGACCACTGGAACTGAGTCCACCAGAACAGGATCACCCGGAACTGGGACCATTGGAACTGGGACCACCTTCCCGGTAGCTCGCTCCTGCTGGCGAGCGAGACCCTCCACCATCGCCTCAAAAGTAACTCCATGATATGCACTCCTGAGCAGCCAATCCATGGGCTCATCGAGTGCGTGATTAAAAAGGTCCATAAGAGCCTCATTATTGAGTCTTAGACCCTCCGCTGCTCTAATGAAGTCCCCCGCAAACCTCCTCAGATCAGCCCCTTGTTGACGGAGAGACACCAAGGCCTGAAACGGAATGATTCTCTCATAGTGGGGGCAAGAGATAGTGGAGGCTGGCGGGTGAGGCAAAATCTTCCTCTGCTGAGTCCTCGGCATGGTGGTTACGTTCTGTCACGTTCGGCTGAAGGAAACTGAGGTGAGGACTCAAATGCAGGTAAAATAAGGTTTTAATGAACAAAATAAACAGAAACACAAAACAAAAACCCACAAGGGGGAAAACATAACATAATACAAAACAACATACCAAAATAAGTCAAGGAGCGGAACACAGGGAAGGGAGACGTAGACATTACAACGTAACCACAAAGACTGTGAGCACATGGGAACTATATAAAGGGGAAGAAATCAGGAGGGAACAGGTGGAGGAAATCAAACACTAATCAGATAACAAGGGGGTGGGATCAGACAAAGACACGAGCACAGCCCAAAACAACAACACACCACATGTGCTCCACAAGACAGGACAGACATGTGACAATTACTTCTGACTTTGCGCTGTAAAGCATTTTTTGCCACATCGACTTCTCAGTGGCTGTTAGCTGGAAGCTGTGACAAAAAGCACTGATGGCTTCTGGGACGGCTGGGTCGTGTAGTTATTTTTTAATTGCGTTACATTGTAGGCATATTAAAAGGAAACTACAAAATGGTGCATTTACTTTTTTCGTTTTTTGTCGTCTTTGCTATTGGTTGATTCCCGCTCCTGTCTGCTCCCGTTAATCATTTATCCTGTACCGTCCAAATCCCGTGATTAATAGCAAAGATGACTCCCATCCTGCAGGAATCCCACGGGAATCCCGTGACCCGTGGGATTCCCGAAAAAATGTCAGCCTCTAGTGTGAATGTCTGTGTATGAGTAATGACGAGAATCCGGTGGTTTTTGTTTCCTATTCCAGGGTATAGATGTTTTCCTCCACTGGTCTTCTTGTGCATATTTCATATATAATGTGTCAGGCTCCTTTTCGAAACTGAGGTTCAAAACACAGCAATCATTGTGATTACACTGCATTTCAAAGAGCATTGTAGTATTCTAGAAGTGAATCACATGTACTTACTGTCAAGTACCATCCCATAAAGGCCACCTGAATCAGAAAATACATATTTCCTTTCAGCTCAGAATATATGTACATCACAACTGAACTCATCATTGAAATGTCATTAAACAAATGTTCAGTAGATGCATAGCTATACGTACGTTTGAAGGTCAGAAGGGCCAGTGCACCCAAGAGAAGAGACAGATACAGCATGGGATGTTTATCTGAAGTGTGATCCGAGAGATCGGCTCTTCCATCTTTAAATCACAAAGTCAGAAGGGTTTAATCATTTTAAGTAAATTTTATGGTTTAAATTCAGTTTCAAATGTTCCTTTGTTCCCTGTCTGGTTTTGACAATGACTTAGTTAATGTGGTTGTGTTTATTCTCCTGCAATCTACTGCGTTTTCCATTGTGGATTTATTAATTAAAGGCTCATTTGTTTTCATCTACTTCGCTATGTGCATCACCGTAGCCACCACTGTTACAGTATACCAGACCCACAAATTGAGTAGTTATGGACATAGCTGTCCAGCTGCTCTGCCTGGAGTAAGAGCAGCAATCTCTTGAGGACCACACCCGAGGATTCCTACAACTGCCGTGCTAAACAGATTTTCTGGACAGCTCCCCGCACCTTTTATTTTACCAGCTTGAATGCAGAAACCAAAGCATGCCTACCCAGTGTCAGTCCTCAGGGGAAATCCACTGTGTTTGGGGAGTGGGTGCTGATAAATAACAGATCAGCATTCACCATTGGCCCTGTGGACAACATCACAAGTCCCACTCCAGATTCAGAGCCCAGCCCGCCACTGCCCCCACACACTGCATGGAGCGAATGCCTCAGCCAACCACAGACAGTGAGCCTGAAGGCCCTTTCACACTGGACGCGTAACGAAAAAGCTAATATTTCGTGTGCGGATAGTTCGCATCAAAACCATTCACATCAGCCGCGATGCGAGTTCCCTTTCGAACGGTCAGTCGTACTGCGTCGAAGACGCATTATGGGATAGGTTCTCCTATTCTCGAATACTGAAGCATTTATAAAATCACGCAGTGCTACTGCACAGCCAAAACGGAGTCGAGACTTCTCGCGCGTTATTGGCTGGCCAGTGGTAACTGCATGAACCAATGGCAGAACAGCGTATCTGAGCGGACCTATGGGCGCTAAGCCCGAGATGCTGTTATCCAGCTGTGCCTGTTTGCAGAAGTACCTGTTCAGCACCAGCTTACAGCTGTACACCCACTTGGCTGTTCGATCTATTCCTGACTGGCCGTTGGCTTCTCTGAGTACCAGGCTATCGTTCCTCGTGGGAGTTGTGTTTCCATTTGCCAGACCACTGCTGGTTCTGTTCGGGCTTTGTTTATCGCCTGCTATTTATGTTTGAGTATCACTGAGGACGAAGTCCAGTTTCTCATTAAAGACTGTTGATTGCTCTCTCTACCCTGGTCTCCCATCATCCTCACCTCCTAACACCATCAACTGCAAGATGCTATCCTATCAATATGGGCCAACATTTCTAAAGAATGCGCTGAAAGCGAAAGGGGGTCAAACACAGTATTAGTATGGTGTTCCTAATAATCCTTTAGGTGAGTGTATATATACACACACACACACACACACACATATTGACTTTGGTCATAATCACAAGGAATCACATTTCCTGTTCATGACAACATACTGTAATTTAAAAGCATCTGAAGAGTCCAAAAAGCCAAATAATTTTAAAGGGTAAGACAAAATGGTTGTGAAGAAATAAAATATGAATGTTATTTGAATATAATTTTTTTTATCATAAGCAAAATAATAAAACGATTTAAAGGTCCCAATTCCATGACATGAAAATTTCACTTTACAATGTTTTTTAACATTAATATGAGTTCCCCTAGCCTGTATGGTCCCCAAGTGGCTAGAAATTGTGTAAACCTTAAAGTCTATGGTGTAAATTTCCTTTGAGAAAATGAGAGCTCAGATGGGCTGATCTGGAATCTTCCCTCTGTCGTCATACAGGGAAAGGTTATATCCGCTTTCTCTGCTTTGCCCGCCCAGGGAATTTGAAGTAAATGGATTCAGTTTATTTTAGTCACAATGTCAGCACAGGCTTTACAAACAGACGTTTACGATATGGATTCAACAGCACCACCACAAACAGTAATCCTAAGTAACAGATTTCATTAATGCCTGATCTGTGATCAGTGATTTCTGATGTGTAGCTAATTATTCAAGTTCACACAGACTTTCTTCCTAAATCGTTTAATACTGTGTATGCATCAGTGAATCAAGCCAGTGACTAAAAGATCAACTTAACATTGTTTCTATTAGTAGCATGAAACAAATCTGTTATTTAAATTGTGATTAGACTACAGAGAGCGATCAAAGAACACTCGCTTTATAATGTTCTGAGCTGTCAACAACACATTGAGGCTGTAAAAGTAAATAAGTAGTAAGTAAATGAGTTTACCTCCGGTGTAATAATAGTACTGTAGAACCATTTAGCGACTTAGTAGCAATCTGCTTTTTTAATACAAGTAAAAGTGTTAAAAAATGTATAAGGGGGTATTACTGATGTATTTTATGTCTATCTGTAAAGTGTCACATGCTCCCCACAATTGATGCTGAGAAGCGCAGAAGGGTATTTACTCATACAACCATTTCTGATCTCTTTCAGAGAGCAGTTACTGGCAGATTTGCTCTCCTTCGAAGGCCAGCCTGCAGGGGGTGCTCTAGCTCCAGCCTTGAACTGTCCGCTCGCCCCTAGCACCTGTGACCTATGCCTGTGACGGACCTGTCTTTTCCGCCTGCAGCACTCCGTCTTCGATGCTCTGTGCACTTTCTCATCAACTTTCACGCTGCCATTCTCAGCCCTGCGACCTTCACCTGCTCAAACATGGCCTAAAGCGCCGCAGGGACTCGGACACATGCACACGGCCTGTGCTAGACTTTGCCAAAATGACACAGGTATGCGTTAGCTATTCCTTACAGTTAGCTACTACAGCTAACATTAATTTTTTTTTCTGAGGAGGAAAAGGAGGCAGTCGACTGTACAGAAAAGGAGGAATTACAAAAAGAAAGAAAACAAACCACAATAGAACAAAGACACAAATTTAATAGACCTACCTGAAAAAGCACTAGAAATAATGCAAGAATATTCTTATTAAAGTTACAAAAGTGATTCAGTCAAGAGCAGTTATCAATTTTCTCTTTTTTTTGTTTTCTTTTTTGACTTTTTACTTGCAAAGACATGGTCACTTTGACAACGTATGTGTTTAACTGTTCAGCTCTGCACCACCTGCTACCAGTGTTTGGGGATTAAAAGTAACTTGAGTTACCTAATCAGATTACTTTTTCAAGTAACTAGTAAAGTAACACATTACTTTTCAAATTTACAACAAAATATCTGAGTTACTTTTTCACATTTATTTGACTGACAGCTCTCCTGTCCCCAAAAATCTAGAGTAAGTGGAGAGGCTTTGTGTGTAAACATGATGGTTATTGTAGTTCTAGATCTCACTTGCACAATAAAGATTCAGTATTCCTCAAAATGAATGAAAGGAATTATCAGTGAAATGCAAAATCAGAGTACTATGCAAACCTCCAATTATTAAATGTTAAATAAAACAAATATTTGTATGCATTTAATCTACCTTTATTGACCAATGTCTTGCTGCTGACCTTTGATGATTCAGTTAAACCATGAGCAAAAATTACTAGATTACTATACTGTTCATATGTGAATTTTCATTTTTACCTCAGCCTGAGGCTTATTATTTAAATTTTGGTATGAAGAGGTCTTTACATTTGCACAAAAATAAAAAATAAAAACTTTTTGTAAAAAACAAAAAACACACAAAAAACAAGCCCAGGTGAGAAAAAGTAATGCAAAAGTAACGTAATATTAATTTTCTTGAAAAGTAACTTTAGTAACTCAATTAGTTACTTTTTAAGGGAGTAATACAATATTGCAATGCATTACTTTTCAAAGTAACTTTCCCCAGCAGACACTGACCCATCAACATTGTACATTCCAGAATAAGTTGCTGAGACAGTCTGAAGAATGCAAATATTTCAAAAAGGTTTTATGTGTATCGGACGTCCTCTTAGAATTGATCTTCAAATGGAGGGAGCTGAGGCGAACAGCTTCCCACTTCTTTCTTTTCTCGTCTTTCCTCTCGACTTGTTTAGTAAGAATAGACTTTCTTGGATGACGGTTATAAATATCAGTGTTTTGTGTAATTGAAATATAAAAGGGCAGTATGACATGGCAGTGTTTACTCTGCAGACCTTTATACTTCCTGACGAAGGTCCATCTAATTCAACATAAGCCTTTTTTCCCCCCTCTGAATCAAAAGATTCCTCGAGGAAATTAATAGTGTACTGTAGTTGTTCTTTTTTTTCTTCTACATATTCTCTTTTTTATCTGTACAATGCGTTCCTCTAAAACTGAAATGTGTATACATTTATTAATGCACTGTATTTGGGACATTTAGAAGCAATGAAAGCAACCACTGTATTCTAAAGGCACATTGTTATACTGTATTGTACAGCGAGTATTTGTTCAAATAAGTTGTGCAAAGATGGAAGCTTGAAGGTTGGAGGCTATTTCTGTCATTTAGAGATTTTTTTTATTGTATGTGTGATCAATTCAGACTCCGTTTATGTAAAAATAAAGTTTATTTGAAATTACAGCAAGTTGACATACTAAGCCGTATGAGCTGTGTAAAACTGGAAGAAACTATCCTCCTGGATGTTATAAAATGGAATGTCACATGCTTTTTGATGGTAAATTTCCCACTGAGGTACATTGTATGGCATGCAAGTTGAAACACTTAGTTTAGTGGATGGTTTGTAAGTCTTTAAAGGTCCCATGGCATTGATTTTTTATTTTATTTTATAATGTATTCTGAGGTTCACTTATATTGTTAACATTATTTTTTACATCATAAAATGTCATAATTTAGAAATTAAAGGCATTTTTTCTATACTGATGTTTGCCTTCTGGCTGAATGCCCTGTTTCAAGGGGCGTGTCTGCTTTGAGACTTCAGTAATAACACACACTTTTGTGATTAGCTGACATCTTTGCATTTGAAATGAGTATCAGATCTTGTAGCAGAGGGGGTGTGGTTTAACGAGGTCTACGAGGTACGAGCCTGCCAGAGAGTTCAGTTCTCTCAGCACGTCTCAGTTCAGTGAACTGTTGTAGTTACTAGAAAATACTTCAGGTTATTAGTTTATTTCTAGTCAGAGGGACTGTCACACATGTCAGAAAGTTAGTAACTTTAGTAAATTATGGATCAGCGCTGACTCGAGACGCGAACCGTTTAGAACGATTCAGTCCAATTTGGTGAACTGGTTCGACCGGTTCACTAAAAAGAACCGGTTCAAAAGAATGATTCGTTCGCGAACTGGACATCACTAATGGACCAGAGACAGAGCAATTGCTAACAATGTTATATTGTAACTACTGAGTTGTGAGAGTGCCGTCAGCTTGAGTTTTTGTTTGTATCTGAGAGTTCTGAATAAACACGAGTCCCAGGCACGCCGAGCCCGTCTTCCTCCTTATTCTACCAACTTTGTAACACATGTAAAGTACCATTGCAGCTGTCGAGATGAACGAGTTACGAGTAAGTGTTGATTATAACATTATTTTTTAGATATTTTCCTATCATATGAAAAGCGTCAGTGCATTGAGTACACAGCGCAAAAAAAGACACAACAGAGCAGTAATCAAATGCAATCAAATGAGAGATGGTGGGACAGTGGGTTAAACTATGGAACTGATATGCAGAAGGTTGCTGGTTCGATCCCAGCGGTCACCACCAGTGTGTCCTTGAGCAAGGCACTTTACTCCATGCTGCTCCAGGGGGACTGTCCCTGTAATAAGGGCACTGTAAGGCGCTTTGGATAAAAGCGTCTGCCAAATGCATAAATGTAAATGCAATCCAGTTTATTGAGCCCGGATACCCCCTTCTGCTTAATCTCGCGCTGCGTATGGCGCCTCCGCTGTGGGTGAGTACTGGGGGTCGGTGATGTTGAAGGCCGACCGGCCAGTGCATCCCGAGCTTCGGCGTGCGTGAGGTTTATCTTTTAAGATGTGGCTCTGCCGATGTTGAGCAGAAACTCGCGACTGTATGCACATTTTAGAACAGATAGACGCGACGAGGACGTACAAAAACACTGACTCACAAGATAGAAAACACTGTTCTGTCGGGAGAGAGAGAAGCCACAGCACGAATAATAAAGTTCTGTGTGAACTTGAATAATTAGCTACACATCAGAAATCACTATCACAGATCAGAAGGAACTGAAAAAAGACTTGTTTTCATTTGTACATCCAAGCACTGAGAAACTGCCAGCATTCACTCGTTCACAAGCCATGATCTCTCGAGGAGAAACAAATATGGCGCTCACATGGGCGTGCCAAATTCTCTGGGCGGAGGAAAGGGAGGTAAGGGCAGAGAAAGACAGCTAGAACTCGGTTTACACCGATCAAAATTTCTAGCCACTTGGGGACAATATTCAGGCTAGGGGAATTAAACCTCATAAAATGAAATTTTCATGCCATGGAACCTTTAAGTCTACAGTTTCAGCGATATCACATATTTTTCAGTTCACATTGCGCTTTTTACAATACTTATTGTTTCAAGGCAGCTTTACAGAAAATGCATGTTTCTATTTTACAATTAAGAGTAATCTGTTCTCAGAGGTGACTGTCAAAGTAATGTCCATTTACCACAACTGTACAGTTAGAAGATAATACAGATCATGCGGTTAGCTAAATTTGGGTATTCATTTAAGCAGAAACAATGAACACGTAAAAGCAATTACAGTTTTGTATGTCACATAGTATAACTCCTCTTTGAGACGTCACTTACCTCGTATTACTTACCTGGTGAAACTGATAAAATTAGTTACTTAACCTCTGTAGAACTGAAGCATAATCGGAATAGTTCATATTTACAGATTATTATATGTTTTCCCAATAAAATAACAGATTTTGTGCTTTTTTTCATAAACATTGTGGTTTAATGTGGCACACAGTTGTGGCATGAATCTGCAGCAGAGGCTAAAGGCTAACTTAACTAACTTAAACTAAACTAACTATTTACAATATGTACACATCCCTAGACGAGTAGTTCCGCAAGACGCTAAAACTACCCCCTCAAGCCAAGGCGCCAGGCGCAACCAAGGCCTGCCAGCCCCGCAAGACGCTAAGGCTGGAGGGATGGAAAGGCTAACTTAAACTAAACTAACTATTTACAATATGTACACATCCCTAGGCAAGTAGTTCCGCAAGACGCTAAAACTACCCCCTCAAGCCAAGGTGCCAGGCGCAACCAAGGCCTGCCAGCCCCGCAAGGCGCTAAGGCTGGAGGGATGGAGTGGCCACCGATGTCAGCCCGCCAGACGCAAAGCTGACCCTCCTCATGACCTACAGGGGGACCTGAAACATATTTATAAATTGTACAAGTTAGACAAACACATTTCATAAGGTAAAAAAATACAACTTGTCATCTGTGTAGTGGATAAGGATTGACTATATGACAGTTGATGCAGGTATTGAAAGGAAGCTAATGTCTATATTCAGATAATCAATGCCAACAAACAAAAAGCCAAAAAACAACAACAATAAGAAAATGTCAATATATCTTCAAACTCATTTAACTTCTTAGACTCAGTACCTTGAACCAGTCCTGGAAGTGCATCTCCTCCAGATGAAGCCTCTGCTCTGGCTCGCTCTTCAGGCAACCCCGAATAAAACGGCAGCATTCTGTGCAGAAAGATGGAGATATGTCTGATTATTAACTTGTTGTCTAAGCTGTAAAACTGGGGGAAATTCCTGCATTATCCATAATAACATCTATAAAGCCACTGTTTTCTCTGTTTTGCATGTTTAAGAGTTCAATTGTCCTTCTTTGTTGTAATGAAACTCTCACCATCTGAGAAGCCCGGCTGGAACCAGACATCAGCATCCATCAAATTTATATCTGTGCTGTCTGGGAAAAGGCTGGTGATCATAGTAAACAGCAGCACCCCCAGCGACCACACCGTTGCCTGCTTCCCATGGTACTCGCCCTTCTCATAGTACTCCGGAGGGCAGTACCTTTCTGTTCCTGGAGGAAAGAGTTTGTCACGTGTCAAAGTTTGTTTTACCACTGCATGTTTTCTCACTTTACTCTGACTGAAATGCCATTTAATTTTAGTCAACAAAAATAATTTTATGCTGAGAATGTATTTAGTGCATTGTTAATATCTCACTACGTCTCATCTGATTAAGACCTGGTGTAACTGGACACTTGAGTTTAAGTCCCTAACTATAAGTTTGAAAGATACATACCAGAGTAGAGTTCGTAGGACGAGTTTTTCAAGAGGTCCCCACAGCCGAAATCAATTAATTTGACCTCCAGGTTCTCTGTGTTGACCAGGAGGTTCGGCATCTTGATGTCCCGGTGGAAGACCCCCCGGGAACAGCAGACGGCAGCAGCGTCAATCACCTGCCACATGAAGTGACGTGCCAACTCCTCACTGAAGAGTCTGTCATGAGACTCCCAAACACAGTGCATGTCCATGCAGGGCAACGGGCGTTCTAAGGCCATGATGTACTCATCGGGATGGTCCTGCCAGTCCAGCAGCTCTATAATGTGGCGACTGCTGGGGCCTTGATTGGCCATGACTGTCAGGGCCACCTCAAGCGGAACTGGTCTGGGATGGTCAGGCTAGAAGATAATCATGATAATCAGATTGAAGTGGTTTCTCAAATGAGGATTTTGCCCAGTCTGTTTATCTATTGAAATATTTGTGATTTACATGAATCTAAAATGTTATAAATTGCAAACAGTGAGGAGGAGATGACATAGACAGCTCAGTCAACTTACAAGGCTGATGTATGGCGTGTTCTTAGTCTTTGCTGTGAATTTCACAGCCACCTGAAGGCCATCCTTGCAACGGGTCCCTTCAAAGACCGTGCCAAATCCTCCTTCCCCCATTTTCTTGCCGATGGCGTATTTCCAGCAAATGTGGTCTGTTAAAAAATAAAATAAATAAAAATAAAAAAAACAATACCTTGCAAATCATACATACACACAAATATATATATATATTTTTTGTCAAATAAAAAAACTCACTCACACATACACAAACAAAGGAATTAAAAGAGCCAATAACTGGGCAATTTTTTTTAAAAGTGCCAATCAGCCACTGCAAAACACACACACACACACACACTTCAAAGTCAGAATAAAGTCCTGCTGCAAGATTTGTTGATGCTTCCAAACAAAACATGTTGAACATTGTTTATTTTTATATGTTTGATACCATTTACTTTTATTGAGTTATTGTTAGGTTTATTACTTTTTTGAGTTATTGAAATTGTATGTTTTTTTTTCTTAGAAATAAATGTTTTTGTCTTTTCCTTATAGCATGGTCATATTTGTCTGTAAGCATATTTTGGCATCTTTGTATAGTCTCACCCAACACAAATGCTTTTTGAAACATTCTACAATTGTAACTTGTGATCAAATCTAAAACTTAAGAGGTTAAGGTTGTTAAAACATTGGTTTACTGAGTTCAGCCCATATGCAGCCATTGAGTTCTATTGCCATTTTATTGTTTTATTGTTCATATTGCCAACACATTTTTAGGTTTTGGCTCTCGACTTTTTTTTTTTACTGAAGTTAAAGAAATATTAAATATAAAAATAAGCATATTTTACATAAAAAAATATGGTACTTTAAGAGGTAATTTTATCGAAGATGTGATATAACAATTTTTTTTTTTTTTTTAATGTGGGATGTGGGAGACATTCATGCCCAAATTTGTCCACAAAGGCGGGATTTCTTGGTGGTTAAAATGACGAAACCAAAAATAAATAAAACACATGTTACAGCTGCATTATTTTAAACATAAACTTTCGTTTATACAAATACACCTTAAACATGGGCATCGGAACCGTTGTATGTGGGTGGGACAAGACCCACCCACTTTTTACGATCAATGATATTGGACCCACTCACTTTTATCGTCTCTAACATTCAGCACGTCTGTTTACCTACCCCTAATCGATAAACACTTATTATTAAACACATGTTAGACGCTTTATTTCCACTTTTCTAATATTTTCTTAATTTTTATTGAAAATAAATGCCTTTCCGATCTGATATGTGATGGGAAAAGGGAGAGGATTGAGTTCGGCGAAAGGCGGACTCGAACCGCGGGTCGATTTGTGTCAAAACTTAGTGCTGTGCGTCTTACCCCTACACTACTGACGCTCTCAATGACACAGCGATTTCCGTAACTTTGTCTTTCAGAACTATACGTTTAGCAAGCAAAGCGGTACATTTGTACTTAATGTAATTCTGAGGACCCACCCACATTTTTTTTGCTTCCGACGCCCATGACCTTAAATAATAATGTGTGAATGTTTTATTTTGGGTTATGACAGTAAACTCACCCTCGATGCTCATGATCTCGTCACAGTCCAGCAGATGTGATGAAATCTCATCCACTGACAGACTGGCGGGACTGCCCTGATCTTGAAGCTGGACATCCTCCACTTGCTGGTCCTCGACAGTAGCAGGGGAGACTTCAGAACTACTGGAAGGAGGTTCCTGATGATCATTGTCCTCTACAGTCAAAATGATATCCTGTAGAGAAGTCTGATCTAAAGAGATGTATATCAAGCAAAAGCTTGTTTTAATCAAATAATATCAATAAAATATTGCATACACATAGGCTATTAATTCTTCCTTATGGGGAAATTTGGTTATGACATCTTGAAATATTTGTCTTCAAACTATGATTCATCTATTTATCACGTCTTGGAAAATAAGTCATTGATCGGAATTTTTTATGTATGATTGTAATGAGGCATTTATATTGTGTATAAATGATTAAGAGACTTTTTGATGTTATGCTTGTCATTTAGCCTACCTTCAGTACAGCTCCTGGATGGGGTTTCTTCAGTGTCCTCTTCCACCTCACCCTGCTCCACATGCTGACCCTGAGCTTTGGTGGATTCCGGGCGAGACAAACAAAAGAAAGAGGCAAAAAACTTTCGAAGCCTCCTCTTTTTCTGCTTCTTTGTCTTCTCCTCCCCTCTCTCCTGCCCGCCTCCCTCACCGGTACCCACAGGCGTCTCGTCAGGACGAGGATGGTGCTCCGCCTTGTGGTCGGTGGGTGGTGGTGTACAGAGATTTACCACACACTCGCCTCCTCCCTCTTTACGAGATAGTCGCTGTCCCATAATCAACACGATAAATCGCTATCAACAACTGCAAACACACCGTAAACACTGTTAATAACACAACTCCTTACTCGCTACAAAGTGAGCTGGTGAGTTCCACGCTTTATATAGTCCCGCGTCAACGTTCTAGTTCATCTATGACGTTATAAGGCCTCTAAAGGTCCTTCTCAATAAATTAGCATATTGTGATAAAGTTCATTATTTTCCATAATGTAATGATAAAAATTAAACTTTCATATATTTTAGAGTCATTGCACACCAACTGAAATATTTCAGGTCTTTTATTGTTTTAATACTGATGATTTTGGCATACAGCTCATGAAAACCCAAAATTCCTATCTCAATAAATTAGCATATTTTATCCGACCAATAAAAGAAAAGTGTTTTTAATACAAAAAAAGTCAACCTTCAAATAATTATGTTCAGTTATGCCCTCAATACTTGGTCGGGAATCCTTTTGCAGAAATGACTGCTTCAATGCGGCGTGGCATGGAGGCAATCAGCCTGTGGCACTGCTGAGGTGTTATGGAGGCCCAGGATGCTTCGATAGCGGCCTTAAGCTCATCCAGAGTGTTGGGTCTTGCGTTTCTCAACTTTCTCTTCACAATATCCCACAGATTCTCTATGGGGTTCAGGTCAGGAGAGTTGGCAGGCCAATTGAGCACAGTAATACCATGGTCAGTAAACCATTTACCAGTGGTTTTGGCACTGTGAGCAGGTGCCAGGTCATGCTGAAAAATGAAATCATCTCCATAAAGCTTTTCAGCAGATGGAAGCATGAAGTGCTCCAAAATCTCCTGATAGCTAGCTGCATTGACCCTGCCCTTGATAAAACACAGTGGACCAACACCAGCAGCTGACATGGCACCCCAGACCATCACTGACTGTGGGTACTTGACACTGGACTTCAGGCATTTTGGCATTTCCTTCTCCCCAGTCTTCCTTCAGACTCTGACACCTTGATTTCCGAATGACATGCAAAATTTGCTTTCATCCGAAAAAGTACTTTGGACCACTGAGCAACAGTCCAGTGCTGCTTCTCTGTAGCCCAGGTCAGGCGCTTCTGCCGCTGTTTCTTGGTCAAAAGTGGCTTGACCTGGGGAATGCGGCACCTGTAGCCCATTTCCTTGCACGGTGGCTCTGGATGTTTCTACTCCAGACTCAGTCCACTGCTTCCGCAGGTCCCCCAAGGTCTGGAATCGGTCCTTCTCCACAATCTTCCTCAGGGTCCGGTCACCTCTTCTCGTTGTGCAGCGTTTTTTGCCACACTTTTTCCTTCCCACAGACTTCCCACTGAGGTGCCTTGATACAGCACTCTGGAAACAGCCTATTCGTTCAGAAATTTCTTTCTGTGTCTTACCCTCTTGCTTGAGGGTGTCAATGATGGCCTTCTGGACAGCAGTCAGGTCGGCAGTCTTACCCATGATTGCGGTTTTGAGTAATGAACCAGGCTGGGAGTTTTTAAAAGCCTCAGGAATCTTTTGCAGGTGTAATTTTGATTCAGATGATTAGGTTAATAGCTCGTTTAGAGAACCTTTTCATGATATGCTAATTTATTGAGACAGGAATTTTGGGTTTTCATGAGCTGTATGCCAAAATCATCAGTATTAAAACAATAAAAGACCTGAAATATTTCAGTTGGTGTGCAATGAATCTAAAATATATGAAAGTTTAATTTTTATCATTACATTATGGAAAATAATGAACTTTATCACAATATGCTAATTTATTGAGAAGGACCTGTAATGATGCCAGTGATATATGTGTGCGTTTGTAAAATATGAAGGTATTAAAATCGCATTGAAACATATACAGCATATAACACATACAGTAGTGGCCAATTATGTCCGGTCTAGGAAAATGTAGGGTCATTAAAAACAAATATAGCCTCCGAACATCACATTTTAAATTCTCATATATTGTTTCACCGTTTGTATTTATTAATATTTGTGTGTTTCAAAATGTATAATAGTCCAATTACTGCATAAATTAATATTTTATTGTTGTTGTTGTTATTAGGCATAATAGCCTATTATTATTACAGATTTCATTTTAAACATTTAATAGAGCACAACTTTTAATGCCTAATTATTATTATAATTTTTTAGCTAGAAAGCATAAAGACTTGTTTCATTTGTGCAGTGGCTCCCAAATATTTGTCCACATTTAAATCAGATGTAGACACTCAATAGAAAACTTGTGTGATCTTGACTTTGCACATTCACTAGCTGGTTAAAAGTAAATGCAATAATGAATGGCTCAGAGTTAGTTTCAGGGGAAAAAAATTATCTGTTTGAGGATTATGCAATGACATACATTTTGAGTGTGGCTGAACTGTCCAAATACTTTTTGAGGCCACCGATTGACATGTAAAACACAAACATTTACTCTTGTGTGAATGTATTCCACAATGTATTTACCTAAAAGCCATTACAAAAATATAATGATAGCCTATTTGGAATTATGCTTTACAATCATATTGGAGGTCTCCCCTCAACCACCACCAGTGTTAGTTATTATCCTTTTATGTTTTAGTGTTTGAAACCAACATTTGAAACTAACACTACTAAAGAAAATAATTAGTCTAATTGAACTTTTTTTATATATATTTTTTTGAGATATAAAAAAGACTCATTTTGGTTTTGCCAAATAATTCATATTTAAAGGGTTAGTTCACCCAAAAATGAAAATAATGTAATTTATTACTCACCCTCATGCCGTTCCACACCCGTAAAATAAATTAAGATATTTTTTTGAAGGCTCAGTGAGGCCTGCATAACCAGCAATGAAATGTCCTCTCTCAAGATCCATTAATTTACTAAAAACATATTTAAATCAGTTCATGTGAGTACAGTGGTTCAATATTAATATTATAAAGCGACGAGAATATTTTTGGTGCGCCTAAATAACGATTTATATGGTGATGGCCGATTTCAAAACACTGCTTCATGAAGCTTTGGAGCATTATGAATCAGCGTGTTGAATCATAATTCGGATCGCGTGTCAGACGGCCAAACTGCTGAAATCACGAGACTTTGGCGCTCCAACCATAGATATTCTCCAAACCGCTGATTCCATACGCTGATACATAATGCTCCGAAGCTTAAATCTCTCAAGTCTCACCAAATATTGGATTAAATCTTTTTGCCCACTTGATTCCTTCACTGGTTTTGTATTTATTTTACTTTTTGGCTGATCATAGGCCTCATTGTTTGAGCAAAAAAAAGTTCACTCAAGCTTATTCACCTCAACTCTGAGTTGCACACGCTTATACCAATTAGGCCTTTAGTAACAAAAAGAAATATATAATCTGTCCTAATTGAAAGAAAACAAGTTGATAAAAATATTTAATCCGAAATACGGCAATAACAACATATTAATGAGAGATTTATAAGCATTTTTTTCACCACAGATGTAACAACCCAAAAATAGATAGAAACATAATCATTAGCTATATATTCCAGATGGGTTTTTTTACCCACTTTTTTAATTAAATGCTATAGCCTATGTAAAGGGGAAAAAATGTGTAGGCTATTTTTTTCCCATTTATTTATAATAAAATTTTACAGGAGTATTCATACTTAAAGTGATTCACACACAAATTAAAGTTGTCATTATCTACCGATACTTACAAAATACAAATTTTCAGAATGTGACATCACCAGTTCCACTCATTTGTGAGTGAACAATCCCTTTCTAAAATCAAAAACTGAATAATATTAAAAACTTGCAGGATGTGTGAATTAGAGGATGACACAGGAGTGGATTTTCACTCCTGTCCCGTCCCACTCCCATAGAAAGAAATCTTGTCCCGTCCCACTCCCAAACCAAAGTTTAAAAAAAATAATCCCATCCCATCCCGCTCCTGGTAAATTGACTCCCACTCCCATCCCGCTCCTGTTTAAACTGACTCCCGCTCCTGTACCGCTCCCATATATTTTTTTCTTCAATTAGTGTTTAGTTAATACATAGAATTTGATTTAATCTGCTCTCCATCCTGTGAGACTAAGCATGTCTTACAAGCAGCGTACATCGTGCTATCACCGTCACATTCTACTCTCATAAACTTAATTAATATTTCAGACTTTCCGACTAGTTCTGTGAACTTAATAGACATGTCATTTTCAGGCGGCCAGGCCGGCGCGGGAAGAGCAGGACACCAGGCCGGCGCGGGAAGAGCAGGGCGTCTGGGCAGCGCAGTCAGAGCAGGGACCACCGGAACTTGGTCCACCGGAACCAGAACCACCGGAACTGGATCCCCTGGAACTGAGACCCCCGGAGCCGTCGCGGAGGGAGCCTTCCTTCTCCTCCTCCGCTTAGAGACCACCGGCACCGAGTCCACCGGAACAGGCATGGAGGGAACCTGTCTCCTCCTCCTCCGTTTCGGAACCCCTGAGCTCGGAACCACAGGAACACGATCCACCGGAACACGGACCACCGGAACTGAGTCCACCAGAACAGGATCACCCGGAACTGGGACCACTGGAACTGGGACCACCTTCCCGGTAGCTCGCTCCTGCTGGCGAGCGAGACCCTCCATCATCGCCTCAAAAGTAACTCCATGATATGCACTCCTGAGCAGCCAATCCATGGGCTCATCGAGTGCGTGATTAAAAAGGTCCATAAGAGCCTCATTATTGAGTCTTAGACCCTCCTCTGCTCTAATCCCCCGCAAACCTCCTCAGATCAGCCCCTTGTTGACGGAGAGACACCAAGGCCTGAAACTGAATGATTCTCTCATAGTGGGGGCAAGAGATAGTGGAGGCTGGCGGGTGAGGCGAAATCTTCCTCTGCTGAGTCCTCGGCATGGTGGTTACGTTCTGTCACGTTCGGCTGAAGGAAACTGAGGTGAGGACTCAAATGCAGGGAAAATAAGGTTTTAATTAACAAAATAAACAGAAACACAAAACAAAAACCCACAAGGGGGAAAACATAACATAATACAAAACAACATACCAAAATAAGTCAAGGAGCGGAACACAGGGAAGGGAGACGTAGACATTACAACGTAACCACAAAGACTGTGAGCACATGGGAACTATATAAAGGGGAAGAAATCAGGAGGGAACAGGTGGAGGAAATCAAACACTAATCAGATAACAAGGGGGTGGGATCAGACAAAGACACGAGCACAGCCCAAAACAACAACACACCACATGTGCTCCACAAGACAGGACAGACATGTGACAATTACTTCTGACTATGCGCTGTAAAGCATTTTTTGCCACATCGACTTCTCAGTGGCTGTTAGCTGGAAGCCGTGACAAAAAGCACTGATGGCTTCTGGGACGGCTGGGTCGTGTAGTTATTTTTTAATTGCGTTACATTGTAGGCATATTAAAAGGAAACTACAAAATGGTGCATTTACTTTTTTCGTTTTTTGTCGTCTTTGCTATTGGTTGATTCCCGCTCCTGTCTGCTCCCGTTAATCATTTATCCTGTACCGTCCAAATCCCGTGATTAATAGCAAAGATGATTCCCATCCTGCAGGAATCCCACGGGAATCCCGTGACCCGTGGGATTCCCGAAAAAATGTCAGCCTCTAGTGTGAATGTCTGTGTATGAGTAATGACGAGAATCCGGTGGTTTTTGTTTCCTATTCCAGGGTATAGATGTTTTCCTCCACTGGTCTTCTTGTGCATATTTCATATATAATGTGTCAGGCTCCTTTTCGAAACTGAGGTTCAAAACACAGCAATCATTGTGATTACACTGCATTTCAAAGAGCATTGTAGTATTCTAGAAGTGAATCACATGTACTTACTGTCAAGTACCATCCCATAAAGGCCACCTGAATCAGAAAATACATATTTCCTTTCAGCTCAGAATATATGTACATCACAACTGAACTCATCATTGAAATGTCATTAAACAAATGTTCAGTAGATTCATAGCTATACGTACGTTTGAAGGTCAGAAGGGCCAGTGCGCCCAAGAGAAGAGACAGATACAGCATGGAATGTTTATCTGAAGTGTGATCCGAGAGATCGGCTCTTCCATCTTTAAATCACAAAGTCAGAAGGGTTTAATCATTTTAAGTAAATTTTATGGTTTAAATTCAGTTTCAAATGTTCCTTTGTTCCCTGTCTGGTTTTGACAATGACTTAGTTAATGTGGTTGTGTTTATTCTCCTGCAATCTACTGCGTTTTCCATTGTGGATTTATTAATTAAAGGCTCATTTGTTTTCATCTACTTCGCTATGTGCATCACCGTAGCCACCACTGTTACAGTATACCAGACCCACAAATTGAGTAGTTATGGACATAGCTGTCCAGCTGCTCTGCCTGGAGTAAGAGCAGCAATCTCTTGAGGACCACACCCGAGGATTCCTACAACTGCCGTGCTAAACAGATTTTCTGGACAGCTCCCCGCACCTTTTATTTTACCAGCTTGAATGCAGAAACCAAAGCATGCCTACCCAGTGTCAGTCCTCAGGGGAAATCCACTGTGTTTGGGGAGTGGGTGCTGATAAATAACAGATCAGCATTCACCATTGGCCCTGTGGACAACATCACAAGTCCCACTCCAGATTCAGAGCCCAGCCCGCCACTGCCCCCACACACTGGTGCCACACGAATGCCTCAGCCAACCACAGACAGTGAGCCTGAAGGCCCTTTCACACTGGACGCGTAACGAAAAAGCTAATATTTCGTGTGCTGATAGTTCGCATCAAAACCATTCACATCAGCCGCGATGCGAGTTCCCCTTCGAACGGTCAGTCGTACTGCGTCGAAGACGCATTATGGGATAGGTTCTCCTATTCTCGAATACTGAAGCATTTATAAAATCACGCAGTGCTACTGCACAGCCAAAACGGAGTCGAGACTTCTCGCGCGTTATTGGCTGGCCAGTGGTAACGGCATGAACCAATGGCAGAACAGCGTATCTGAGCGGACCTATGGGCGCTAAGCCCGAGATGCTGAACACAGAAGCCCGCAAACTGAGCGTAAAAGCCCGCGAAAGGCACCCTTAAAATACGCTGTAATGCCCCAATTTTTCTCCTTCAGCGAAGATCTTTCTATCCTCGCTGATACCTTCTGATACGAAGCTTACCGTGAGAGACGAGCCGTCAGCAGAATCGAGCCAGCCAGCCCGGACCCCTGTGAGAGTCGGTCTGTCTTCAGCGCTCTCATCCAGCATCCGCGAGCTGTCGCTCCTTCTCCCCTGCGCTCGCCGGTGATAAACACTTCGGTGTATCCTTAAGTACAAATAAGAAAAGTACACATGTCACAATTTTGTGTTAGGTGCAGCACAACTCTGCATCAGGAGGATGCCCATGACCAGTGCATTACCTGTCTGGGCAAGGCCCACGCTGACACTGCTCTCTCTGGGTCCGGCTGCTCCCACTGCGAGAGCATGCCCATCTCCTCCCTCCGTTCGCGGATTGCGTTCTTCTCAGAGCGCGACCCCGCCCCTCGAGCTCTCCCGCTCCCTTTCCCGTCCGAACCCCGGCGGAAAAAGCGGCGGAGCCAGAGGGCTGACTATACTGAGGCCCAGTGCCCGCGTGCCTCGTCCCCGCCTCAGAGAGACGTTTCCCCCAGTGACGTTCTCTCGTTCAGACCTGCTTCCTCCGCTCGACGCCGAGGACCTGGTCTCATTCGGCGGCAATGATGAGGACAATCCACAGCAATGATGAGGACGGTTCCGTGTCCCTCGTCGCCTCCGATGCCGAGGAATGGTCGGGCTCCGTTGACTACCCCACCCCCTCGACATCTCAGCAGCGCAATGACGCGGCTAAGGCTGGTGCGGACACCGAGCTCATCCGTGTCCTCTATAAGGCCGTTGGCGAGCTGGGCCCCTGAAGAGCCCACACCTAGCCGCCTCGATGAATGGTACCTCCCGGGGCGCCAACAGGCCACTCGGCAGAGAGCGGCACCCTTTTTCCTTGAGGTGCACCAGGAGCTGGCGAAGTCATGGTTCGCTCCCTACTCCACTCGCCTCCGCCCATCCACCTCGCACGCGCTCTCCACCATTGACGGCGCTATCGAGAAGGGCTATGAGAAACTCCCGCTGCTCGAGGAGTCGGTGGCTGCACACCTCTGCCCGCCCTCCGCGATAGGCTGGAAGCCCAAAATCGCACACCCCTCTAAGCCCTGCCGTACCACGGCTGCCTTGGCAAATAGGGCCTATGCTTCCGCCGGCCAAGCAGGCTCCGCTCTCCACACGATGGCGGTCCTGCAGGTGTTCCAGGCGAAGCTCCTTCGGGCTATGGACGAGTCCGGTCCAGACCAGGAGGTGTTTCGTGACCTCCGAAGCGCCACAGATCTGGCCCTTCGAGCTACGAAGGCCACCGCCCAGGCCATAGGCAGGTCGATGGCCAGTCTCATGGTGTTAGAGCGCCACTTGTGGTTAAACCTCACGGAGATCAAGGAGGCCGATAAAACTGCCTTCCTCGACGCTCCCATTTCTCCGAATGGTCTGTTCGGTCCCGCGGTGGACGGTTTCGCGGAACGTTTCACCACGGCGCAGAAAGCGTCCCAGGCGATGAGCCATTTTCTGCCAAAAAGAGCCAGCGCCGCCTCTTCAACTCGGCCGAGAGCTCCGTACCAGCAGCAGCAACCGCAGAGCAGATCTGCGACCGCACCCGCGCTCGCTCCCGTGCAGCCCCGCCCACCTTATGACCAACGACAACGTCAGCGTCAACATCAGGCAAAGCACTTCCCTCCCAAGCGTCAGGGTCCGCGGACTAAGATCACGTTGGACCCTGGTCACAGGAAGCAGTCCTGACCGGCTGCTCAGGAAGAGAGGAGGGGTGAGCTCCGCCCAAGCCGGTCCGCCCCCCAAAAGACTCAGAATTCTCTCCCCGCGGCCCGTTTTTGTTCCGGCCCGGGAGAAACATGTTGTGTGTATTAAAAATGTGAGCAGCGAGCCCGCGCTTGCGCGCGCTCCACTGCACTTTACCGCTGTTATTGCGGGTTCAATAAAAAACTTGAATGTTCAACAAATGAGTCTTCTTTCTCTTCCGCACCACACGACGGTCGGCGCGCGGCAAAACGCGCCGCCGTTCGACACTATAAAACCCCTGTGCAACTGGGCAGAGGCTTGGAAAGCAATCCCTGGTGTGTCACAGTGGGTTATAAAGACAATTCAACTAGGCTATTCGCTCCAGTTCGCTCGCAAACCACCGTGATTCGCCGGCATAACTTACACTTCAGTGAAGAGCAACGCAATCCACGTCCTCAAAACCGAAGTAAAAAGTCTATTGATGAAAAGAGCTATAGAGGCGGTGCCTGCAGCTCAAAGCGAGTCAGGGTTTTACAGCCGCTACTTCCTGGTTCCCAAGAAAGATGGCGGCCTCAGGCCCATCTTAGACCTCAGACATCTGAACAAGGCTCTTATCAAACGGCCGTTCAGAATGCTGACATTAAAACAAATCATTGCGCAAATCCGCCCGATGGATTGGTTTTTCTCAGTGGATCTGAAAGATGCCTACTTTCTAGGGGTGTAACGATTCGTTTTAACAACGATTCGATTCGTATCACGATTTGAGGTTGTCGATACGATTCAAGGACGATATTGGTTCATTTAGAACGATACGATCCGAAACGATTCAGTGACTTGAAATCGATTCAGTAACTTTTTAGCCAAAAATTGTGTGACTGAAATAAATATCTGGATACTGGTCAGTGCAGGTGAAGTTTCCTAGATTCCTGTTGTTTCTTGTAAGGGAATCAGGTATCAATTAATTATGGATATAAACAAACAAGTAAACAACAATTAATGGCAAATGCATTCAAATTTTATTTGAATAAAGTGCAACCAACAGTTTAGGTTGAATTAACAGGAAGTTAACCTTTTCTGCTCTCTTTTTCAATATTCAATATATTTTCAATAAAAGCACAGTAAGTGCAACCAACATTTCAACAGTAGGTTAACCTGCTACTTCTGCTTTTGTTATCCAACATATTAATATTACAATATTAATATCAAAAATAAAGTGCAACTAATTTCTCTTCAGGTTTAATTAATAGTAGGTGTACCTGTTACTTTTGCTGTTGTTTTTCAACATTAAAATAATACAAATACAATATTAATATCAAAAATAAAGTGCAACCAACATTTCTTCAGGTTGAATAAACTGGCTGAACCTGCTACTACTCTCAGTTTAATAAACAAACAATATTTAACAAAAGATAAAATGTAACCAACAGTGTTGCCACAGTTACTTTGAAAAAGTAACTTAGTTACTTTACAGATTACTTGATTTTAAAAGTAACTAAGTTACTTTACAGATTACTTGATTTTAAAAGTAACTAAGTTAGATTACAAGTTACTTTATTAGTTACATTCATCAGTTGCCGACAACACCTCTGCAGCCTCAACATAAAAATGACAACCGTTTTTGCCAACACTAAACATAAAACATACACTACACTAAACATAAAACACTAAACATAAAACCCTAAACATGTTAATGAAAAGGTACAAATTACTTTGTGTTCTTATTAAATACATTTATGAAAAACAATTTATATTTAATTTTTAATTTATATTTATATATGAATGTAAATAATTATATGGGCCTACACAAATAATATAAAATTACAAGATTTATATTTTATTGTAAACGTAATGTGCAGCCTTGCTATGAACTATGAAAAACTATGAAAATATATGAAACGCTTCAAAACAGAGCGGCAACAAAGCGCTTATGCGCATCCCGGGTGCAGAATGATGTGCTTAAAGCAACATGGAATCAGAGTGTGCAGTGCAGCGCGAGTGCACATTGAAAAGTCCACGGCATAAAGAGAAGATGAGCGTTGAGCCCACAAATCCTAGTCTACTATGTAGCCTATATCGGTCCAAATATTCACTGATTATTTGTTTCTTCACAGTTTTTAATTCTGGTTATTGTGCGTGTGATGCTATAATAGTCCTTGTGTTGTCACCTGAGTAGCGAGCACAACATCTTTCAGAAACCGCTAGATTAACTCCAGGAAGATAAATTATTTTATCAACATATCAAGTATTATAACGGGAATATATAATATGGAGTGAGCTTTCCCGTGCAGCTGCTGACTGGAACCGAACGACGCGCAGTTTGAATGCTGAACGGAGAATGATTGACAGCTACAGCGGAGGAAAGACATTCAGCTATGGAATGGCTTTAGATGACTTTGTACTAGCAAATCATAATATACTAATAATGGTTGCTGAAGGATGTGACAATATATATTTCTGATGATTATTTAATTATCACGACATGCCTAATCTGAGCAAGTGACTGCCTGTCTTGAGTTTTGTCGACAGACGGAGGCGGCAAGAAATTTGACGGAGCGGCCAATCTCGTAATTCTCTATGCAGGAAAAACCCTGCTGAGACTAAACAAGAAAGCAAAAATATATATTTTTACTAAGGAAAATGACAAAAAAAAGTAACTCACAGTGACTTGGATAAGTTACTTTAATCTGATTACTGGTTTGGAAATAGTAACGCGTTAGATTACTCGTTACTGAAAAAAGTGGTCAAATTAGAGTAACGCGTTACTAAGTAACGCGTTACTGGCATCACTGGTAACCAACTACTCTTCAATGACTCTACATATTTCTTTTTCAAAAATATCAACATCAGTGGCGGCTACTGGTCTGTCAGAGAGGGGAAGCTCATTTTCGGCCTACATCATAAAATTGTCTATTTATTTAAAAGTAAATTCTGCCCTACGTTCCTTTTCAAGAAAGTTTCACCCACGACACTAGCCTAGCCTACTAACGTTATATGAATGAATGAATGAATGAATGAAGGAATGAATGAATGAACGATCTAAAAAAAAAAATATTAAACTCTGTAAAACTGAAACAAGGAATGTGGTGTATAATTGTGTGAAATGTATGATGAAAATCAAGCAATTTCTCCAAGCAAATATCAAAGAAATAGGTTGCAGCAGTTTTTATTTCGACTGAACTTGAGAAATCCGCGATGGGACTGAGCGCGAATAGCTTCAGTGATTCCTTATAGTACAGAATCGCTGTCAGTCAAAGGGAGATGCAGTCTTTCGACAGACCCTCCAATCATCACGCAGAAGCTCGGAGTCCGGGCCAGCCCACTAACCATTCACCCCCAGAACGCTGAGCGTCCGTGGGCGGGACATAATCGCAGCGTTTATCCAATGACCGTCTAGTTTTGAAGCGCTTAAAAAAAAGTTTACAGCAGCCCCATTGAAGTCAATGGACGCTGGGCTTCAATAGGGAAATGCACTGTGACGCTGCGGGAATGTATGAGAAGGAAATCGAGTCAGCCGACCTGCTATATGTAACTGATTCTGAACAAACTCGTCTTTGAGATGAACGTTTTCTAACGCATTTTTAGTCAATAAAATGTTAATACAATAGTACATATTTGACCATTAATTTTGTGACATTAGGGAAGCCGAGCTTCCCTTGCAGTCTTAAAAAAATCGCCACTGATTCAACATGATCTGACCGCAGAACACTTCTCTGTACGTTCACTATGTCGCCAGCAGTACTACAAACTCGCTCTGCTGGCACACTGGTCCCAGGAATGCACAGGTAACATTTAGCAAGGGTTGAAAGTACAGGTAGCTGTTTCTCCTGGTGGCTTGATAATTTCTCGCTGGTTGGCTTCTCCTCTGCCATCCGCCATGCTATGTTTTCTTAGCGCTGGTGCGTGCGTTGCGATGATGTCACAGATAGGCAGAATGAATCGAGTAACGTTTAACGCCGTTATCATTAAAAGTGCTAAGAAAAAACATCCATTTAAAGTCTGACGTGCTTAAATCCAATGCGTTATTTCCTATGATCGATACAATCGATTGATTACCTTTTAAAACGATGTTAGATCGATATATGTCGTCCGGAAGGCCAACTTGCCGAGCACAGATCGATGTAGTTAGATCGTAGGAAAATAAATCGATACATCGATGTAGTAGATGAATCGTTACACCCCTACTACTTTCACATCCAAATTATCCCATGTCACAGACCGTTTCTGAGATTCGCGTTCGACGGGAAGGTCTACCAGTACACAGTCCTACCATTTGGCCTGTCACTGGCGCCCCGCACTTTCACAAAGTGTATAGATGCAGCTCTCTCCCCTTTAAGACAAATGGGAATACGCATTTTGAACTACCTCGACGACTGGCTCATACTGGCCTAGTCAGAGGAAGAACTACAATCTCACAAATCTGTGCTACTCAGCCATCTAGAATGCCTGGGTCTCAGAATAAATACAGCCAAGAGCTCGTTGCTTCCCAGACAGAGGATCTCTTTTCTGGGAACGATTTTAGACTCAGCCCAAATGAGGGCGTGGCTGTCAAACGAACGTGCTTTGACTACACAGCAGCTTGCACACTCGTTCAAAACAGGAACCAACAGACCCCTGAGAATTTTTCAAAGAATGCTAGGCCTTATGGCATCAGCTTCTCCAGTACTTCCGCTGGGTATGATGCAAATGCGCCCCCTGCAGTACTGGCTGAAATCACGGGTTCCTCCCCAAGCGTGGCATTCAGGCCAGCTTTGGATCAAAGTGGGCCGCGGCTGTGTCAAAGCCCTGGCCCCGTGGTCGAATCCCCGCCTCTACGAGTCGGGGGTGAGCTTGGGAACAGTTTCCAGGCGGATGGTGGTCACCACAGATGCCTCCAACACTGGTTGGGGTGCTCTGTGCGAGGGCGAACCGGCCTTCGGCTCATGGTCGAGCGTGGAGTCACGGTTGCACATAAACTGCCTAGAAATGCTGGCAGTAGTGCTAGCCCTCGAGACTTTTTCACCACGTCTTTTGGGTCATCACGTCCTAGTCCGTACGGACAACACGACAGTGGTCTCCTACATAAATCGCCAAGGTGGGCTCAGGTCGAGATGGCTCAACCAACAGGTCAGACATCTCCTCCTATGGGCAAAAGACAGAATGCATTCGCTAAGAGCAGTGCACGTGCCGGGCAGACTGAACCAGGGAGCAGACATGCTCTCCAGGGGCCTCGTGTCCCCGGGGGAATGGTCCCTTCATCCCCAAACGGTTCAAATGATATGGAATGTTTTCGAGAGGGCAGAGGTCGACCTCTTCGCCTCCGAAGACAACTGTCATTGCCCAATTTATTTTTCAAAGAGCAAGGCTGCGCTGGCCCACGAATGGCCCAGCTGCCTGCTTTATGCTTTTCCACCAGTACCGCTCATTCCCCAGGTCTTAAAAAGAATCAGGGAATGTGGGCACACAGTCCTGCTTGTGGCTCCACTCTGGCGAACCCACCACTGGTTTCCCGAGCTGATTCAGCTGCTATCAGCATCCCCTTGGCCAGTCCCGCTGAGAAAAGACCTCCTATCTCAGGCGAACGGGACAATATGGCACCCCCGTCCCAAACTGTGGGCGCTACATGTTTGGCCCCTCAAAGGGAGCTCGAGAACCTCCCAGTGAGTGTCCTGAACACTATCGGTGAAGCTAGAGCCCCATCTACTAGACGTCTCTATGCCCTTAAATGGTCAGTGTTTTCTGACTGGTGTTCAGCCAGGAACCATAACCCAGTGTCATGTGAGATATCACAGATACTTGTTTTTCTACAAGAGATGTTGGATGCAGGACACACTCCATCCACACTCAAAGTCTACACAGCAGCCATTGCCGCATCTCATATGCCTATAGCTGGCCAATCAGTAGGCAGACACGACATGGTCATTAAATTCTTAAAGGGAGCCAGGAGGCTTAACCCTCCTCGCCCTCCTACGGTGCCATCCTGGGATCTTTCATTGGTCCTACGAGCACTAAAAGGACCTTCCTTCGAGCCAATGCAGACGGCTGAACTAAAACCGCTTTCACTGAAAACCGCCCTGCTATTAGCATTGGCATCAGTTAAGCGTGTTGGTGACATTCAAGCGCTCTCCGTGAACGCATCATGTCTAGAATTTGCCCCAGGTGATTCTAAAGTCATCCTCAAACCAAGACATGGCTATGTGCCTAAGGTGCTTTCAACACCATTCAAAGCACAGGTAATCACTCTTTCTGCTCTTCCACCCTCTGAGGATGAGAGACAGTTACACCTGCTCTGCCCTGTTAGGGCGCTCAGAGCATATATTGAGCGGTCCTCCCACTTTAGGCAGTCGGAGCAGCTCTTTGTAAGCTTTGGTGGCCGCACTAAGGGACTTCCGGTCACCAAGCAAAGTCTAGCCAGATGGCTAGTTGACGCAATAGCGCTAGCATACGATACTATGGGCCTTCAATGTCCCATAGGTGTCAAAGCTCACTCCACCAGAGGCATGGCCTCCTCCTGGGCATGGTCTAGTGGAGTGTCTATTGGTGACATCTGTAGATCGGCAGGCTGGTCCTCACCATCTACTTTTACCAGATTCTACAGCCTGGAAGTCCCTGCACTGCAGGCACAGATCCTTGCTGTATAATAATAAGTATTAACGGGTAGCTCGCCCTTATTAGTTAGGCATCTGGGTCTTCATATGCTCAATGCATGACTGAATTTTTTCCCCTTAATTGCTGGCCTCTATGAGCCCAGTATGAATAGGGAGATATATATATCATGATGTGTCAATAACTCTAGTCTTGGGCCCCCTTAGTGCTCAAACTGAGGGAGTACATACCATTGCGCTTCATAGCACGGCGGGATTAAATAGGCTCCCATAATGCGTCTTCGACGCAGTACGACTGACCGTTCGAAAGGGAACGTACTCGGTTACTTACGTAACCTCGGTTCCCTGAGATAAGGGAAGGAGTACTGCGTAGACTGCCGTGCAATGACGCTAAAACAACGGGTGACCTTCGCTTCAGTCGAATTAACCTGATGTTTTTGGGGCATTACAGCGTATTTTAAGGGTGCTCTTCGCGGGCTTTTACACTCAGTTCGCGGGCTTCTGTGTTCAGCGTCTCGGGCTTAGCGCCCATAGGTCCGCTCAGATACGCTGTTCTGCCATTGGTTCATGCAGTTACCACTGGCCAGCCAATAACGCGCGAGAAGTCTCGACTCCGTTTTGGCTGTGCAGTAGCACTGCGTGATTTTATAAATGCTTCAGTATTCGAGAATAGGAGAACCTATCCCATAATGCGTCTTCGACGCAGTACTCCTTCCCTTATCTCAGGGAACCGAGGTTACGTAAGTAACCGAGTACGTTTGCGACGTTTCAGAGCTCCAACATTCCAAAACATTTGCGGCGACAGCTGAGAAAACACAGACACTTCATCATTCAGTGGAGACCAGCTTTTCATTTTCTTTAAAAGACCGAAAAGAAGGTATTGATGCGTTTCCTTGTTTATTTAACATGTCAGTATGATGCGATATGAAATGTAGCTTGTACATTGGCCATTGCATTGTATAGCCTAATTTGTGAAAAACTGGGAAAAGATGAGTTCAGTCATTGTAGCCTACACTTCATAGTAATTTTGGTTTTAAAGATGGAAAGATAAGTTTTCACTGCTAAACAAAGTTAGAAAAATATTGTGTATTTACTAAATCTTTAATTCTTCATCAATTTAGAACATAATTGTGAAGAAAAAATATAATTTCCTTAAAAAAAAAAAAAAAAAAAATATATATATATATATATATATATATATATATATATATATAAGAAAAAAAACTTTAAACTTTAAACAAAAAGTAGACCAAATGAACCTTAGAAAGGTGAATTTAGTCTACTTTGTATATGGTGTGTGGGCTACTTCATGTTTAATTTTATTTTTAGACTTACATTCCATTATTTATAACCTACAACTGTTTGTATCATGAAAGAAATATGAATAGAAATTTTAATTTGACAAAAATCGCTTGTGAAAATGCCTGTTTTTGTTTTGTTTTTTCCATAAATTATATTTTGAGTAAGATTGACGAGGTGACTTAACATTCAGCATTTCTTTCTATGTTCCCGCTCTAAACATTTCGTCACCCGACCGCTCTAACATTGGCGTCAGTTGACGAACCAACTGCCTGGTTAAAACTTTTTTAATAGGCAGCTTTTTTGAAGAAAACTGTGGGCACCGTAACTGAACATCAAGCCAACTAACGTTAACTGGAAATGGCAAGCGTTACCAATACCTCTTGGAAAACAACCGTTATAGTCAGCTCCTCGCCTCAGGTTGGTTTCCTGTTTACGTTGGCTGCTTGCTTGCTGTTAAAGCTGATTAGGTTGTAATTGTTATAGCTTTAAGTAGGCTAAAATATGTTTTGTACTATTTTTATTGTACTAATTTGATTTCGTGACTGACTGAAGCTTATTTATGCGTTTATCTGCTTATATTGTGCATTGTCTTCGCAGTGTGACGAGCCCTCACAGATTCTTTTGGCGCAGCAGCACAGGATTCGCCGCTCGGACAGCATCCCGTCCTCTTCTTTTGTTTTCCCCTTGTCAGGTAGAACTAGAAAGTAGTTCAATTTCATCAGTAAATTTAATCCTTTATAGATGCCCTAACGTAACGTTACTGGATTTGTCGGTTTGTTCAGTGCAGTAATAACGAACGAAAACGTGTAGGCCTATATGCAGAAGCTTCCGCCAGTTAAGAACTGCTGTCTATCACAATGCAGAAAACAATAAGCCTGGCAACAAACTGTAACAACAAAATGTAATAGTAGTATATTGGCCACTGCCAACTGGGACAGAGAACGTGTTTACGCTGCAAAAGTTCGAACTGTCATCATTATCGTCAGTGTGGACAACTGCACATTAGTGATGGGAAGTTCGGATCATTTTACGAACTCGGATCTTTGAATCTCGTTCAGCAAAATGAACGAATCTTTTTTCAAGTCATTTCGTTCATTTTAGCAGAATCTAATTAAAATATTACATTTTTCAGCACATTTAGTACTTTTGGAATAAAAAAAAGAACTATAAGCTAATGCAGCCATGGCCAAACTTTGAGAAATAAATTATTAATGAATTGCTTAGCTTGATTTAGTCTATGTATGCAGTCTGTTAGTTCACCTCACCTCCCGATCCAAATGGTTCTTCTTTTTTTTTTTTTTCAAAATCGTTTCCCTCTCGTGTCTGTCTTCAGGTTCGAGCCGTTAGTTCCGTCATGTCTGATGCTCTGATCTGGCCGTGACAGCCGTGATACACATGCGTCCGTAAACAGATCGGTTGATCAGTTCATCTCGAGTCTCGGGTTTGAGTCATTCGTTCATCAAGTCCCAGTCACAAGTCCCAGTCACAGGAAACAGATTTGAACAGTTCATATTGAGTCATTCGTTCATCAAGTCCCAGTCACAAGTCCCAGTCACAGGAAACAGATTTGAACAGTTCATCTCGAGTCTTTGAGTCGTTCCTTCTAGTCCCCATAGGCTGAATGCAGAAACAGAAATGATTAGTTCATCTCTCGAGTCAGTCTTTGGGTCTTAGTCTCGTTCTTTTGTCACGTGACCGCTTCCCGGGTTTAGTGTCTCGCAACATATACAACATTACAGTCGTATTAGTGACTGTATATTATTTTTTGTTTAGGAATTCTCATACAATTATCAAAAGATATCTGCAACAAACATCTGAAAAATAGCCTAAGATGTTGCGCAATGCGCATGCGCGGGTCAATACAAAATGAACGAATCGCTCTCTGAGACGACTCGTCGTTCCCGAGTCATATTAAGGATTCATTCAAAATGAACGAATCGTTCATGAACGACACATCACTACTGCACATGCGCGTTGCATCCGCTTGGGAAAGTTGCATAGCTGTGTAGGCTATTGAGAGCTAGGCTATTCTAGATATGCGGGAGGGAGGGGTAAATCTTGGATTCTCTTACACCTTTTCACTGTGGATACTTTGTTGGTGTCTAATCATGAAAGTAAACTTTGTAAATATTGATTTGTTTATTTAAACATAATGTAGTAGTACTGCAGCGATGACAATTTTTGCAGGCCAACCCGGAAGTTAACATCACTAAAAAAAAATTGGATTAGTGCAGAAAATAAGTTCTTTGACCAAAAAAAGTTTGATTCTCACGTTTTTTTTCTCTCCATCATGATGATCTTCACAAAAGATCACAAACTTGAACCCTAAATACAATTGACATAAGTAAATAGCAAAACGTAGGACGATGGACAGAGGACTATTGCTGCATCCCAATTCGCCTACTTATACTATGACCTAAAAGTATGTACTGGTTCCGTTAGAGTGTGCGTCTAATTCTGACCGGAAATAGTAGACCATCCAGTATCAACATACTACGATTTGGGACATACTAATTCTATTTTCGAATACTATTTAGTACAGATAGTATGCGAATTGGGACGCAGCATTTATCTAGTCCCATTTAGCCACTTGTTAGCAACCGCCTTTGTCAAGACAATTATCAAATCATCAAATAAAAAATCTTAAAGGGATATTACTGGCTGGGTCATTTTTCAGCTCATCTTAACCACAGACCTTATTTCAGGCATTTAACCCAAAACCATTAAAAAACAATTGATTTCAGCTGGAAGTACTAAAAGGCCCACTTGTTTTGGGGGTTTGGCCTGCAGAACTATGTAATACCTGCTGCATACCATGCTAGGAAACCAATGAGAAATTCAGGCAAGCACTTACTCTGTTACAACCGTAGTGATGACAGAAGTATTGTATGAAACTTCTTTTGTTTGCTTATTCAGTCTGAATGTTCAGAAAAGTATGCAAACATTTTTTTTTTTATTATTCAGATAAAGCCAAAAAGAGAAATATTCAACACACCGTTTTTATTAAGAACCCTTTTTTTAAAGAACACCTCTTTTTGAATTCTCAAAAGCGAAGACATAGTTGGGTTAACTTAGATGGTGGTGAACAGGAGACTGAAGCAGGATTTTAGCAAAATTGTCCCAATAGAAAAAGAAAAAATCCACAATAGCTTTTTTTAAAATAAGTAAAAAATAAAAAGAGAGAGAGAGATTGATTACAGCAGTCAGGAGGATATGTCAAATTTCAGCTGTAGAAACACCCTTGCAGCAGTGATGCCTAGTTTTTCATAATTTAATGTCAAAGAAATCTAACACAAAGTATAGTGTTGAAAATGAACATAAATAAAAATAAGATATAAAATTAGTTAATAACTGTGGAAACCCAGGTGTTAGATCCCAGGTGTAAGAGTTGCCTTCTCGTCACTTTTCTGTTGTGCAGGTACGGCTTTCTTGCTGGTCACACTGGAGGAGTTTTCAGCTAAGCTTGAGGATACAGAACTTTTTGAGAGAATTGATAAGTTTGTGCACATCCATAGAAACAGTTTTCTTCTGCTGCAAGCCCCGGTCTATGGAAAAGTCGAGTGGGACATTTTCTCATCAGTGCAGAACAGGTGCATGATAAATTGTAAATCTACAAATGTACAACCTTATTTTGAAAGCATGCACACCAAACATGACAAAAAGGGCAGCTTTCTAGACATGGCATCTAGAGATTCATTCAGACTCATTGAAAAGATGCCTGTCACTGTGTGGCACAATTATTTTCCAAAGATTACTAATAATAAATAACTTATGAACACACTTTGTGGAAGAGCTCAACTTTGGCCAGCAGTAAAGACTGTTTTAATGTGATAAACAGTGTAATTCTGATCTTTTAATTTTTGCAATAGATTCCTTGGCTGTAACCTCAGAGTTATACCTGTGCATAGCACTGCTGATGTAGTGAAGGGAATGCTGATCATCGCTAAGGTAACCTGTGATGTCTTACACTTCAGTTTGATTTTGCTTTATTGTTATCATTTTCTAGTAATGTTTTCATAATGAATGCTGTCTAGAGGTGAATTATGTTATGGTAATGTTCATTTTAATTTTACGTGTGCTCACTATAAAGGCATTTATACTAAAATTCCATATATAAGAAGTATATTAGCATGGTGGCTGCAAAAGGTTTGATGGCCTTTTTATTCCAGGCCACAAGTAAACCCAGTGTGGAGAATTTGAGAGATCAGATGTCTTTGGCTTGTTCTCACATCATTGATCATAGCCCAGTTTGGGGGATGCTTCAACAGATGCAGTTCTAGTGATATTTATTCATGTCCATGTTTGCTATACTTCTTTTTAACAGCAGATGTCAGTATTGTTTCATAGTAAGTTGTGTAAAAACTGTTAACTGCCATTCATGCTTTGTGCATATCCTTGTAAATATTTTGTCTTCATAATAGCAAAATAGTTCGTAAACCATTAAAAACAAATTATAAACTTTGCTGAAAAAGACTGCAGTATTGAAAATATCATACTTGCATTGTTTTTCATCGTTGCAAAAAGCAGCATGGTACAGGGAACATAAATAAATAAATACATTATCAGTTCAGACCACAGTAATTGTACCCACTTGTTCATTTTTGACTCTCCTCAATGATCTCCTCTATACGAAACACAAGGCTTGCCATTAAGTCATATGTGACCAGCGCGCACTGCAGGACCTGCAAATTATATATTTAGTGTTATGTTTGACTTATTGTCACTATTTTTAAAGTGAATTCAGATAAGTCATAGGCCTACTGATAATCTAACCTTATCCTGTGCCTCGCGCGGCATGCTGCCCAGTGTTTCAGTTTTCACAATCAAGCTTTGAACTGATCTCTTCCCAGAGGCCTCCTTAAATTCTGTGGGGAAACAAAGATGTTACTACAAGTCAAATTCCATTTTTTAAAAATCATATATACATTCATATATACAAAAAGAACACAGAGCATGTATTACCTTTAGCCTTGGTCTTTTTGTCCTCTCTAAGTCTTTTTAACTCTTTTCCGTAGTATGAGCTTGACATGCTTAGACACACTTGTAATAATTTTGTGTAACTTTCTGCAATGTGGCACAGTTCTATCCATATTCCAGTCTAAAAATAACAGGGTGGGTCTTATTATTAGAATATGATGAAAATACATGTAAAGTGTTATAGTGGTGTTTTGACAAACTGTTGAAAAAATCTTACGCTCATTTCTCTTTCCTTTATCAATAAATACCGCAGAAGATTCAGAGACTCCATGACCCTTTAAAAACAATAAAGAAGAAGATATTAATATGGAAATAAACAAACAACACAAATCATTCTTAGTGCTTATAGTCAAATTTTGTCCATAGATATTTCTAGTACTTTACACAGAAAGAGTTACGCACAATATAGCAGTAAAAGCTGACCATCAGCAGGATGAAGCAAGGCCTAAGTAATTTATCAGGGACAGATTATCCAGACGAGGTATGTCAATCACTCAGGTTTTAGTATCATTTTAGGAATGACACAGGATCTGCCTCAAAATATTGGACTACTCGCCATCTGTTCTGCATTGTGGGATCATGGCAGTAAACCTGGACTACACTCATAAATAAATTATGGTTAGGGGGGGATTGTATCTAGTTAGTAGGAGATCTAACATTTAAAATAGAGACAGCTGCCATATGTGGAGTTTGTACTTGGGTTACGAGTCATGTCAATGATTTGTTGATATGAAAGTTGATTAGATCCATCAAGATGTAGTTATGTGCATTTAGTGGCTTGTCAGGGGATTGTTTTCCATTAGTAAAAGCTTTGTAAAAATACAGGTCGTGTTCACCTGTCCATCCCATGTAGCAAGTCAGTTTCATGGCCCTGTGGCAGAGTGATGGTGTCTCTGAGCAATGAGATGAGCCATGTCCGCTCAAACCAGCCATCCTGGTAGGCTGACTTTAATAGCAAAAGAGAATAAATATTTCTAACATCAGTGATTCAGAGTTGATTAACTTGGACAAGTGGGCATTTAAGCAAGTGATTAATGACTGTATGATATCTGATTGTTTTGTACACTACCTTTCTGCACAGTTCCACTTGATTCCTTATGTTTTTGATGATGATACTTTCAACCCCTGCATGATGGCTAGTCTTCATGATGCGTCTTAGAGCATTCATCACAAAGGAGAAATAAGCAATTAATACCCAGCCAAGAATTTTTCCATTTTTAAGTTAGACTTTTTCTATTTACACACACCAATAGATTCCATTAAAATAGCACTTTTAATTAAACGTAGATTTAAAATATCTAGATACCATACCTGAAAAATTTGTGCTTCGCTTCACCATTAAGCTTCTCTATAAAGAGCTGGAACACCACAAGACTTCTTCCTCTCTTAATGAAAGAGTTCAATTGACCGAAAACATAACTGGCTTTAATTCACATAGATCAGATTTATATGCAAGTTGTGTCTCATTTACAGTATACTCACCAAATGCTGGATGGGACAGTCAATCATAATTTTAATTAAGTTCTGTGAACAAATAACAAAAGTTCTCTTGTAAGTTAACAATGTCATTAAAAAAGTAAACATTTTTGAACACCAGGGATTCATTATTATATAAAATTATATGGTACTGATATATTGTGTATCCTTAGATTTCACCATACACAAAAATAGTTTTGTTTATTCCATAACAATACATAGTGTTGCATACCTGTGGAACCTCATGAAACGGTTTCAGCTCTAGGAGCTCCGCTGGGAGACTGCAGTCTGTTACTCTCTCCAAACTTTTAACATATAAGTCCTTAAAAATGCAAAAAGACATCGCTAGGAAAGTACTCCTCAGTACTGAAAATTCAAGTACGTACATCATTTTCTACACTTGTACTAGCTAATAATTTTTGGTGGAAGTTCACTTTACCAGTCCTTTCAAAATCCATGATTCATCCTTTCTGCATATAGGGATAAGAAGCAGGAAGGGAAGTTGGACTAAATATGTGGTACACTATGTTGGCATTTTTTTTTAAATAAAAATGGCATTGTTTACACACCTACTCAACAGAAGATTGATGTATTCCATATTGCACTGCAGGACGAAAACAGGGCTGAAATATAATGTCAAATTAAACCTCTAAAAGCTCTGGTACATTAAAAGTATACCAGTCATGTACACCGCTTTGATAAAGACACTGTTGTTGTGTACCATTAAACAAAAAAACAGAGTTTGAAGCTACACTTTTTGTATAAAACAGGATTCTCTCGAATGAAGGGGATTTTAAACTGCTTTTGAAAGCCCAAGAGATTTGTGGCCTCAACAGTTCACACTGTCTTTGT
This sequence comes from Romanogobio albipinnatus, assembly GCA_023566225.1. Classification (NCBI taxonomy): domain Eukaryota; kingdom Metazoa; phylum Chordata; class Actinopteri; order Cypriniformes; family Gobionidae; genus Romanogobio; species Romanogobio albipinnatus. Next base: position 25,206,226 of record CM042250.1, on the reverse strand, counting down.
GTCTGGTAAACACATGGCGAGAGGGGAAAAACACATATTTAAAGTTTTGAGGTCTAACTGCAACTTACCTAAAAACGGCAGGAAACACTTCTATGGCAATAAGATGGACAAACAGCAAGTAAGCCATGCAAGCTCTTGATTCATTTGGATGACAAGCACCTTTCTCCAGTATAGTGTCTTCTTTTCCTCTCAAAGTATGGTAGAACAGTATTTTTGGCAGAGACTCTTGGATCACTGCTAAGATTGCCTAGTGTTAGAAGCACAGAAGCACTTAGACTGTCATCCTTTTTCCAAAAGTTGCATGCCTAATAGTAACAAGAATGCTACTGATATCATTACCATTATTTCTGTGGCAAAATTCCACAGGGGTGACATTTCTGCCATGTTTGCCTCTCTGTCCAGCTGAACTTGGAGGAGAGGTTCACTTAGACTCTTCATGCAACTGAGCCATTAAAAAAGGAAGGAAATATACGCAAAATATTGGTTAAGATCACATGCTTATAATCTAAAAAGGGTTACATGTTTCTCAACATCGTTGCTTAAATGACTGCTTATTAAATTTGCAAAATGTTAACTCAAATCAGACTCTTTGACAACAGGCTATTTTACACTTAAGACAAATGATGACAATTTTAAGAATGTTTTACTCTTATTTCGAACAAAACTGAACATTATCCAAATCCCTTAAGTTTTGAATGCTGATCACCAGTATAAGTTATGCTTTGCATGCTGGGGCCAGCATGTGATGCTGGTTGCTGGTATGTTTGTCCACAGCATGGGAATCGGAAGTGCTAGTGGACCAGTCACACCAGCTTAGATTTGCTTGGGAACAGCATAACAATACTGATCCACCAGCTAGACCAGCATTAACTAGCCTGGATCAACATGGAATTTATGCTGGGTTTTTTCAGCAGATTTTTGACTTTTCACCTGTGACAATGATCATATTTTAATTTCATCAGTACTTTTTGATAACCCGATATCTCTTGTTTAGAACAAATCCGACCAACATTAAAATCTATTAATTGAACAATACCGACTAATATTGAAATCGCTTAGATGCCTTTGAAAATGTAGACGTGTAACTGCAGTCAGTGCAGCTCTAATATATACAGTGAGGAAAATAAGTATTTGAACACCCTGCTATTTTGCAAGTTCTCCCACTTAGAAATCATGGAGGGGTCTGAAATTGTCATCGTAGGTGCATGTCCACTGTGAGAGACATAATCTATAAAAAAAAATCCAGAAATCACAATGTATGATTTTTTAACTATTTATTTGTATGATACAGCTGCAAATAAGTATTTGAACACCTGAGAAAATCAATGTTAATATTTGGTACAGTAGTCTTTGTTTGCAATTACAGAGGTCAAACGTTTCCTGTAGTTTTTAACCAGGTTTGCACACACTGCAGGAGGGATTTTGGCCCACTCCTCCACACAGATCTTCTCTAGATCAGTCAGGTTTCTGGCCTGTCGCTGAGAAACACAGAGTTTGAGCTCCCTCCAAAGATTCTCTATTGGGTTTAGGTCTGGAGACTGGCTAGGCCACGCCAGAACCTTGATATGCTTCTTACAGAGCCACTCCTTGGTTATCCTGGCTGTGTGCTTCGGGTCATTGTCATGTTGGAAGACCCAGCCTCAACCTATCTTTAATGCTCTAACTGAGGGAAGGAGGTTGTTACACAAAATCTCGCAATACATGGCCCCGGTCATCCTCTCTTTAATACAGTGCAGTCACCCTGTCCCATGTGCAGAAAAACACCCCCAAAGCATGATGCTACCACCCCCATGCTTCACAGTAGGGATGGTGTTCTTGGGATGGTACTTATCATTCTTCTTCCACCAAACACATTTAGTGGAATTATGACCAAAAAGTTCTATTTTGGTCTCATCTGACCACATGACTTTCTCCCATGACTCCTCTGGATCATCCAAATGGTCATTGGCAAACTTAAGACGGGCCTTGACATGTGCTGGTTTAAGCAGGGGAACCTTCCGTGCCATGCATGATTTCAAACAATGACGTCTTAGTGTATTACCAACAGTAACCTTGGAAACGGTGGTCCCAGCTCTTTTCAGGTCATTGACCAGCTCCTCCCGTGTAGTTCTGGGCTGATTTCTCACCTTTCTTAGGATCATTGAGACCCCACGAGGTGAGATCTTGCATGGAGCCCCAGTCCGAGGGAGATTGACTGTCATGTTTAGCTTCTTCAATTTTCTAATGATTGCTCCAACAGTGGACCTTTTTTCACCAAGCTGTTGGCAATTTCCCCGTAGCCCTTTCCAGCCTTGTGGAGGTGTACAATTTTGTCTCTTGTGTCTTTGGACAGCTCTTTGGTCTTGGCCATGTTAGTAGTTGGATTCTTACTGATTGTATGGGGTGGACAGGTGTCTTTATGCAGCTAACGACCTCAAACAGGTGCATCTAATTTAGGATAATAAATGGCGTGGAGATGGACATTTTAAAGGCAGACTAACAGGTCTTTGAGGGTCAGAATTCTAGCTGATAGACAGGTGTTCAAATACTTATTTGCAGCTGTATCATACAAATAAATAGTTAAAAAATCATATATTGTGATTTCTGGATTTATTTTTTTAGATTATGTCTCTCACAGTGGACATGCACCTATGATGACAATTTCAGACCCCTCTATGATTTCCAAGTGGGAGAACTTGCAAAATAGCAGGGTGTTCAAATACTTATTTTCCTCACTGTATGTGCTAGACAGAACTATAAATGCTTTATAGCTAGATCTAAATTGAGAGGATTACTTATGTCATAGTTATACATCATAACTAAGCCCAGCCCATTATAGCTGTTTGAAACAATGTGTATTTTGAAAAGCGCTATATAAATAAATTGACTTGACATTCTTGGATGAATGGCTCATTTAAGCAGTTGGCCTACGTATTTTCTATTAAAATAATTATTGTGATTGCGTTTGTAAGGTAACAGGTTTGAAAACATACAACTTTAGAAGAGCAGCCCTTAGTTTGGTGGCCACTGAGTTTGTGTCTTGATTCTCGGCTTCCTGTACAAAGGGTTGTACAAAGGTCAGTACTGCAGTGCAGCATCGGCAGAGCCCATACACATCTTCCTGTTCCTGTTTGTGTGAGTAAGGTACAGGCAGCTTTGAAATCTGTTTCTGCAAAGAATCAAGGGCCAAAACCAATCCAGGGGCCTTCGAATCTCTCATTCTCAACAGCACTGGAAAGGGAACAAGTAGAACGTGTTATTACTTGATAGTTGCAGTAGAGGGAGATTGTTTTTGGCTTTTATTTTAAAGCTGCTGTCCGTAACTTTTTTTGTATTCAAGATTTACAAACATTATATAATGAGAATGTACAACATGAATCCATTTTCCAAACCGTGTTTTTGTCTTACCCTGAATCATTATGGTATACTTATAATACGTGTTTATATTGGGACTATTTCAGACCAGACTGGTAGGAACCGCTGCGGAGGAGCACAGTCCCTGCGTGACTCGCCATAGACATTAACAGAGAGAAGTAGCTCCGGCTGCAATGTTCTTCCGCAAGCAGTTCTGTTTATTAACCGCTAGAGCACAAAAAGTTACGGACTGCAGCTTTAAGTTAAAAACATGCTTTTCGTACAGGTTTATTTCAATTACCTGACTGAATAAGAGGCATGAGAACAATGATGGAGTCTGCAATGGCATTTGGATCAGTGTCCTCCACTTGCTGAAGTAAAATATCGAAGAGTTCTTTTACACTACAGATCTGCAACAAAAGTTATGCTTATGTATTGTCATCATCTTACAGTAGTATTTAAGAACTATATTTGAGTGAGCACAGTCTTACATGTACAAGCTGATCGAGGATAGCCTGACAGTGAGCAGGACTCCGGTCTTTTCTCAGCACTTCATTCACCAGTGCAGGCAGTAGACCACTGCCCATAGACCTTACTATGTGCTAGAAAGACATTTATCCGTTTACATTTAATGAAACATTTGACTTTTTGTACTGTACATGTTTATAAATGTGTGTAGCATTTGCATATGTATGCTACATGCATGTATTAAACCTATATTCTGCACATGCCTGAAATTTAACGATTCACAGTTATGATCAAGACAATTTAGCATTTGACGGATACTGATTGTTATTTTGAAATCAGTCAAATATGGTGTATATTTTTGGTGCATTTAAGCTCTGCTTTAAAACAGCTATATGGCATGTTATTTAGTGTGTGCTACATGCATGGAAAAGTGGAGCAGTGCAAGAAATTGGTTAATCAACAGCACTTAATGGAGGGCTGCTCCTGAGAGGGCTTCCAGTGAAGCAAGAAATCTGACAGGTTCTCCACTAAACTGCATTCCCACACCCAAGGGTCATGCTACAGGATTTGGCAGAAAGACAAAGTGGCGATTTAGTAGCGAAACAGCCCATCATCCCAGTGGATTGATGTCATAAAAATGAGCCCGGGAGGTATCTGTGTAACATGTTGTGGCACCTGTCTGTCTCTTAAGGACCTGAAATTTAAAAGGTACCTTCTTGTATGACTTGAGTTGATAAAAAGCTTTAAATCATAAGATGAGTGAGAAATACTTTCCAGTGCTTTCCAATACCGAGATCTAAAATGAGTTTTTAATAGCAATATGCCAATGCCTCCAGATTTACCTGATTGGCGTCCTCTTTTATGAAGTCCAGTAGTTGACTGCTGTCACCTTGGGCAATGCAGGTTCGACCAGCATTCAGAAAGAGCTCATGGTCCTCTGATTTAAAGTCTTCAGTTGTTCTCTGAAAACATGGAGTCATTGACAAATACTCAGTCTTCGATTAAAGAACAAATAATCACACTGTAAATCGTTGAAGTCATGTAGATTAAAATCACTAATAACTAACAAATGTACAAACCATTCAGAGCATATTCCCTCTTGCGTGTACCCTTTGGGTTATGCTCTTTAGAGTCATGATCATAATGCATACCGATTTACACATTACGTTTATGCCTTTGTTTATAACAAACTAACACACATAATGTAGTAAAAAATATGACACTTCTGTTTCCTTACCCATCTTCGAATTACATCCTCTAGTTGATTCACTGCCATTTTCAGAGCTAGTCTTTTCAAAAATAGTCCATACAAGTCAAGGTCAGGATTATAACCGAGGCTTTTCTGCTCAAGATCTGAATGACATCTGCAATAAAAATTCAGCACAAAAGGATAGGGTAGCTAGGTTTATAATGGAGGTCAGGGTGTTTGAAAAGATTCGAGCAAGAGGCAATCTGACAGGGGACCCTTGTAAACATCTTAGTAAGCACTGCAGCTGAGTGTCTGCTAATAGGATTAAGAAGTAATCTTAAATAGATGGGACAGGACAGAACTCTCTCGAATGTCCTGGAAATCAGTCATGAGAGTTTTCATTATAATTTACAGTCATATTTACTGAACCCAATTCTGTTTGTTCAATAGACTTTTAGAGGCACTAAGTATAATTAATTAAACATTTCGCTCTCATACACAGGATATATGGCACGCTGACTCATAATAATCCTATAGTAGACTGCTCTCAAATAAGCCCTGACGTTATGTAAACAAGTCATGCCATGAAAATAATGAAAGCGCACCAGAAATTGCTTAGTTAATCTTTTGGCGAGCATGTGTGTACTATCCCTTAGCTAAGTCCAGCATTGCTTCAATGGACGTGTAATCTGATATGAACCATGTCTTTGACTTCCTGCAAGTATTGTAGACCCTGATTTCAGGTGTATGGAGACAAACCAGGTTTGAGCAATAGGATTTACGCAGCAGCTGCGAAGTTTGCTCTGTCTATTACAGTGTGGTGAAAGGCTTTAACAAAAGGCACAATGTAAATATAACAGGAAAGGACAGGCTGGTTGCATGTTAGCTTCAGATTTGCCCGTGGCTAATTGAAGACTGCTGATTTAGTGTTTTGACAGTGAACAGACTGTGTGTAATGAAAGTCGAGCGCAAAAAAATGATCTTGCACAGTATGTTGACAGACAAACAGGTTTGTTGTTTCTGCGTGGTCAGCCCATATCCTTTTGCACTCATTATATGTTCACAAGGTGTTGCAAAGGGAATTTGAGTGCAATTATTTAATTTGAATTAAATTATTATAGCGTATATATATATATATATATATATATATATATATATATATATATATATATATATATATATATATATATATATATATATATATATATATATATATATATATATATATATATATATATATATACAGGGAGTGCAGAATTATTAGGCACGTTGATTTTCTGATCATATTTTTTTTCCAGGCACATTTGACCAATTCCAAACCACAGTAATCCTAATAACTACTATTGATTTAGTATTTAATAATGTATAAGTGATATATAATTGTTCATGAAGGCTGGAAATGAAAATCACCTTATATTCAGGTGTGCAGAATTATTAGGCATGTTTTCTTTTACAGATAAATTGAGCCAAAAAAGAGATTTAACTCAGACTGAAAAGTCAAAAAGTATTAAATGCCCATGAGAAGGATGCAATACTAATGCAATACTAGACATTGCAGTTAAGGCGTGACCATTGGACAGTGAAATGCTCGTTGGGTCAGCAGGGTCAGACAAAAACATGTGGCGGAGAAAAGACACCTATTAACTGCAAAAGAATTAAGAATTAAGGTGAAGAATTAAGGGTGAAACCATCAGGAACCCTTTAGTCTCCAGCGCCACCATTTTCCAGAGCTGCAACCTACCTGGAGTCTCCAGAAGTGCAAGGTGTCAGGATCTCAGAGACTTCAGTTAGGTAAAGAATCCTAAAAAATGACCCCCACTAGATAAGAATCACAAGCTGAAGTGTTGTAAAATACATGAAGAAGGTTTTTTTATAGGCTTTATGGACAGATAGGTTGAGAGTGACTCTTGAAGGACCAGCACCACATCCTCTAGTACCACTGTTTGAAGAATTCATCTTCCAGAATCTGGCAGTACGTTTTGGGAGTTCATTTTAGTCCATCCTGAAGTCCGTTTTGCAGAGATGGACTAAAAATGAACTCCCAAAACGTACTGCCAGATTCTGGAAGATGAATTCTTCAAACAGTGGTACTAGAGGATGTGGTGCTGGTCCTTCAAGAGTCACTCTCAACCTATCTGTCCATAAAGCCTATAAAAAAACCTTCTTCATGTATTTTACAACACTTCAGCTTGTGATTCTTATCTAGTGGGGGTCATTTTTTAGGATTCTTTACCTAACTGAAGTCTCTGAGATCCTGACACCTTGCACTTCTGGAGACTCCAGGTAGGTTGCAGCTTTGGAAAATGGTGGCGCTGGAGACTAAAGGGTTCCTGATGGTTTCACCCTTAATTCTTCACCTTAATTCTTAATTCTTTTGCAGTTAATAGGTGTCTTTTCTCCGCCACATGTTTTTGTCTGACCCTGCTGACCCAACGAGCATTTCACTGTCCAATGGTCACGCCTTAACTGCAATGTCTAGTATTGCATTAGTATTGCATCCTTCTCATGGGCATTTAATACTTTTTGACTTTTCAGTCTGAGTTAAATCTCTTTTTTGGCTCAATTTATCTGTAAAAGAAAACATGCCTAATAATTCTGCACACCTGAATATAAGGTGATTTTCATTTAGGATTACTGTGGTTTGGAATTGGTCAAATGTGCCTGGAAAAAAAATATGATCAGAAAATCAACGTGCCTAATAATTCTGCACTCCCTGTATATATAGCATGTGGGATGAAGTATCATTTTTTAAACATCAAAGCAGATATTATTTTCCTTAAAACAGTCATTCATTTGTCATTTTCATTACCAAATAAGCCACAGTATCACTTCAGAATACACTGTAAAAAAAAAAGTGATCAATATCTTTAGGAGAAATTTCTTCCTGTTCTGAAAACATTAGTTTGTGTAACCTCATGTCACCAAGTTATTTCAAATATGAAATAATATGTTTGACTTAACTAATTTATTTACATGCTTTCACATTTTTACGTTACCTGACAAAATAATTTTAAAAAGAAACATTTGATAGTAAACTAACTTTTTTTTTTGTTGCTTTGGACTGGTGCTTTCTGGTGCTTTTTTGTCAAAGAAAGGTGTCTTCTGTATATTGCTGCAATGGCAATTTGTATACTGTTTCTGGTGACTTTACAGTTGGAATATTTTTGCATAAGGTGCACTAAATTCACATGACACCTATTTCATGCAGCATTTCTTTGGGTGTATGTGTGTTATTATAGGCCTGTCCCAGGTCACTACTATCATATATCCATGTATTTTTAATAGGGAACAGCAACAGGACAACAAAAGTGTAACTTGACTATCTGACGGACACATCAGCTGTTCAGGCTTAGACTTCTCAGTGGAATTTAGCAAAGAGAAATAAGGCATATTATCTTCAATTATTTTTCTTGTAAACGTTTGCTCGAGGAAAACTAACACTAAAGATTATAAAATTATATGAACAACAATCATATCTCACTAAGCATATTTGAGTTCCCTTCCATCACGGACACACATACTGTGAGACACGATGCTTTTTTGCACTTGCTATTCTTTATGGCATGCTGACAGGACTGTTTACTCTGCCACTCTTGCCTATTTCTTGGCAATAGAGTGGCCCTGAAGGCCCCTAGAGGCCATGTCTGGAGCTGACGCTGTCTGCCAAAATCCCTCCCTTAACCCCAGCGAGCATGTCAAGAAAAACTGTGCTGTTTAGGGGTCACTCCCTAGAGTCTTTTCCTTAAGCTTTCACTGCCTTGCCTACAGATGGACTTGTGCGTTTGATTTGAAACAGTGCACTTTATATGGACAAGGCTCAGATTTTCCCTTCCCCATGATTTGGTAACTGCAGGAAGATTAAAAAATAAATAAATACATATTGTGATTCATGGAAACTACTCAAGTAATAGCTATAAGCCTTTGCTTGAACCTTTACCATACACAAGAGTTGGGGTCAAAGTCAAGTAAAATCAACTAGGCTATGATGTACTGTATATCATAGATAACAAATTACTGTTCTCCCTTAAGTTAACTCCAATATTTAACAAGTGCAAATGAAAACATGCAGCATATGTATTTATGTGCTCAATGTTCTAGGTGGAAGCAGCATCTGTAATGCTAAAGTGGTAGATCTGAGTGTTGTCAGTGACTGGGATCATGAGGAGCAGAAAACAACAGATCCATACAACCATACAGGTGCTTCTATTGCCGATGCCTGCTTGCCCTTTTGTAAATCGGCATTTTGATGGCAATTACCTGTGTTGAGTTGTTCCAAATCAATAGGTACAGTGTGGGAACCCTAATTGACAAGGATAACGCTGGCCCCTTTTCTGAGGGAGAGACACCCCGTCTGCCTTTGATCAATACCTTGCTCACCAGCACGACAGAGTCCACTTGTGTGCTTGGGTACCCTGTGCCTTCATCTCTGTAGGCAACCCCCAATGGCAGAAGAGGCTGGGATGTTACATGTGAACAGGCTGTCAAAGCAATTTTGTCAGTCTGCTCATTCTCTGGTGTTTGGAGATGCTGACACACTGTGTACTGGTTCCCATGATTTTATTAAGGTGATGGAAGCTTTTAGGCGTGTTTTTCCCCTTTCTCCCCTCCCTCTCTCCTTTTATCCATGAGTACATGTACAAGTGTTTTAATTTTTATTCCTCCTGCCAAATATGTCTCTGAAGCACCTTGTTTGCCTGTCTTTCAGGTCAACAGATCATCAGTTTTATTCAACTTTAACTTTAAATCAACAGTATAACTTTGCCAAGCTGTGAGATATTGGTCTTTTGTCAGATATTTGGGCCAAACTTTTTAGACCACAACAGACCATAAAATGTTTCTGTGGAAACCTGTTTCCACCCTCACCTCACAATATTATGTTATACAATGTAGCTATATCTTACAGTTTATATCCTGATTTTATATCTCTCAAAAACACTTTAAATCTCGCAGTGTGACAATATCTTGCAGTTCGAAATGTATATTTACCAAAGTAACATTTTATACACTCACCTAAAGGATTATTAGTAACACCTGTTCAATTTCACATTAATGCAATTATCTAATCAACCAATCACATGGCAGTTGCTTCAATGCATTTGGGGGTGTGGTCCTGGTCAAGACAATCTCCTGAACTCCAAACTGAATGTCAGAATGGGAAAGAAAGGTGATTTAAGCAATTTTGAGCGTGGCATGGTTGTTGGTGCCAGACGGGCCGGTCTGAGTATTTCACAATCTGCTCAATTACTGGGATTTTCACACACAACCATTTCTAGGGTTTACAAAGAATGGTGTGAAAAGGGAAAAACATCCAGTATGCGGCAGTCCTGTGGGCGAAAATGCATTGTTGATGCTAGAGGTCAGAGGAGAATGGGCCGACTGATTCAAGCTGATAGAAGAGCAACTTTGACTGAAATAACCACTCGTTACAACCGAGGTATGCAGCAAAGCATTTGTGAAGCCACAACACGCACAAGCTTGAGGCGGATGGGCTATAACAGCAGAAGACCCTACCGGGTACCACTAATCTCCACTACAAATAGGAAAAAGAGGCTACAATTTGCTCCTCCCCCTCCGCAATATAAGTAAAGCTGCAGCAGCAGAGTACATTAATGCCGCGTTCCAGGCAACCCGTAACCCGTGTTTTTCCAACCTTCTACCCAGGAAAGTGCACTGGAACGGCAGTAAAAACCTGTGACTTCTCACCTGTGAACTCGTACTACACTCTTAAAAAAAAAAGGTTCTATATGGCACCAAAAATGGTTCTTGGCTCGTAATCATAGGGGAACCTTTTAAAGTGCTATATAGCACCAATTTTGGTGCTTCAGTGGTTCTTCAGCGGTTCTTCAACGGTTCTTTGACTAAGGTGCTATATAGCACCGCTACCATATACAGAACATGTTAAGATATGGTGCTATATAGCACCACAAATGATTCCTCTATGATTACGATGAAGAACCATTTTTGGTGCCATATAAAACCTTTTTTTTTTTTTTGAGTGTAGATCGATGTGCTCCCAGTTACGCGCTCAGACGTCAAATATCCCGCGAAACAACAATGGCAGCCCCTACGGATGCGGTGTTTATGCTATAATATGTATAATAAAAGGTATAACAGCTTCTCAATTTTTTTTTCCGACGTTTTTTCTCCTCCGTTTCCCTCAAATAAGCAGGGAGTAAGCACCTTTGGCGATAGAAATGATTGTAAATGAGCATAAGCCCCATGCTTTGTTTACATCTAGCTACCACAATTCCTTGCGCTCAGGCAGTTTGGCGTTACTTTGCCTGGAACGCTACAAAGTCGTGAGTCGTGGTTTGAAGTCGTACCTTAGGGGTTCAAAAACCAGCCTGGAACGCAGCATAAGTGTCCAACATTCCACACTTAGTTTTTTCTGTTAACTTAGTGCATCATACAGGTATTTAAAGTGTACTTTTTCACACTACTCGCACTATTTAAAAACATCATGGAATAGTGCATAAGTACACAAATTAGGATGCACCTTATTATGTCACAGTCTATGCGACTTTTGTCTAACAATGTGAATTTATTTCATATTTTTAAGCTTTATCTCACAGTTACCTTTTTCTTTTTTACCCTAAGGTCTCTTTTACAACAAAGTGAATGTGATAAATCAAGTAAATGTGATTTGGAGGTCAGTGGCCACACCTGCTTCTTCATGCTGTTGTTGTGCAAACATATATAACTCGACTGTGTGGAAAGCAGGCTGGAAAAAACTCTGGAGTTGATTTGAACAGATCAGGTACTGGTTGTGATCATTAATGATTTAGCATACACCAGCGGGGAAACGAGCAGGGCCAGTCTCATCTACCCCTGCAACCCAGATCTTTGTCCTTGCAACACTGCTCTCTCAGATCTCAGTAGCCTTTTACAGTGACCAGAATCAAACACAGTCTTTATTTTGGACTTTAAGGTTCATTTCTTTCACACATGAATTTTATAATAATATGTGTAACTGCATAAGCCCCCAGTTTTATTGTATAAAAATAGCTTGAGTCAGAAATAAATGACTTATTACTAACTAATTGTTACACTCTTGATTAAATTGAATTGATTATTTTTTTCTAACATGTATACTCGTGCCTTTTCTGTTAGCCATGAGACTATTATTATTTAATTAAACTAGATTGTGTGAGATTTATCCACCAAAGATCATGTTTGACAAAAAGGAAATGTTTTTTAATAGAGTGGATTGTACACAAATGCATGTTGTTGTGTTAGTTTTGTTAAAGCTCGCTCTTTTGTTCCGTTCACACTTCACTGCCCATCAGAGAGTCAACACCAACCACATTCACACAACAGCAGTAAAACATCACAGCTGTTCCCACATACACCATTACATGAAACAGCCTTTTAACTCTAGTGCTTTTAAACGGTGTAGGAACATATCAATGTGCCTGAGTTAGTGAGCAAACGTGTTGGTGTATTTTGTGCATCTAGTGTCAGAATGTGTCTACGGAGGAGGCTGTGTATGCGAGCGCGTGTGCGTGCCGGACCTCGGGGACATTGGAAGTACTTACCAGCTCACTGTAGACTGCTTGATCTGTTGAGAAGCAGTGCAATGGCTTGATGGTGCTACAGAGTGACACATGACTACACAGACCCCGAACAGACATTAGCACAGGCTTCAGTAAACCTACATCTGAGCCTCAAATCATTCATTAAATCAGAACATCAAAAGGAACTTTACTTGAATGCCTCGACATTAATTTTTTATTATTACTGAGAATAAATCTTTTGTCTATTTTTCTCACTACCACCGTCTCCTGTCTCTTTTTGCACTCTTTCTCTCCCCCTCTCTGTCTCTGCATATCAGCTTGCCTGCATCCCTCTCTCCTTCTCTCTTCTAGTTTGATACATACTTTTGCTTGGCTTGGTATTTTGTGAAATGGATCTTATGAATTTTTCAGAGAGGTTCATTGCTTTAGTCAGGCCTGGTTAAGTGGAGGATTGTATCAATTGGCTACCTTTTAGGCTTTAGATTTAGGCTATGCTGACCGATAATATAACAATGTTATACATTCTAAATATATTCCCTTAAAAAACTCACTTGAACTTTAGTTTTCTTTCTAGTCTTTCTTGAATTGGAGACAAGTGCATTGGTAATAGAGGAACAAATGCATGGACTGTTACATAAAAGATTTTAGAGCTTTTAATTCTACTGTAACTGTGCAGCCTGGGCCTGTCTGTCACATTGTATTTGTTTCTGACCAGAAAGCTTCTTTTTGTTCAACCTTTTACCAACACGAATCCTTTTAGTGCTTTTGTCAGGATTCATATGCTATTAGATTACTCTTTAAATGTTGATGAAACAGAACTATACTCATGTACTACCGCTAAAGAAATTGCTGCCCAGAAGGATGAATTAGACATATGTCATGAAAATTTGACTTATTAATAAGAGTGGGGGTAGATTTCTGGGAAACGTTTTTATGTTTTAGGTGTAGTTTCCGTTAGTTCTTAATGTAGTCTCAATCCCATCTCATGAAACTGACTTGGAAAACTGATTTAAAAAAAAAAAAAAAAGTTATCCGATACTGTAAAATCAAATGCTATTTACACACATCTAGCGTTTTATTTGTATATGTTATGAACATAATATTTAAACTCATTTGTACTGGTGCAATTAAAACTGAAACAAATATGAAACATCCCCTTAAGTCTCCATTTGAGCGACAGCTAGCATCCAAATAGGGGTAGTGATATGTAATGCTAAATGAAGCAGATAAACATGTCTTTAAATGAGCAGCGACCTACTGCACCCACCTTTCAGCAGCTGACTAGGCCGACTGCGTGCTGTGCAGGGGTTGGTGGTCCCCACTGCGAGATAACTAATGGAAAAGCTTTCAGGGCTTTAACCTGAAGGAAAACGTCAGCTCACATTTGGCCGCTCACCCAGGTCTAATGTCTCCCAATTGTGGCAATCACCACTGCTCTTACCCATTTTTACTATGACCCCCCACCACACACACACACACATAGCTTTTCTCTGTTACACTCTTCCACACACACACACACACACACACACACACACACACACACACACACACACACACACACACACACACACACACACACACTCCAGCCCCATCGGACTCTTCGGAGTGACTGACTTTAGAGCGCGCCATGACTCCAGAGACTTACCTTGTTAAACAGTTCTGAAAACAACAAGGACCTCAAAACAAAAGTGTGCTGAGTTTAGGCAGTAAAAGCGTGGTACTCAGGCTCAGCTGGGACATCCCAGAGCAGACTGGAAAAATGCTCCCTGTTCCCCTGAGTCTGTGTTGAGGTGTCATGTCAAGCTGGAATAGGATGAATAGGAGCAGACAGACACTGTACTCTGATGGCCTCACACACTCTAACCTGATGCAGAGTTTAAGACAAATCAGACTTTTCTATTGAGATTACTTTTTAATTGTTGTAGTTCTTTGTGGTATGGCCACTTTTATTCTCAGTGAGTATAGAGTTAATATTTGTATATCGATTTTCTTTAGCATATTATATATCCTGTTTTATGAAGTCAAGTTGAATTTGAATAGCGCATTTCACAATGCACATTTTCACAAAACTGTTTTGTAGAATTTTGTAGTGCATCGACATCATATCATATGAATAAAATATAATTAAAAAAAAAAAAAAATCAATTTGTTTCTTATTACAATGTAATGGAACTCCAACTCAATTTCCTGCAACTCAATTCAGAATTTTTTTTATTTTTAATTATTGGACAAAAAACCTCCACAAGTAGTAACCTAGAATACTGTCTTACACTTGATGGCTGCTCTGTCAAGTCCTCGTTGTCAGTGAGGAACTTGGGTGTGCTCTTTGATACCAATCGTTTAGCATCTGTAAAATTGCATTCTACCATCTTAAAAATATATCTACATTATGGCACATGCTCTCAATGCAACATGCTGAACAGTTAGTTCATGTGTTCATGACCTCAAGGCTAGATTATTGTAATGCTCTACTGGTTGGTTGCCCTGCTCGGTGGATCAGATGGTGGACCTGCGCCCAGACATGCCTGAAGTGTCTGCAGAGACCGTGTCAATTAGACTCCCCCTGAAATTGCCTCATCGACACGGCATCCTCAATAAACCCGTCTCCGGCGTGATGACTCCGATTGTTCAAATATTCCTATTTAATAATTGTTAAATCGATATGTCATCCTCAATAAACCCTTCTCCGGCGTGTTGCCTTCGATCTTTCAAATATTCCGATCTATTATGACCTCTGACCTGTAAAGTTGCCAGAATAATAATCATACGCTGTTTGTTAATTGGCCAGAGGAGAACTGGCACCCCGACTGAGCCTGGTTTCTCCCAAGGTTTATTTTTCTCCATTAGGTCACCTGATGGGGTTTTGGTTTCCTTGCCACTGTTGCCTCTGGCTTGGCGTGCTCAGTTGGGGCTTGCTCTTAATTTTTTCAATTAAATATCCAAATAAAACTAATTATTAAACCAAATTAAACATATAAACTAAATTACTGATCTAAAACCCACACTGTCACTGTATGATAATTGAAATGAACTGAAGACATCACCGTTTTCTCCGTAGCGGCTGTACGGCGGAACAAAATTCTGTTGCATTATTTTGCTGTTTAACACTGTAAAGCTGCTTTGAAACAATCTGCATTGTTAAAAGCGCTATATAAATAAAGTTGACTTGACTTAATGACATGAAAACTAAATTCTAAATACTTTTTACTGGGTCTTAGGAGGTGAAGCATAAAATCCACACACACAAAAAAATCATATGCACAAATAGTTCTGCCACTGAAATGTAATCAAATATCCCCATTTTTATGAAGCATAATTCATGCAACCCTGCGCGTGATGTTCTGTTATGTGTGCCAACCAAATTCCTTGTTATGTTTTTTTTTCTCTTTTTTTTCTACCGTTCTTTCTAAAATCATGAATAATTTGTATCTCCACCCTACTGCCTGATGACAGCTGTGCAGTTGCCTTGCAGTCTATTTTTCAGATCAAGTAAATAATGAATAAAGCACCACAACAAAAGAACACAGTATCTGAGCCCTGTCTCCCTGAGACCTTCCGCTGCTCTCCCGTCACAGAGGTGCAAATGCCCTGCATTTCTTCTGTCACCTCTGTTTATATTTATAAGTGAGAGATGCTGAGAATGTTTCACAGATGATATCTACCTTGCTTGATTGCTTTCACAATACTTCTGCTTGTTTTAAACATGCTATAAACAATCCAGATTTCTCTCTTTTTAGATCTCCCTCTTTTTTTATTCACAGTGTCTGGTTTTCAGTATTTAAGTCAGCAGATGACTGGGAATTTGGAGGATTCATAGCTAGGATTTAGTCCTTAATATTTGCTTATCATCCATATAAATCAGGAGAGTGTACTGGTGATATTTCACTATCTCGTAAATGGAAATATTGTTTGTCTATCATTAGACATGTTTTGAGAGCACTGTGGCAGGGTGCTATTCTTTAGTTTTTTGTCCATAAAATGAAGTCAATGGTAACCAAAACAGTTTCTTCAAATATTTTATTTTGTGTTCTGCAGAAGAACATCATGTAGGTTGGAACAACATGAAAGTGAGTGAATTATGATTTTTGGGATGAACTGTCCATTTAAAGTATTGAGGAAACTGAGTCTCTCACCAAAAACCTAAGCAAAACTTGAGATATCCTTCATATTTTATGTGTAACTGACATTCATTTTAGATAAACCTAACCATGAACTATAGCCATGTGACTGCCTCTCTAATGCACCACCACTCTAGACATTTGTGATTTATGTCTAATTACCAGAGACCGATTATTGCAATGTGTGTGTGTGTGGTTCAGGTATACCCCAAGTTATGAGGGCAAAAAGTCCCCACAAAGATGGCAATATCCGAATTCTTTGTCCTTGTGGGGACATTTTTTGGTTGATTTGAAATTTTAAAATGCTGAAGAATTATGTGATGGGTAGGTTTACAATTCTGTGATGGGGAGGTTTACAATCATTATGTCTATGGAACATCTCCATAAAACATGGACGTGTGTGTGTGCGCGCAAGTTTACATTGTGGGTACCAAATGTCCCCACAAGGATAATAAAACCTGAAATCACATACATTGTGGGGACCAGCCAGCAGTCTCCACAAGGGAAACTATTAATAAACATACTAAATTAAGTTTTTTTTAAAAAGGTAAAAATGCTTTCTGAGATGGGTAGGTTTAGGGGTAGATTTATACTGTCTGTACAGTATAAAACCATTACTCCTATATATGGAGAGTCCCCACAAGATGGTGAAACTGAGTGTGTGGTCCAGGTAAACCCTACATTATGAGTAAAAGATGGCAATATCCAAAATCCTTGTCCGTGTGGGGACATTTTTTTAGTCCCCATGAGAAAAAATAGCTTATAAATCAGACAAAAATTTTGTTTTTTGACAATGTAAAAATGCAGTACGTTTTCTGTGATGGGTTTAGGAGTAGGGTTAGGATTAACATAGAATTAACAGTTTATACAGTATAAAAATAATGTCCCCATAATACACGAAAACAAAATGTGTGTGTGTGTGTGTGTGTGTGTGTGTGTGTGTGTGTGTGTGTGTGTGTGTGTGTGTGTGTGTGTGTGTGTGTGTGTGTGTGTGTGTGTGTGTGTGTGTGTGTGTGTGTGTGTGTGTGTGTGTGTGTGTGTGTGTGTGTGTGTGTGTGTGTGTGTGTGTGTGTGTGTGTGTGTGTGTGTGTGTGTGTGTGTGAAGAATGAAGTGCTCTGATTACTGGCCCACTGAAATTGATTGGGCTCTTTCCAGGACTTCTTCTATTCATATTTGATATGCCTGGAGGCTGTGGGGCAACGGTCTTAAAACCCTCACTGAAATCTGGCCTGGCTTAATGGTCCAAGCTTGCACTTTCCCTCTGGGTGAACTGCAGAGGATTGAAACTGTGGTGGATACTGACCTACGTAAAGGCATTGCAATCCCTGCAGCACTCTGTTCCTTCGTATGTTCCTAGAAGGGAAATAACGATTTCTGCATTTGAAATGATGGAATATGACTAAAATGTTTGCTAATTGACAATAATGGATGTTAAAATAAAAAAAAGGAAGCTACATAAATATTGTTACATTCCGAATATTGTCCTAATTCCTCAGGCCTGTTTGATTTTCCCTCGCATCAGCAGGACATGTAAATCCCACAGCAATGTGCTTATCTCTCTTTTCTCTAGAATAAATATGCATTTTCCTGTTCCTCTCAGTCATATCTTCGGGGTTTTAAAATATTCAGTATTTTCGCGGGCATAAATGCAGTAAGATTTGAGCTATAAAAAGTCAGTGATTTCAATCTTTGATTGCTTCCCAGCTATACAAACGTCTAACACAGATCTTATATTATGCCATCTCGAAGAATTTTGGAAAATGAGAATTAAAGCGTTTTTCCCGTGTAGCGGTTGCGTTGTTGGAAACAAACAATACGTATATTTTCAAACCGTGTATTATTTACCTTCATTGTGCCAGATCCTTAGATACGTTGGCGTAATATCCCGGGGCCATTTTATACTGCAGGGCAGCAGAAAGCACTGACCCGCCCTATTCCGCGGGCGTAGAGTGAACTGTTTCTGCTGAATAAACTTCCTTTATTTACACTTAGATTGGTTAACAGCGGAGATCCAACGGTGTTTAGAGTGTAAATAAAAGGGAATAATAATTTTCATGGTCAGATAAGAGACAAATAGCCGTTTGATTTGATGATATCTGCACCTAGGCTATAATTTCCCAAAAATAAATAAATACATTTCGATAGAAATAATTGTTTGAAGATTTTGGTCATTATACTTGGCTTCTGTGGACTAATAGGCCATGGGCTAGTTCATTCATAATTCATAATTTCTGCTGTTGTAAATCGTTTTACATATTAAAAATAATTCATACGAATCGTAGTGCTTTTTCAATTATTTTAAACGTGGCATGTGTTTCTCAGACTGGAATAAATCATTGTAAAAAAATAACGGTCCAGCTCTGAAACCAAATTGACAGATTTGAAAATGTTACTCCGAGCTTCAGGGTAAAAATATTTTGTGTTTGTGTGTATTTTGTTATGAATAATAAATGAGCATAAAGTTATTTAATTTTCTGGCATAAAATGTTAAATATAAATATAAACTAATAATAGGCCTATAAATATACATTTGTATATCGAACCTAATTTTTTGCAGTTTTATTCACTTGTCCAACACAACTGGATTAGGTAAATGTAGAGGGAGTGTACACAATACAATTAAATTGAGACCAAATTCAAAAGAATTGCTGCATTAGTTCATTTTAATCCGAAATCATGTTGTTGAACGTGTTTTTTTAGAGGCCTGAATCAATTAACAATTATTTGCAAGATGATCAATCACTTTTTAATAACTGTGCTGAACATTACGCAATATAATGTTCTCGTCTCAAACATAAATATTAAGTTGATTGTAAGTGTATTGTTTTAGTATTTTCAGTAGAGCAGCTTTCCCTTTTTTCAGTGAGGTCTTCAATGCATAGGCTATTTTGGGACACTTGTTTTGTGGTCTCCTTTCAACAGTAAATACTGAGATTTATAAATTAAACAATCGTCTTTATTTTTAATATTTTTCCTCTGCCCATTCCTTATCGAATAATCCTTGATTCCCATTAACTTAGGCTATTTATTGGTGTTTCCAATCATTCTTATCTTGAAAATAGGCTATAACGCGAATGCAAAGACACGTGAAATCTCCCACAGCTATATATTAAACGTAACGAAATACTGAATGCTTAAAATAATGAAATGCTTTCATTTACAATCATGAAATGAAAAAGCCTATGCCGATGCGCGCAGTAGGCCTATCAGAGATTTTACAAATCTGTATGAAACAACAAACTTGAATTATTAGCTTCACAAAAGAAGACAAATACACATAGAAAGATATATTCGTAATATTCTTTATTCCAATAAATAGTGTAAATTATATCAAAACAAATATTTCTCCATTTCATTTAGGCTATCTGACAAGGTACACTCTAAAAAAAAAAGGTTCTATATAGCACCAAAAATGGTTCTTCGTCGTAATCATAGGGGAACCATTTTTGGTGCTATATAGCACCATATCTTAGCATGTTCTGTATATGGTAGCGGTGCTATATAGCACCATAGTTAGCGGTGCTATATAGCACCTTAGTCAAAGAACCGGTGAAGAACCTCTGAAGAACCGCTGAAGAACCACTGAAGCACCAAAATTGGTGCTATATAGCACTTAAAAAGGTTCCATATGATTACGAGCCAAGAACCATTTTTGGTGCCATATAGAACCTTTTCTTTTAGAGGCTATAGCTACGCTATTGAGCATTTACGCTAAAAATAACGAACCTAATAGAAAAGAAAGAAAAAAAATGACTGGAAAGGGTTTGACAAGCCAAATAATTTAAGTTGGGCTACAGTACACAAACAATCCTTTTATTGATGAAATCTCGCAGTCTATTGTAGTGCTTGTTTTGCCAGCATCCCCTTTGCAGCGATGAAAACAAAGTGACATTCTTTTGAGATGCGGTGATTTTCTCTCCTTTGCTGATATTTTGGGTGATACAGTGTCCTTTCTCGCGGCGGTTATATTTCGTCCCTGATTATTTTGGTGATAATATTTTGGGTTCAGACACGATGCCTGACTAGTTTCTGCAGCGGGCTATTGATTTTAATCAAGATACCCAGTGATACCCTGTTATAATATCACCATGAAAGCTGCCAGACCTGCTGGCCTGCTGCTGACTCGTAGGCAAATCTCACAAAGCATAAACAGTTCGACAACTAATGTAAACGCCGGTGGCCAACTCTAAAACACTGATTTCATGTTTTATGAATGAGCATTTGTAGCTTGTTAAAGTCCAGATGGATTTTCCAATAGTGTTTGGGAAAGTCCCCAATGTTTCCTCACTTCAGTCCGTGTTGCGTTTCCTTGTGTCTTCTTAAATCGACCTTGCGCTGGAATCCTTTGCCGCAGAGGTCACATCCAAACGGTTTGAAACCAGTGTGTTTTCGACTGTGCGTTATCAGATTGGAGCTCTGACTGAAAGCTTTTCCACACACCTGACATTTGTGTGGCTTTTCCCCTGGGAGACAAAATCCATACGTCAACTTTTTCATCCGAAGTTATATTTCTGTAGATCAAGTTGTAGTTATATTTCAACAGGATGGCTACACCTTTATTTCGTTTACCTGTGTGGATGAATGTGTGCTTCTTCATATCTGACTTCTGGTGAAATCTCTTCCCGCAGTACTGGCATGGGTAGGGTCGTGTGTCGGAGTGTATAAGGAGATGAGTGGAAAGAGTGGATGATCTTTTAAAACTTTTCCCGCAGATTTTACAATCAAAACTTCTCTCCTGTGGGATGAAAAGCGTGTTTGTTCAAATTCAATTCAATCGATTTCATTTGGACTAACTAAACATTTGTGTTATGGTTTTCATTCCTGAAAAAGAACAAAATGCGAGCACCTGCGAGTGAACAGCTTTGTGTTGTTCCAGACTGACCGCGTGTCCGAACGTTTTCCCACAGATGTCGCAAGCAAAGGGTCTTGTTCCACTATGCGACCTCCGGACGTGAACCTCCAAGCCGTGTGGCGTAGAAAACACCTGTGGAGCAGAGAGGACCATCTTTTAACAAATGGTTTCTAATCGTGATTTCTAAAAACAGGCAAACTAATTAGCGCTAGTAAACATTACCTTGCTGCATTTTATACATTTGAACGCGCCATTTAGTAGGAGACGACTACACATCACATCAGAGCTGGACTTTATCTCAGGTCCTTTTCCCAGTATGCTGCTGTCATCATAAAATCCAGAGGCGGTGGCGCGCTCGAATAGGGTGGCAGTGGAGCCGTAAATGCCTGCGGCAGATCTTCTTTCGGTGAAAAGAGAGGGCTCGACCACGCGCTCATTGTAATAGGATGGAGGAGTAGGTCGCTCGAGAGAGTGGTGATGATTGAGAGTGTGATGTACCAGCTGTCTGATTTCACATCCAGAGTACCTGCTCCACGCGTAAGGCCTGAAAGGGACGGCGAACGGCTGTGTTTCCTCAACGGAGGGTGAAAAAGATTTGGCCGACTCTGTGAAAGTAGAAAAAAAAAACCCGATAAATGAACGATTCCCGTGTTTTAAATCGGTTATTCGGTTAAGAAATTAGCTTGGCTACTGAGGAGGAAGGAAGGAGGGAGGGAGGGAGGGAGGGAGGGAAGCAGGGGGTCAAATAGCCTACCTTATATAGCCTACTTTTAAAAGCAAAATAATCGTTTTTGTGATATATTTTTGATATTTGATAAACACTTCTGTCCGATAATTATCCGAAATGAACGAAACGTGCCCAAGCATCTCATGCAATCATTTCCACCTCCAGATAAAATGGTTAGGCTACTAAATCGTTTAAAACAATTTGACACTATTGTAAACAAAAAAGGATGTACTCTACACTCTAAATAAAAAAAAGGTTCTATATGGCACCAAAAAAGGTTCTTGGCTCGTAATCATAGGGGAACCTTTTTTAAGCGCTATATAGCACCAATTTTGGTTCTTCAGCGGTTCTTCAGAGGTTCTTCACCGGTTCTTTGACTAAGGTGCTATATAGCACCGCTAACTATGGTGCTATATAGCACCGCTACCATATACAGAACATGCTAAGATATGGTGCTATATCACCAAAAGTGGTTCCCCTATGATTACGACGAAGAACCATTTTTGGTGCCATATAGAACCTTTTTTCTTTAGAGTGTAGTCGTAAGACAGACCCCAAACAACTGAATCACATTCATTCACTCTGTAGATACAATTAGATAAGCTTTAGATATCGTCAATACGTTAAATAGACCCGTACCCGGTGATGCTGATGGTGATGGAGGTCGCCAAAAGTCTTCGTAATCGGACGAGCGGTCGCACACGCTTCCCCCAGAGCTGAGAGGAGACTTGGAGGAAAGATCAGCTTGATCCACCAGGTGAGAGTCCGGTGAACAAGCACCAGTCGCGTCGCCTGTCAGGGTATCCGTACAGCACTCTGACTCGTCTGAAGTTTTGCTTTCTGTAATGATTTTTTTTTCTCCGTCAAAACCACAGCTGTATTAAATGTGAATCTCATAACATATGGATAAAATCTAGAGTTTCGCTCCACACAAATGTTACATTACTTTCTTTCTTAGACAAGTACACAATGATCTCATTATGTTATGAATTTTGAAATAATAATAAAAAAACAATAGTTTAAAAAAGGGGGAAAATATATATAAAATCTACTAGAACGGTTGGCTAAGACAAACGTTTGCATAAATAGCCTATATGTTTTCTGTTTGACAGCCGCCTATCATGTGTTTGACATTGTTATCCGTAAATCGATATAACTTTGACATACCTGCACATATATGAGCTAAAATAGTATCAAGTCTTTTGTAGTCATCCTCCAAATATCGTGGCTGGTGGTAGCTGTGTGCTTTTTTGCTCTTCACCAAGAAAGACCTAGGCATTGTGTCTCCTCTTCCTTCCTTCGATGTCCTCGGTCATTAGTGAAGATCGGGCAATCTGTCAGATCCACAGTCGTGGCGGCTTTTTTATCTCTGAAAAGATTTGAAGACCATTGGTTGAAGAGCAGCGCGTCTGTATAGAGGATATGTCAGAGTGGGAGCATGCGTAAAGCAGTTCTCTCGTCTGCCAGGTGTTATGAAGACAGGTGCTTTAAAGGAACAACTACCAAGCCTTAGGCCTGTGATTGGTCCGCCCCCCTACGAGAGGACAGACAGGTCCGGGGGGAACCGTGGCTATCAGGATAAGTGATACACTGTTTTATCAATGTGTTACTCAATCCCTAGCTGCAGGGGGAGAGGAAACGAGGAGACGGCAACCCAGCCTGTGCCTTCTGCAGCCGATGATTTGACTCATCAGGGACTTGCTGTTAACAAAACGTTTTAAAATTTCTTCGAAAGAGTTTTATTTACATTTCCGATCCTTTTAGGGACTGCATAGGCTATTTATTTTGTTGTACGTTTACCAGGCTACTTATGGATCATGCACAAGGGGGCATTTTGAGTCCTTTATAGGCTGTGTGTAAACAAATGTATCTTTAATTTGATTTCTGTTTGCTATGGTATTAGCATGCACAGTCTGATTTAAAAAAGTAGACCTATATAAAATATTTCATTAGAAAATTATTAAATATTATTTTATTCTTTTTTTTTCTTTCATTTTAGTTTCAGGTAATGCGTCAAAAAACGCCCCCTCAGGTAGTTCCATTAAAAAGAAACACACTGTGACAACCTAAACGTCATCATTATTAAATTATTCAAAGCCAAATATCTCCCTTAATCATTTGTTACAATTGTCCAAAATAGTAGGCTAGGCACATTGAATTCATTAACCCCGTTGTCATGATTATTTTTTAAAGAATTTAACTGTCATTTGTAAAACTATAGCCTATCAGATAAACATAGCCTATCAAATAATTCAATTTCTAATAAACATTGATTTGTCATGACCTTGAGCGCCAATAACTGTCTGCATGAACAATAACGTTATATAATCTATTCAATAATCTATTCAACGTTTGAGATGGATCACAGGAATTTATTAAGAGTTAAAATCCTTTTTAAGGATATTTTTCAAAATGGAACATTTCGTGGAATGACGATGAATTAGCTATATTAGCCTTAGAATAGGCCTAATGCCCGAAATGCAGCTTAAAGTTCTTAAAATGCTGCTGTTGAATTCATAATTGATTATAGGGTCATTAACCGGGCTTTATTATAAAGTAAAACTTGGTCTTAGTAGACTCAAATTATAAAGCTGTCCACACGCCAGCGGGGTCACGGTGATCTCGAGTTTCGTGGCTTCTCAGTGAACAGAGCTGCCTTGTTCAGAGTGGACGCTGGTGATCTGTCGTGGACACAACAGGGACGCGCATTCAGCTCGTGCGGCAGACAATCAGTGGGAGCCCATACATACAGCCCCGTCTCACCTGCCTTTGACTCGTGACAGCCGTCTCGAAAACTAATCGCTTCACTTCATTTAGCTACCTAGAGCACTATTGTATTGGGGGAGCGTTATCTTACTGCTTCAACTCATTATTTAGGCATGTTTCGCTCACTTTAGGAAGAAATCTGTCGCGCCCATCAGAGCCTACCTGATAGGCACAGTCCAGGATCCGCAGAAGAGTGTTTGTTCTGGCCAACAGCGAAGCGCAGGAAATCAAAGCGCAATGTGCCCTCCGTCGATTAGACATGCCACCTCAGGGCATCCGGGAGATAGGATACCGATAATGCAAGGACACTGTATAGGCCATATCTTGACTGATGTTCAGACATTAGGCTATCTCGCTTTTTTTTGTACTCCATCACGAGAAACATCGGATATAACCATATTTACGCAGCTATATATCGCACATAACGAAAAGTGACAGAAACCTTAACGTATCCTAGGATATTTGCCTACCGAACACTAAATTAATAAAATAATAAATAAAGGGTTATTTATTTCAATAATAGCACCTAGCCTACTATTATGTCGTTCCCACATGAATCAAAACAAATAAACAAACGAATAATAATAATAATAATAATAAAGATCTGCTGCTTCCCTTTTTTCTATATATAAGAAATCATCTATCTATTAATGTAAGGTCTTTATTTTGTCATATGCTTTATTGTAGGCTACTTCTATGAACCTGCTGTTTAGTTGTAAAGTTTAGGCTATGAGAGATTTGATATTGTCTGAGAAACAAAAACGTTAGGCTATACCAACATCTTTATAACTCTTCTCTTATATTTGTTCATGTTTATTGCAAGTTGAATGTCATCAACGAAATACCAAGCATTGCAAATTAAAAAGTTTGCATTTGTACCGGTAAAACGGTGCTGAGATAAGTCGACTTTTATTCAGATTAGCCTACATTTGCACGTACAGTATAAACGTCATGCATAACGGGACACGCGCGAACTGTGATTCCTCTTAGCGAAACCCTGATTCAAGAATTACGTTTTATCAGTCACTTAAAATTGAATTAACGAAAGCTCATTTCCCGACAGGATTTGCAGTACTTACCTGATAGCATAATTCGTTGTGAGATGATTTCAGTAGCTACAGTTGAGGGGTTAGTTTAAGGCAAAGCGCACAGCGCATCTCATCTCTTGGGTTTTAAGCGCAAGAGCGCGCGCACACACAGCTTCCTGGAGAACGTTAGCTTTGCGACACATCTCAATGGTAATCCACTGTGAGGAGGGCTGTGCCTCCATCAGCTGCTTATTTCAGTGTAGCCTACTGAATGTTTATTATTTGTTCCGAAATAAAATGATAAATAAAACATAGTACAATACAAGAAAAACACGCCCAATATTGTTTTCCCCCTCGATTTCAAGAGAAACGAATTTACTAAATTGTTGTATTAAATGTAATGTGAATAATTAGGTTGCTTTATTTTTGGATTAGGCCTGCATAGGTTTACAATGCCCACACAATTTCGATGCATGGAAAATAGCAAACAAATCATGACAGTCATAGGCTACTATCAAATGGTCTTTTTATTGTGATATGAATCAACACGTCCATCATCTTCAAGACACATATCTTGCATTGTCAACAGTCTGTAAAGCCTTTAATGCCCACAGGAACATTCCACAGGAATTCACTGTTAAACACTCAACTTTTGTAAGGTTTTACTTTATATTACAACGGTTTTTCTTAATTACTTTAAATCACTTTAGTGTTTTGTGCTTTGCAAGCTCATTTAGCAAAGTCTTTATGTTGTATGCGGGCAAGATGGGCAAATAGTGTACCAACTTTACATCCATCATGATAGGTTTTAAGGCTTGCTCTCTGGTGCTATTCATGAAATTACTTCCTTCCTTTGAAGACGACTTCCAAAATCCACACAAAACTCATTGGAGAACAACAATGTAGAGTGAAGCTCAATTAAATATATTGCCATAAACAGGGATAAGTAGTATTTTCCATAGTCGTGAAGTCATCTGTGCAAAAACGCAAACTGATTCAGAAGCTAGTTGGTACGAATATGTATGTGAAAAGAAAAGGAGGGACAGTGTGTGTATACTTGTATTCTCATTGCCTGTGATGGCCGTGAGTGTTTGGCTTGAGTAAGGCCAGAGAAAGGAGAACATTGTTCAATAAACACAGCTCTCTTCCTCCAATTCCATCAGTTTGCAGGTATTCGTGATACATAACATGCTCGGCATATCACATTTTGTAGAAAATATTGTAAATCAGCAAGAATTTCATACAATCTTTCCAGGCACAAAAACAAAAAACTTCATCCTGTGAAATAAGAGAACTGACTACATCAAAGCTATACAGTACATAAAAGTTATTGGACAGCAGTGTGCCAGGAAGAGTTGTTGCCTCCAAAGACCTCCCAAATTCAGTAATACGTCCTTTAACTGTACAATACATTACAATATAGACATGACATCAACTGAATACATATTTTCAAGTAATAATGGAGATGAAAAAAAAAAAAAAAAGAAAAAAAAAAAAAAGAAAAAAAAAATCAAAACATGTACATATTTACATGCTGGTTCCTTAACACATTTCATAATGTGTTCAAGACCCAATCTTATAATTCATGCCAGGGGGAAAAAAAACCTAAAGATTTGCTAACTTTAGATATGACACCATTGTATAAATATGGAACATATAAATGTCCTTTTAAAGATGATAGTGTTCCATTCTTTAATATGTTTCCCTCAAAGTTATGCGTTGAACGGTTTCTTAAAAAAAGGATGACTTAAAAAATAAAAGCTATGACAATGCATAAAACGCTATGCTATACAAAGTCGCTTCTCGTAATGTGAAAAAATCGCGGGGTATTAGAAACACCCCCTTTTTAAGGTTTGGGAATCTCGTGCCACAAAATGATGATTCATCACAAGGGTCTCAAAGAGCCTAAAAAGGCACATTAGCCCCCTTCGATGTGGCTAAAATTAAAAAATAGTGCCAGGACAAAACATCTGACGCATTTTGGCAAAAACAAAACAAATGCAGATGTAAACCATGACCTTAAGAGAGCTATGACTCCACAAGTCCATTTGTAAAGATGAATGAGGGCTTTTCAAGTTCTCCAGTTCGAGTCTCATGCTCAAATGCTATAGGACAAGCATTGTCTCCTCCCCAGACCTTTGATGGCAGTTTGTGTCACCAATCCATTCGATCATACTGTAGTTGTCTTATGGCTGCCATTCGAGGGCACAGTAAGTCGTAGGGTCTCTCCTTCCTCATCACCCTCACTTTCCGAGTCCTCCAGGTTTGGATGTAGTGTGATCCGGCCTCTAACCTGATGACTGGTTAGATGGGGTGACAGCTTCACTCCATCTTCATCAGAGGACTGGTAGGATTCATTGTCACCTCCATAGTGATTGACTATATGAATCCCATCAAAACTGGGTTGGTCGGGTAATCCCTGCTGCCCTCTTAAGCACCGGATCTATATGCAGAGGAAAGAGAACGTCAGCACAACCGAAACTTTAACACCTCAGCCATTTCATTTGACAACGTGCAAACACCAGGAAACTATTTCTTCACAAAAGATAATAATGGGAAAGGTAACAGTTGCAAAACACACACCACTGCACAATCTTTGGACAGCACCATAAATTTAAACAAGCACATATAGTGGGATGATGGGGACAAAATGAGTTTTCTACACAAACTTGATCCCATGGCAAATCATAACTATTTTACATTTGAGCAAATTGGCCATTTTCATACATGAGTTCATATGTTCTCATATAATCTGCTTATGGCCTGGTTTCTAAAAATCATACAAATTCATACAAAATCGCATCTTGTAAAACAGTTATGTTTTCCTGTAAGATCAGGTCAGATAGTTCACAAAAAAATTTAAACTCATGTTGTTCGAAGACATTTTGAAGAATGACTTTCATTGTATGAAAAAAAAAAAAAAAAAAAAAAAAAAAAAACATTTTACAAAATATTTTGTGTTCCAAAGAAAGAAAGAAATGCATAGCATTTTGGAACAACACAAGGGTGAGGAAATTATGCTAATTTTCCTTTTTGAGCAAACTATCCCTTTAAGAAACAAGTCAGGAGGTCATCTGGACTTGAAGGCTAAACCATGTATCATATATTATTAATACAATGTTCAAAGTCCATTAAAATAAAATAAAAGTCCATGCTAAAAAAAAACATAACAGGTCAATCAAATGGCCAATCGTAAGCCAATAAGAAAAAGTCCAGGGCCCATATTTATCAAGCATCTGAGAATTACTCACAAGAGCACTGCTACGAATTGACTTAAGAGTAAAACGATTATTGGCTCAAAGCTGCGCTTAAAAGTTAGTTATCAAGCATCTCAATCATACTTTAAGTGAAGTGTAGGACTAAATCTTAAGTGTCAGTCTTAGAGTTGATTCACGACACTTTGCTGTGCCACAAACGGGATTTTGGATGATGTCGTAGGCATGAACCAATCACTGAATATATGTCCTTATTTAAGAATATTCTCAGATAAATTCACATTGAATGGTGAAATTCCTAAGAGGAGTATACATTCAACACACATTTGCCTATCAAGAATTTTCAAGCCAATACAATATAATATACACATTTGAAATGATAAACACGTTTTCCACCATGTCTTAATTAAAAAGTTTAAACTGGTGTGCTGTTAACTGCCATGCCTACATATGGCCTAGATTTTTTTAATATAATCAGTCACCATGGATTCCAAAAGAAAACCGAACTGGCGGGAGGAAGAAGCGCTACTGCTTGCTGAGTTTGTTGAACAGCGGAATGTAATAAAAGGCAAGTTCAGCCCAACATTATCCAGCACTGACAAAGATGATGCCTGCTCTGTCCAAACGATACCGTTTGATTAACTGCTCATTGTCAAACATTTCAAAAACATTCTTCCTCTTCTAAAAAGATCTCCTCAGTGCCATCACAAGCCCCTACTGGCAACTCCTAACCACTTGAGAGACCTCTCGAGCTGTCTTAAATAACTGGGAGAGTAAGAGGGATTCTTAGCTTTCAGAAATTTGATAACTTGCTTTTACACTTAAGTTTGAAAGTAGGAGTAAACTTCATGAATTCTCAGGCACTTAAGACTAAAGTGGCACTTTGAGAAGCTTGATAAATACGGGCCCTGGTGTGAAATGTGGTTTGAACTGAGAAACTTGCTCTGTGGTATCACACGCAGTTGATAGAGATGCATACCCTCTTACCTGAAACATTCTGCCTCAGAAAGACAGACATGTGGGACAGAGACGTATTCATGGGTATTGCAGTGTAACCACAATCAGAAACATTGTTTTATGCCCCTGAGTACAGCCATTCCAACTGATATTACTCTTAAATTACAAAACAACCAAGAGTTTTTCAAATGAGAACACTGTTCATGTGGGGTTTGAATGCAGTGCACATAGAGCAGAGGAGGGCTGACGTGTGGGTTGCAGAGGCTAAAGAAAGAAATAAGTGAACAAGCCGGAAGACAGCATCAAAATGGCAAGTGAGGCCACAAGTATGACTTTGTGATGTTGAGAGATTAGCATTGTATGGTTTTGCTTGGTGCAAATGCGGCTGATTGGAAACCTCTTGCTGTTTAGCAACTACGTGATTTAAATAGCAACCAGATACGATACAGCCGTCCTTTTGTTTTATGGTTATGACTAAGCCGACTTTAGTGTGGCTGATCTTTTAAGCACAACTTTACAACTTAATTCCACAAATCTCTGGTATATTGTGTAAAGGGCGAGAGGTTTTACTAAACTTATTGTGGGCTCTTGAGAAATCGCTTGTGATGTTCCTCATTTGGATGAAAGTATCGCCAACATATTTGAATAAATTAATACATTTAAAATGTAAAAGTCGTTTATTACGTTATTACAACTCTAATTGTACTTATAATATTTCATGAAGCAAAAAAATAAATAAATAACGACGTTAATTTAACTGGACTACTATTAAATAGCTCTTCTCTCAAATGTCACATTCGCAAACATCCAAATCAGTCTTGTTCGTAAGGGTTTGTGGCTACAGACAGGATTCATGCTGCTGCTTGATTGTGTACGAAGAGGAACCTGGCAGGTTTTAAGAGGTAAAGCTGTCTTGCTGCACTCTGTAGATAGGGATTGAGATGGATTTAGTAGAAAGTTGTTTGACCGCAAACCACCAGCCTTTTGTTGTCAGTATTAGGGAGGAGGAGAAAAATCACACTACATCCTGCCCTCTGTATAAATCAATTAAATGCTTTCCGTTTTCTGTTCTGTTAAGTTGCCTAAGTCTACCTTACTGTGTAGAGTAATATCTAGCTAATAAAAAACAAATGCAGAATACATCTGATTTCTTAAACATCACACTAGGGATGTTTAAAACTGGTTTTCCCCTAAATACATCAAAGGAATAAACGTCATTGAAGTCAAGCCCACTGCACATATTGTGTCAACATATTTCCCAACACAATGCTTACAAGTGCTAATGATGTCAAATTCCAAATAAACATTACACTATCTATATCGACCTGCAACACTTACATAAGAAACATCACTGGCTTGCAAAAGAAGCTATCAGACTAGATTCTCAATGCATAATAATAACACTTAAAGTAAATGAACCCAATCATCTTATTTGCATTATCCATATTTCTCAAAAGCCATAAACACGGTGACGTCTTATCTACGTAGATGCAAATTATTTAACAAATCCAATTAGTTGTCTTAGTTATTTATATTTGCTTGTAATATTGAAATGTGTTTATTTTAATCAGAAAATAATGAAACTATATGACCTTGAAATCGTTCCAAGAGCCCCACTTTGAAAACCATCTCTATATAGGACAGGACAGACCGACATTCATTTTTTTTTAAGTTCGCCTTATCAAATTAATGATTTTGATAAATTTATTGAGCCACCTACTCATAGTACTTCATCGGTAGCTATTTAACATGACGGTTAGAAATGCATCACTGCTGCAGGAATAGCAAAAAATACTGAAATCCCACCACCAGAAGTAGGTAACGACCACAAAAACTACAGCTGTCACAAGAAGTCTTTTCTTGGTCTTTTAAAAGTGGCGATTATTGAGAGAGATGAACTCCGTTTGGATTGGACTTTGTGCTTTGTAACTTTTTTTGTTTATGTGCACAGCTATAACACACTAAAGAAAATGTTTAAAAAAAGGATAATAGGTGCACATGAACTGGAGAATAAAGGAGAAATAAACTGCTGCTTGTGTAGAATTTTTTCCAATGACTGCAGAGCCAAGGTAATGCTAAGTAAACCGGGAACATGTCTCACTGTAAAATGTGTGTGTCCAGGTCCGGCCGATTTATTTAAATACAATTTCAGGGTGGTTACACCACCTGTGAGCGGATAGGTGTAGCGCTACAAAGTGCGACGGGCGTGTGCAGGGCATACTGAAGCGCAGGAAGAGGCCACGCACAGGGCGTAGTTAACACTTTAAAAAAGCCCTGTGAAATAAGCTAACAAATCTGTTCAAAACGCTCAAAGCTTGTGAAAAATAAGACGCGAACCACAAAACAAATAGTTAAGATCAAAAACATACATCAGGCAGGAAAAGAAGCATCTCATGGGTGGGTAAAACATCAGTCACCTAGTTGACTTTGATTACTACAATAAACTCCAAACAAATCATTCAGGTTGTGCATAAAAATACATGTGAATACTGCTTAAAGGGGTGGTAAAACACATTCTTTCGAAGGCTTGATTGTGTTTGTGGGGTGCACTGTAACGTGTTCATGCTTCGTTTTAAAAAAATTGCATTATTTTTCATATATTTTACCTTTATTCTACACTGCTCTGTCCCTCCTTGTAAAAACGGTCTGATGGTTTCCGGGTTGTATGAAGCCAGTCCCTCAAAAATACGCAATGGGCTCAGATTGGTTAGCTGGTCCAGTGTGTTGTGATTCGCTAACCGCCTAGTGCACGTTTGTCGGAAACGTCACACCCCTTACCTTTACCGGTAGCCTCAGGCTACTAGCCTGTGCTTTGGGGAGTACAATGGCGTCAATAAAACCATACCAATTTGAGCCCGAATCAGACCCAGACAATTTTAGTGAAGATGATCGAGCAGAACCTGACTGCGGATCTATAATGATCGCTACTGAATGGCACTGTTACTATTGTATTTTAGAACGATTTGCCAAATATCTGTCGCAAGAACGAACACTAAACATTGGCTTTACTATAGTATTCAAATCAAACACAGAACCATGTTTAGCATGCCTGTAGATAAACAATACATAAAAGCTCTAATCAAAGAATCATTTACACTAATGCCAAGTTCGCTGTTGAGATTTTAAAAAGTTTGTAACGTTAGGTGTTTGTCGGATAACGTTAAGTAGTCCCTAGCGGCCGTTTGCTGTAGTCCTTAGAAATTGATTTCTTTAAAAGCAAATATCTCCCTTTGCTTTAAACTTTCAACGTTGTAACTTTGCAGATGTTGTTTATGCTCAAACAGCAACATTACACACTAGCTAAAGTTAGAAAAGTGAAATCGTGGTTTACCACCCCTTTAAGAGGTAGTCATTTTCTTAATTGAAACAATGAAACTGAAAAATTATCAAATACATAGTCTAATACAATATTTTGAAACAATACGCAAAAGTATTTATAAACACATGGACATTACCTCATGTTTGAGATCGGCTATCTGATCCTTGAGGTCTCTGATGTACTGGCTGGAGTCTGTGTTGTTGAGCTGACCTTGGACCTTTCCTTCCTCTTTCTAAAAAACAAAAAACATTTTATAGAGAATATGCAAACCACCTCGAACAACTAGCAATCATTTACAAAATTAAACTCATGTTGTTCCAAACGTGTATTGTGTTAGACGCATACACAGTTTTGAGCAATCTCTCTCAATGAGTTACCACCCAACTGGTCATAGGAGTAACTCAAGAAGCGAATCAATCTAATTTGTCAATGAGTCAATTAGACCAGTTTTGTGAACTGTATAAACTGATTCACTGAAAAGATCTGACTTGCACTGCGTACAAACCAGACGCGACACAACAAGATAAAAGGTATCTTTGCCATGTTAATCAGAGTTATTGGCCTGAACAGCTGGGCAGATTCTATTTTAGGGTGTACTCACACTAGGCACGGTTGCCTTGTACCGTGCCCGAGCGTGATTGCGATTGTCTAGTGTGAGTACACCATTAGAAACAGTTTCTATTTCTGCAATGTTGTGGCTGGAACAAAAACAGTAAATTATATGTGCATTATTATGATTTTTCAAATATTCCCTTTCATGCAGTATGTAATATAGATGTTTGTAAATGTAAAGTCGAAAGTGCAAGATAAATAAAGTTATTCTCTCCCAAAAGAAAGAATCCACTCTGAAACGTCTTAACGGGTAGTTTGTATTTCGAATCTCACTGCGTGATGGTTCTACATCACTAGAAAATACATTTGCATAATGCCCACCTATGTTGTCCGTCAACAAACAAATTGTCCCGCCTTTAAACACGCCATTTTACTGACGACTGCTTCTCAATCGCAAAATGCTTGCTCTTTAAAGATGGGTCAGTACACAGTTTATTTGGACCAGCTTGCTCCTCAGAATTACAACCTGTTAGTATATTTTCTACCGAGTGTTCAAAATATGTAGTTTTGTGTTTTATATTGTGTAGGTTTCCTGCTAACTCACATTATTACTGTCTTACTGAAATACTTCTGCTAAGCAGTTGTGGACCACTATTACCTAAAACTGTGTCTGTTAATGCAGCTTATCTGTCGTTCTTACTATTTTGAGTAAAGATAAAGGATGGAGCAAGATTTGTTTTACAAACTTGAATCAGTCGGCTAACATATCTTATTGATGCAGTTATAAATTAGAAATATTCACATCGGTTTGTTGATGGATGTACAGTTGTTAATGCCGATAGTGGTCCTGCTCAAGATGTCCTTGCGATGGAGTTTCGGGTTGAATTAGTTCTTCCAATGTTTCGTCATCAGACTCGTACTCGGATTGATATGGTAAAATCAACAGTGTGTACAATTGTTGAGGACCGAGGAGGCCTCCTGAGCTGAAGTACAGTTATGGTAATGGCCGTTAGCTTCCGACACGCGTGGAAAGTGGTAGACCAATCGTAACAGACTGGGCTGTCTGGCGAATCAGAGCAGGCTCACGGAAAGGAAGGATTTAGAGAGACTGATTCATCTGTCAAGTCATTTGAGAATCATTGAACAATGTGGTGATGTGCAATTTATATTATGAGAAAATGAAAGTGTTTTTTTACCTTTGATGCATGTAAACCTGTTGTAGGAGACCTCAAAAACAAAATTAGGAAACTTTAAAATAGCATTAAAGGGGCACTTTAATGTTAAAAGAATTTCATGCGAGTTTGAATCTTGAAAATAAATGAACGGAAACTAGAAAGTAAAAACTGAACCCAGTGTGAAAAAACAAGTGTATTCTATGACAAAGATTGTATCAGTAACTCGGTATGTATTTTTAATAATGAGAAAGTGATGTAATATTTAATTATGTCAAAATAATTAAATTATGTACTTCCGTTTCATTGCGAGTGCAGTGCGCTTGCAGTGTGTTCACACGCTCTTCTGATCGGATGTTATTTTGGATTGATTTTGTCGTGTCTCGTAGTCGTTTAGTCATGTGTAGCTGTGCGGACAGACAAATTTCTTGTCGCTGGAATCTTTTCACATCACATCTCATCTGATTAGAAAAGGTGTTACAAGAATTATTCCTTCATGTATTGGAGGAACATCACTTTGCTCAATATAAGTGTGGGTTTCTGCAGGTCAGAATAATGTCCGTGCAGAAAGGTCTATATAATAGGTTGTGAAAGCTGCCTGTTAGAGTGTGGGGTAGGGTTAAGGGTTAGTTTCTGTTGTAGCCTTGTGTACCTTTTGGCACACCCATTACTCCGACCCGGTCTCCATTGATGTGGCACAAAGCCAGGACAGATATCAATATTTTCTGTGACTATTTATAGTTTGGTCAGTTCATTGCACACAGCTATATCATGGTTTTAGAAAACTTGTGTAATACAGAGCACAAATACTGCCACAATATGATCATGGAGCTTTTTTATGTATTATGTTGGAGCTTAACAGCTCCAGTCCTCAATGATTTTCATTATGCTGATATTCTTTAAAATTGTACATTTTGTGTCCACAGAAGTAAGTAAGCCATACAGGTTAGGACTTGACATGAGGTAAATGCTGAGATCATTTTTATTTTTGAACTATTGGTCCCAGTGTCTTTAACAATTATGTACTAACATAAATTAATAATTTGATACAATGCATTTATTGTGTACATACATGTTGTTGTTACTCAAAATGTGTGAGTGACTGATGACGCGTGAAAGCTAAGTTACCAAGGACGAATTTTAGGATTGATTATTGTAAATGAAAATTATTTTTAGGTCATGACTTTCAGTTGTTTGTGAACTAAATCTGCGGTAAAAGGGTGAGCTATAATGCTTGAATGCGGGTATGTTCATATCACCATCTCAATGGTGTAGATCTTAAGTGAAAAAAACTAAACGAAAACACAACATAACATTAACGCAAATTATTGCACTTGCATTCTTCCCCGCCATTTCAAATGATGATGTTTGCATCGCATTAATTATTATAAAATGTTGTGCATTTAGCCCCATATGACATCTGTTTTTATTGTTTGTCAACACACATTACATATGTATCTGCATCCACTAATCTTCCTTACTGACTACGGCTGGCTACTGACAGCAGACATAATAATTCATGATGATGTTAGACCCAGCAATGTCCCCTCCCCCAGTTATTTTGAGCAGTAGGATAAAATACATAATATAAAAATTAAATGTAAAATAAAATAAAAAAAGTATATATCTATATAAGTATTACAATGATAAAATAAACATTCATTACTACATTATCAAATATTTAGTACTTTTTACTTTTAGTACTTAAGTACATGAAAAAGAAAATCAAGTACTTTTGTACTTTTACTAAAGTAAAAATTTGAAACGGAGTACACAATTTTTTTTTTACTGGAGTAATATTTTATTAGGGTATCTGTACTTTTATGCAAGTACTTGATTTGTGTACTTCGGCCACCATGGATTTTCTACTATAAAGCAGCTCTCCAGTGTGCTCATGTTTTACTCGCGGATGTCTGAGCTCAATGGACTGAACAGAAGAAATAAACCGGGAGAATATTTCCACGTGAAAGAAGGCGGAGTCTCACACACACGTACATATTACGTTATCGCTACAGACCGATGGTAGTACAGTGTTTACCAGCCGGAGTGAATTCGTTTTGGCCTGATTTTGTTCGTAATTATGTCACGTCACATCAGTTTGTTCTACGATATTGTATATATTGGGGCCTTTACCCATATCCCACTAGCCTGACATTGTCATACTCAATTCTAGTCAGAATATGAGTCTGATACTGCTCCGTTGGGCTGTGATTATGGGGCGTGTTTCAACCGAACCAGGAAAGACCTCAATTGGATAGACCTACAACCAATCAGAGAAACGGAGTGATGCATAACATTAGTTGTTAAATGTCAACAGAACTCAACTGCACACAGTGTTGCCAAGTCCGCAGTTTTCCCGCAGGCTTTTTTTCCATGTCCGCGGGTTGAAGCGACCCCAATTATGTGATATTTAGACCCAGGAAATGGGTTGTGTTTTTCATAGGGGTGTAACAGATCGTAGTTGATCTGTGATCCATAGGGACCAGGCCCCATTGATCAACACGCATGTGGGGTTAGTTGCAAAGATTAACCATCATATAGAGTGAAAGTTTATCATTTGCACGTGCTTAGAAGACTTGCCGATTTAAGCATTCAAGTGATTTTAAACCATTCAAGCGCAAGAAGAGGTGAAAGACTCAGTTAGGTATTTGCACTCTGTTATCTGCTCACACCTACAAACAGAGATGCGCTTTTCAGACTGAATCGAGTTCTCTTTCGAGTCTCCTTGCACTTGAACAGACACATAAAACACAAAATTATCTCAAAATACCTGTTGTCTTAAGTGAACATAAACAGTTGAGAAAGAAATCAGATGTGTATCAATCTTTTAACAAAGATTAAGCTATATTTAATTTATATTTTCGTTTGATTGGGTTTTTTTTTTTTTTGCTGATCCGAAAAATTATCCAATCTGTGACTCAAAAACCATAATATGATCGTTTTATGATAATATGATCTGAACCATGAGTTTTGTGATCCGTTGTACCGCTACTTTTTCACTGCTGCTGAATGCCTTGGGGGAGCTGCGGTATTGAACAAACATGTGTACACACTACATAACATGTTTACCCACCACATTCACACCTGTTAAAAAGGGAAATCAAAACACACTACAAACATGCTGCAAAGAGCCGTTTTCCTCTGTATCAGTACAGTTATGGCAAGCCACACAGGACAGAGTGAGGAGTTAAAAAGGAGAAGAGGTGCGGAGAGGAGTGTATTATAGAGGTACTGAGGTAAGATCAACACATGCACACACACCCTAGCAGGGATGGGTGTTTTCAATTCCTGTGGTCTACGTTACACTGTACATGCAGTTCTCTGATAGGCTGAGGATGGGGATGGAGAGGGATCTAAAGTGTTCCTCCAAGAATTTGTGTTTTTCTTGAGGTTTCTCCCCCTCCCCCCTCATAGTGTTGTGATAAGAGAAAGGCAGTTAGCTGACTTCCTTACACTCAGCTGCATGAAATCAGCAGGTGGCAGACTGCAGCTAGGGACATCAAACGTCTGAGTAATGGCTTCCTCACTTCAGTACCATAAATAAGCTAAAGTCCCAAAAAGTTGCGTGTTTCTTTAAAAAAAAGTTATTGATTTGTGGGATGCACAATTCTGGCCAATATAATAAGCCTATATTTTTTCCATGTTAGAGTTGTATTCAAATTCTATACTATTGACAATACTATTCTGAACTATTTATAATAAAAAATAAACCACTAAAAACTTGGGCAAGGTAAACAATTTTAACAGTAAACATTTTGATGATATTGAATCCTAAATTCCAAGATCAATCGTTGCGTTTTCTGTTGATGCGTGTACAAAACTGTACTAAACATTATTCGTAGCACACCTCATGATAAGCTTTGTGCTTTGTTACTTTTAATAAGAAATAAAGACCCAACTTTCAAATTCCGCCAAGTATTATGAAATTCAAACAATAAATGCAATATTGACGGTATTTAATGTGGCGTGACAGACCTATGTAGTCACCTCAGCATGGAGCGCACGTGAATCGATCATCTCTTCCTCTCTACAACGAGCTATAACATGAATGAACATCAGAAGGTATGTTGAGAGAAATCATACTATTTGCTGAAACGTTTTTATGTATAATGCAATCGTTTAAACAGTGTTTCACCCAATTGGAACAGCTTGTAAACAATGTCATGTAACCTTGCATTAACCTCAGGGAACCATTTAGCTTATTTTCCATAGTCAATTAAACGAACTAATAGTTTAAAAAAAACTCTAGAGAGGAGCATTTTGAGAAATATATGCACTGTATAACTTATTTATTATATTTTCACTTAACCTCTTAGGGCAAGTTTACACAACAACAATGTACTCAAAACAGAAAAGTTTTTCTTTCACATTTTGAAAATTTCACGTACAGACGACAAGATTGTCAAAATGACCCCCCTTCACACAGATCCGTGAAAACGACAAAAAAAAACACAGTATTATGCCAAGCCAGAAGTTAGCAATGTCATTTTGTAAATAAACACTACACACAGACTGAAAATGTAAAATACATGCACATGGCATGACCGTTTTCAAAAAGCATTTTTGTAGTTTACACAGAGACGATAGCACTTTGAGACCTGTTTTCAAAAGTTTGGGTTTTCAGGCCCCCAGAAGACTCGTCATGTAAATGAATGGCCAAAACACAAAGTTTTCTATTTTAGTTGAAAACTGTGTCATGTAAACGTAGTGCTGGGCGGTATGACCAAAAATGTATATCACAGTATTTTTCTAAATTATATCGGTTTCACGGTATATGACGGTTTTTTCCCCTATGCATGACAGGGTGTTAATCACATTTTCTACTGTTTGAGAGAGGAAATACTGCACTAGATTGATTAGAATGCCCTGTTTTACAGTCATGACGAGTGAATATTGTAGAAAAATTCCACACTAGAGTTAATAGGTCTACAGGTTTACAAAATGATGCTGTGGAGAGACAACAACCAATAAAACACAGACCTGCAACATGCTCAGAGTCATACTTACAGACACCTGAATATTAAAAGCTGAGTTGAGGGCACCTTAAGCATTTTAAAAATCTAACCCTATATAACAACAAACTGCCAAAACAAGGGAGAAACGCGGATATTTGCAATACATTAAGAGCACTCTGAACGAATGACACACATCAGTTTAACACAGAAAGAATAAAGCAGTTACTTTTTGGCCCATTCTTCTTTGAATTGTCAGTTTATTTATTGATACTATTGATACTTACATCATTGTCTTTTGAATAATCCATCGTGTCAGCGCGTTCGTGATCAGACTTAGGTTATCAG
Source organism: Romanogobio albipinnatus (assembly GCA_023566225.1). Classification (NCBI taxonomy): domain Eukaryota; kingdom Metazoa; phylum Chordata; class Actinopteri; order Cypriniformes; family Gobionidae; genus Romanogobio; species Romanogobio albipinnatus. The sequence continues at coordinate 25,165,715 of CM042250.1, read as the reverse complement.
TGTAATCAGTGCATACATTTCATTTTAATAAGACGTGATGAAATATGCGCGCATACACGCTTCTGGCTCATGTCTAGAGCACTAGAGTTTATGAAATATGTCCATAAAAAACTTAAACGCGCTCGCTCCGGTCTATATCAGTGCTATATGATCCATGTGGTGAGCATTGTTAAACCCATCGCGGCGCTCCATGCAGAAACCGCTCTCTCTCGCGCGCCGCGTGTAGTTTGAATTCTCAACTATAATCAAGGGCTGAATCCGACATCGCCCCCATAACCTCAAATATAGCATTATTTAGAGGGCACAGCGCTTTTTAGTGGTGTCCGAAACCTTAGTGGACGTTATTGAGTGCACTCATTCTATCCCATTGCACCGCAATAACGAGTGTACAGCCGATGTACACACATTGCCTGTCCGACTTCACGCACGTTTTCATTCACTCCTTCAAATAAAGTGATAATGTAGGGAATAGTGAATGCGAGTATAGGATTCAGCCAGGCTGTGATGTAATGCGATCTCAACTGTGCTCTGACTGCTCTTACTACAGTGCATCAATGAAACGGGTCCCCTCTCAAACAATGACGCGCAGCGCCGCGTTCCGAACGTTGTTTAAGCGACATATACCGGTATTGCGGTATCATCAAAATTCATATCATTAAAAAAATAAATACCGGTATTCGGTATGAACCGGTATACCGCCCAGCACTATGTAAACGCCCCATATTGATGTCTTTATCATTCATGTATGTTTGAATAAATCCGTCATGAAATCAAGTTATGACGGGCACCATTTAAACACTGTAGAATGTAGAAAACATAAATTATATCATTAAAAATGTTATGTCAAAACTGGCATGTGAGCAATTTAAATGTTTGCATACAACCCGGTTTTTGATTATTATATCTAAAAATAAATATTTTTATTTTAATAGTTTTTTATTAACTATTAATTTTAACTTTTAATATTATAGTATTGTACCAACTGACAGGGTGCCATGTAAAGTTTACAGCTTTAGTTTTTAAAGAAAACTGACGTACTGTACCTATCTGACATATATATGATATTAAATCGGAAACAAATCAAGAGCTTGTGAATTTAAATCAAATCAAATCGTAAAATATGTGTCAATAGGCAGCCCTACTATAGTCTAAATATTTTAAATTCTACAAGTAAATTTAGGCATCAAAACAGTATGAGTATTGCTAAAAGAGTACATTTAACAGTTTTACTACAGGATTAGTAAGTTTTAAGATTAACTTGAAGTGAGTGTTAGATGACGGTAAAGACAATTTAAATGTAAATTATATTATTACATTTGAAATATGTGTAATATCAGTCAATAACCAATATAGAGCCAAATATTGTGCATCCCTAATTTTCGCACAAGGAAAAAAAGTCTAATGTAGACTCCAATGCAGTTTAATGCAAATTGTATTAAATTATTTAATATTTTAAGCCTTCCATGAAAATATATTTATATGTAAAAAAAAATGGAAAACTCTCTTCAGAATCTAAAATGCCTTCAAAAAGAGTTGAAATATTTTCTTAAAAACAGAATATCCACTGATTGCTCAGTCCGAAGATTTGAGCTAACAACTTTTTAGTTTTTTTATCAAATCAACAGGTAAACAGCATAACCGTTTCATACAAAAAGCAGAACAGAACTGAGCCACAGTGACTCGGATTAAATGGTGATGCTGATGAACTGATGTATCAGATTCTGTTGGCCTGATTCTGAGGAAGATTCAACTTCGTTAAATTGAGCAATTCTTATCTGATGGAACTAACTATATTGTGACATTACTCCTTTTTAAGATATGATGTATGCTAAATGTAAAATATTTTTAACCTGTAACTTTACAATGAACTTCGCAGATCAGATATAGTAAAGAACCTGCGTATTTGTTGAAACGTTAAAACAAAACGCCTTCAACAGGTACATTCTGACCAATATGTAGTTGAAGTAAAATGCTCAGGACATACAGTATTTGTTGTTCTATATCAGGTTGGCATGGAAACAAACACTGTCATTTCAATGTTTTGGGCTCTTGTGATTTGAAACGCTTCTACTAAATGTCACTTTTCCTCTCTGCAGCAACTCATTACTATACTACTAAGATTTCTATTATTACTCCTGTGTTCACGTTTATGCATGCATCTTACAAACTTGAATGTCTTACAATCAATGAATGCAGAGCAGTAAAGCATAAAGCAAAATGTGAGCTTTGATTATAGCTTAGTGCGTTTCTCTGCCTGATAGGAAGTGGTTTCTCATCTGGTAATGAAGATAGCTAAGCTGTGGTCCCATGGGCCATGCAAGCAGCCGTTTTAACCCTGAGCTCTGCTAGGTGTTAAAACAAAAAAAACACACACACACACACACACACTTTACTCCACTAAGTTAGTTAGGCAAGAGCTCATAACAATGCTGAGGAGGAGCAATGCTGATGCTCTGCATTTTCGTTATGAAGGCTTCATTCAGTCTTGCACATCAATCGAAATAACTATTAACAGACTCGGGACTGACATGTTGTGTGGGAGTTCTGAAAGGTGTCTACATCTGTATGTTGGGGTAAGTGTGTTGGTGTCTGGTGTCAGACAGACCTGTAGGTTCACTTTATAGTGAATCTTTCCAGTGAAAATAAAAACCACACTCACACCAGGTGACTCAGAGAGTCAGTCCAGAGAAATAAGGCTGTGGTGACATCATGGTGTTATATTTTCCAGCAATGGGACAGAGTGGGCGAAAAGAGCAGATAAACGATTGGTTTGATGCTGACGGTAAAAATGATGAATAGATATGCAAATTCGAAATGCTTCATAATATAATACAATGTGTGGATGACAAATGGATGCAATAGTGCCGTTTACTTTATTTTTGTGTGTGAGCTGCAATACAGAGCTGGCCAATTCCTATTAGCTATCTAAGATTTAAATACATTTTAGTCTATATATGGAACTTATAATAAACTGCATTCATTAACTTCATTAAAATAGATTTCAATCATGAAAATAAGCTTTCATTTGGTGGTGTTCTTGACTGATAGATAAACAATGTTGCTTTCTTTGATTCTCTCTCATCTTCACTGTCTTGTGTCACCAGCCTAAAGGTGAATTAAAAGTATGGTGAGCCAGATCTATTGCCCACAGCCCTCAGGGTAAAAACCATGTAGGTAGCCAAAACCACAGAACCACAGCTAAGAGCTGCACATGCCTAAAAGGAGCATGCTTGTCTAATCTGATATATTGCAAACTGATGCAATTTTAGCACACATAAATCACTTGCATACATCTAGCAAAATACAAATCTCACAAGGTTAAATAGAGGAAAGGAAACAGCAAAATGTGAGATTACGCAGACTGTCCAACATCACTTCATAGACAGGTAAAAGGTTCTGAAGAGAAAAGCTTGCAACAGAAATGAACAAACTGTCATAAAAGGTGAGATTTAGTTTCGAAAAAAGAAGCCCGCTTTATATCTGTCTCAGGAAGGAAAGTCAAACACCCCACACTGATATAAAACGGCACTGATGACGTACTGAGTCAATCTTTAAAATAATTTGTCTTCCTGCATGGGGAACACAACATTTTCAGACAGCAGCGTTTTCTCTGAAGAGATCAAACGCTCGTCTCACTTCTCACTTTAAACCAGTAAATCTTACTAACATAATCTTTCCCTCAAATCAAAACACATCTGTGTTTCAATCACAGTTGACATGCCCGGTCCTATTTACTGTAATCCCAAAGCTGCAATAATTACAGTAAGTTTCAACGGGTTTACTTGAAAAGAGTGCAGGCATCTTACAACAGGATTCTGAAAAACTGTATAAGGAAGTTATTTTTAACATATAGTGCAAAGCTAGGTAAGAAGAATTACAGATGTACTGTAATTTATAAAATTTTAAGGCATCTAAAATACATTATGTGCGCTTTTTGTATGGGTTTTGGTTCAATCAAAATAATTGAGAAAAAATACATATCTTACAGAAATGTCTTTAAAAACCACACAATACAAAAATGTGGGCATTTCATACATAAAAGGCAGCGATGCACTGTTCTTAAAGGGTTAGTTCACCCAAAAATGACATTTCTGTCATTAAATACTCACCCTCATGTCGTTCCAAACCCATAAGACCTTCATTCATCTTCGGAACACGAATTAAGATTTTTTTTGATGAAATCCGAGAGCTCTCTGACCCCTCCATAGACAGCTGTTTAATTATCACTCTCAAGGCCCAGAAAGGTAGTAAAAACATTGTTAAAATAGTCCATGTGACTCAGTGGTTCAACCTTAATTTTATGAAGCAACAGTGCAGCACTTCCAGAATGCTGGCTTACCATTGGCCGACGCTGTTTACGTGAGCAACACGACGCATGCGCACGAGTCGTTCTGTCGTAGAACTAGGTAGTGCTGCACTGTTTACACTGCGTCAACAGCAGAGTCTGACACAGGCTAGAAGAAATTGTTGAATAAAGTTGTTATTTTTGTTTGGTTTTTGCGCATATAAAGTATACTCGTCGCTTCATAAAATTACGTTTGAACCACTGTAGTCACATGTACTATTTTAACACTTTCTGGGCCTTGAAAGTGATAATTAAACAGCTGCCTATGGAGGGGTCAGAGAGCTCTCGGATTTCATCAAAAATATCTTAATTCGTGTTCCGAAGATGAATGAAGGTCTTATGGGTTTGGAATGACATGAGGGCGAGTAACCAATGACAGAAATTTCATTTTTGGGTGAACTAACCATTTAGCTAAAAACTGCATCCTCAGAATGTTTTTTTTTTTTTTTTCTTCAGTCAATTTACAGTCAGACTGAATCATGAACCATGTTCACAAAAAATCCCTGAACAATTAAAAAAATAATAATTAAAAAATACACTTCAAATGTAAAAGTCTGATGGGTATTCTAGGAGCTAAGAAACAAAAAAAGCAATACTATGAAAGGGAACTATGAACAGCTGTGTTACGGAGAGACTACTGTCATGGATCGGATAGATAGGCTGTGCATTGATGTGCTGTGTTGTGTAACACTCAATTGGACTGATGGAGTGTGATTATTTGCCTATTTGTACCTGAATCTCAAGCTCAGAGATCTGCTGCTGAAGCTCGGCCATGGCAGCAATATTGTCAGCTTCTCTCAATCTCACTGCCATTACCTCTTCTTTATTCTGTTTGAGAGAGAGAAATACAAACTGTGAAATGAAACTGTGAACATGTATTCAGCTTTTATTGAATGGCTTATTTTTTATGTTTAACTGAAAGCAGAAACACACTCTGCATCTTCTCTGCTGATCTCTTAAAACTGAAGCGCTGACAGGAACTACTAAACCCTATTTAAAGCTAAGTCATGAATGAGGAAATGCAACCAAATCATATCAACATGTGGTAATGATGCATATTTTGCTTTTTCGTATCATAAAAATATTAAATTTTTTGGAGGTTACTAACTGCATAAAAGGTGTAATGATAACTAGAATAAACAAACAAATAAATCATAATACTATTTGGATAAAGACTTCATTTTTGCACCAGGCTGTGGACTTGACAGACTACTCAGTTGGTGTCATACTCAGTTGGTGTCAAATGATAATCACCTTGCACTCTATTTCAGCCCGTTTCCGTTTCATCTCCTGCAGCTCAGCATGCAACGTCTTGTTCTGGTTGGTCAAAACCTGCAGTCGCTCCTGTAGATTTCGTGCCTCTAGTTCTCCTCGCCTCATTTGATTACCATGTCTTTGATTCTGCAAGCGAGTAAAAAAAAAATCATAAAAAATAAACAAAAGACAGCAGTGCCAGTTTTGATAACAGATACAGCCTATTATGTCAGAGTAAAAACTTTGTCTCCCTCTACTGGCCAAAAAATTGTGTATGCTCCCTAGTCTCAGCCTTGGACATCTCACACAGTGGACCACATTCCACTAGCTGAAGTGATGCATATGGTACACAAAACTGGAAACACTTTCAAAAGGCAAAAGTCTGAATCTGATTGCCTGACTTCTACAGGTTTTCTGGGAGCCAAGTGTGCAGTGATCTTTAACGGTCAACCAGGAAACAAAGCTTTAAAGTGTTTAAAGTTCTTATACTGTAGCAATAAACACTTCAGAGAAGCAACTAAAAGATGGTTTTAAAACTTCTAGACAGAGCGTTTTGTTTGTTACACTTAGTTTAGAGTGTTTGCATATAGGAAACAGTTTTGTGGGATACAGGAAAAGTATTATTTTCCAATCATGTTTCGATTTTATTAGTTGTGTGTTCTCTCACATCTATAAAGGAAGATCAGGTGAAGTAAAGTACTGTACTGATAAGGGAATATTTGCGGCATATGCAGGTAAATAATGAGTTCATCAATAGTCTGTTATAGCACAAAGGTCTGTAATTGTCGCAACATGTACTTGCCTAAGCATGATGATTAAACAAAACTATGATTGGTCACTTTACATGTCACTCAGACAGCCTCTTCCTGACTAGGTGGTCAGTCCTTGGACAATTGCAGTGGCTATAGAGCCCAGACCACACGTAATTAGGCAAAGGTCTGGCAATGCGAGACTATGGGCCCTATCATACACCTAGTGCCAGGTGCAACGCAAGTTTTTTGCTAGTTTCAGCCCAACGCAGTTACCATTTTCACGTCCAGCACCACGTTGTTTAAATAGCAAATGCATTCGCGCCTTTGGGCATGCTGGTCTGAAAACGAGGTGTATTCAGGCGCATTGTTGGCACGTTGCTATTTTGAGGCAACTGAAATAGACTGCGCCATTGACCAACTGAAACCTGGTCCAAGGTCAATGCCGCAATATTTGTTTTGTTATTTAAAGGACATGTTAGTAATGCACGCCTATAGGCGGGTCAACAACACATGCACACTCTGCTTATTACACACACAGGGACGCGCAGCAGCACACAAATATTTTTAAATATGAAAAATTAAAGGATCCCTCTCTGGAGAAGCATTCAGTCTTTCTGCTCGCAAATTCTGCCATGTAAATAGCGAATGTGCCATGGCGCGTGTGCAACCCGTTTTTAAAAGGCATGGGAGATGAGACTCTGATTGGTTTATTGCACATTGCGCCCAAAACACACCCATTACTCATTAAGAGATTCGGTACAACCCTTTTAGACCATGTGCGGGGTGCATAGAAAAAATGCCTACCATTTTCCCCCATCCAAAAGTGGATTTGGACACGCCCTAAGTGCACTTGCACCATGCATTTTAGACCATGCACTTAGATTGTTAAAATAGGGCCCTATATGTTCTTTGACTTATAAGATTAGGGCTGCAACAACTAGTTGCATAATAATTAGGGATGCACCGAATTCAGGATTCGGGTTCGGCCGAATATTGGGCTTTTTGATGGGGTTCGGTTTCTGCCGAACCTCAGAATTTTTTTCCACCGAACCGAACCCGCTTGCACTATGCACACTCCTCTGGTCGAACGTAATGAGGCAGCCGTTGAAAGTGAAAATGGAACTCATGAAGTCAATGTCAGCCAATCACAACAGTGGGCTTTTTCACTGAAGTCTCACAGCAGACACGCCCCTTGAAACAGGGCATTCAGCCACAGGGCAAACATCAGTATAGAAAAAATGCCTTTCATTTCTAAATTATGACATTTTTGATGTAAAAATCATACTAACAATATAAGTACACCTCAGGAAACATTATAAAATAATAGAAAAATGCCATGCCATGGGACCTTTAACGATTAAATGGTCAATAGCATCTCTACTCTGCTGTGGACGTTGTTTACTTCATTAATGATTTTACTGTGATAACGGACTGAGGATGGGAGTACGATTCCCCAAAATTCTGGATTACCGATACCAGTACTCGGGTGTCGGTCCGATACTGTTGTCAAGAACTCATACTCGTAAAACTACCCAGATACAACCGCACCCGATACCACTTTATGGCAACGCATCTTTGGATGCGGAGCCGCGCGGAAAGTTACATAATTAGGCGTGCACACCGCGGCGCCAAGTGCAAAGGGGTCTCGTACTCTCAAAGCGCACGACTACCATAGTATGGCGTCATATTTACCGCGCGCACCCGAGCGCTAGTGCGGACGCGGCGAGTATAAACCAAGCTTCCGTGCGCGGAAAGTGAAGTATACCCCGGGCTTTAACCGCTCGTGAGGCAGATACGTCTCGGTAGTGAGTGCTGAAAGTGAAGGGCTGTTTAATAGGGATGTGCGCAATGACTAGCCTAACCCCGGTAGTATAACAAGCCTAAGCAAGCTTAATTGTTATACTAGTTTGACATGACATGGAAAAAAATGGAAAAGTTGTGTAAGCTTTCAAAATCCTCCTTCACCCGAGTGGAGATTTATCTGAAGCCTCCGCCAGTGCCAGAGAAAACCAACGTATGCAAAACCTGAGGTAAAATTAAATGATTTTGTTTTGCTGCAGATATACACTTTTCAAAATAATATATTAATTTCAAGATATAACATTAAAACGACAGTAATATAAACATAGCCTTTGTAAAAAAATATACATCTTTAAAGCAAAACCTTAAATGTGCAAAAAAATGTAGACTAGTATTTTCCAAGTCGTCTAGCAGCAGCACTAACGTTTAATCGACTAGTCGTGCACATCCCTAGCTCAGTATCACACATTGAAGATGAAAACAAAAACAGGCTCATAGCTGATAATACAGAGAAGCTTCTTTTCATCTCCAAAAAGGGCTGTATGGCTATGGTAACAATCATTTAATGCAGTTGTTCTGCTACTATGTTGTGTGGTACTGAAATCCACTGAATGTTACAGGTTACATTTATGTGAAATGGGCAGCAGTGCCATGTTTGTTTAGGAAAACACCAAGTTGAATGTTAAAATGTCAGCAACAGCATCAGTTTGTGTATTTACTTTGTTACAGTCATAAAGTGAAAAACATCTGATGAAAATAAAACTGTTAGAAGAACTGTAATGGTATTAAGTACTCTGTATCGGCAAGTATCCAAATATAAGTACTTGTACTTGGTCTGAAAAAAAGTGGTATCGGTGCATCCCTACTAATAATAATTGATAATGAAAATCATCGACAACAGGGATGCCCTTCATAAGATCCATCCCTCCATTCAGAGCGTCTCCAAAGCCACACCTTCAAAACACATGAACGCATGCAGCAGGGAGCAAACAAAAGCGTCACAAGAGACGCTGTTAAACTACCTCATGTAATACAACCTTTGCGACTGACGTCTGTCTAACTCTGCATAGCGTGAAACTCGCTGATGACGTGTGATATCTGCACGAGCAGGGTGCACGGAGGTATGGAAATACATACGCTGACAAGCAGGTAGGACATCATATCCTTACATTTGGTCCGAATGCAATGATCGGACAAACATTTTATGGTCCTAAGCCTTCCAAAGACGATCTATACATTTAGACCACTTAACTTAGTGATTGCTATCAGGATGTGAAGAGACTTTTAACCAGCATAACAAAATATGTTTCTGGAACAAATCACCTACCCTGCCTTTAAGTCCAGAACAAATGATGATTCTTTGATAAATATGATAAAATGTGAAAATAAGATTAGAAATTGGCCTTCTCATAAATGCCTGACACACTGCAAAGGTGTGAGTGTGTCTGAGGGACATGCATGTCAAGACCTGAGTCTCCAGTTCCAGCATCCTCTGTCTTGTCTCTCTGAGCTCAGCCTGTGCCTCTGCCTCTCTGAGCCTCACGCTCATCAGCTCATCCTGAAGCTCGCTCATCGCATTCTTCCGCGGACTGTCTTTCCAGCGGCCCGCTGTGCGCGCCAGATGCCTCTGCACACAACACCAAAAATATCTTGAAACATTTGTGAGTTAATTGGAGGCATGAAAAGGAGAGCATATGGTGTAACTGCAACACAGTAGAGCTTGTGGGTATTACACACATTCTAATATTGTGACTGAAACGGCTACCTATGTGAGTGTGTGTATTCACCTGCCAGTGCTCCTCCAGGTCTCCAACCTGCTGTCTAAGCTCTTTAAGCCCTGTTAGAGCCTCTGCCTCCCTCAGCTTTACACCAATTAACTCCTCCTGAAGACGTACCACATTATTCTCATCTGGCAGGGATGCATTTCTCTGTAACAGAAACAAATATACACAAGAGATAAGACAAAGTAAGCTCATACACCAGAATGAAGAGAAAGCCCTTTTCTGGAATGAATTCAATATGTAAAAATGCAAGCAGAGAAGACAGCTCTGACCCTCAAGCTTGATGGTCTCAAACAAATAACCGCTGAAATCACAATTAAGGTGTTGGTTTAAAGTCTGCACTCAGTAGTTTTCAGAAGAACAGCAGTCTGGCTAATGCAAAACAAATCTAGATTGCAACAAACTCTCTTAATAAAATCATTGAAGTGGTCTATGCCAGAAACATCCGATGCAACATTTAAAAGGTGCACTGTGTAAATTTTAGCGGCATCTAGCGGTGAGGTTGCAAATTGCAAACGCCCACTGCTCACCCCTCCCTTTCTAAGCACATAGAGAAGCTACAGTGGCCGACGCAGGACAAAGATGTTGTTGTGTGAGACAGAAGAGGGTAGCTAGCACTCTGTAGAAAAGTTTGTCCGTTTAGGGCTACTGTAGAAACAAGGTGGCGCAAAATGGTGACTTCAATGTAAGGGGACCAGTGGTGCATGTAGATATAAATGGCTCATTGTAAGGTAGTAAAAACATAATGGTTCATTATGATAAGGTTTTTATACACCACTGAATATATAATACAGGTATATTATATTTATGTATATTATAATGTATTTCTGTCAATAGATCCTCATAAATATTACACACTGCACCTTTAAGTTTAGACCGCTGTATAAAACGTTAAATTAAAAAAAATGATTACAATTTAAAACAACTTTTCCATTTTTATAATTTAAAATGGATTTAAATAGCAATATATATATTGGTGTTTTAATATTGTATTTGTAGCTCAAGAAACATTTGTTATTATTATAAATACTGGTAAGAGTTGTGCTGTGTTTTTGTGGTAACCATTGTATTTCAGGATTCTTTGATAGAAAGTTTAACAGCAATTATTTGCAACAAAATGTAAGTGTTTACCATCACTTTTTATCAATTAATGCATCCTTGCTGAATAAAAATATTAATTAAAAAATATATATAAAAAAATCGTACTGTCTTCCAACGTTTTTAAACGTTTGTTATGCTTCCTATTATATATGTGTAATTGCACAGCAACTCCAACCACATTATTGTCACTGTCCATCTAAAAATATATACATGTGTGAATTTATCGCTGTAATTTTAATTAGAGATGCATCAATACAAAATTTCTCTGCTGATACAGACCGTTTGACTTTCTTAAGGAAAAAAAAAAAATCTCAGCCAACTAATGCTGTTAACTATACAGGGAACCCTCTCATTTGGTACATAACTATAATATTAGAGGATAAAATTAATATTATTATGTTTAGTGTAGCAAAAGTCACGGACATCGCTATTTTTTACTGCTAATGTGTTATTGTTATGTTAACTTCGACAGCCCTAAATTCAACACAGGAGACATTTTCTTCTCACACAGCATGACAGGATATAATTGGCCATGATCATCGGCTGTTTTTAATCAACTGGCTGATAGCTTTTAATGAAAATAATTGCGGATACGGATTATTGGCTAATACATCCCTAATTTTAATGGCTATATATTAAATAATATAAAGACTATGGGGTGGCATATTACTTTGTGAGCAGGTCATGTAGCAAAGTAGTCAGTTACATCATTGTTTGGCTCCTTGAAATGCTGGTTCTGAGAGAGATTTGAAGATCTCTTGACCAAACACGAACGAGTACTAGCACCATTATAGCGGAAAATCACAACTGCCTACAGGTGAGTATGTGTGCTTGAGAATGGTAATAAAGTTCTACCACCTTCTCCATGTCGAGGATCTTGTCCTGCATCTCTTTCAGTGCGCACTGAGACTCAGCCTCCTTAAGTCTGGCCTGAACCAGTTCTCTCTCCAACTGCAGGATGAACTCCTCAGAGTAGCGTGGGTTCGCCTTCTAAATTAAACAAAAAAAGTTTGATCAAATATTCGGTCAATCAAAACCCAACCTGTCGGGTATTAATGTCAATTATAACCGAATACTCATGGGCATAACATCTGAACAGCTCTTGTGGTTTGATTTTACCAACAATATAAACATTCACACATTCATTTCATCTTCAGATTAAAAAAAACAAAACATTATCGCCCCTCATGCTCATGGTTTTACCACCAGCCACATTAAAACATAATGAGATTGCAACGCAACATTATGTAAAACAACACTTTCCCCACAGCACATGACACATTATCCACTTTGTCTCTGTGTTGAGCATGTGCACATTAATAACTGATGAGACATATGTTGAGAATGTAGATTTTATCATCTAACAGGCAGTGGCTTCACTCATACTTGACAAACTCTTACATATACATAAGCCCATTTGGCAGAGTTGTGCATGCAAATGACCCCAGCTCTTCTGTTCTGATCTGCAGTCATGCATGTAAAGAGCATCATTACAAGTGCTGCCTTTTGCTGCTCTGTGGTCGCTGAGATTTTGTTGCTAGGCAACGGCGAAAGAATCAAGTACAGCTGCTACTGCAAACTGTTGACATGAGGGAGCAAAACATTTCTCAGTGTAGTCATACGGTTTCTGTGTTCGAAGAGCAGGCCTCTCATCCAGAAGGAGGCGCTGTCTCTTAACAGTCCTTACCGCAAACGGTTGCTGTTGCTGGAGCTGTCGGATGGTGTTTTGTGCTTGCTCCAGCTGTGCGCTGGTCTCCTCATTGTGTTGTTTGACCGTGGCCAGCTCCCGCTTGACCAGGTAGTTCTCCTCCGCCTCTTGGGCTCGTGTCACCTGACCCTGACGTGACCAATTATGGATGAGGGGTGAGCGGAGAATCGGAATGGGTGGAAACGGATTTATGGATGGAAAAAAATAATGCTTGATCTCAAGCTCTGTCATGCTGTTAGCAGTTTTAGGCTTTCAATTTAGCACTTAAAATGTATTCGACTATCAAAAGGGGGGGATTATTGTAGTATTCCACCAATAATCAGGACTGCAGCCCAGAGATAATAAGCACAGTAATACCTCTTCCCTGAAGTCAGAAATTGCAGAATTTGCCTTATTTCACTTTTGATTGTGAGTAGGTGTGAGATATTTAAGCAAATCAAGGAAATGAAGCAAAGCTAAAGATAGAACTGCTGAGTTCTTAAAGGGGAAAGACAGATAAAAGGGTGGAGAGGAGAGTGAAAATTGTACCTGAATCAATCTATCTGCCAAAGAAGCACTTTCCTAAAAACAGAGAAAATCCATAAAGGAAACAGCAAAGAGAAGAGAGAGACCAAAGGATATTACAACACAGAACAAAACAATAAGACTGATTTGACAGAAAACGGTGTTCTTTTTCATACCCCTACATTAAAACATTTGCAAAGACACTGTTCTAGATAAACATTTGCATAAATATGCAGCTTTGCATCATAGTGAGGTGGGGTAGAAAAGGAACATGGTTTGAGCATGGTGTTCGCGCTGTGGCTATGGAATAAAGCAAGATTGTGCACCATAACAGGGAGAAAAGTGTAAAAGGAAGTCAAGCAGAGGACAGTCCGAGCGTCAGAAGAATAAGTGTTAACTCTAGGTGTACTATATTTGTGAACGCGGCCTTAGGTTACGAATGGGTAATTTCTGTTTTAGTTAGTACATCCTTCCATGCTGCGAGGTGATGAAAGCCAAGTGGAAGTGTTACTTTATTTTTTTAATTGAATGGCACCTTGGGCTTCCTTTTTCATGCATGACACAAGCATGCCTTTGCAAGCAGAGAATATTCTGACATGCACCACTGCAGGTTTCGGTTTTCATCCATGCTCAAAAAAGTAAAAAATAAATAAATGCATGTAGTGTGCATGCATGTCATACCCATGTGCGGACGAGAAATATTTTTTCTTTCTGTTAGCACTGTACTTACCAGCTTCATAAAACACAACAGGTTTTCCAATGACATGCACACAAGCAGTTAGTTATGATACACCCAATGGGGTGTGTGCACGAACATTTGTTATGGTTGACGCCAATGAGTTATGGGATGAAAATGGTGTATGGATGTGTTTGATTGATTAATTATTTGCTTTGCCTCTTATTTATTACTCACTTTCTCCAGAGTGTCTATTCGCTGCTTCAGGAGTCTGTTCTCTGTGCGTAGTCTCTGTAATAGAGAGTCAACATTAACAATGTTTGACTGCAATACATCAATAAAATATGCAATGTACTAGACATGCTATGAGCTACTTGGCAATATAATTGTTTAGTTTGGGTTTATTGTTTGGGTCATTTAAACACATTTAACAGTATTTCAATTATTTTATCATTTAAATAATCATAGACAATGGACTCTTTTCACATTTCCAAGGTTCTCAACAGTGGAAGTTGTCATAATTATGTAAATGTCTGCAGTGGTGAATGGGAGATTACAGCAAAATATGATGATTTTTTGCGTTCTCATCTGCCCCAATAGTAAAAGAAAAAAAAATCCACATATAATTTCCATGACTTTCCAAAAGAGGAAGAATATAGAGATATTGATTTCATTCATATTGACAATAATACTATTGCTCCCTGCTGTATTTTTTCTGTAATTTACAAGGTAATTTAAAACAACCTATAGTGATATAATAAATGTATTTTTTTAATATTAAAATTTGCTAGACTGTTAATGTTAATAATTGTGGGATGGCTGTCTCACCTTGATCTCTACCTGTTCTTCCATCTCCTTGGTTTTGATTGTAGTGTACTCCTTTTCTAATCTGTGAATGAAGACAAAGAAGACAACAGGTCAGAAATGTTCTATCTAAAAATATACAAAAAAAAAAAGAAATTCACTTATCATCCAAACTCACTTTTTCATTTTCTTTGCATTGTACTTGACTTGATAAGCAGCCTGGATAACTTTGTCTGGTCCACTATCCAGCTGGTGAGGGATGACCTTTTGAAAGTGCTGCAACAGAGAGTGAAAATAACAAAACTGAATAGTATTATTGAATTATGTATATTTGCACAAAAACAATCATTTGTGCACTGCTTCGTGGAAACTGATAACAGTATAGCATAGTAATCATGGTGTGGTATCTTCTACAGAAAGTATCTGCTAGCATAACCACTATAATTAAGACAAATACGAGTTTATCCTTGAAAGGAAAATATTTATAAATACCCCACCTGCAACATTCCCTCCATGTCCAACTGCATGAGCTCAGCCTGATTCATCTGCAGGATGGCCATCCCCACACGAAACACAATCTCTAAACCCTGTAAGGACACCTACTGGTGAAAACTCAAGATCCAAAAATATTTGCAGTAGCATTGTGAAGCCAACAGAGGGCGATATCAGACCACTAATATACACCAGTGTGCTGTGTTCTCAATTAGCTTAGCGTGTAAAACATGACTCCATCAAATTGAAAGGCATATGAGACTCTCTCTAGCTCTCTCTCTCTGTGTGTGTGTGTGTGTGTGTGTGTGTGTGTGTGTGTGTGTGTGTGTGTGTGTGTGTGTGTGTGTGTGTGTGTGAGTGAGAGAGAGAGAGAGAGAGAGAGAGAGAGAGAGAATGTGAGAGAGAGAGAGAGAGAGAGAGAGAGAGAGAGAGAGAGAGAGAGAGAGAGAGAGAGAGAGAGAGAGAGAGAGAGAGAGAGAGATAGACTTACCTCACACATGAATATATCAAAGATCCTGGTGGCTACAGGAAGAGGGAACGAGGTAAGGAAGATGGTGAGAAACCAAGATGAAGCATACATGGAGGTATGGAAACTCTGGGCCTGGAAGTGCACATGGAGCTCTGGGAGCTGCTCCTGCAAGGATAAACCAAAAGATTGTATAAAAATAAAAATAAAAACACCAAGCAAGAACTATGTGGAATTTTTAAAACACATAAATTTATTTTAGTGGGGAATTGGAGTGTTAAGCTAAGCTTGAAAGTCAGATTTTGATAGACAGTCACTGACCTGAATCATATATTCAAACTGGTACATGCAGAGGCCCAGTTCAGCCATACTGGGTTTAAAGAGCTCCCTCAGCCTGTAATCCTGCATCAGCTTTACAAACACACAAAAAGCCTCTTCTTCTGGCATCTGCGAGATGACAATTATACATCACATAATTAAAGACTGGAAAAACAGTACCAACAGATATACATTTATTTGAAGAAATAATAACAACAATTATTATTTATTATTATGTAATAACTATTATCATCATCATAATCATTTATTATTATGTAATAACTATTATCATCATCATTTATTTATATATATATATATATATATATATATATATATATATATATATATATATATATATATATATATATATATATATATACATATACATATACATATACATATATATATATATATATATATATATATATATATAAATAAATAAATATAATTATTATAATTAGTGCAAAACCCAAGATTATATACACCGATCAGGCATAAGATCTTGACCATTGACAGGTGAAGTGAATAACACTGATTGATTATCTCTTCATCACGGCACCTGTTAGTGGGTGGGATATATTAGGCAGCAAGTGAACATTTTGTCCTCAAAGTTGAAGTGTTAGAAGCAGAAAAAATGACCAAGTTTGAAAAGGGCCGAATTATGAAGGCTAGACGACTAGGTCAGAGCATCTCGAAAACTGCAGCTCTTGTGAGGTGTTCCCGGTCTGCAGTGGTCAGTATTTATCAAAAGCGGTCCAAGGAAGGAGCAGTGGTGAACCAGTGATAGTGTCATGGGCGGCTATGGCTCATTGTTGCATGTGGGGAACGAAAGCTAGCCCATGTGGTCTGATCAAACAGACGAGCTACTGTATCTCAAATTGCTCAAGAAGTTAGTGCTGGTTCTGATAGAAAGGTGTCAGAATACACAGTGCATCGCAGTTTGTTGCATATGGGGCTGCATAGCCACAGACCAGTCAGGGTGCCCGTGCTGACCCCTGTCCACCGCCGAAAGTGGCAACAGTGGGGACGTGAGCATCAGAACTGGACCACGGAGCAATGGAAGTAGATGGCCTGGTCTGATGGATCACGTTTTCTTCTACATCACATGGCCGGGTGCGTGTGCGTCACTTACCTGGGGAACACATGGCACCAGGATGCACTATGGGAAGAAGGCAAGCCAGCGGAGGCTGTGTGATGCTTTGGGCAATGTTCTGCTGGGAAACCTTGGGTCCTGCCATCCATGTGGATGTTACTTTGACATGTACCACCTACCGTATCATTGTTGCAGACCATGTACACCCTTTCATGGAAACGGTATTCCCTGGTGGCTGTGGCCTTTTTCAGCAGGATAATGCACCCTGCCACGAAGCAAAAATGTTTCAGGAATAGTTTGAGGAGCACAACGAGTTTGAGGTGTTGACTTTTCTCCAAATTCCCCAGATCTCAGTCCAACCGAGCATCTGAGGGATGTGCTGAACAAACAAGTCTGATCCATGGAGGCACCACCTCGCAACTTACAGGACTTAAAGGATCTGCTGCTAACATCTAGGTGCCAGATACCACACCACACCTTCAGGGGTCTAGTGGAGTCCATGCCTCAATGGGTCAGGGCTGTTTTGGCAGCAAAAGGGGGACCAACACAATATTAGGAAGGTGGCCATAATGTCATGCCTGATCGTTGTAGATGTGTATGTGTACATAATTAACCATCACAGAACAGCTGGATTGTATTATTCATATTACATTAAAACATTTTCACATTGCTCATCCAGCATTATCTTAAATATTATACTGTAGTGTAGTGTTTCATAATACAGCTTGTTAAAAATTTAATGTGATTTATATGTGGAATATTTTTACCTGCATTAGAAGAAGGCCGACAATAAAAGCGCTTCCCTGACAGTAACCCACCTCTCTATCAACCAGGGAATAAGCCTGTAAACACAAAAGTGAGATTTGGTGATCGTTTATAAAATCATTGCTGAGTTAAGTGCAGAATCAGCTCTGTTCTACATCCAGACAAGCCTGAGAGTTACTCATCCACTCTAAAAACTACCTCAAGTGATCTGTAGGTGTTTTTTTGGGTGAGCTGGCTTTAAATGACATTAAACTTGGGCTCAATCCCAATCTATTTTATACCCCATAAGAAATGGGACACCACTAGTACACCAATACACATCATCATACGTCATCATTAGTGTCCTGTAACATTTAACCAGTACGAACAGCAATGAAGTGCACATATCTAACAGAAATTTTCTGAAATCAGAAATCTGATTTTGTGTCAATGTGCTGATGAAATAGTCAACATCCGGGCTATCACCCTTTCAATTTAAACTCTCTTTCAATCCCTAAAGGAAATCATTGCTCCAGTTGCCCAGAAAGGAGAAAACCTACCTTCATAACATTAAAGAGCACCTCCTGACCCAAACTGTCCTTCTCCTTAAAGAACTCGTGCTCGGGGTAGGTACGGGCAATGTCCCTGCGGATGAGTTTTTCACAGGGCGAGGTCATTTTCAGCAGCTCAGAGTACTGCTCCTTAATGGGTAGATTCTGGGCATCGCACAACAGCTGCCACACTATTGCTCGGAAGTGATGAGGAATGCCTTTCCTAACCAGTTCCTATGAAAAAGAAACAACAACAAACCACTATTAAAGGTGCAGTGTGTGAATTTTAGCTGCATCTAGCAATGAACGGGCATTTTGACTTCATTTTGTGAGCACGTCAGTTAAGCTTAAAAGAAAATTAAGTCAAAATGCCTGCGCGCTGTTTTCTGTGTGCACAATGTATTCGGCGTTCACGTGCGGTCTGCGCTCTGTGTGTGCGTACAGAAAACAGCGTGCCACTACAGTCCTGCGCTTGATGCCTGACTTGACTTAAAGGGCTACTTCACCGCTGGAAAGATGAATGTGTATTTAAATTGGGTCATTTATGTAGTAGAAACTAGGGGTGTCGAAATGAATCGTTTCTTCGATGCATCGCGATGCAGATGAGGACGATTCGGTATCAGTTCAGTAATAGACCATAACCGATTATAATGTGCTGATTCTTTTTTGACAACGTTTGCCGCGTACATGCTGTGTCGTGGTAGCATATAATGGCAGAGGGAGGCGAGACGCGAGTGCGAGTTATTAAAATGCTCCAACTACTTTAAAAGCAGACATCTGGGCACATTTCGGCTTTTATAAACAACCTGGTAAGCACGACCTGGAGAACACACGCGCTGTGTAAATCAAAGCCATCTGATTTAACAAAACAATTTAATTTACACTTGGGCACATAAATGTATCTCCACAAAACGGATATAAATCCGATCTTTAATTCCCGCACTATATGCAGATTTATTGGAGTTCACATCACCGAAAACAACAGATATGAGCTGCATTTTATGAATCATCAGATAATTTCAAAATCAAAGACCGCAATAGGAGAGTGCGCGGCAACAGCAAGATTTCAGTTTCTTTCCTTTTAATGAATATGATTGTGTGTTGAGCACCTGCGACTTGCTTTCGGTTTTATTTGCAGTAGTTTGTGCGCTGGCTTGATGAACAGATACGCAGCTGCTCGTCTGCGGGGATGCGTGCTTCAGTAGCGCTATCATATCTGGCTATAGCATGTCATAGCCCAGAATGCTCTCACACGTACATTTATTTTAGCATTGTTGCGAGGAGTAAAACTTACATATGTGGTTTCAACACCCAGATTCATTTAGACTTTAGTTTTGACTATAATGCAGCCCAGACCACCTCCTGAAGTGGCTTTTAGTATTTTGTGTATTTGTTCTAAATGCCCCTGTTGTCTTCTGTGCCCAGACTTGAGTTTTGTTTGATACATTCAAGAAGCATGTTTTCTTTGAGCAGGTAAAATGAAAGGTTCAGTTCATATAACTGACTGACAAAATTGTATACATGAGGATGCAGTGCATTGTCAATGCATTGCGATGCATCGTGATATCGAATTGAACCGAATCGATGGCATGATAATCGTAATTGAACCGAACCGTGAGACCAGTGTAGGTTCACACCCTTAGTAGAAATGAAAAATTATTTTAGAAGTTGGTGCCTTCTAGACTGAGGATGAAAGACAACAACTCCCAGAATGCACTTGCTTCACTGTCCTAAGAGGCCACTCCCAAGCCACGCCTACCAGTTACATTTCTTGCCCACTGCGGCACCACCCCACCGTCTTTTTTTTTTAATAGTAATAAAATCATTAAGTACAGTTAGAGAACAGACACTGCAATTAAAAACGGAACGTGTCTGCTCAATACAGCATAAGCTGAATGAGTGTTGCAGCACAAACGCAGCAGGAGTCCGATTTCATTCATCAGAGAGTGAGGAGCTGACAGACTAGACGATGGCGGAAGATTTGGTTTCTAAGCAAAATGCGCCTATTTAAGTGAGTTTGTCATTGTACCGGTTTGTTGTTGTGTTTTCATGGACCCACAATTCAAGCAACCCGCCCCCGAATTGGCACTAATTTTAAACCAAAACTAAAATGAGCACGGCCGACCGGCATTCATTCACGGCCGCATTGTCCGTGTCCAATCTGGCGCGTTTTCAGTTCATGCCTATGGAAGCTTAACTTTCATAGGAAATCATTGAGAACACTCGCTTTGCTCCGCATCGCTCCATTATGAATGTCCGTGCGGCCGTCTGTGTCTTACATTCTGTGAGTGAGAAACATGCGGAACTAGCTCCTACTTCTAGATGTAGTCTTTAGCCTCTGGCCTTTTTTCCAGAATACATAAATCTCTCATCTCAGGGGGATATGAAAGGGGGGCACAATCATTCGAATATACTTCCGGGTTTCTACTGATACAAAGCTTAATGCTAAATCGCTGAAGTAACCATTTAAAAACACAACCAAATATTAAACTTTCAATCTATGACGGTTAAACTTTGCAATTAATCTGCGAATCACATTCGTTCTGAACCGCGGTGCAGCTGCCCATATGGATCATGGATCAACTACGATCCCTATACTTGACATCGCACATCCTGCGATGTGACTATCGCAGATGCGCACATCGCAATATCGATGCTAAAACGATATATCGTGCAGCCCTAGGTGAGAATGTGAATTGCATCCCCCGACCCTCACCCCTCCCTTTCAGAGCACAGAGAAGCTACGGGGGCAAACACAGGACAAAAATGATGCTGTCGGAGAAAACAAAGAGTGACTAGCGCTCTGTAGAGAAGTTTGTCTGTTTAGGGCTACTGTAGAAACATGACGGCGCAAAATGACGATTTCATTGTAAGGGGACCTGCGGTGTATGTAGATAGAAATGGCTCAATCTAAGGTAATACAAACATAAATATTAAACATTAACACTGAACATATTAACACTGAAAGTAGAGATGTTCCGATACCCTTTTTTCCTTCCCTTCCCGATACCGATTCCGATACCTGTGCCCAGGGTATCGGCCGATACCGAGTACTGATCCGATCCCAGGGTGTGTATCTGTATATACTACTAGCCCTGTATGAATTGCTAGAATTATTTTATGGTGTGCTTCAGACTTATCCCTTAATAAAACATGAAAAAATACATGGTGAACTACTGTATTTATTACAGTATTTTTATTATCTAATGCCTGCGCGCTGTTTTCTGTGTGCACAATGTATTCGGCGTTCACGTGCGGTCTGCGCTCTGTGTGTGCGTACAGAAAACAGCGTGCCACTACAGTCCTGCGCTTGATGCCTGACTTGACTTAAAGGGCTACTTCACCGCTGGAAAGATGAATGTGTATTTAAATTGGGTCATTTATGTAGTAGAAACTAGGGGTGTCGAAATGAATCGTTTCTTCGATGCATCGCGATGCAGATGAGGACGATTCGGTATCAGTTCAGTAATAGACCATAACCGATTATAATGTGCTGATTCTTTTTTGACAACGTTTGCCGCGTACATGCTGTGTCGTGGTAGCATATAATGGCAGAGGGAGGCGAGACGCGAGTGCGAGTTATTAAAATGCTCCAACTACTTTAAAAGCAGACATCTGGGCACATTTCGGCTTTTATAAACAACCTGGTAAGCACGACCTGGAGAACACACGCGCTGTGTAAATCAAAGCCATCTGATTTAACAAAACAATTTAATTTACACTTGGGCACATAAATGTATCTCCACAAAACGGATATAAATCCGATCTTTAATTCCCGCACTATATGCAGATTTATTGGAGTTCACATCACCGAAAACAACAGATATGAGCTGCATTTTATGAATCATCAGATAATTTCAAAATCAAAGACCGCAATAGGAGAGTGCGCGGCAACAGCAAGATTTCAGTTTCTTTCCTTTTAATGAATATGATTGTGTGTTGAGCACCTGCGACTTGCTTTCGGTTTTATTTGCAGTAGTTTGTGCGCTGGCTTGATGAACAGATACGCAGCTGCTCGTCTGCGGGGATGCGTGCTTCAGTAGCGCTATCATATCTGGCTATAGCATGTCATAGCCCAGAATGCTCTCACACGTACATTTATTTTAGCATTGTTGCGAGGAGTAAAACTTACATATGTGGTTTCAACACCCAGATTCATTTAGACTTTAGTTTTGACTATAATGCAGCCCAGACCACCTCCTGAAGTGGCTTTTAGTATTTTGTGTATTTGTTCTAAATGCCCCTGTTGTCTTCTGTGCCCAGACTTGAGTTTTGTTTGATACATTCAAGAAGCATGTTTTCTTTGAGCAGGTAAAATGAAAGGTTCAGTTCATATAACTGACTGACAAAATTGTATACATGAGGATGCAGTGCATTGTCAATGCATTGCGATGCATCGTGATATCGAATTGAACCGAATCGATGGCATGATAATCGTAATTGAACCGAACCGTGAGACCAGTGTAGGTTCACACCCTTAGTAGAAATGAAAAATTATTTTAGAAGTTGGTGCCTTCTAGACTGAGGATGAAAGACAACAACTCCCAGAATGCACTTGCTTCACTGTCCTAAGAGGCCACTCCCAAGCCACGCCTACCAGTTACATTTCTTGCCCACTGCGGCACCACCCCACCGTCTTTTTTTTTTAATAGTAATAAAATCATTAAGTACAGTTAGAGAACAGACACTGCAATTAAAAACGGAACGTGTCTGCTCAATACAGCATAAGCTGAATGAGTGTTGCAGCACAAACGCAGCAGGAGTCCGATTTCATTCATCAGAGAGTGAGGAGCTGACAGACTAGACGATGGCGGAAGATTTGGTTTCTAAGCAAAATGCGCCTATTTAAGTGAGTTTGTCATTGTACCGGTTTGTTGTTGTGTTTTCATGGACCCACAATTCAAGCAACCCGCCCCCGAATTGGCACTAATTTTAAACCAAAACTAAAATGAGCACGGCCGACCGGCATTCATTCACGGCCGCATTGTCCGTGTCCAATCTGGCGCGTTTTCAGTTCATGCCTATGGAAGCTTAACTTTCATAGGAAATCATTGAGAACACTCGCTTTGCTCCGCATCGCTCCATTATGAATGTCCGTGCGGCCGTCTGTGTCTTACATTCTGTGAGTGAGAAACATGCGGAACTAGCTCCTACTTCTAGATGTAGTCTTTAGCCTCTGGCCTTTTTTCCAGAATACATAAATCTCTCATCTCAGGGGGATATGAAAGGGGGGCACAATCATTCGAATATACTTCCGGGTTTCTACTGATACAAAGCTTAATGCTAAATCGCTGAAGTAACCATTTAAAAACACAACCAAATATTAAACTTTCAATCTATGACGGTTAAACTTTGCAATTAATCTGCGAATCACATTCGTTCTGAACCGCGGTGCAGCTGCCCATATGGATCATGGATCAACTACGATCCCTATACTTGACATCGCACATCCTGCGATGTGACTATCGCAGATGCGCACATCGCAATATCGATGCTAAAACGATATATCGTGCAGCCCTAGGTGAGAATGTGAATTGCATCCCCCGACCCTCACCCCTCCCTTTCAGAGCACAGAGAAGCTACGGGGGCAAACACAGGACAAAAATGATGCTGTCGGAGAAAACAAAGAGTGACTAGCGCTCTGTAGAGAAGTTTGTCTGTTTAGGGCTACTGTAGAAACATGACGGCGCAAAATGACGATTTCATTGTAAGGGGACCTGCGGTGTATGTAGATAGAAATGGCTCAATCTAAGGTAATACAAACATAAATATTAAACATTAACACTGAACATATTAACACTGAAAGTAGAGATGTTCCGATACCCTTTTTTCCTTCCCTTCCCGATACCGATTCCGATACCTGTGCCCAGGGTATCGGCCGATACCGAGTACTGATCCGATCCCAGGGTGTGTATCTGTATATACTACTAGCCCTGTATGAATTGCTAGAATTATTTTATGGTGTGCTTCAGACTTATCCCTTAATAAAACATGAAAAAATACATGGTGAACTACTGTATTTATTACAGTATTTTTATTATCTAACATGCATTTGACAGTAATATTATTTATTAATAATAATATTAACTTCAAATGCAGCCACAAATCTGCAAACTGAAAAAGGTATTTTCTAGGCATTATTATTATTAGTAGAGACGTATTATTATTACATAGAGACATAGCTAAATCTACTGTACAACAGTAGCCTTATATATTCTGTCAATTTAAAATGTTTTAAACCAAACTCTTATTTTGACGGGTTGCCATAAAGATATTTCAGTGTCTGTGTTCCTTACATGACAGTTTTCCCAAATGAAACGGTAAATTCTCATGAAGTGACAGCTTATGCGTTCGTGTCCTCATAGTGACCATAGACTGTGAATATGGACGTAGAGAAACTGGGGGACGTTGCCGCTTGATAGTGACACACGGCAGAGATTACAAAGACAGCGTGTGTGTATGTGTGTGTGTGTGTGTGTGTGTGTGTGTGTGTGTGTGTGTGCGCACGCGAGCGGCCGCCATCCACACAGAGACGAAATTCTGCTAAACAGCCAATAAACAGCGGACATACCGTAGCCTACTGCTAACACGTTTTCATTTCTTCTTCGCAGTTCTAAACAGTGGGTTCTTGTGTGTTTGCAATGCATTCGGAGCACCGAAGAAGAAACGCGCAGTGGTTAGGCAAAGCTCGCAGTCATAACTAGGTCTTGTTTAAGAAAATGGTATCGGATCGGTACATGGGTTCTCGCCAATACCGATGCCAGAATTTTTTGTGGTATCGGTGATATTTCCGATACTAGTATCGGAATCGGAACAACCCTAACTGAAAGTCAGGACAAAACACTAAATTTTTCAACTAAATATCCAAATAAATCTAATTATTAAACTAAATCAACCATATAAACTAAATTACTGATCTAAAGCCCACACTGTCACTGTATGATAATTGAAATGAACTGATGACATCACCGTTTTCTCCGGAATGGCTGTACGGCTGAATAAAATTCTGTTGCATTATTTTCCTGTTTAACACTGTAAAGCTGCTTTGAAACAATCTGCATTGTTAAAAGCGCTATATAAATAAAGTTGACTTGACTTAACAGGCTTTCTTAAGAGCAAGTACTCATGTTGCCACATCTTCAGGGTTGTAGAAGATATTAGTTTATTTGAAGGATTACACCTTAAAATGACTGAAGGTTTCAAGATTGTCAGCATTCAGATGTTCTCCCAAGGGTTTAGTTTGTAACTCAGACAGGATAAGACAATTTTATGCTTCTAAATATAACCATGTCAGAGATTTCTACAGCAAAGCTCGATGTTTTTGTAAGCGAATTAAGTTTGACCTGATTAAGCCGTTTCCTGTGCTCATCTGCACAGCAGAAGATTGGCTTAGACGACTGACTTCTACAGCTGGTCATTCCTGTGAGGGTCTGAGATGCGAGTCCACCTACATACACTGTCAGCACTGAGATTCTTCAAAAGCATAGAGATTGTGTCTTTGTTAAAACACCAGGCTTTACAAAAGACTTCTGTTGCTGCTTTGCTAGAAGAGCCCTAGATCTTCCCCTTTGGCTTGTAAGTGGGAAGTGGGAAAGTGACAATATTGTGCAGGCAACTGCAAAATTTGCACAAGTGGTTCTCTCTTCCCATTGTTTCCTTGGAAATGTTATTGTGAGATTTAGATGTGTAGCGAGATGCGTAACAAACTGCAGAAATATTAATTTGGAAGGAAATGGAAAATATTTCAGATGGCCTAAGCTTCCGTGTAGTTTTAGAGGAAAGGGCTACTTGATAAAATAATTATATTTTGAAAGTTTTAAAACGGTCTCATGATATATTTTTTTTTCATTTACATTTTATTTTATTTCCGGAGGCCTGCTTATAAATGTTATTTTTGGTGTCAAAATGTGCTACATACCCAGGATCAAACTGGGTATGTAGCCAGTTTGGGTATGGCTACATACCCAGTTGGGTATGTAACAGTGTTACTATGAAGCTTACAAACCACTTCACATCCCACACCATTGGGGTTTTTAATAAACTCATTTGTATAATACATTTTGAATATTCAATTACAATTGCTCAGGAAATGCTACTTTGTGGCTGAGGTTGTCAACAGTAAATACAATCCTTTCTTTGTCTGAGCCAACCTTACTGTTCCTTCTGTTCATTGCCTCATTCAGCAATGGCAATGCACATTTCCTTATTCATGAACACAGTAGCATTACAGATAAATCACTCACATATTTAAATTGGGCCATATGTTTTATGACCCTCTTTGTAATGCGTTTCACTATCTTGCAACAGCAATACATTTGTATAGCTGTTTATGTGTGCCCTATATTTGATTTTGCAACAGCTTTTCTCTACATCTCATGTACTGTTGTGATTAAATACAAGAATTATAGCTGGAAATCCATATTTTCAGTTCATAAAATGGCAAAAATCTGATCCACACACTATAGCTTGATGTATAATCTATCTGTTTACCTTTAGTTGTTTTTCTTTCTTCTTCCGCACATCTTCCCACTCGTTGACGATGCGTCCCCACAGGATCCACGAATCCTCCTCCAAATGCGACAAATTGGAGGAGGCTGAAGAACTAGACACCAGTGATGAGCCACTGTTCCTTCGAGAGCCATTCACAGACCGTAAAGACTTACTGTCCGTCTCCAACAACCTGGAAAGACAACCATAGCAGATAACAGTTAATACAAAATCTGAAAAAAAAGAGAAAAACTGATTAAAAAAAAAACTGATATATGAACTCAAAGTTAACCTAAATCAGATGAAAGCATACCTGGGAAGTATGATTTTAGCACGGTGAAGGTTTGCTAAAAAAGGCTGTTGAAATGCAAATATATTTTATAATATTATTTTCACAGTTTCTTCTGTTACTTTTACAGTTTCTTTTAATTATTCTGTTTTTAACTGAAGTGCTATACAATATGAGGCAGTGGTTTATGCACTGGTGTCAGAAATATCATTCAATTGTTAATGATAATATTATCTTTTGGATACATTTCCAAATAATAAGAGAAACTAAGAAATCTCATTTATTTACATAGTACGCATTCATAATTGTTTAAAAAAAAAAAATCTATAGTGTGATATATACTACCATTACCTAAAATCGTAATCTGTGACATTAGACTTTAATTAATACAACCTAGAGTTTCAAAAGGTCGATCATTTTCGGTACATTTCCAGAAACTTTCCATTTCCAAGGTAAGCTGGGGAATTTTGGAAATATTCAAATTTGGAAAATTAACAGGAATTTATGGGAATTAATTGGAAGTTTGGGGTAATTTACATAAATATAAACATTTTGTTTGGTATGCATGCCAACTAATAAAACATTTTAAAATTACATTTTTGACTTTGATTTATTTGCGAGTAGAACTTTAATCGATTCTTTCATTGAACAACAAAAAAGCTTGAAGGTTGAATAAAATAAGCATATTTACCATAATCCCCCGGGTTGTTTTAACAAAGATTATGCTGCTAAATGTTGTTTTTTTGTTTTTCCAAATTTCCAGTTTATTCCCATATATTCCTGTTAATTCCCATGGAAAGCTTCCAACTTTGAAAACTTAACAACCCTAATACCACCCACCATAAAGTGAATATTGATACAGTGGAAAACATTTTGCCTTAACATGCCAAAAGTATTGCCTTAAAGGAAGTCTTGGCGTACAGACGGAGCAGCGATAAGAGAAGCAATTCCATAAAGTAAAACACAATAAAAGTCACATCTTGGTTTATGTCAACTTTCCATCCAGTATCACGGAAGTGTTAATAATCAGTGAACTGAATGGCAAATTGGTTTTGGGGGCAGGAATGAGGGCATAATGCCAGCGAAAATAAAAGACTTTTCCAGCCATTCTATGGAGAAACATTTGTGATGTCACTTAGGGAACCGACATGTTGACATTAATGATGTATTATGGGAAACAGTAGCAGTTGTTGTGGCTAAACTAGTCCAATCACGCTCTCTTTTTGCCTGATTGGAGAAATAAAAAACACTGGATGGCTTGTTTGTTCAAGACATTAATATAGTTCTAAAGAACCTACAATTCAGAGCAGATAGAAATGCTTAATGGGTGCTAACAGTAACATTAGAATCACGTTATTTTAAGACTTAAAAGTCAAGTATTCAAGAGTTAACAACTGAACATTGCTATGAAACGGCGGCTGCCAAATGAGTGTGCTAGCTTGGGAACATTGGCAGACAGCTATAAATGGAAACCCAATTTAAGATGCTAAAGCATCTAATGCTAAATGCAGAGGTTGCAGAATAGTAAACAAAAAAAACACATCTTCTTATAACCAAGGCTAACCACATTACATTAGCATGTTCACAAAGAAAAAGTAACAGGACAACAATAAAACGGCCTATACAAAAAAAAAAAAAGATTCTTTCTGATACTTCCAGCAAAACATAAAACTCTCCAAAACAAAGTAGTAAAATGCATATGAAATAGAGTTAAAAAACAGTAAAAATGAGTGTCAGAGGGGAGGGCTATCATTGTGAACCTGACCTTGGATCAGCAGGAAGACAAGCAGACAATGCTTGTGAGTAACCTCAACATTTAAGAGCTGACAGCACAGACACAAAGCCATTGAAACCTGATCTCGGAAAAAGAGAGGGGCCCGGGCCTCTAAAGGCAGCACTAGGTGACGTCATGGCCAAGGCTCTGAGGCTGGATCCAGTTACAGCCGCTTTTGGGTCATACAAGGGGGGCCACGGTTGTTAGGGGTGAAAGGCAGTGAGAGAGTGTCATGGGGTTCACAGCTGAGGGGTTGTGATGCTGAATGAGTTACTGGTGGTAGGTGGGCAGAAAGGAAAAAAAGAGAGAATGTCCTGATGAGAGACTTTCACTCTCTGTTTTTCGCCAACTACTGGCCCTTAATCCTCCTAAATGCAACTTCTTAACCGAATTTCTGATTGAATCACACTGTAAACTGCATTCAAAGTACCTTAAGGTTACTTTAAATTCCAGTCACAAGTTGCAATGGGAGAATGGCAATGTAATCCAATTGGCTGTGGCTGTCTTAGTCACCTCTAAACATGAAGTAACTGGTTATTCTAACCAGTATGCATAATAATTCTATCAAGGCATTAGGCAAACAATATGGGGCCGAATCTTTTCCGTTTAGTCAATAAACCCGTCTCCGGCGTGATGACTCCGATCGTTCGAATATCCCTATTTAATAATTGTTTAAATCGATATGTCATCCTCAAAAAACCTGTCTCCGCCCTGACGGCTCCGATCTTTCAAATACTGCGTTTTAATAATTGTTCAATCAATACGGCATCCTCAATAAACCCGTCTCTGGTGTGTTGCCTCCGATCTTTTGAATCGATGAATCTAATATGAATCGATCAATCAATCATCCGATCTAATAAGAAAATAAGACCACTGTCCTGTAAAGTTGCCAGAATAATAATCATACGCTGTTTGTTAATTGGCCAGAGGAGAACTGGCACCCCGACTGAGCCTGGTTTCTCCCAAGGTTTATTTTTCTCCATTAGGTCACCTGATGGGGTTTTAGTTTCCTTGCCACTGTCGCCTTTGGCTTGCTCAGTTGGGGACACTACATTTTTCAACTAAATATCCAAATAAAACTAATTAGAAAACTATGTTAACCATATAAACTAAATTACTGATCTAATGCCCACATTGTTACTGTATGATAGTTGAAATGAGCTAGATGACGACAATTGTCTCCGTAGCGGCTGTACGGCCGAATAAAATTCTGTTGCATTATTTTCCTGTTTAACACTGTGAAGCTGCTTTGAAACAATCTGCATTGTTAAAAGCGCTATATAAATAAAGTTGACTTAGTCCAAAAGATAATCAAAGATAATCCATCAAATCCTGTCCAAATAAAGACGTAACTTTAAACTAATTAAATAAAACAGCAATGAATGAGTGCATGTTGGAAATAAAATCGCTGAATTTAATTCTCTCTCTGTTGTCTATGCTCATCATTAATCTAGTGAAGTCGCGTTCATTGTGCCATTCACTCACCGGGTTGGTGCTCAGATGCTCCAGCATGGCCACAGATCTACTCATGTAAAACTCCTTAAATTATACAGTATTAACTTCTACTATATAACCTTTATTTTGCTAAAAAAACATATAGCTACAGCTCAGTGGAAGTTATGTCCGCGAGAGAAGTTCTGTAAATGCATAGATAGCTCTGTCAGCAGGTATTTAATAGACCGATAAAAACATGATTAATTCTGATAACATGCAAGAAGAAATGGACTCAGTAATTGCGATGATGCGTATTACAGCGAATATTCCAGCGCATTCCATTCTCTTCACATTTTAGCCTAATAAACACACAAACCTTTTAAAACTGTAGTTTAAAACAAATGATTATATTTTTCCTTATATTTATGGGGATTTAATAGACTCCCTTGTCATTTAATTACGTTCTCCATATGAAAACATTAGACATAGATACATTTATTTTGCCTGTTGTTAATATTAATGCTGTTGTTATGAATAAAAATGTGCAACTGGGATTATTAAACTATACACTAAAGTAGTAATGTTTTTTTTTAGTCAGGCGGTTTAGAATGTTTAGTTAAAAACATTTTGAATAATTTTTACATGCTATATTCATTACCTGTTCGTTTACCTGTAACACACGTGAGGAGCATGTGTAGCGCATGTTCTTTAGCGGATCATTTATAGCCTTTTCTCACAGCAGCTGGAGTAATTAAATTTATTATTTTGATGGCAGATTGTAATCCAGAAAGGCCCAAATGACGACATCAGTGAGAACTGGAGATTCACCCGTAGTCAAAAGCAAAAGATTAGACTGTATGGAAATTGAAATCTACAGTAATGCTAATAAACACTAAATACACATAGTCACGCAATGCTAATGCTGTTAACATTAACAATTTGAGAACAAAGTATAACAATAACAATAATTTGCACGGTTTGATCTTATATGTTAGATCGTTAGATCTAAATCACCGTTGGTAGCGCGATTTATTGTAATGTTTTGTTCCCAAAAGTGGCAGACATGTTACTTACTTGTTCAGAATAGATTTTTCTTATTTAGGTTATACTCCAAGACATAGAATCTGTGATTCTGAAGTACAGTATCCACACCGGTGCGGTTTATGACAGCAAAGCCACACATATTCCTCAAAATATAAGATTCATCAGAGGCAAAACTTACGGACTTCAGCTTTAAAAAAGACACTTTAGTGCACTATATTATTTTATTTTTTGGAACTCTTTCAGACTATTTATTGATGTAGAAGAATTGTTTTGTATGCAGGAGGGAGTGAAATTGCAGAAATGACAAAGTGTAAAAAAAAAAGTGTTTGTTCTGTTGTTATAATTATCAAAAATAGAAATAAAACAATTAAATATTGGTTCTGTATATCAGTTATCGGGCACATAAACAAGCAAACAATTGGTATCGGTCGATCTCTACTTTTTAAGATGCAAAATCTAGAAATAGTCAAATCTTTGCAGTGAAGAGGGGACAGGACATAATACTGGAAAAAGAGAAAAGGAATGAGATCAGGTCGCTTGCTGGGCATCACCTGATTGATCTCAGAGGAATGTGTCAAGAGTATGTGCGCTACTACTGCAAACCTCTATCTAGATGGTATTTACTCAAAGGTCAGAAAGTTTACACTGGGAAAACCAAGCAAATGTTTGCACAATTATATCCACTCAAAAGGCATCATAAAGATGTTCAGAAGCTAAATTAAATATCAATAAAGCAAAGCAAATAATTGGTTTAAAAAATAAAAAAAAACTTATGCTAAAGGTTAAATAAAGAAACCCATTTGATGAATTCAGTGAGCATTTAAGGACAATTTGCATTGCAGCTGTTACTTCTGTGTTAATGATTCACTGCTGGTTAAAGTGCAAAGTGAATGTGTACAGGAGACAAAAACACATTCCTCAACAAAAAATGATTTTGCTTTTGTTAAAGCATTTAAATAGTCAAGTACTTGTTCTACGAATAAATTAAAACGCAACCACAAACAGAAAAAAAGACTGCTAATAAAATCCGTAACTGGCTGTGAATTTCAGCTGCAGAGTTGTGCGATAGAGAATTGATCAAAGGTATTACTGTGAAGCTGCTCACCATGGGAAGCTCATTCTGCAATCCACATGTCTTTCCTCTGATTCCTCCAAGTAATCCCAAATGTGTGTCTGTGAGAAGTGAAACAACCTGGTTTTCTCTCACAGTCTCTTGTTGTCTTAGTCTCAGTCTCACCCTTTTCTCTCTCTCTCTCTCTCTCTCTCTCTCTCTCTCTCTCTCTGAACCCACATAAATACGCACACAAACACTGCTTATCTAAAGTGCAAAGGCCCTCGACCTGTGCAGTGGCAAAGCAAAATCCCAATGGAGTTTAAAATCTGTGCGAGCATGCAAGGCTCCAAATTTAACTGTTTGCCACACTTGCTAATGGTGGGTGAATTGACAAAAATACTGGACTTTATTTCTTAACGGTTATGAAACTGTATTATACATCAAAACAACAGAATTATTTAGCACTTTTTTCCTTTGCTTATTCACTTGTATGTATCATATAGCCTATTTTCATTTTGGAGGCTTACAAAAAATGCACAGTTTACTCAAAGTCAATAGTTTTCTCTAATTTGGCTTTTAATTTTGGATCATGGTATGAAGTGTCTTGACAAAGTACATTAATATGGAAGCTTGTTTACGCCAGGAAATAAAAATTAAAAAGATAATTGGAACTTTTTTTTATACAATTGCAAGTTTGCTTCTTGCAATTCAGACTTTTTTTTCTCAGAATTAATATAAAGTTGCAATTGCGAGTTATAATGTCAGAATTGCAAGATATAATCTCTCAATTACAAGAAATAAAGTCAGAATTGTGAGAAATCATTTATATCTCGCAATTCTGACTTTATAACACGCAATAGTAATAGACTTACGGACTTTTAAAGTTATAAAAAAATTATAGACTTATAAAGCAATAGCCTTATAAAGTTAAATTCTGAGGTAAAAAAGCCTTTTTTCTTAGGATTGCACGTTTATACCTCACAATTCTGACTTTATAACATGCAATTGTGACTTTTTAATCACGCAATTCTGACTTTATAACTCGCAATTCGGACTATATAACTTGAGAAAACAAAGGAGAATTGCGAGATAAATAGTCACAATTACCTTTTTATTTTTTATTCAGTGGAGGAAACAAGCTTCCATACATTACAGTTCAAAAGTTTTTTTTTTACTTATATTGTAGCCTTGGTGAGCATAAAAGACTACTTTAAAAAACAAACAAGCAACTGAATAAAAACTTACCAACCCCAATTTTTGAACTGTAATGTAAAGTAGGGCTGGGTACTGGTCAACCTCCAGATACAATACACATTATAATACACGTCACTATCCAATACGTCAAGAAATAATTGATTTTGAAATTTTGCCAGATACACCAGAGAGAGTCTCAGTGAGTCAGTGAGACAAAGCAAATCTGTGGTATCAATCTCTCATGCTGTTTGTGCTTTAGTTTGGTTGAGTGCCTTGTCTTAGACCTGTCTCTGTTGGATTAGACTAGCTGCTGCTTCTTAACTGAACAGTAGAAAAGATGAATTAAACAATAAATAAAAATATAGATAAGAACTTAAAATTATCTATGCAATATTGTTAGAAATTCAATTGAGCTATATCCATTTCTGATTGCATCAACACAGCCCTAACTTAGATTCATCAGTGGTACTCGAGACCCCATTTCTGCAGTGGTAAGACGAGCTCATATGGACAAGTGAAGAATTGGAGCTCCAAACACTCCACAGATCCTCTGAGTGGTTGCCCTACTTTCTATGCTGCAGAGAGAACTCTGTGTGGGTGTTGCACTCGCCCAAGCGGATCACTTTGATTCCGCTCTAATACCGAAACCAGTCTGTGATACTAAAAACAACAAGGTGAATGCGAGCATTGGGTCTCCAATCTAATCAATACTTAATGAGGAAAGGGGCGGGGCTTTGATCTGCCAACAACAAATTCAAATAAATGCTCACGAAAAGGTCAACATGCCCATTAACACTTTAAAACGACCAGGAAATTAGTTGCAGATGCTGATAAAGTCACAATTTCTTCTTATGTGAAACCAGGAAGGAAAAGGGCATTATTTAATTACACGTCTCCTTCCTGGTTTCTTATGTGGCAGCTTAAGTAAATTCAGCTGATTTTAAAAAGGCCTTCCAAAGCAAGTGTGATTTAAATGACTATCAAAAATATTGGTTTTACTCTGCTTTGTTATAAATATCAGATGAACTGTCTAACGTGAGCATTATGAAAGTGCTGAGGCTAGCGTTGACTTGAGAGGAGACACACTCTCTGACATGTGCCAGGCAGCCTTACACTAATGGCATGCGTACTGTGAGAGACAGCAGGTGATAGGGCATTGTTAGTGATCTCTGGGACCAGCTGTGGTCTCCAGCTGTCCTGATGAAGACTGGGGTCAGAGATCAGCTAGCCTGAGTACCAGGCCGACTCTGCTATTTAGTAAAGGTCGCAGGTCAAACTGGGTTAACATACTAAATCTGAAGTGAATAATATGGGAAAAAAGTACAACTGCACACCCATAGTTGATTTTTTTCCGCCCTCAGTTCGCTGTGCAAAACCGTAAAGGTAAACAAATGTTTTCCTAGCCTAAACAAAAAATTATGCGAACCAATGTGAAATATTTAGCAAATCATGAATGAAATTCTGTATAAATGAGTTGGCAATAAATTAAAATATTGGCCCAATGCGTTCCATTACCATAACTGTTACTGTCATTTAACATTTACACTAACATGTTAATTTTTTACAAAATTAATACTTTTTTTGCAAGGATGCATGAAAGTGATTCAAAGTGACAGTAAAGACTTTTCAAAAAAACTGTAATAAATTATTATTGACAGGAATAAATTATATTCAACAATAACTTTGGTAGTACTGAATATAGTGATGATGTGGCAGGAAATTACTGCATAGTGAGAGGCAGAATAGGATCAGGACACTCGATCCAGTGTCACTCGCATGAACATCACAGTTTGAAGCAAATTTGCTAACCATGTTCAAGACATTTCCTAGAACTATGTGTGAGCGATTGGAGACCGACAGACAGACAAAAAAGGAAGACTGATATACAGCTGCACAGACCTTCATTTCTAGGAGGTTCTATATTTGGAAAAGTACAGTGGCATCACTTGTCTGAGAACACAACACAGCCACCCCAGTAACGGCTGTGTTCACTGTGTTAACATCATGTCAGTGCTCTTGACATATCACTGTTTGTATTGGAGAGCAGGCTAAATTTGGACCACACCAGAAGAGAAGCTGGACAAGACTAGAGCTCCTCAACACAAGGTTGGGCAAACTTTAAAAGGAAAGACTGCAAGACTATTATTATAAGTACACAAACAACAAAATCATTTGCTTTTAAACTTCCTGCTTTTACTCATGCAATGCTTGTACACATGCATTGTCTTTCTCTACTGTTTATGTTCACTGAAGCCTTTTGGATACGTACTAGGGCTGCAACTAACGATTATTTTGATCATTGATTAGTTGGCCGATTATTTTTTCAATTAATCGTGTAAAAAGCCCTTTTTTTATTTTATTGACTAAACACAATATTCCACACCCAATGCTATCCTTCAAACAATCGTGTCAGCTGAGTGCTATGAAAACACACATAGTGAATATATCTACCCTAACAAAAATTAACCATGGTTTTACATCTAATCAAACAAACAAAAATAATATTAATAAATAATTGTAGTTATTCAATGGTAACCACAAATTAACCATTGTTTTGCTTCAAATCTATAGTTTAACTATATGGTATTTGTGTGGTTATACAAATGGAAATCAATACAGCAAAAACATGCTTTTACTATCTAATAGATCCATGGTTAATTTGCGTAAGGGTATGTTTGTGTTATTCATTATGTGCAAAAAAAGATTACCAAGCAAAAGCTACATTAAAATTATATTAAAGAAACACAAAAAACTGAAACTTAAAGGGGCTATATGCGTTTTTCTGAAATTTAAACTCGCGACTGACACCTGTGGCCAAAAAACAGAACTGCTCTTCATTTCTGCTCGCTCTCGCAGCGCGCGCTCCTACGTGCACACTTCACAAGTCATCTGCTGCAAGGAGGTCAACATTATGTTTACAGAGGTAAGAACAGTCAAATACATATAATGTTTGAGATAAGTGTTCTCTTATCAAAACGTCAAACGTGTTGCTGACAAACTACACAAAAAATTAATACATTAAATAAATAAACCCATTTCGCCATTGGCATACACGCTGATGAAGGGCGCACAGACCGAAACTTTCGTAGAATATTAAAAAAACAAATCTGAGCACTGTCCTTGACCACTTATTATACACAAGTAGCTTACTATCACCAAGTATGAAAGACACATATACATAATACTATTTAGCAATATTTATTGTCTACATGTCTTATGTGAAATAAAATGCATCACACTTTACATCTTCATTTACCTCTTATTTTTTGTTAAGATATAGAAACAACAAACAATATAATGTAGCTTTACATGGCTATATAATAAATAATCCATCAGTTTTATATAGCGCTTTTCTAGACACCCAAAAAGACTTTACATTACTGATGCACTATTCATATTTATTTTTGTTTATATATATATATATATATATATATATATATATATATATATATATGCGAAGTCAAATGCGAAGCCGATGTTCACTCTAGTCCTTGCAATTCGCCGGTCTCTCTCAATCTTCGACCTTTTTTGGCCACTTGTCAGGGGTTTAACTTTTTTAGTCTTCTGTGGAGTTACTGTTGGTGTCCGAGTTGTCCTGGGTCTCTTCTGTGTATTCGTTAAATCCATTGCACTGCTTGCGAGTGTAGGCTACTTGCTGATTAGCGGTGGTGGCAGAGTGATCTGAAACGTTTAACATGAACGCGCTTGACGTCACATCCGCAGACAGCGCGGGAAAAGACGACCCGTCAGAAAATATGAAAAATAGGATACAGGCTTATAGGTGCACCCACTGTGAGCGGACAAGGTGTCAGTATGCTCATCAGGAGATGTTTGAGTCATAAATGGTAAAATAAAAAGGCTATAGTTACGTTTATTTTGGGGGAAAAGTTGCATATAGCCCCTTTAAGTGTTACCAGATAAGAGGAATGT
Source organism: Romanogobio albipinnatus (assembly GCA_023566225.1). NCBI lineage: Eukaryota > Metazoa > Chordata > Actinopteri > Cypriniformes > Gobionidae > Romanogobio > Romanogobio albipinnatus. The sequence continues at coordinate 25,128,120 of CM042250.1, read as the reverse complement.
TCAGCAGGAACACACACACACCTGTTACTGTCATTTCTTTATCCTGTAGAAACGTCTTACATTTATATTCAAATTACATGCTGTTATCCCTTTACAGTTACTACGCTCATAAAATAGGCCTACTTGAATTACATGTTGACTTTGTATCAATCAACTTTCCCCTGAGCCTTTGATATATACAAGTTCATCAAGATATAAGAATATCCTCTAAGTTTCAGAGCTGAAAACTTTTATAGACACCAGCCCCAGAAAGCGCGAGAGATCTCAGAATATGTCGACCACGACGTAGTAGGACGCAGAAGCACCGCCTCAAGCCCGCCCCCCGACTCGTGGAGCTAAACAGGTCACTACCGAGCAATAAACATGACGGTTCCGGCTAACGTGCGCAAGACATTACGTGTTTGTTGGCTTCATTTGCAGACATATTGAGATTAAAACACAAAGCTGTGCGCCTTCTATATTGGATCCGACAGGAACAGTGCAACAAACTTATGTGAGTAAAACATGTTTTTTATATGTGTTAGTATTGCATTGTTACAGATCGTTTGATATCTACTGATTACATAACTTAGCACACGGTCACAGGCTGGAGAATCCTCTATTTGAAGTGTTATTGCTTCATTCGTGATCATACTCGGACTTGTAACGTTAAGGACCAGGGCTCAGACTTGACTTTTTTAAAAAGCCCAACGTCCCCGGGGCTATGTGTTTTTCAGCCTGCTGATGGGTTATCTTAAATAGTGAAATAACATTCCTTTCTTGCGCGCGCACGTGTATGTGTGTGTGTACGGTTCGCGGTTATATTCCCTGATCGGGCGACAACATTCCAATCAATCGCGGGTGGATGAGGGATGAATCATTGTGTTTGTTTGATAAAGGAATTCCGCGAGTCCTGTGAGCGTTTCCCCAGATGCTTTCAAAACAATTCCCACATGTACTGAGAGAAGCTGAAGCTTGAAATCTTATCCAATCCTAGCCGTGGGCGTTTACTTCCAAGTCTTCAGTGCGGCACGCCCATCAAAACCGACCGTTTTTCAGAGTGGCTCAAAACCAAGGCAGAAAATAGCCAATTACTTAATCATTTTGATGTTTTTGAATGTAAAAACCACGCAAACGTCATAAGTTGACCTCCGACAATAGCCTGGATGCCAGCCAAACTTAGCCCCGCCCACAACATTTGAGCTCGGGCAGTTCGGTCTGGACTTGATCCGTAGAGGAGTAATTATGCCCAAACAGAAACTGTTCGGACCAATCAAATTGTCAGGGCGGGCTTTAGACGATGATGAACAGATGATGAACAGTAACGTAATCACCCACCCAAAACAGTACTCCCAAAATGCTTCTGGGAATGGGAAAATTGTTAAAAGTGCTGTGCTTTGTTAAACACTAAAGATGAAGACTGGAAACAAATCATCCAGATGACATTCGGTGAAACACTCGTACCTGTTCTGCTCCTCTAGTTTGGCCAACAGCTCCACATCATCTGGGCTGAGTTGGGTTGGGGAGGCTGAGGAGGGCGAGGACAGTGAGGCAGTGGATGAGGCCACAGTGGTGTGCAGCGAAGAGGGAGTGGCCACCTGACTAGCCATCTGACTCACCGTGTGCGACACGGAGTTCTTCACCCATGAAAGAGTTGAACTCAGTTTACCGGCTACCTTGTCTGTCGCCACCTGTGGAAAAATAAAATAAAGATATTTATACATTTATATTTATATATATATATATATATATATATATATATAGTAGAAATCTTATACAATAGACATCATAAAGGCTTGATTTTAACAAACTAACAACATGATATGAAACGTTTATTTTTATTAACTGTGCTTATTAATTTTATATAATATATGATTTGACAAATCACATGAGAATTTCAGGTTTTAGCCTAATTTTTTTTTTTACAAATATTTAAAATTATCTTCATGCTCTTCTAGATAAAGTTTTTAAAGCAACTTCATAGTTTTTAGACACATGATGCAAACACTGAAGATAATCCATATGATAATGTTTATGCTAATAATATGTAAGCTACATAAATGGCATTATTTAGAACAAATATTTAGATATTGAACAATGAGACAAATTAAAAGGGTATATCAGAACATCTGATAATATTACAGAAAGAAAATTAAATCTAGTAAACATCATCTCAATAGTGAATTAGTGAAAAGTTACAGCATGTCCATAACACCAGCAATCTTTTGTTTAAATTGATCCTGGATGAGATAATTGCAGCAACATTTCCGAGAATGCGTTACTAAAATGTCTTACAAACTGTGAAACTAACTGAGGCCATTTCTGTAATAAGATGTTTTAAGAAATGAAAATTGAGGCTGGGATGGCCCGAAAGACCAAAAAATAACTCACAGGGACATTCTTGTGTATGAAAAAATTCAGTCAGTGAAAACAGTTTTGCACTGTCCATAATGTGCATGTAGACTGATTTGAATATGGCAAAGTTTATATTACCACAAACAAACACATTGGTTTTCATTCTTGGTTTGGACTGTACAGTGGCATTGTTCACTTCCCCTTATATGTCTCTTTTGTTTTGTTTTTTGCTTTGCTTTAAAAAAAAAAAAAAAAAAATCCAAAAAGCACTTTTTAAAACTATTAAAAGCAATAGTTCACCCAAAAATGTTTACTCTTTCTTTCTTTTGTGGGACAAAAAGGAAGATTTTATGAAGAATATTGGTTACCACTGACTTCCATTGTATGGATGGGTAGAAAGAAAAAAAACACACAAACACACACAAATTAAATAAATGTTATGTTCCAGAAAATAAATAAAGTCATACAGGTTTGGAAGGTAAATAAATGATGATTTTTGGTTGAACTACCCCTTAAAGAACTGGTCAACAGACTTGCTGGTAAAGGCCTGCTGTTGACGTCTGAAAAATGATCAGATTACATTTTTACATAATATTCCCATGACTATATTATCCATTATTTCCCATATAGGTCAGCAGGGTTAGGCCTAACATCCAGCACCAGTCAAATGAAAGCTCTCTTTGCCAGTCACAGTGGGGTGTGACCTGTCAGACATTTCGGTTTGACATTTGACAAGAAATGCTGTTGCCAAGAAGCCACAAATGATTTCATATATATAGGTTCACTTTAATTTGACTTTGCCAAATTTCCAATATATGTGGCTATAAAAGATACTAAACAAACCAAATAACAGAGAACTAAATTGAAGTTATGGGTAAATTGCCAGTAACATCATACAAGATAATGTTACTTGTCCAAAGAAAAAAATGTCTAAAACAAAAGTGTCTGTTAAAATGAAGCATTCATGAAAGCCACTATGGCTTTTAGGCTTAGATATAAATCAGTGAAGTTTTGGTCTTAGCACATTTATCCCATAAGATTGAATATGGCAAAAATCATTGATTCATCTGTCATAAAGCACAGCATCCACAAAAATTATAATCATCCGTTTTTTTTTTTCTTCATATTTATCAAGAAGCAAACCATGATTCGTGGCCAACATCCTTTAGTTTGCATCATAGACATTAAAATAAATATGTCCTGGACCCCCTTCTTCTTTCAATGAAAAATAGGTTATATCTGCACAGGAAAGAAACCTGTATTTGTGAAGCCATTTCATGAGCTCTTTAAACTGCTGTGCAAATGGTTTTATGAGACACTTATTCCTTACAGCTACAAGAGCAAAATGGTTTACTAGGTCATTAGTTAGGCGTGTGCACCATAGGAAACTGATGCTGTATGTCATTCTATATTTTCAAAAGATGACCTCTAGAAGGTTTGGACTAAGGGAATATTTGTGATAGTGGTGTACTTTCCACCGGAACAGCAGTAGTAAAAACACTGACTCACTCAAACTGAATCGCATTGAACCTAGTGAAGAGATTAAAAAGGCACAAAGCAGAAACGTATGTCAACTGACAGTACGAAAAACCTTAAGCAGACCATGACAGTGTAACATTAGAAAGGCAAGAATCCTCCTCCTCCATCTAGGATTTCCTAGGTGTACTTTGCTCTTACCTGAAGAAAGATGTCACCCTAACTGAGGTCCTCGCTAATTCCATAAACAAATCCACAGGAGAAATAACGGTATTTGAAGACGGGATTCTCTTAGGGATTTAACGCTCTCAGCTGTCTCAGGCGTTTTGCAGATTCCAAAGTCACACTGTTGTCTAGGTGTCACCTGGGGTCAAAGTGCTCATGTAGAAGACACAGAGGCAGCTGTAAAGTAGACAGAAGCATTAGTATAAGCTTCTGCCTTCCCTTTTACAGCTGTAACTCATGCCTTGGAATTCACCTGACAGAGAAAAAAAAATCCTTTCCAGCAAAACCTGTGACGTCTGAGCTCACCGCGCCGAGCTTCACGACATAAATGAGCCGTAATGATAAACCCAGGGGAAGTCTACCTCTTTACAACAAAGCAGGTTTCTCATTTGCATGTGGCACTTCTCTGAATCCTCTACAAGACAGATCACGTTTCCTCTTCCGATCTCCATTTCTGACAAATTATGACCACATGCCTATGCATGGCTTCTGTGGTCACAAACCACCAAAAACAAAATGTTATAGTATTCCCCAGCAAAATGCCTAGAAATGACTCAAAGCTGTCAAAGTTGGAAACACCCTTTCTTAGATAGCGTTACAGAAGAGTGACACAGAAAGATGCGGGGCATAGAACGGAAGACCAAAGTGCAGATACAAATGCACTTTAAGAGTCAAGGATCTTATATAAATCAAATATATTTTACCTAATTATAGATACACTGATTCCTTTTAATATTACAATATAAATGTCCATTACTTTTTTTTTTTGCTAAATAAGGTCAGCTCAAATTAAGCTCATAAGCCCATACATAATAAATATCGTTGCTAGCAGTGCCCACTTTATTATCGTTCTCTTCACCATGAAGATCCTTATAGGGAAGCCATCCTCAGTAGATCCTCGCGCTGCTAAACAGATCACTTCTCGACAAGCCAGTGTTTTTAGGTATGTGCCTGAACGCGGCTATTTTTTCCGTGTTCTTCTGAGGGAATATTCACTATCAAAGCGAGTAAAAACAAATAGGCACGATTATTCCACCAGCCCCCTAAAGGGCGTTCATATGTCACATCTAAAAACGCATGGAAAAGTACCTCGGTGCTACTTTCTTCTCCTTTCAAAAAGCAACCGGGAGCACACATCTGCCATTGCTAAGCAATCATGAGCCGTGAAGAGAAGACTAAGAAGTTTCAGCAATGGATAAATGGATTCCCAGCCCTTGCATGCACTCTAGATATATTTATGAAGATGAGGGGAAAAGCCTGCTATCATCAGCAGTCCATTTTGGCTGAGCTTTCAATGTTGTTACGGAAAAGGTGAAGCTGGATCTTGTCACAGCATTCTGAAAAGTTGGAAGAAAGCACATAAAACAGGGAAGTTGAATTCAGGGCAGTGTAAGGACCAAAAAAAGGATGATGTATCAGATCAGGTAAATTGCGAGACCGGTCAAACTTTCACTGCGGCAAAACAGAGCACGCATTTTTGCGGTTAAAAACACAAGACGCTGGTCTAGAGATGCGTTTTTTAACTTATTTTACTATGAGCACCACTGAAAAAAAATCAACTAGATCGTAAAATACAGTCTACTAATGCTAACAGGACGTGCTCGATAATAAAAAGAGTTATAACGGCATTATGCCACGAAAGAGATACTATTCCCCGAACGTCTTTCTGTGTCTTTCCACCAAACACCGTTGATTATGACTTAAGTGAACAAAGACAGTTAGGAAATAAGTTGCATGTGTAACAGTATATTGGATCCGTGCATTCATCTTAAAGTGACAGCAGCCTAATAATCCTTCTGCCGCCTGTTCTATTAATGTAAATCAAACAACAAAAGACAGAAAATCACTCGTTGCTCTTTAGTAGCTTTAATAGGACTAATCTATATGGCACATACTATGTAGTGTTGTTTTAGATTTGATTTGATTACTTTCTGTTGATAAATACTGTCCTCCTCCTCTCCTTAACTGACAGGACGGACAGAGAGACTCTCCGCTTCTGTGTTACAGAAAATGTACCGCTCATCTGCCTTGGCTGTCAGAGCCTTAAACGCCACCTCACTGCTCACAGGCTGATCTCATGGAGGAGATGGGAATGCAGGTCGATGCTGGGTCTCCTGATTCAGCAGTGTGGGAGGAGATCTGCAGCATTGCCGATCTCAATCTCTGGTCATCCAGAGGAGCAGTCCAGAGCTGTGGCTGCAGCAAGGGTTTGGCAGTGGTGGTCGAAAGAGTGCTGTGATTGGGACTATTCAGGCCTGTCGGAAAGGGAGAAGGCAGAGTTCCTTGCATTCCTCCAGTGGAGCCGAAATCCCTGTTCGGGGCTGATATGAGAAATATGCGGCAGCAGTGTGACCTTAGCAAGAAAAATGGAGAGGCTTCTGAAACTTGCCTCCCCAGGAAGCCCACTGCTAGAAGCAGAAGGGGAATCAGCTCAGATTTTAGAGGAAGAAATAACAATGCGGGTTGTGTCGCCGGAGGACAGCCATTACGGACTGCTAGGACTGATGGCCTCCGCGGTCTCGGTTTTTCTACTGGGACTGTTGCGAATGAGAGCGTTTCAGCACTGGATGACAGCGCAGTGTTCGTGTCCATGTGTTTCTTGATTTAGGGACTCTACTGGGGGCAGTTTCTCTGAGAAAGGTGGTTACAATGGATGTGTCGCTCACAGGTTAGGGTGCAGTGTGCGATGGCAGGATAGAGAAAGGGAAATGGCCTGTCTCACTACAGAAAGCACACATGCAAACACACAAACATTGTGTGCAGTTCCTAAGGAACCTACACATTTTGATCAGATCAGACAACACAACGGCAATGGGATACAAAAATTGCCAGGGAGGCACACGTTCTCCTCAGCTTCACAGTTTGGCACGAAAACTGATTATGTGGGGCATGAAGCATTTTCCTTCATTACGGGCAATGCATGTCCCAGGAATAATGAATGTGGGGGCAGATCCTGTCCAGAAAGAACTGTCTTTACAGAGAATGGACTCTCCACTCTCAGGTAGTGAGCCAGTTGTGGGAGAGGTTCTTCCCTCTGGTGAGAGACAATGTGCCTATGGGTGTGGATGCTCTAAAGCAGTGGTTCTCAAACCTATCCTGGGGATCCCCAACCAGTGCATATTTTGTATGTCTCCCTCATCAGACACACCCAATTCAAGTCTTGCAGTCTCTACTAATGAGATAATGATTTGAATCAGGTGTTATACATTCCATCATTGGGTAACATAAACAGCGCAATGAAATTGACACGTTCCAAACAAATCAACTAATTTACATAAACGATTACACCGCCGCGTTGTTGCAGCCCTAGTTACAATGTTTACATGGTACAATGACTGGAAGGCTTTTATTAGTGTTGACACAAATTTCAAGAATTCAATTCATAATAGGGATGGGCAACGATCGTCGAATAGTCGGAATCACGTCGAATATCGAATAATGAATGTGACTATCGTTATCTCCATTACTAAAGAAACTCAAGAAAAAATTTTAAGAAACACGCACTAGAAAGGCAGATGTGTTCCTGTAATACATTATATTCAACCAGAGGGTGTCGCTAAAGAACCAAAACCTCCGCCATACACATTTATGTGTATTAACAGAACAGAAAAAGAGCATACTGCCTGTCTTGCAACCATTAACTGCACGTGGCGTGAACGATGCAGACTCAGCCGAGTAAAAGTTCTGTATGGAACTCGTTTAATAAAATAAATGCAAACGAAGTTCAGTGTAAACTATGTCAAGGAAAGCTGGTATACCACGGATCGACCACAACCATGCACAACCACCTACGATCAAAGCATGCTTGCACTGGGGGTCCATCTACAGGTCAGCAGTCAGTGGCTAGCTTTTTGATTAAACCACGAAAGTTAGATGCTAGCGGGCAGAGAAAATGACTATCTTGCTTTCAAAGATGATCGCGAAAGACATGCTACCCATCAGTTTCGTTGAAGGGAAGGGTTTTCGCGAGTTCATGGCATTTGTTGAACCTGAGTAGCCTACAGTGTCCCAATTGTCAACAGATTGCGCACCCGTCTTCATCCCGAACATGTGGATATGCTCATTTTTTCAAAAAAAATATGGCATAGATAGTGCTAGACTATGACCACTTACTTTCGTTTATAAAACGAGGTGTTAATAAACGTTCACGTAGGCTATATTGCCGTCAACTGTGTTTCGCTAACCTATAAGCCTAAATCATTTTGGCATAGATAGCACATTGAACATTTCATTTTGATAACGAAACTATGGGTGTAAATGTACAACTATTAATAGAGATTGATTTGTTTAAAGAGTTTGACGTCAAGTTCATTTTGTAGTCTCATTCCTGCAGCCAAATCATTAACGCTTGAGGCAACATTACGAAATTATCAGTTTTGAAGACTTGAAGATGATTTAGCAGTTTTTAATATTGAAAAGGTTATAAACAGTTTCCAATAGGCCATCGTTTCCATAGACTAAAGATGTGTCTAGTTCAGCCATGCAGGATGCGTTCAGTAAAAAAAAAAAAAAAAGTGTATATTTTATATATATATATATATATATATATATATATATATATATATATATATATATATATATATATATATATATATATATATATATATATATATATATATAAATAAAACAATCTGTTTTCAGGCATGTAGGCCTATCTGCCTAAGCCTACGTTGAAATAAATTGATGTTGATGGTACAGTTGTTGTATTAAACAGATTGATTTCATACAAATCATAACCTCTCCCCGTGTCATTGTGTGTGCGTGTATCCGAGGTTTGTGTGTGCGCGCGTGCATGTGCAGCTTGATTGACCGATTTTCGAATAATATTCGAATACTTATCAGCGAATATCGAATAGTATTTTTGCCAGAAATGCACATGCCTAATTCATAAGCTTGTGATTTTGTTATTTGGATTCATTTGGATAAATATCAGGTACAGTAGCTACTTGTTAATTTTTTTTCAAGGAAAAACTCAACTAATGCTATAGACATAAAGGGAGCTCTGTCAGCTGGTATTATTATTATTATTAAGGTTAAAATCAACAACTCAAATTAATATCACACAGTATTTATAATAATAATAATAATAATGTTAATATTTTTAATGATATGAGTAAAAGTATAATAAATATGTAATATAGTGCATATTTTAACAAAATACTCCTCTCTATAAGTAATTGTTATAGCTAGCTAACATGTTATGGTTATTAAATGGCTTTCCTGAGGTAATTGTAACGTTACGTGACATTCTTTACAGCCCTTTCTCACAGCTGTTTCCGTGCATTAGGAGCTAACACATGCAAATACAATCTGCCTGGTTTCATTAACCAAAATCAGATTTTAGACTCTTGTCCAATGATCCACTCATTAGCTCAGTAAATATCATGCAACATGTTAATAAAACAAGCAAAAGGAACTAAACTGTGTCCTTCTCTCAGCTGTGGTACATGTCCGACTGTCTGAGAGTGCTGGCATTAGTAATGGGCGATATAAACGATATGCGATATAAACGATACAAAATTGGCCTACGATAGAGATTTTAAGTCTATTGCACTATCGCGATAATGCACGTTGTTGACAGAATCTACCCGCAAAATTTAGAGCCACGAGCTGCAACTGGCAGCAATGCATCATCGTATTGGTCATCTTGAGTAAACATAACTGAAAGCGAAACGGAGGAGCTGGTAGAAAAGACCGGAGAAACCATTGTTTGGACTTGGTTCAGATTTAAGCAGTCTGACGCACAGATGAGCGGGCGCGTGCACACACACACTCGCTCACTGTCTTTGTAGTCTCTGCAGTACCGGAACCTTTTTTTTTTTTTTTTACATTTTTTAAAATTTTTCAAGTAATTCTCTCTTTGTAAACTTTGTTCAATGCATGCTAGTGCTGCCGTATGTTCGAATATGACTAGTCATTTTCGCCGTCATCACCCGGGTGACGTGCCAGAAGAAGCGAATGAGAAGGCGCTCTGTGAGAAAATTTGTCTTTGTGCACTCATCCGAAAGCGCGCACATGTCTCACAGCGCGCAGATATTGAGTTCTCTTTCAAGTCTTGCTCTTGAACGGACAAACGAACACAAAAAGTATGTCAACATGTCCATCTTGATAAGTATTCTAGCAGACATAGTCTGCCTTAAGTAAATATCCGAGCATTAGAAGGGGCAGTAGTCTTTACTGCTGTCTGTTTAATGTCAAACAACAAAAGACAAGGACATCACTCACTGCTCTTGATTGAAATGCTTTTGTATGTTTAATAGGATTAAAATTTAATTTATACAGTCAAATATGCAATGTTATTTTACATTTGATCATTTTCTGTACCTGAAAACTAATGTTAGACGTAGGCTACCTGAAAAGCATAGTTTATTTTATTAGTAGGCCTATCTTTACTCGAAAGTATTTATTTGTGCTGCTGCTTGTATTTAAATTATTTGTTCTTATTATTTTCTTTATTTTTATTTGACAGTAGTCCTTTTTCCCCTGAACATAGCAAATACTGAACCGTACCGAAACAGTGAACATAAAACCTGACCATGAGCAATCTGTACCGTTACACCCCTAGCGTAACGTATGCGAGGGGGTGCCACAAAATGGAGAACATTTTCAAAGGGTGCCATGACTGAAAAAAGGTTGGGAAACACTGCTATAGAGGACACGAACGCATAAACCATCACTTCATGAGAATTTGCCATTTCATTTGAGAAAACTGTCATATCATAAAATTAACAGACACTCAAAGGTGTTCACGGCAACACGTCGAAATAAAAGTTTGGTTTAACGTGAGAAATTTTTCAGAATATATTAGGCTACTGTTGTAGCCTACAGTAGATTTAACTGTCTCTATGTAATAATAATTATTCTCAACTAATAATAATAAAAATTATGCCTAGATGGTTGCTTATTTTTCACTTGATCTTTTTTATAAACAATGTTTACTTTTAAACAGCATACAGCCTTTAAATGTTTATGTATTATTTACTTATAATGATTATCATCATAAATAATAAACTTATTGAATTGCATTTCATTTTTTATATACTTAAATAAATAAAAAATTGTGGTACAGAAATTAGTACAGATCTGGCACGCATCCATCTCCCTGTATCATTGCGTGATACTTTTGTATAATTTTTGTAACGTTTTAGCCTGGTCGCTATTCACTGCCATTATATGGATAAGCGCGTACAGGACGTTATTTAAAACTTTCTGCTTTTTCTTTGTAAAAGTCTCTGCAGCTAGTGTACTTGAATTTTATTTATCTGTAACAATATGTTATAATTACAGTTTTGCAGAATAAATGATTTTAGGCCATATCGCCCATCCCTATAGCTGGCACCAGATACGAGAGTCAATACAAGTAATGAAAACATAATTTGGGTAAGCCTAACTTTGCCTCTCAGGGGAACACTTGTTTTCATACACTGAGAGGAGAGGAGTAACTGCTAGGAAACAGAACAATATCACTTCCTCTGGCCTGGCCTTCTAAATGATTCATACAGAGGTACTGGGCTCTGTTTGCTGAACAAGACAAAAAAGAGAGAGGAAGGTCAGGCCTCATGCATTTTCATTATGTTTAATGGAAATTCCCAAAGATCTCCCTCTTCTAACAGTGTAATTAGACAGAAACAGAAATAGGCACATGAAAGGAAACACGGACACATATCTGTGTGCCTTGGTCACAATCAAATGTCAAGTTTTAGATGTATCAAGAAATATCTCTGCACAGGTTTCAAGTTCTGTTTTTCACAACGCCTTTTCACAGTCTTGCACAATCAACACACTGCAGAAGAAAACAACCATTTCAATATTATGTTCAATGATAATTAAATTATTAATTGCAAGTCACACCTTTTTTAAAGTGAGACCGAGCATAAAACACTAGGGCCTATAAAATTCACTGCTGTAGACAACTACACTGAAAAAAAAATGATTATGGCCCGATTAAATTAAGCATAATTCATTTGTGCTTTAAAAATTTTTAATTTAGTTTTTTGATTTTAATTTTTTTTTAATTAATTGGTTTTATGGGAATTGCATGTTTTTGTTTAAATTGAGATAAAATAAATTGATTGCGACCACTTACGATAAAACAAATTATTAAATTCAACTAATCATTTTTTTCAGTGTAGTAAAAACACAATTAAAATTATTTTTTGATCATTAAATTTGTGTTTTTCATAAATATATATGTTGAAGTTAAGATTTATCTTGATATGTTTGTGGTTACATAAAGTTTGGGAATAAAATATAAATCTTGCTTACTATTTTTATGCACTTTATATTTTTAATAGTTCTGTTGTCGGAATCATTTTCACAAAACAGTCATTTCTATTAGAGATACATAAAACAAAAACAAAAAATATTTTTATTGGAGAAATAGCAGAGTATATTTATAAGAGGCAAATTAGTTCATGACTCTGTCATGACCCCAGATGAATCTCCAGCTGACAATGATATACTGTTAATAAAAACCCCTGACAGCCAGACCTCAGCTCATCCTGGAAGGTGAACAAGAAAGTGATGTGCATGCACTTTCTAGCCGCACTGCTAGAGGTTTAGTAGAAGGAAAAAAACAGTCTATGGACTTTTCAACATGCTGAAGTTATCACAATGCTTTCCAGCAAACCATTAACTGGCCAGAGGTACATATCCAGAGTGAGAGCCAGAGAAGTGAGTGTTCATTAAAGACAAAGAGCAAATAACAATAACAAAGTCTGTCATTATGTCAAGCTGGGTAGAAACCTGCAGACATGCATGCTGGCACAGATCCTGTGTTGCACAGGAAAACAGGAAACAGCGGCTAGAGAGATGATTTTCTCTAGCATGTGTGACCACCTTTATTAGTGCTGCATCCCTATACGCTAACCTTGATCATGTCGAATGTTATACAGAGCTGCAGAAAACGTTTTGATTGCAAAATTTATAACACCAAAAAAATCTCTCTGAAAAAACGACTAGACTCAGACATGCTGTCTAGACTGAAATGATTATGCATCAACATTAAAAATTACTGTTATGGTTTTCACTGCAACATACACTAATGTTTTATGTAACTTGTACTTCTGTCATTTTGAAGAATCTTTACAAGGCTCTTTTCCATTCAATCACAGGTCATAACCAAGTCTGTCAAGCTCAAAACGGAACAGAAAAGAAGCCCACACAACTTTGGCACTATTCCAAGTCATCTAAAGTTTTACAATAACATTGTGTTAGAAACAAAAACACTAAATTAAGTAGTTGTTGGCAGATAATCTGTCCCCCCTGAATTTACAGTCATATTCAATCACATTGATTTTTTTTGAGTACTTTTTACTTATAGTAGTTAGTCTAATATTCTGCTGTGATATTAAAATTGGTATAGAGAATTGTGAAATTTCCCTGGTATCTAACATTTAGATACATATTTGTACATCATTAAATAAATTACTCATAGGCTAATTGTGTTAAATAATCGTGATTATTACAATACTGACCAAAATAATTGTGATTATAATTTTTGCCTTAATTGAGCAGCCCTAACGTCAGGTTTTACCTCATTTAGAGAAGACATTTGAATATCCAGGAAGGAAAATGAGACACGAGTTGCTTCTTTTTTGAAGTCTGATGATATAATAAGGACCATTTTATGGTTCTTTTTATATAGTTTTATCATATTCATTAACATCAATTTATATTTAAATGTATTTAATTATCCCAGTTATTTAAAACAATACTTTGCAACTTTTTATTTAAATTACCAAGTTAGTAACAAGACTTATTTCTTTGGTCCTTGTGCAAAAAATAAATAAATAAATTGACAAAAGAGCTTTTATATTTCAAGCCCCAATAGACTGGATTCATTTTTGGATGTTTAAGCAATGTTTGTCATCTTATTTTAAGATGAATTATATTCACTGCCTGATCAGTATTTTTTGATACTGGTGGTGTAATATTTTCATTATTGTTTGTTGATGTGTTGATAATTTGACTTTGTTTTGTTTTTATTACATTGTGATTGCATTACGTTGTATGTTAGGACCCCCTCGAAAACGAGATGGTACATCTCAAGAGGTTTATCCTAATAAATAAACATAATTGTCCTTTTCTGTGCCATGGAAAAGAATAACAACTTGGATTTGACAAGACATAAAGGTGAATAAATAATACTATTTTTTCATTTTTGGGTGAATGGTTCCTTTAAAGCTATAAAAAGAGTGCAAGCCCAAGCTGCCTCTCTGTGAATGAACTTTAAACTAAGCGAGCAGGAGGCGATCATGTCTTTAGCTAAAGCTCCGTGTCCTGCACTGTTTGTTATGGATTCTGCTTCAGCTGTCCAAATAGTCCACAGGAGAGCCAACCTGCTGCCCTAACAACACAATTCAATATATAGAGAGAGCTTTAAGACAACAACTGACAAACACAGCATAGGGCTATTTTTTTGGGGGGGGAAAGCTATTTATCATTTCCAACACGTGTTCAGTACAAGAAAAATAATTGCGCTGTGCGACGAAGGAGAGGTTTAGGCATTTCTCAAAGGCAATTTTTCAATGTCAAAATAATACTTCTAGTATTGTGAAATTCTCCTTTACTAACTTAATTTGCCTAACAATTGTAGGTCTATGCCCACTTACATTGTCTATGTAACTCATTGAACAACCACAAAAACACTAGTAAAATACTTCTTGAGTGCCACCAAGGCACGGTTTTAGGTAACAGCAGTGGCTCTGGGCATGTGACCAAAAGTGCAAAACTTAGTTGGTTGTCCAGCATTATTCATAGTGTGATGGAAAAGAAATTAGAACACCTCTCCATAAAAAAAAATGTTTGCGTTGACAGCAGCTGAATGTTAGAGTTTTAATAGAGATATTAACAGCTGTTTGTTCAGATGTAAACAGGCCTTATTTCTGTAAATATAACCAGAAGTTCAACCAAATGCAAAAATAACCCCACCACAAAAGTATGCATTAGACAACTTCACAAATTAAGTAATGATCATTACTACTGAACAATTCATGCAAGTCACATTTCTGCTTTTGACTTCCTTTGCTGTAGACAATGAAGCATTTTTTTAGCACCAAAATGATCACCTTCAATTCCATTTAATCAAATGTTTTCTTCACAAGTGCACTTTGCATAAACAGCAGACAAACAGTCCATGGAGAGCTGCATAATTCTGGATACATTGAGAATCATCATTTTTATTTCAAACAAAGATTACGATTCTGAACAGACAACTAAAATAAATAAATAAAATAATAAAAACATGCAATTTACTTTTAGTACTTTTTACTTTTAGTAATGTATTTAATTTTAGTTCTGATCATGTTAATTGCTGCAGTCTATTTAAAATGTGGTAACACTTTACAATAAGGTTCATTAGTTAACATTCGTTAACTACATTAGTTATAATGAAATAATAATGAACTGCACTTATAAAGCATTTATTTATCTTTGTTAATGTTCATTTGGACATTTACTTATACATTATTAAAATCTTGTTAACATTAGTTAATGCACCGTGAACTAACATGAACAAACCATGAACAGCTGGATTTTTATTAACTAACATTAACAAAGATTAACTAATGCTGAACAGAGGTGTTGTTCATGATTAGTTCATGTTAACTAATGCATTATCTAATGTTAACTAATACAACCTTATTGTAAAGTGTTACCTAAAATGTTTAATTAATCTGAATGAATTTCAATCAATGATTGATTCAATGACTCACTCAAATACTTCCACTTGTTTTTTAAATTTTGAACGTCATTATTCAGAGGCTGCATCCTTCGAAAAGGGACGGTCTAGCCTACAGATTGTGCTTGTTGCATGAGTGGCATTAACGTTTGTACTGGACTTTTTTAAAAGTTAAATTAAACAGTCTGAAAACAAAACAGGGTTCGAAAAGGTCTGAATATGTTCACCATGGTCCATTTTTGTATATAATAAAGAGTATAAACTATATATAATCGCATCTTAGTAAGATATAATTAAACATTTGTATCATTAGATATTTGATTAAGCTGAAACCCAAAACTTACGTTTTAAAGTGCAATTCGTATTCTGGCGTGCAATGAATTCTGGGGTAGGCAAGGCTGCAAAGGATCCAGCTATTGCATCCTTCATTGCACAGGAAACAAAAGATGCATTTGGAGGCCGCATTTGAAGGACACTTCGAATTGGGACAGCCTTCATCGCAACATTGGGATGCAATCCTCAGATTTGAATGTCCTGGTGTGATTGTGTCAAAAGTTTAAGACACAGGCGAATCGTTGTCATGTAGGAATGAGATCGCGTGGGTGTTAGAATCGAGATATAATCTAAGGATGGAACTAACGGTTATTATTATTTTTCTATAGATTTTTTTCCTATTAATTAAATAATTACAGATTGTTTTGCCCTTTTCTGAATAGCTGATTAATCCTTTGGTTAATTTATCAATAAATAATAACCGCAACTAATCTATGAACATTTACCTAATGACACTATTTAGCACAAAAGATAAGGTTTATGCAACATAGGAAATGTGTTATTTATACCTGCGTTCACAGACACATTTTGGGATTTACAGTAGCAATTGTTTACAAGAATGATTCCTGAAATGTTTTGTTCATTCAGGAGATGAAAGTAGCTGCTTGAATATGCTTATTCAGCTGTTTGTTGTCACAGCCGCATTCTAACAAACCATAGCAAACCATTTCAATCATGGCTGTGTCCATAAAACTTTAAAGATTTACCACGATTGATAACGCATTAGTAAATGAGTGCAATCGATATTAGATATTTTAAATAGCCAACAATAGCTTTAAAAGCTTTATAACCGGATGCACGGCAGCTTATAAAAAACAATGCTGTATGAACGCAGCTGTATTAAGCACAAAATATTGGACTAACAGCTGTATTCTAGTGTTTTGTAAAAATACACTGTGATAGTGGGTACACGACAGGTGAACCGCTAATATTTTATGTAATGGGTGGAATATTATTTACCATGTCATTTGTGGTGCAGGTGCAGGTTGGACTGCGAGTCCAATAGCCAAGACTTTTTCGACTTAATTCGGTACCCACTGATAGGCAGCTGCTTTCAAACGGTCCTGTGCGTTATGCTGATTTATGTTCACACGTTGTAGTTTGAAGACCGTCAAAGTAGGGCTGAACGATTATGACAAAAATCATAATTGTCGATTATTCCCTTGAAATTGTAATAGCGATTATTAATTACAATTATCACAATTTACATTGAATTATGTTTTGAATAGCTTTATACCATAGTTTGAAGCAATGGCATGCCATATATTTATATATATAAAAAAAATTCTTCCTGAAAAACTTGTATTGCTTTTCTATAGCATTAAGCCTCTTGTCATCTATACATTTGTTTGGTTTCTTCTTTAAATAAATAAAAAAGTAAAATTTATGCATGGTACAATAATAGGGGCTTTTTCACCTGGTACAGTTAAAGGAACTTAGTTATAGTAACTAACCTCCAGGGTAGTTCCCAGAGAACTAAATGTTCCCCTAGGGTCATTTTCTTGATTGCATTCTCGCACCGCCAGTAACTCTGAAGCGACGCAAGCCGCGCTTGTTGTTTTGACTTTTTTTTGACAACGCTGAGAACGCCAGAGTCTGAGCACACAGCGCTCACATTTTCCGTCTTCATTAGCTTACGATATGTTATTCGGTAGAACTATTATACAAAGAAAGTAGATATTATATGAAAAAAAATCGGCGTTTGCTGTGTGGTTGATGTCCGATGTGACTAGCTGAGCAGAAATACATAATCATGTTTCGCTTGGTCCCCTCAAGTTGCATTGGATTTTCTCCTTAGCTTAATGTTTGTAGAGTCAAGTCACCTTTATTTATATAGCGCATTTTTCAGTGCCGGTTGTTTCAAAGCAGCTTCACAGTTAACAGGAAAATAATGCTACAGAATTTGATTCGGTTGTAAGGCCGCTGTGGCGAGCAGCGAGGCTGAGGGACCATGAGAGCGGGACAATGAGCGCCAGCTGCATGCCGCATCGGCCTCGTGTCTCATGGAGGAGTGACGGGAGTATAAAGGAGGAGCGAAGACAGTGAAGGACGAGCGAGGACCAGGCCTGGATTTTATGTTGTGTTTTGTCTGTAGGCGGCAGTCGTCCATGAGGGGCGTCCGCCGGTTATGTTATTTTGTTGATTTATTTTATTAAAGGGGTGGTAAACCACGATTTCACTTTTCTAACTTTAGCTAGTGTGTAATGTTGCTGTTTGAGCATAAACAACATCTGCAAAGTTACAATGTTGAAAGTTTAAAGCAAAGGGAGATATTTGCTTTTAAAGAAATCAATTTCTAAGGACTACAGCAAACGGCCGGTAGGGACTACTACACATTCCTCCAGG